>OZ018380.1:53432476-54632476 GCA_963969555.1 Polydrusus pterygomalis | reverse complement strand
TTCGACATCTTTAGCTGCTTTTCTTTTTCAAATCCTCGATTCCATATTTCAAGTTACATTCTGTGAAAAACTCGGTTTGAATTCGTTTCCAGGCATCGTATCCATCATTTCTACTTTTATGCTGATTATGTCATATGATGGGTCCCAAATGATAGGTTCCTTCTGATAAATATCAAGAAAGTTCAATGCAACTTCATCTTTTCACGCCATTTCAAGATTTAGATACACAAATCGGCCGCTAACAAACACAGAAACTTGTAGCTACTCGTCAAGTAAAGCCCGCGTAGTGTAGCGCAGACAAAACAAAGTATGAAATAATCGACTCGCTGCCTTTGACTTGGACCCGTTTTCCGACAACCGATGGGAAGTGCAAGTTCTTGTCCAAGTCAGTGCGAGTCGCCGTACATACATACTACTCGCTACTTGCCAAGTACTTGTCAAGTCCCGCGTAGTGAGTAGCCGGCTTTTTATTAGCAAATGATTTAAATGTTGTGTATATGAGTGAATTTTTGGTTAAAATTTAAATACTTACCCAAATCAATATGATGTATCTATTTCGCACAAAAAAAATCACACGAAAAGTCGAAACTATATTGTTTTTCAGTTTAAATACAAAAACAACCAATATAAGCAAGCATTGCCATAGACAAATTTCATGTTTGCTGGATTATAAGTACCACTTTTACAGTATGGTGTGCATATATTTATAATCTTCTCTTCTCTAAAATTTATAAAATGTCGTTTACGTCGTTACTTGAGATAGGGAACGATATTTTATGTATGAACCTAAAGTACCTATGTATAATACTAAAATAATATCTATTTTGAAATGGTATATTAAATCTTACCAGAGGTGGTAAAAATATCTTTTGTAAACGGGCCAAAAGGCGCTCTTGATGGTGTCTATTTCTTTTGCTATGTCAAGCAATATTCCTTTTTATTTACTTTAGGCATCATCTTACCAATTGCAACAGGTGTGACATAAAAGAACTCACTCTGCAGTCAAGGGCACAATAAAATGAATTTTAAAAAATTATAACCTTGTCGGATTTCAATTGTCTTTTTTTTGTTACTTAACACAACGTTAGTTAGTATCTCTAACCGATTTCAAGTGTAAACTAAATTGTAATTCTAAGGCTACTGTCTTAAATACTATCCATGTGCAAGGAAGCTTGATGACTCCGCCTACATGCTTATTGGAGTGTGAAGTTTGAGCTGTTGGTTTTGGACAAGGACAGGCTTCCAGATATTGAGGATATATGTACTTGGTTTACTAAATATATGGGTGCTTTGATTCATGAAAGCTGCTTCTTTGAACTTTCGTTTTCTCCAGTGCTGTTCCGTGTTCAAAACCTTAGCTTCTGTATATTATGCTGGTTGGTCCATACATGTTCCGCTATACCTGATCTCGAAGTTTCACCTCTTTGGGTGTGTTTCAGATGTTCTTTAACTCGTACGGGAAGAGGTATTTTTGTTTCTCCAATGTACGATTCGCCACATTCGCAAGGGATTTGACAGATACAATTGTTTTTATCTGTAATATTACATACGTCTCGTTATGGAATTTACTGTGATAAACCAAGTACCTACGTTGTGTTTACAGATTTCAGATTAACTGTATTAAGTTTAAAAAATTGATAAAGGCTTAATAACCTACAATAAATAATAATAAAAAAATTACTTATTTCAATTTATACAATGTTGTAGCCTTCCATAATCTGTAAAAATTCGTTTGTAATCGGTATAGTAGGTATATTATGGCGTTTTGCAATTATTTTTTAGAATACACAAAACTTTTAAATGCACATCACGATTAATGTACTTGATTTTGAAACAACAACCTCAACAAAACGAGGGTATTGGACTAATTTACGAACAATAATAAAATAACCTTATTGCGGTACTCTAGACTTTTGTTATGGTTTGATAATAGTATAATACAGGGTGGAATTTTTAATTGGAATAAATTCAGTATTAGGAAGTCTTTTTATTGGCTGTCAAAATATAGAACTATGGCTACGTTTGTTTTTAGTTTGACATACTTTTTTCGTGTCCATTTTATCAACAGTTGGTACTACAATTTGCAATTTGGCAACATAGACTATTAAAAAAATAGGAAACATGGTATTGATGAGTAGTGAATCTTCACGACTTTATTGATAAGGCTGTTTGTTCGGGTTTGCCGCATTTCATTCTTTACTTTATTTTCAGTTTAGAAGAAGTGAATACTTATTCTATTGTAGTATTCTGTGCTGTTTAAACCGTTACAGTATAGTATTAAGTATTTTTGCTATACTAAAATAGGTTACTGAATCTCACAAAATTGAAATTTTAATGATCATTGGCTTTGGCGACGGATCGCGTATTTAAGCAGAAGTAGCAACCTTATTTCACCAAACACACCCCCCGATTTATTACCAATTTCCAAAGGCACCAGTAACAAAATTGAAAGAGGTTATCGTGAAGTGGGCCACATTAGGGACAAACCAAGAATATGGTAGCCTGAAATAATGGATGAATGATGAAAATGATCAATTGGTCTCCAAAAAAATCGTATTACTCCAGTTCGGCAACTTGCAAGAGAAAATAACAGAAACCCAACATCTGCATTCAAGTTAGAGAAATCATGTCAAATGCGTCCTTCTAAAATGTTAATGGTACATGGAAGATGATTCGGACAGCCGTCTTCAGTTTTGTGAAGTAATGATGAATGCAGTTGATCAGCATTTAGTAGATTCGGACTAAAATGTTTTTACAGATGAGTGTACCTTTGTACTAAAAAAATGGTGAAGTCAATAAACAGAACTGTCGATATTGGTCCGCAGAAAATCCTCACTGGATGCGAGAAACACACACCCACACACAAAAACATAATGTTTGAGAGGCATTATTGGCGACCGCCTCATTTGACCAATATTCCTTGAAGGTAACTTAAATGGCCATACATATTTGGTTTTTTGCATGAACAACTTATTTTAGCTTTGACTGCTTTATTTCCTTACTTCATGATGATCGAGTATGGTTACAGCAGGATCATGCTCCGCCTTATTAAGCCATAAATGTTCGGCAATATTTAAGTCCAGTTTTTAGAAATCCCTGAATAGGAAGAAGTGGTGCCATAGTAGCCACGATTGACGGACCTTGATCGTCTAGATGGGGTCACCTAAAAACCAAAGTTTACATATTAAAACCAAAAAATTTAGACAAACTTAGGCAACGACTATTACACGAAATTTGCCATATAATAATGTCAAGAGTGAATTTACTATAGATTAGGAGTTTGTCAAGAAAAAAAAGCAACATTTCCAGTAACTTTTACAATAAAATAAATTGCGTCTACATTTCCGAAATTCAAAAGTAAATAGTGGGTCGGGTTTCCTTTTTTATGCCCTTTCCAACTAGCACAATAATACTTTTAAATTTGAAAAAAAAAGTTGGTGGCGGTTTCTACCCCCAAATGAGGGGTTCATTTTATGAACACATCAAAAGGTATGCCGAACTAAAAATAAACGCAGCTGTAGTTCTATATTTTTTTAGCAATCTAGCTTTCTAATTAATACTAAATCTATTCCAGATAAAAATTGTATAATAAATGAATACAGTTTGTATTTTATTACCGCGAATGAGCGTACACAAGGACACCAATCACGCGAGATATTAAGGGTGCATCATCGCATGTAAAATAAACACAATTTTAGCATTTTTAGCCCCCGCTGTCACCGCATTTCTCCGAAACCGCACATACGATTTACTTCAATTTAAAAATATAGAAAGACCAATCCTTAAACTCTGTTTCTTATGTAACATATTCTTCGATTACCCTTTCGTTTTCAAAATATACCATAACTTGTGTTAGTATAAATAACAGAAACAAAAGAAAGGCTTAAATTAAAAATACGAACCTTCGATATAATCTAGTGATACCCAATTTATATCTGGTTAATTATATTTTTCTGGTGATATTTGATGAGTGTCGAACACCTGCATCTATTTTTAAAATATTTATCTTGGCGGTAGCTAATAGTATAAAATTAAATGTGCAAAAATTACTTTACTATTTATAAAAAAAAAATATATATCTTCAAATAAATTCAATAGGTTTAGAGGGTTTCGAATAAATGCTACAAATGCATGTCTCGAGAAAAAGCGATGGTAAAAAATTATGCACATTTGTTGTATTATTAAGTATTTCCATTAAAGTGTGCCTTTGGCTTATACGCTATTGGCAAACCTAAAGTTAAAAGCTTTTAATGTAAAAAAATAAATAATAAATGGGCTTGACGCGAGTTAAAAAGAGATCGATCAAGACGCAACGTTGCCAACTCTGAGTGAGTCTGAGCGCGATTCATTCCCATTCCACTCTCGCTGCATTTCCCCTCCATATCAGCAAATACGTTTCGATATGGAAGTACCCACCGCCATGTGTAATGTTATCTTGAGTGACTTGATCGCAGTTTGTGGACTTCTTAAGCCTAAAATATACTAGAGAGCCAATATGTGCCAACCTTAAATTTTGTATGGGATTTCTTATGTTGCGTCAGCCGAAGTAACACCCTGTATATTAGCGAGAAAAGGCTCGGGTAAAGGTAATTGAGAATTTTTGCAATGTTTTCTAAAATAACAAACTAGCATATTCTATAGGAAACTACAGAAATTTTAAAATTGTAGATTATAAGATTGAAACCTTCTATTTTACTCATAGCCATAAATAATAATTAGTAATTATGTACAATAATTACACATCTACCAAAGTTAAAAAACAATTTTAACCAGGTGGTCAGACTTATTATTCAACGTACCTCACTAAAAACCTTTATTAAGTTGCTTACTGAAATAAAACATTACAAGGTATTTAGCTATTCATTTGTAATTAGTTTGTTCTCTATCCAATTATGCTTACGACCATCAAATGTTTTGTAATTTACGTATGGATTACTATTTGTTAGTAATAAACTGGTTATAAAACGATTTTCAATAGTTTTTGAGATAATTTAAGTACTCGATAATACTAGTAACAAGGTTTTTCTGTTTTAACTCTTCAATCTAGAAAAATATTAAAATAAATAAATTGTAATATGTATTTTACATTAAAGAACAAAAGCGACTTCTTTAAAAATGCTTTCTTAAAATTTTTGCTTTACAGAGTGACCCTTTACCCAACATACAATGGCTATATTTTCTTCATTAAATAATATATCATAAAAACCAAATACCATTTCTACAAAAGCCCGGGGAAATAAAAATAAGGTACCTTGCCACTCACTCACCCCCGAAGCACTACCACCATTCACTTTAAAATCTTAAATGGTACTACCCCACTTATTGTGACAGCTCTCTGGAAATCCTTTCAAAAATGTTTTTCAGTTATACCAAAATTAATGAGATTTATGGACGAAATGTTAGCCAAATTTTGAGAAAATATTTTAAACCAGTCTTTTGCAAAATTTGTCCGTAAAAGTTAGAAAATAAACTTAAAATGACGAAAAATTATCACAATCCTAAGTTAACTTCCCTATCACTTTTTACTTTTTTTGATGTTTGTGCTTGTTTCTACTTTTTTTGGGTTTGTTCGGCGAGAATTATGGAAATTGGAAACACATTGAATGACCGAACAAATATTACTAGTTATACTAGATGTCCCCGACACTCCATCACTCGACAGTTCATCACACTACATCTCATTACGGACACATCATCACGGCGATATCGTATCACAACGACACTTTATCACGGCAACATCTTATCACAACGACACTTCATCACATCTCATTTCATCACTACGCCAATTCACCACATCGTATTAAAGAAGCAACGTTGTCAAATGTTTTCACAGTTTATACATTAATAGGGACTTGATATACTATCCAATTGATTCTAAAAGGTGTATTGGCAACCGGTTTGTTCGTTGTTACCCAGAGCATTTTTTTTTAAATTTCATTGTGTGTGGTGAATTGGCGTAGCGATGAAATGGAATGTGATGAAGTGTCGTAGTGATAGGATGTCGCCGTGATGAAGTAAAGTCGTAGCGATGGGATGTCGCCGTGATGAAGTGCTTTTAATGAGATGTCGTGTGGTGAACAGTCGAGTGATGAAGTGTCGTGGATTCGTTAAAGTAAAAGTACAGAACTTCGTCCTTTTTTAATTTTTCCTAATTGTTGTTTATTGCAGAAGGCAGAACTTACTTTTAAATCGGCAGTTCTGCGAAATACCAGCGATCCCTTTCAGGTTCCCGAGACGACAGCAAAAATTTGTAGTTTTCTCACGGAGTTCGTGGGCTTTTAATAAACTTATTTGCCTCCATCTCTAAGTAAATGGCATACTACTGTCTAGTGGTTTTGTTGCTTTTCATTTTCTTAATTTTTTATTTTATCTGTATTTTAATCAAATTACAAACATAGTCGGAGCATCAAAATTGGTACATTTTCATTTTAGTATCAACGTATTGCAATAATATTTGTGTACGATGATTTCACAAACATGCGACAGTCGTTGAAAAGTAAGTGAACTATTGAATGAATGAACTGTCGTAACGATAACGTTACAGAGAGCGATTTTTCAGATTATCGTTTAAAAAATCGTTATGAAATATATAACTGGAGTAGTTATGAGACGACATCGTTGGTAAACGACTTTTTAGAGAATAGGGTGGTAAAACACTATTGTAGTGCCAAAACTTTCTATTTTTTTGCAATGCGATGTCAAAAACAAAACGCACTTTAATCATAATTGCCGGGTTACTAAGAAGTTCCATTAATAATGTTACAATCACATACTTAAAATTAACATGTAAAAAAAACGCTATTGATACGCCAATGAACTGTTTGGGATAAAAACGTTTTCTAAGTTCCTTCAAACTAACATTACCAGGCGTTACAATGATGTTTTTTGCTTAGTAGGGTATACGTTTGATCCGACTACATTTTTCAATCTGTGCAAGCAGCCAACAATACCAGTTATCTAACATAATTTTTTTGTTTAAGGGTGAGAGACAAAGACTGATGAGACGAAACATAGTTAGATACGCCGTATTAGCATATGTAGTGACCTTAATGAGGGTCTCCTTAAGAGTTAAGAAACGATTTCCGACATGGCAACATCTAGTTGACTCCGGTAAGTATTTATGTTATAATATTCTTTCTTTTTCTAGTATTGATGCTTAAAATTAAAATGTATGCATCAAGTTTTCATTCTCTACCAAAAAATGGTTTTATTGGTTAAACAATGGGCCAAGAGCAAGAAAAAATTAAGTTTTCTGCGATTTAAGTTTTTAAAATTTCGAATTACTAACTGAGAAAATAATTAAACAAAATACGCTTCCATATAAAAACACGCGAGAACCTAATACCGACGTGATCGCAATTCAACGAATCGACGGCCGCCGATGGGATTCAGCGCGATGCGTTACCGTTGTTTTTTTAAATTTAGGGGACAAGAAGGTCGCGGTGGAATTTTGGTGTACAAATCTTGGGAATTGTAGTAAAGGAATTAGTAGGCATTGCATGAATTATACGGTGTATTAGGGGTATTAGTTGGTCATTACAGGAATAAGTTCAGGCATTAGTAGAGGCATTAACCACGGTGTTAAGAAGTGGATTAGTTTGAAAATAAAACTTTATTTTAGTTTTAAAAATTTAAAAAGATAATACAAAGTCTCGGTCTTAAAATTGTGTATTAACATGTAAAACGTGATTACATATGTGTTTCACCCTTTCAAGCATCATTAGACCGTGCGGTTCTAAATATAAAATTTAAAAATACACCCACTTTATATTTGAATGCAATGCAAAACTCAATGTTAATACACAATAATTTTGAGAACGAGACTTTGTGCCTTTTTAAGTTTTCAAAACTTATACTAGGTAGGTATCTTTGAGAATCATGGATGATTTCCTTAACCTCGAATTTATTTTAGCAGTAAATTTAATTCTGAATTTTTTTTAATTTTGTTGGATAATGCATCGTTTAGGATGTTCAATTGACATTAAACGGTTTTCATTCAATTTAACTGTATAGTGACAGAAGAATTTCAACGTTCAACTGTTACAGACCGATTATTTCCAACGCATGGAGTTTTGCCCACCACAATCCAAATATTTTAAAAGCGATTTTTTTACTAATACGATTTCGACAAATGGGATTGTAAATAAATAAAAATATATTGGCTTGCCAGAAATCGTGTGTTATACAAGAAACCCAAACATAGTGGCGGGAATTTGTAAATATGGGGGATTTGAGGTAATGTCATTATTGATCCTTTTTTTTTTAGACGTTTCACTTACGGCAATAAGTTAAAGATATTAGATTTAAACGTTAGTCCCGCATGTAGATGCAAGGGCAAATGGCCAAATAGTCTTTAAGCATGATGGTGAAGTAACCCACAGCGCAGCAGCTATAAGAGATTTCCGAAAGCTGAATAGGGCGTTTTTTAAATTTAAATTGCCCATTGGCAGACCTAACTTGTCACCCTTGGATTTTTTCTTTTGGGTATAATATATAGCTTCAAATGTGTTTGACAATATTACTGGATATGCGACAAAATTCAGAACAAATAAAAACCTTGAAGCTTCCTAAAATATTGCTCCTATCCAATTACAGAATGTCGGAAGGCACTTTTATGATAGATTAGGCAATAAGCAATAAATATATTGCTTAGCAGCAAACGTTGGCACTTTGATTAACTTCTTTAGAAGATTTATAAATTTGATTACACCTTTTAATATTGTATTTTTATACGAAGCTATTTTTTTTATTATTTATTTATTTATTTATTAAAAACTGCACAATACAGGTTATAGAGGATATACCATTAACCCAATTATACAGGTAGTATATAATAAAGCTAACACTAACACATATGTTACATATAATAAAGTACGCTTAACTTACACGCCTAGCACACTTATATTTAATACAACATTTGTAGAGGAAGTCTCTAGAAATCTATAGAGTCTGTTATGTTTAAAATTCGCTTTTTAAGTTTGTTTACAAAAATGTAGTTTTAGAATCACCAAATATATCACAGTATTTTTTATTTTTATTGTAATTAATAATCATACATCTAATGGGACATTTTTTTTGACAATTTGTTCTAATTGATTTAAAATTAAAATTTGAATAAGTAGTACATGCTTAAAGTGGAGTTAAAAGTATGGAAAAGAAAAAAAAAGTTTTATAACCTATTATCTAGTTCCATTCGGTATACAAATACCAACCTTATTTAAAGATGTATTGTTTAATGCTAAAGTTATTAAATATTTTGTTAATATAAACAGTTCTCGTTTTGTGTAATGTCATTAAGTTGCAGCATTTTAGATTAGTTTGATAGCTAATGTCATGAGTTGTTTTAATAAAATGTCTGAGATACGTATAAACTTCTTTTGGACTTTTTCAATCATTTGAATTAACTAGGCATAATGGGGTGAGGGGTGCGGTGTTGGATGTCTTTAAAAGTTATCTGCATGGGGGAGTACAACTTGTGAGGATTGCCAATGTTTACCGTGACCCATCTAATATTAAAATAGTTGTCCCGCAGGGTACAGTGTTGGGTCCTGTACAGTTTTTGGTGTATATAAACTCGCTAACTAATTTAGAACTCAATAATGCAACGATCTTTTCCTATGCAGATGACACTGCCCTAATATGTCCTTCAAAAACATGGGATAAAGTAAAACAGAACGTAATTAATGGTCTGGAGGTAATTCAAAAATGGTTAAATAATTTTAAACTAACATTAAACCTAAATAAAACCACTTATATTGCTTTTTCAATTACCCTTGCAAATCGGCCAGCCTTTGATTCCATTCAAATAAAAAATTCAAATACAATAATCAAGGAGGTTTCACACACTAAATATTTAGGAATAATCATAGACAAGCACTTAAAATGGAATCACCATGCTCTTAAGTTAACATCAACAGTTAGAAAGCTATTGTATAGATTCTATACCTTAAGAAATATCTTGAACGGGGACTTGTTGGTGTCTATATAATATAGAACCATTGGAGTCGTTGTTAAGATATGGTATTGTAGTGTGGGGGGGGGGGGGGGGGTATATATTTTAAAAATAATCAATAAAAAAATATACTTTATCCAACTAGCATATTATGTTGTATTCTAAAAAAGTTTTTGACATAAAACATGTCTTGGAGACTAGCCTTTTTGTCTATAAAAATAAAGATCTAAAAAATCATATCAGTCATTGCCACCTAACGCGAAATAAAGCAAATGATTATATAAAACTACCTAAAAGTAACACTAATATTAACTTAAGATTTCTCAATTATTTCTCTCCCAAGATTTATAACCTCATACCCCTGGAAATAAGAAATATCACTAAAATTCATACAGTGTTCACAAGAAAGTCCGCATCAAATGGGATTTTTTAAAATTATTAGGTATAGGTAAAAATTGAAAAAGCAGTTGTTTTTGCTTACCTAAAAACCAAAAATGACGTATACTGAAAGCTGCACGACTTGCGTTACCTGTCAAATTTGACTTTTTTAATAAAATAGGTTCAAAAATGCCCTAATTTATCAAAATATCGAAAAACTTTATTCGAGAAAGTTGTTTATATAGGAATTTTTAGCCTCTGTACGAAATTTTTACAGTCTAATACAGTTTTTATTTTTTGGCAGGTACTTGAAAATTTTGATCAACCATCGTAGATTAACTTTTATACATCGATGTAAAACCATTTGCCTTTACTTCATTTGTAATCTTAATGCAATTTTCTGTAAAATTTTTGTTTCCAATTATTTATTTTGCTTCAAAAACTGAAATTGTTATTGATCAGTATGTAATGTTTGATGCAAAGTTTATCTAATTACATCAGTTTTGCCAAAACCGACGTTTCTCATTTTTCTAAGTTAGTAAACAGATTTACAAAAAGAAAATATTAGGAAGCTTACGTTGAAATTTTACTTATTAAATATTGTATAAAAAAGAATAAATTTTAATATTAATCGCTCAAAACATTTTATTCAACAAAAATATAGTTTACAAGTAGTCGATGCATTCGTTGCTAAGGAACATTACATTCATTTGTTGTTTATTTAATTTCTGAAGCAAAAGTCTGAAATAAGACCTAATTGATTAGACCGCATTGTAATCAACAATAAAACTTTTAAATAATGTAAACAATAGAAGAAAAAATTGAGATTGTTCTACTTTGCGGAGAAACCAATCGTCACAGAGACGTGGCTCAAATTTTTAACAACAGGGATACTAATGGAAACATACAACAATCAACAGTTTCTAACCAAGTTTAAATAAACAGCGTCAGTGGAAAACAAATTTAAAAAGAAGCATACGCCTTTGAGGAACACGATGGAAGTGGAGTTATCTGTTTGTTTGGATGCTATTGAGCATGGACATGACCAGCTATTTCTAAGAAATATCTTGCATAAAAATACATTTCATGGTTTTAAACCGAAATTTATCTATACTTTATAAGAAACAGATTTTGATGTTCGCTTTAACTTTTCAATATGGTTTCAAAGAGAAAGAGAGGAACACTATTATTTCCATATAATATTTTATGGACAGATGAGGCGACTTTTGGCTATAATAATGTTGTGAGCTCTCAGAACTGTAGATGGTGGGCTCAAGATAATCCTCATTTCACCATTGAGTGCAAAGACCAGTACCGTTTCAAAACAAATGTGTTTTGTGGCATTTTAAATAATACAGTTTTTGGACCGTTTTTCTTCCGCCAAAATTTAACAGGTGTGAGATATCTCCAGTTTTTACAACATGAGCTTAGTGAAGTTTTGGATGAGATTCCGTTATGCGTAAGAAATAAATTGTGGTTTCAACTTGATGGAGCGCCCGTCCATAATACAATTGGTGTTAGAAATTGTTTAAACCAAATGTTTCGAGGTAAAGTCATTGGTCCTGGTTTTGACTGTCATTGGCCGCCGAGGTGCCCGGCATCCCTTGATTTTTTTTCTGGGGATACTTAAAAAATAAGGTGTACAAAAACAGGCCATTTAGAGACATTGGCCATTTAGAGAATATCATCCGGCACTGTATTTCTGAGATAAATCCAGATT
This sequence comes from Polydrusus pterygomalis, assembly GCA_963969555.1. Taxonomy (NCBI): domain Eukaryota; kingdom Metazoa; phylum Arthropoda; class Insecta; order Coleoptera; family Curculionidae; genus Polydrusus; species Polydrusus pterygomalis. The sequence goes on along the minus strand of OZ018380.1, from coordinate 54,620,426 downwards.
TTATAAGTAACGCTGTAAGACACGTTTCAAAACAAACTGAAATTTGTATAGAACGGGAGGGCAGACATACAGAAATGTAATAGTTATTAATAATAATTATAGTATACTTCACACGAAGTCAGTTGAGACAACGTAAATATTGGGGGTACGATCAATTTACTGCATCACACACTGAAACTACAATACAAATATAACAAAATTTGTATTGATCGCTCCCTATACAGATGTTCGAAGATAGTCCGCGTGGACTTGACAAGTCTGTCATCAAATTTTTTTTAGTTCTTTTGTCTGTCTCAACAAAGATCGTATACACTTTAAATAGTTTTAGCAAACTGATTTGTTAAAAGAATTTTTTATTATAAATATTAACTATTAATGCATCGCCTACTTGTAAACTATATTTTTGTTGAATAAAATGTTTCGAGCGATTAATATTTATTCTTTTTGATCCAATATTAATTAAGTAAAATTTCAACGAAAGCTTCCTAATATTTTCTTTTTGTACATCTGTTTACTAACTTAAGAAAAATGAGAAACGTCGGTTTTGGCAAAACTGATGTAATTAGATAAACTTTGCATCAAACATTACATACTGATCAATAACAATTTCAGTTTTTGAAGCAAAATAAATAATTGGAAACAAAAATTTTACACAAAATTGCATTAAGATTACAAATGAAGTAAAGGCAAATGGTTTTACATCGATGTATAAAAATTAATCTACGAGGGTTGATCAACATTTTCAAGAACCTGGCAAAAATAAAAATTGTATTAGACTGACAAAATTTCGTACAGAGACTAAAAATGCCTAAGTTTTTCCATATTTTGATAAATAAGGGCATTTTTGAACCTATTTTGTTAAAAATGTCAAATTTGACAGGTAACGCAAGTCGTACAGCTGCTTCAGTACCTATACGTCATTTTTGGTTTTTAGGTAAGCAAAAACTAACTGGTTTTTCAAATTTTGCCTATACCTAATAATAAAAAAAAATCCCATTAGATGCGAAGTTTCTTGCGGACACTGTATTTTCAAAAAAAAATGTAGATCTTACATATTTGAAAGGATTCACATATTTAGGAACCTGTTCTGAATTTCGGTTATGTAGGTCACTTCTGTACTTTTGTAGTCTGGAAGGTCTCTACTCTTTTGTCTATTTATTTATTTGAAATCTGTTCAATTATTTGAAATTTAAACTTATAGGAAAATTGCGGCTATTACACATACAGGTGTTTAGTCATCTAAGTAGTTGCATTTTTTGTGTAAAAAATGTGTCTTAGTATTTATTACTTTAAAAAAACGTTGCAGAAGAGATAACTTTTAGCTATTATTACAACTACATCTAAATGTAACGACTTTAATGTAATACATCCTGAGATAATAAATGTGGTAGGGGTACAGGGGTACTGTTCCCACCGAAATAATAATAATAGTAATAATAATAATATTAATAATAATAATAATAATAATAATAAAGACGAGACCAAATAATACTAGCGTATTCAAGTTTTGTTATAACCAGACTATTATAAAGAATCTTTAAGGTTTTTGTAAAAGCAAAAGATTTAGGAATTTCGTAAGACAAATCCAAGGTTTTCACAGGACACCTTTACCATTGATTTATGTCATTGTGCAAATTAAATAATAATCTAGCATCAAACAACAGTCCCAAATTCTTTTTTTCGGATACTGAAACTACCTTACGATTACGTTAGCAAAGTCAGTCTTTTTGTAGAATATGGAAACCTCATATGTTTACACTTATCAATGTTGAAAGGTAAGTGATTTCAATTATACACTGAGTCCAAATCTTTTTGTAAAACACTACAACCAATGATACCTTTAATTTTTTTAAATAGTTTTATATCATCTGCAACAAGAAGACCCTGCGAAGCTCTTATAACCTCAACCGAATCGTTAATAAATACCAAAAATAAAAGAGGTCCTAAGTTGGACCCTTGAGGAATACCAGATGTCGCGAGAAAGTTGGGTAAATTGCTACCTCTTACTGATACATAGTTTGTTCCATTCGTTAAGTAGGATTTTATAAATAAACGCCAGTTTAATGATAATGAAAATCCCTTTAGTGTAGCTATTATCAGATTATGGCCGACTTTATCAAATGCCTTGGTGAAGTCTTTGTATACAGTATCAACTTGAGTACCCTCCGCTAACGCATCTCTAGTATACTCTACAAAATCCAGAAGGTTGCCATATTTGTTAACATCGGTCATGCTGTCACACTTAAAAATGGATGTGGTACGAGCAATTTTGATTTTATCAGGGAACAGTTTGATAGTTGATAAGTTGAAAATATGTAGTAGCGGTTTAATTAAAAGTCTCTGCGTGCCTTTAGAATGAATCTTGGTAAATTATCCGGACCTAAAGTTTTTGTATTTTTTAAACGGGAGCTGGTTTAATAAGCTTATCTTCAGAAATTGACAATAAGTCGAAGCTGTTGATCTTCATTATATCATCCTGTATATTAATTTGCTCATAAACAGATTGCAAATAAGAAGCAAAAGCTTAGGTTACGCTCTTTGGCTTTAATATCAATGACAATTTCTCGAGTAAACCATGGTGGATATTTACGTTTTCTGGATTTGTTTGGGATTTTGTTTTTATACTAATGGTAAAGTATATTAAATTATTGTTTTTTAACAAAAAGTCGCAAAAATTTTAATGCTCGACATTTTAATATGTTACCAGCCGTGATTTTTCTCTTTAGCGGCAACTTAAAGCGTAACTGCCTAAATCCTAAATGTATAGCCATTGCTAATAAACTATCTTAGACAGTGGCGTGCCCACCGGGGGACGGGCAATACCCCACGTCACGGGTAAATAGGCGCTTTGGGCGCCGCTCCGTATTATCCATTTTCTTTAAATATAAACTTGCTATAAAATCTCGAAGATTTAATTTTATCAAGGTCATAAAATCGCTTCCCGAAATTGCATTTAAAGATGAATATTTTGAAGAAATTGGAATAAAGAAAATATTGAATTTTAAAATTCTTTTATTTTTTTTTGTATAATAAGATCTATAATTATTATTTAAACCATATTTTTAAATCACTTTGAAGTAAAATAACTAATATTGCCGAGACATTTACTTTGTTCAAGAATGCTTATTTATTTATTTCTGACCGGAATATTATAAGTTTATATCATCATGGTTACGCTATTAATAAAGAGGGTTATAACTCCCTTGGGATATTAAAAATTCTCTAATTCCCTCTACCTTTTACAGGTAAAATAAAACAATAAATAATGCTAAAATAACTATTTTTTATGCATGTCATTACCACGTCAATGTCATTATAGACGGCACCTGATTCGAATATACCGGAAAGGTAACAAATTGAAACATTTATTCCGGTTTAGAAATGAACAAAAATTTAAGTCGGTCAGAAATAAAATTATCTATGTACCACGGGAATTATAAGAGTCTCAATTACCTCGGTCAATTGCTGTCCCTCGGGCCAAAGGCCCTCAGGAAGTAAACTTTGCTCTCGGTAATTAAGACCCTTATAATTCCCTTGATACATAAATAACTATTTGATCAACTTAGTTTTCACATAAAATTATCGAAAAAATAAAGATTAAAAAAAAATACTTTTAACAATATTCTAGATAATATCATATCATCGCAATTCAAAGGTAGGCTCTTAAGTTTTGAAAATATAGTAGCCAAACAAAAAGTTTTGGAACTTTCGACCTAGCAACCTAGTAACGGTGAATTGCTTAAGCAAGCAACAACAAACCCAAATACTTCAATGATTTAACTCATAAATTTGCAGGTATTTTTTAAAAAGTTTAAAAAGAAATAGTTATTGTAGTGGGTAATTTATTTTTTTGCAAATTACAAACTACTATCTTAAATTTTCCTGATGCACTACACTATTACTGTTTTTAACTATGCCTGTTACGGCAGACGTCAGTCTCTGCTAAAAGAATGATTTTTAAGCTCAAAAACTTTTTAGGAAGTGTAATTATTAACCAGGCGAGGGTAAATCTAGCAATTAAACATCGAAAATGAATTTGCTCAAAAAATTAATTTTGATACGACATTTTCTCAAAGACCATTTATGAGAATGAACTGAAATTTGACATGGTTATACAGTAAAAAATAAACTGGAAATTTTAAATCAGTATTTACTTATTTTACTTGAGATTAATTATCATAATTAATGTGACATTCAAATAAAGCAAAAGATTATCCAAATGTCAAGGAAACCTGCTACTGCACGGCGTGAACTTATCAAGATAAGGTTTCCTTAAACAATTTTAAGAACAATTTGTTATGCTTTCTAAAAAGAACATAACGCAATTTTTGCAAGTATTGTTTTCAGTCAACTGAAGGCTGTATGATTTATCAGATATCGTTTTATAAGTTTTCTAGATATTATGTGACCTTGTTTGAGTTTGTATACTTACTTTCGTTCCATTATTACGACTATTAGCTTCTACTTGTGACGATTTCCTTTAATTTTTCATGATATATTACATTAATTATAAAATGTATGTTAGTAAGTTATCAAATTTTCTGATAACTCATATACAGGGTGTGAGGGTGAGTCTTTAAACTGGAATAAATTCGCTTACAAAGAATACATTCCTTAGTTCAAAAAATACAGAAACAAGGAAATTTTTTATATACAGCTTTTATACCGGGTGGCTAGTACCGATGTTATATATACCTGTATTTACTCTCTCTTCTATGTATGTTCGAATAAACCATAAGCTAAATAAATAAATAAATAACCGGGTGACTGGCAGACTGGCCATATAAAAATGTTTAATCACTTGCCGTCTCATGTTAGGCAGATACTTAATGTAAACTTATTCAAAAAAAAAACTAAAAGCTCTTTTGCTTGACAAGAGCATCTCTATTCCCTACGGGAATTCTTTGATAGAAAGTTAAGTCCGAACTCCTAGTCCAGAGACTTGGTTGCGGGTGCTACAAGGCCATGTGCGTTTCGTTGTTTTGGTGTGTTGTATGTTTCATGCTTCTCTTTTTTTAACTTATTTGATTGTAAATGTTTATTCTTGTATTGCCTGTCTAAACTTGTCTGTCTCTATCTGCGTATTTTATTATGTACTTAGTGATTAAGTTTTTTTTAAATTTTTATCTGATGACTTAACGAAGCTTATGTATTTTGTATACCATGTAGTAAATGAATAAATAAATAAATAAATAAATGAATAAATAAATATTAAAATTGTGCAACCTTTTTAAAAGGTCCTTGTATGATGGACTCGCACACAAAATTTTATTATTTTCTACCAAGGCAATTAAAAGTTATTTAGTCGTAAAATTCCTAAAAAATTAAATTCGGTACGAGTCCTTAATATTGTTCGTACTGCTTGAAGCAAAATCATGATTAAATCGATGGCAAAGCTGCACGATAAAATAATTTAGGTTTAGAACTTTTACTCCATGTGAATTCTATAATAGAATTAGCACCAGGCTTTTTGCCAAAACTGTAGGAAATTCAAATTCTAAATTTATTTATTTCTCAGTATACAATAATATTACATAAAAAGTTATATATAATACTTTAAAGAGAGATATAAAAAAACGTAACCCACTAAAGCATACGATGTGCGTGGGTACGATTTAATTTATTATAACATTATAAACAATATTATATTAATTAATTTTAAATATTATGAAGAAACACCTAATAAACCCTATCAACGTTATCAACCCAAACTAAAATCATTCAAACTGAAACTTAGCAACAAAATAGCACATTCTCGATATTCTGCACATATACACTATACACAGTACCAGTACAGTCAGTACTGCTCTATCTTAAGAAAGTCATTTTTGAAAATAAATTGCCTGGAAACGCACGCTAAGAAGTAGAGTTGCCTATTGTCAAATAAACCATTTTCTGAATAAAGCGTGTTGGAAGGATAAGAAAAGGTTTTTTGAAAATTATTTTCAGAACTAATTTTTGATAACTTCTAAGTTTTGTATATGAATTTTGCTTGCCGCGTTCCAAGCAATAATTCCATAAATGACTTTGTATTAGAGAGGAGTAAAGAATTTTTAGTTGCTTTGTATTTAAGATTTTTGAAAGATGTCTCATTTTGAATAAAATGAATCTTATTTTTTTAACCCCACTATTTATTTAGTTTTCCCACTTAAGGTTATGATGCCAAGATATTTTATTTTATTTACTATATTGAATTTAGTACTTGTTATCACAAGTAATTTTAATAGTGTCATAAGAAGTAAGATACCTAGAGTAGGATGTAAAGGGAACACAAAATGTTTTATCAAAGTTTACTGGTATCTGCAGGATAGTGCACCTCCGCATTACGAGCAAAATGATAGAAAAAAGGATTACAATAAATAAGGGGTTGGCAAGATCCCCAGATTCAAAATCTTTAAAAATATTTAACGCGGCACAACCTCCCATGTGACAAACTTGGAAAAAAACTACTGGACTTCGTAGAAGGAACAAACAGGTTCTAACAAGACTGGGGCACACAATAAGCCAGAAAGTTGCAGTGACGACATCTAGCATCGATTTTAGAAACTTTTTTTAAAGCCATTTATTATTTTCTTTGAGTGCATCTTTAAGTTAAATTTAACAAAAATTTTGAGGAACTTAGGCAACGAAAAACATGAAATCGAACAAATACCTCCAGAAATGGTACCTACTTAATGTTACAAATAAATTCTAGTTTAGGCTCGGTTTCTGATGCCTGAAAAGAAATGGAACATTTTTTAAATTGATTTATATTTTTTATTATTTTTTTATAAAATAGCACAACAAGCATACACTGAGAGAAATGCATTATAACCCTTATGAGAATTCTTATAAACATCATAAGAATATTTAATACTATTTGGGACAGCAATACGTGCTAATAGCATATATACACCAGATATAGTTAAGACCAGTGCATAAGAGTAAATAGCTATGTTATACTGTTTATATGACATGGATTGTAACCCTAAAGGTTTGATCCATAGCGAATATAAAACGTGCTTATTCCCATTATACATTAGTTGAAAATGAGTATAATCCAGTTTTATAATGGGTATAAAACTGTTTAGTTGCTAATAGAAAACAGTTTATACCAACTAAACAGTTTTATACCGTTTTGTATTAGCAACTAAACAGTTTTATACCTGTTATAAAACTGTTTAGTGCTAATGCAAAACGGTTTTATACTATTTTTTGGGTTTTAAAATTTTGCCCTCTAGGGGTAGTATATATTTGAAAGGATTATAAAAAAAACTAGGTAAACATTACAAAGGTGTTTATTAAACTTGATCAAAAACAACACAAGGCCATTTCTCCTTAACGCTTACAAATACTAAGGTACAACAAAAAATCTGAAATCATAAATACAGCTTTTAGGTTACCAAAAATACTAAAATTATTTACACTTTATTATGTGACCTAAACCAAATAATATAAGTGAGTTAGGATTATTATTATGAGCTAGTTTGTCTCAAAATTCACAAAAATTAACTAAGGCATACGTATGGAATTATTCCGTTTCGTCCAATTTTATTTTAGTTGTATTCATATTATATATTTTGCAAAGAAAAATAAAATAAAATAAAATTGCTACTGATTTGGAATTGTAGGATTAGAATTGTAAGTTATTATAATTGGTAGTCTAAATTATTTTATTGTTTATGGCATTTTATTATAAAAAATAGTAAAAATGAATCGACAGTTATAGATTTTTCAAATCATTAAAACTCAGTTATTTGAGACTTAAAAATGCATTTATATAAACATTTAGGTGAACAATTTTACAAAATGAAAAGATATTTTGATCAATCGTTATAAACTATTATATTTATAAAACTGGCAATCTAATTTTCTATATATCAGTCATCAGTCATATTATACGAAAGCAATGCCAAAGCTAATGTTTGTGAATTTTAAGATAAACCAACCACACATAAGTAATAATAGGTACTTACCCCATTAAAATGGGTTGGGTTTGAGTTTTGCAAACTATAACATGATTATGTACAGTTGAATATGTTATCCATATTTTATTATTTTATACAATACATACAGAAAAAGTTCAGCCACTAAACACACAATCCGCGAAGCCCGGGAACAAAGCAAATGGCCACCATGTCCCGTGTAAATTTTTGAAGTTTCCCCCACTCATCGCCAAATAGAAGTGTGTTGCATACCCGTTAATAAATGTTTAATATGAACCACTATTTTAAATAATACCCCAAATAAAGCGTTTTATCGTTGGTATAATCCTAAAAACAATTTTTTATTTCCAATAAGAATATTTTACTGAAACGCATTCTTACAATAACTGGCTTATATGTAGTATTATTCTGTCTTATTGTACGTATAAATAACGAGTTAGCAATTCTATATGTTGTTTGTTAGTTAATTTTTTTGTTGTAGTTAAAGATTGTTTAATAGTAATTATTAAAAATGTTGCTACTGATAAAAGATAATTCTTACCAATTCTGTTTAATTAGTCGATTTCCCTCTGTGTAATCGGTTATTTGTAAAAGTGTAGTTGACGTTATTATTTTTAGGTTTTATATTATTCAATTTGTTAGACAGAAAAACAAAATATCAATGCGTAACTAAAAGTATCGATTTTTAAGTCATAATTTAATAATAGCTGGTTACATAACCAGTTGGAAAAAAACTTTTATGCAACAAGCGTTTTTGCAAAAGCGAGAGTGAGTTTCTGCAAAGTAGTACGAGTTAACGAAAAGTTTATTTCCAACGAGCTGTGTTATAATTTTAACCAATAAAACAATAAAGTGTGGATACGGATTACAATACGGATACCTTAGTGTAAGTTAATTACATGTTTTATAAGTTAAGAAAGTATGTTTTTCCCCGAACGGAGTTGTAAAAAAGTATACTTTTATAATAATTAATTTAAGTAACGATATTTAATTAAAACTTCGATCAATTCTTTGTCACCGATCCAGAAAGTAAAAAACCGTCTACCTGGCAGGGGTGGCCCACCTACTTGCACACTAAACTACTTATTTATAGGTAGGTACTCATAATTATAACTTTGTCTTCCGACGCTTAATTATTTTTATCAAAAATGTAAAATTTATTACGGCTAACGGTGCAAAAACTCCCTGGCGCGACAAAATCTTCCTGCCACCGCAAAAACTCTATGGCGCTTTGCCCTGCCGAAAAAATCCCATATGCCTCCCTCTCTTACTGGCTCATAGGTACTTTGTGTCTGGCCCAATACTCAAATCAGGCCGAGCGATTGCCTCATTTTCACGTGCTTTATTTTGTTTAGCTAGTACTAGTCACTCGGATCTAGCTGTAGCAGAATTTTATAATTCGCCGCATGCGTGTTATGTGTATCGACGAGTTTCAGTACAAACGTCAAGCATCCACATCGAAATTATTCAAAACTTTGCGCGAAGAAATACCGTTAGGTAGGGGTTCTGTCACAGCATTCTTAGAAAGTTAAGAGGGCTGTGGTTCTGTGCTGTAAAAGAAAAGTAACGTTAAAGTCTCGCGCCTTTTTTGTGTTTTGTTGCACATTAGCAAACGGTTTATGTAATTCACCCTTTTTTCTTCTGTGTGTTGTATTTTTACAGTTAGGTTTAGACTTATTATTATATTATTTTTGTTGATTTATTTTTAAAGTAAAATATTGGTGTTCTGTGTTCTGTGAGTAAAATCAAAATCTTCAATATGGCAAACTGTGGTGATTGTGAAATGTATGTATGTAATATTTCCATGTCTTACATTTAAATTTTTTTTTAATGTTTTTAAAAATCGATATGTAGTAAACTTCTTAATTTTTTAATTAAGTATTCTATGTGAAAATTATATATTATATATTTCATATAAGTAATAATAAGTTTAAAGGAATTAAAAAAAAATGTTTATTTAGTTTGGCTATTTTATATATTGTATATATTTTAAGTTTCCTACCAGGGCCGGATTAATCACTAGGCCAAATAGGCCATAGACGAAGGCGCCACGAACGAAATAGGCTTTTTAACGAATTTCAGTGTACCTATAATAATTAAGTATTATTTTTTACATTTAAATCACTATTTAAACAATGGCATAATTGCTAATTATCATACCTATAAAGTATTAAGAATATTCCACATTCAAATCTAAACAAAAATATTCTAAATTAAAGTATTAAGACTATTATTTAGTTATCAGATCTCGTGAAATCAACTTCCTTCGGCGACATTATTTAAAATTTCTCGAGTAAAAAATGTCGAAAAAAACATTTCTAGTATCTTAATACTCTTAAAAATATGTCGTTATTTTTAAAATTACCTTTAATACAAGTTTTTGGACACTGGGCCACCAAAACTGTTCCTTTAATACCTTTATATTTTTTGCTCAAAACATTTACGTATCTATATTATTTAATTTGTTGATATCATTCATCTCGTTAATAACGATTCGGTATTGATATGATGTTTTAGAAGTAATCCTTAAACTTTAGTTTTTGTCATTTTGTGTATTTATTCAACTACCAATATCATTTGAATTTGTGTTTTTATGTGTTTTATTTTTTTGTATCTTAATAATTAGGATTACCTAGTCGATTAGTTTTTTTGAACTTTGGAAACTACCAAACTCTTATTAAGTTATGATATTTTAAGTTAGTTGTTTTATTCTTTTACATTTTGTAAAGTTTGTTAAGTTCTTTGTTTATACTTCTATTTTTTGTTTTATAATTTTCCCTGAGTACTTACATGTATTATACGTTTATTAAAATTAAATTAATCTGAGTTTTTTTTTTCAACAAAACGTGCAAATTTCCGCTTGCAAAATATATTTTACGAGATTAGGTTTAGGCACAAATTTGATCATCCGTATCATGACTCGCTCAATCTTTTAAAATTCATTTCGAAATTGAAAAAAATAGGCGCCAAAATTGGTCTCAAACGACCTTACTTCGGTCTTGTTTCCTACTCTGTAATAGGGTATTAAATAAATAATAATCATTTGTTATTACTTATTAGAATTCTGCAGTCTTTCACTCTGGCATATATACCTAATAGCCCAAGGTGTAAATCCGCAATGCTTTTACTTTTATACTCTCCCCCAACCTTTTAACATCAACTCAAATACTTTACTCTTCAATCAGCCCTCGTACCTCATACGTTTGCGACCGAGGTTTGTCGATACACATAATACGCATGCGCGCGAATCATAAAATTCTGCTACAGCTAGATCCGAGTGTACTAGTCGAGACGTCTGTACCAGCCGGGAGTCGGGTTAGTCATTCGTCCTTGCTACCTCTACCAGATCACAGCTGTTTTTGATACGGGTTTTCCCATCGAAAAACTTTAAATAAATTTCATAATTGTAGGTTGGATGTTAGGTTAGATCGGTGTGTTAACCGGGTTTGGGATGATCCGTTTGTTTCAATCCTTTATCGCGTTTCAAATGAATGAAATCCATTTTTTAAAACATTCACGACACGACTCTCTGCGCTTTTCTTGGAAGTTGATAAAGTCAAATTAATCTAAGAACTCGCAGCATCACCTGTTATTAATGGCACCCCGTTGAAGTCTGGAACATTTTACGTTAAGCGGTTGGCTACATAAACAGAACGGGACTAAGTCGTCTACCTTGGCCTTCGCCATTTGTTAAAAAACTTTGTAAGGGAGTCTTTTGTAAATATATAACGTAAATACTAATTTTATTATTTATAAAATAAAATATTGACAGACCCGTACCTACCAAAATAAGTATGTGAAAATATTTTAAAGCTAAATGAAAAAATATTTATTTCTTTTAGTATTTATTCATAAAAAGCAAAAATAGGTGTCTATCTATTTATTATACAAGGGAAAAAGTAATACATTTTTTCCGAGGTGTGAGCTTTGTGGTGCACGTCTAATTAAAACACCATATTGGGAACCCTTTTTGTATACCGTATTGTTACTTTTGTGGAATTTCATATACAGGGTGTCCCAAAAGTAATGGGACACAGAGCAACAGCAGACTCTTTAAGTCGAAATATTGCGATTTATTTAAACTTGCTTTATCCCAAAATTAATAACAACAGAGATACAGGGTGTCAAAGTTTTAATTTTGTTTTCGTTTTTTTGCGATTATTTCTTAACGAAGCGACATAGCAGCACAAAATTAAGGGTTTTGGGGTTTTTTGAGGTGAGGAATTCAAAATTATCCATAGTTTTTGTGTAACCACTAGAGGGCGCTGCCTACGGCATGGCCCACTCCTTTTAGGTGGCATAACTTTTTTTAGGCTTCTTATATTGATCCGACTATTAAAACCATAAGTTACTTTACTTCTTTTACATCAAAAACGTATAGCTCATTGAAGTCGCTAGGAGCAACCATTTTCGAGATAATCGCATTTTATTTGCCAATGCAACAAGTACGTAGTCCAAAAACAACGGAAAATCGAACAACGGTGGATTTCTAACTTAAAATTATTGTAAATCAGCTACATTTGCTAAGTGTCAAAGTTAATGTAAATACTTAAGGTTGACTATTTTTTTTTAATAAAAACGCTTTTTCGTATACGGAATTATTAATTTTATTCTAATTAAAAATTTTATTAACTTTGACAGATGATACTTCTTTGTGTAACATGTTGTTGCCTTAGATACGTCGTTGTTTTTAATCAAGGCCAGCTGTGCTAAATACTACTAATACGAATACACAATTATTTTAAATATTTTTGCATTCTTGCATTAAAAATTTCGAATGCGATTATCTCGAAAATGGTTGCTCCTAGCGACTTCAATAAGTTATACGTTTTTGATGTAAAAGAAGTAAAGTAACTTATTTTTTTAATAGTCGGATCGATATAAGAAGTATGCCAGCTTAAAAGAGTGGGCCATGCCGTAGGCAGCGCCCTCTACTGGTTACACCAAAACTATGAATAATTTTGAATTTCTCACCTTAAAAAATCCCAAAACCCTTAATTTTGTGCTTCTATGTCGATTCATTAAGAAATAATCGCAAAAAAACGAAAACAAAATTAAAACTTTGACACCCTGTATCTTTGTTGTTATCAATTTTGGGATAAGGCAAGTTTAAATAAATCGCATTATTTCGACTCAAGGAGTCTGCTGTTGCTCTGTGTCCCATTACTTTTGGGACACCCTGTATGTATAACTAAGGAGCTTTATAGCAACTGGTTTATAGTGGACTTTAAAATATGCAATTTAAATTCATTTCTTTTCCTGTTAAAGAGATACAGGATGATCCAAATAAAAATTTACATTATAAAATTGGCGATAATTTATGTAAATCAAATTTGGTGTAGTCATGTTTTTGAGGGCAAAAAGAAGGCGGCGGATGCATAATGAGTTTTAAAATACCTCCTAAAGAACGCTAGGCTACACAATATGAGTTTGATAAATTCTCGCATGTATTTTTGTCTCACATTTCTGACCGCTTTACCTCAAATTATAAAATAGGGATCTTTTATATACGTAAAACAGTTGTACTTTATTAATCTCGATATTTTAATTAGTTTTTGAAACAATTGCGTTTAAATGCTAGATGGCAAGAAACATTTCTTGACAAAACATATTTATTGAAAATTAACTTTTTTTTTCTTACGCATAAATGACATAATTTTCATGTCTACTATCTACTGTTGCTTTATTTGCCCCTTAATCACTAGACATCCTGCATATAACGCAGACTGCAGCTCGTTCAGAATTCCTGCGTTAGGCTTGTGTGCGGTTTGAAAAGAAAATACCATGTTACTTATTCTCTCAAAAATATAGGCTGGCTAAATATGGAGAAGAGGAGACTTCTACACTGTTTGATATTCTATCATAAAATTATTACCAATCAAAAACCTGCTTATTTATTTAAAAAACTGAAATTTAGAACCTCTGTCCATAATCTAAATGTTAGGTATCAAAATCTTTTAACTCCGCCACAACACAAAACCACCCAATTTTGTGGATCTTTTTCTTATAACGTCACCAAGCAATATAAAGTGTGTGGTCAAAGTGCAACACCTGGTATGTTTTTTTTAATAGTTTTGCAGTAGAGCCAAAAATAATAAGGTGCAATAACTCGTATTATTCTTTACTGTATCTGAAAAATCAAAACGCAGAACCTCGTATAACAAAAGTCAATGAATTGGGGCAATTTTAGTATTTATAACTTAAACAAATACACAAAACATGTTTCTATTTACCGTCAAATATAGTTAGTTAGGCATGCATGCTAATATTTTTATTTATTAGATAATATTAATTACATAATAATGCTAAATAACGTATCTTACCTGTACAACACAAAACTAACGCTTACGAGGTAATGAATTATAAAATTGCGGGAAAATTTTACGAGTTCCTGCATTTACAAAAATAGTAAAATATGGGAACTATAATGTTATTTTTGCCCTTCAATAATAGATGGCGCAACGCATTCTGCACGCTTTAATACCAAAATATCAAATTTGAAAAATGTGCAGATACAACTTTGACCCTCGATAACCAACTTTCTGAATCTCTAAAATCCTTGAATTTAGTCAACTTTAAACGTAAACTAAAACAAATGCTACTGAAATAAATATACTTTTCAATTAATAGTTAAAATAACATACCTTTACTGTTAATATGCCATATTTAATGTTAATATGTTATATATAATTTTATTAGTTATAAGCCTTTTCTTTTGATAGGAAATCTAAAATAGTTTTCTATTATATAGTACTGGGTTGAGTGTAAAAGCGCTGCTCACTGTTCAGACAGATGAGTGCGAACTCTGCCCTTGTGGGAAAATTGTATAACTCTTTTTTATATATCTTTTTGCCTTAATGATTTAATGTATTTTACTATTTTCCACAATAAAAACAATTATTATTATTATTATTATTATTATTATTATTATTATTATTATTATTATTATTAATAAAAGTAAATGGTTAAAATAGGCACTTTATTGATTTGATAATAAATGACTTAACCAAAATGGTGTTTGTACTCACTATTAAACTTAAATAATAAACACCAAAAAAATCTGTCTCTGAAATATATAGAATCCAAAAGTAAAATATTTAAAATACACACTATATAAAAAACAGCCACAGAAACACTTAAAAAGCACCAAAATTGGAAGAAAATAATATGACGCAACCTGACGCTTGAGCTTGCTAGCGCCCACTGCTGATCTGGGAACTTTAATGGCCATTTGCATCGCTTGGATTAGATGCTACTTGATCTAAGGTTCACCTTATCTCCAGAATTTGGCTTGCACGCGCTGACTTTTTGCCTTAAGCTTGGCTTCCAGTCGAACAAAGCTAAGCCCCAGAATTATTCGGCTTATCTTGGAAATCTAACCTTAAACCATTGAAAAAAATAATATAACCTAAACGTCAGTCAAGTCCAAGTCAAACTAAACAGGAAAAATTGATTTATTAGAACTCATTGCTGATGACGATGAAGTCGACGAAATTAATTTGATTATTTTTGGTTTGCCTAGAAAAGTGTACAACAAGGCTGATTATTTTAATAGTTTTGACCAAAAACCGTTTTTTATGTAGGTTAATTTTGGATGACGAATGAAAATGAAACGACAAAACAATTAGGGGAGAAAAGATTCGGTGCAAAAGTTACTAAGAAAATTACCAGATTGACGCCGTTGTCAAACTTCTTGAAACCCTAGCTAAGTTTTACGAGTATTGACCCGGTGCATTCCATTTTAATTTAAGATGGGCTTAAGTATAAGGTTCGCCCTAGCTAATCTTTAACTTTAAGCAAGGCGGTGCAAACGGCCATTATTAATGTCGAAACCAGATCAGCTGTTAATGTCGAAACGCTTTGTTTTATTTATACTACTAGAATCCTAGAAACGTATTTTTTGAGCATATATTATAGTGACTTGATAAAGATGGCTGTACGTTTGACTGAAAAGGGTATCTAGAAGAAAAAAACTTCCAGAAAGTTTTGTGGCTGCTTTAGTAACTAGCTGAAATGAAAGCTTCTTATTGGCTAAAAATGATAAGTGAGTTAACTAATGAGACAGTCGTAGACCGGTTTAAAAAAAAAAACATTTACTTTACTAAAATAGAAATATTTGTCGATTGAATTTTTACAATAAAATATGTTAATTTAACACGGGCTTCTAACTTACTGGTGTCTTCTTCCTTGGCTGCACTCTATAATATCAGCGGAGATGTATAGTCAGCAGAACCTAGAGCTAACCAGTAATATAACTGGTGTGAAATTTGCCGGTAAGTTTTTCTTTCCAGTTTTTTCCCAGATTTTTTTTTTATTAGATATTTTGCCCCTATCTGTTTCCATTGTCACCAGCGCCAGCGGCCAGTGCTGAGTGGTTACCTTCCGAACGGTTGACAGGTCTTCAATACGCATTCATAGATAATAAAATAATCATTTAATTTTGATTAAAGAAAAGCTTTGTCACGAAAACGCTGCCTCATTTCGATTTAGTTGGATGTTGAATTATTTAAGTTTAATTATTTTTTTCAATTTAATTGTTACACAAACGGAATTTATTATTATTTCATTTGCAATTAGGTGGTTAATCAGCACATTTTATTTATATTGTAAACTAAGCTTATATCCTGACATTCATGAATATTTACACTGAAATAAATAAAAATTGAAATTTAAATACGCCATTTTTATACAAGTACAAATGGATGCCAAACATATGACATTAAAATATATCGATTAAGGGCCAATAAAAAAAGTAGAAGGCTTAACCCCATAGGACTTGAGTTATTAAAATAGTATCTCTAGGAAAGGCTGTCTTGTCGGGGAATTAATTTTTTTCCCCAAAAAAGTTAGGAACCATCCATTTGAACTTATATAACGCCAAATGGATGGTAACTTTTAACACATTAGTTGATGGCAACGTATGAAAATCAAAACTCCATTAGTACAGAGATATAGTGTGCCATTTATAAAGCATATTAAGCATTTTACTTTTCCTTATAGTGTTGTGATTAAATCCAACTTAGTTATATTCGGAAATGTTTGTTGAATTAAAAATAATTTCTTTTTCATCTTCCTTTTGCGATAAAAATTCCAAAAGTTTTGCTCTCGAAAAAATTACTTATATAATATTGTTATTTATATATTAAGTTTTGGAATGATCCGACAAGTTTTATATAACGATTGAAAATGAAGATAGTATCCGCCATCACAATGTTTTCATTAGTTTCCTACCTCGCCTGCAATACGAAAAGAAAAATATTTTCGTATTTTTGTACAAAAAAAGCAAAAGTTCTGCAGACTTGAAAAAAATAACAGAAATAATGTTCTTAAGAGGTGTTTCAATTTGCAACCTCTTGCGTCAAATGGAAAATACATTTTTCATAAAAATTGTTTTTAAATAAAATTAGTTTTGGAATAATTCCTAAAGTTCTATATTATGGTTAAAAATGAAGATGTCCACCAAACACAATTTTTTCATTAATGTGCAACCTCGCTTGCAGCGCGGAAATAAGTCATTTTTTTGGTATAGTACAAATACGGAAATATTTTTTTTTTGATTTTATACTTATTTCCGTGTTGCAGGCGATGTTGCAAATTAATGAAAACATTGTGAAAGTGTACATCTTTATTTTCAATTGTAATATAAAAGTTTTGGAATCATTTTAAAACATATTTTAATAAGAAAAAATAATTTTATGAAAAATAATATTTTCCATTTGACGCAAGAGGTTGCAGATTAAAGCACCTCTTAAGAATATTATTTTAGTTATTTTTTCGTGTTTGCAGAACTTTTGCTTTTTTTTGGTAGAGTACAAATACGAAAATATGTTTCTTTTTATTTTACACTTATTACCGTGTTGCAGGCGAGGTTGCAAATCATAGTAAGTACTTAACAAGAAGATTATTTCAGTTATTTTTTTCGAGTTCGCACAACGTTTGAAATTTTCATCGTAAAAGGAGGATAAAAAAGAAATTATTTTCAATCAGACAAATATTGCATTGTTGCAAAGTTATCAGAGGATGTAAATAGCTATTTATTTTAAAAACTTCGGAAGTTTGCTCAATTTTTACAACTTTCTACGCTCCAATAATACGAAAATTCGTAAAACCCTGATTTTCAACATCTTCCGTTCAGAAAAAAGGATTGCAAAATTAGACTTAGTATCATTTGAACGTAGGTACTTTACTATTGTAAAAGTTTTCAAATTAATATGAATTGATTGTCTCGGACCTATAATTAATAGGTAGAAGCGGCTCATCGACGTTAAGCAGGAACTATTGTTCCTTTTGCCTGGTTGAGGCAGATGTTATGCCAGCCAGTGATTTCTCATGTTTTTATTAGAAAGTGTATTTTGGTTTTTTAAAATTAAAAAAAAAACAATGTGTATCGGCTGTATGATTAAAAATGATTAATTATTTAGGTATAATGATGGAAAGCGAAAAAAAGATCTTTGACCTTATGGATCAAAAAACACCCATGTCCAAATATTGGATGCCGCTAGTGTGGGCAACAAATCTCATAAATAGAGCGAGAAAAGAAGGTCTAACAACCAGTGATCATATCGTCCAGACGATTCTACAAGAACTGTCTGATATCAGACGAAGGTTGGGTTCTCTGATTGGATATGATACTGTATGCGTTCCACTGGTATACACTCAGGTAAATTAGGTAATAAATAAAGGCCTTCACGGACGCTCAGGCTTTTACTAACACTGGGAGATATAAACACAGTTTGTGCAAATATTTTGGAGCAAAATGTTGATGGTTAATAAAATAGCTTAGGCTTTGCCGAAGTACACTGCCTGCGCATCCAGAACTTAGTAAAAGCGTAAGCGTCTATGGGGTAGCTTTATAATGACTGTTATACAGGGATCTTAAACCGTCTTGAAGGCAAGTAATTTGGACCTATATACATATATACATATAATATACGAATAAAAATTTAAATAGAGACAATGTCTCGGTCTCAAAATTAAATTAATTTTGGAGACCGGGACTTACAATACAATAGAATACAATATACGAAGTTTGTTAAAACTACAAATATTAAGACATAACATAATAATAATGGCGGATCATATAGGGATTTCCGGCTTTATAACAGTGACAAATGTTACGTATTTGTCAGTTAAGAATATAATGGGCACCGTCATCATATGTCATTTCTAGCAACATTCTCATTTACACAACTTGAACATTGGTCAGGGCAACATTGAAAGCTTAGTAAAATTACTAAACTATATTACATGGTTAAAAATATCTAAAATATACAGGGTGTCCGGAAAAGGAGGTCAATCCATTAACCATATATTCCTTAAGCAAAAATAATTACTTTTATAATACCATATTTCAATTTTGGCCCTCATGTTCGATATACGAATTAAAAACTTTTTTTTTTGAATAATTTGAGTATTTAATAAGATATTAATTTTAAATTTGGTACATTGCTTCACCGTAAAGAGTTACATCTTTTGAGGAAAACAAAACCAGACCCCCCCCCCTATTTTTTGATACGTGGACCAATGACTTCCGAACTATATTTTTTCAAGTAACCATTTGTTTTGATTATTTTTTGTCTTCTATAACATTTCGATAAAATGATGCGTTTTGAAGATAATTTGAAAAGTATAGTTCCTTAACGAATGCCAATGCGACTTACGGTAGTATAAGGTTATGCCAAAGTAGTTTGTTCCACCCCTGGATCTTGAATATCTGTGGTATTCATGTCGGACGTCTTGATTATTTCGCGTGTTATGGTCATGGAAAAACTGATGATGATGGTAAAGGTGAATATTTTGTTAACGAACACGAGACACTGTGGAATATAATATAGGCAAGGGAGGGTATGTACCTTCAGTTGAATGATCTGCTGTCTGCAGTCATTGCTGTATCCAATACTACATAATATTATTCTGATACATTTTACCTCGAGGCTTTCAACCCTACACCCAAATGTTTGTTGCAATATACAGGGTGATTTAAACATATGTTTTAATGTAATATTTTAATGTAATAACCTGTATAATTTTCACTGATTTGAAAAGCTACTTAAATTGTCTTTTTATTTTTGATATCATGTATACCTAACCTGTCAAGTTTTTGACTTATAAGCGATTATATGTAAAATATTTTCGACATTTCCACTCGGTTTTTAGTAAGTATGCAATCCATGATAAACTTTTAAAATTATGTTACTCTCGTTATTGTTGTGGTATTTGGCAAATTAGATGTGCTAAAGAGCGTTAAATATCAGGGGAGAAAACTATTTAAATGCAATTATTATAAAATTATCTCTAAAACATGTATAAAGTTTAATGAAATGTATCTAAATCTATCGCCAATGAACCCCCGAAAATTCTTACAAATCCGGAAAAACTTTACTGATTTTACTTTAAAAGAGCCGAGATACTCGCGGTATTCAGCACCTGTATCGGTAATAATAAATAAAATACCGGAACAATAATGTTAGTGACATAGTTTTTATGTCAAGAGTTTATCATGGCATACTTACTAAAAACTGAATGGAATAGCTATTTGTGTAATAAGAGCTCAAAGTAATATATTGTCGCTTCGAGCGAATAGTTTGACGCGCGACGCGTAGCGAGAGCGACAATGTCACTTTGTGCTGGAATTACACACAGGATTTTTTCAAATCCCGGTGTTTTTGTAGAGACGTTTGGTAAAAACTAATAATTATTTATCTTACGAGAACGATCTTAAAAACACGCGTTGATCACAAAATTGTCTACATCTGTCAAATACCATCAACGCCTACTTTTATGTCAAAAGTCGCAGATACAGTAGACGTTTCCTTGTTATGGTTTCCATGGTTACTCGGCGAGCGACAAAGTAAAAAAACGCTCGCTGCTCGAAAAAGTGCAACTTTGCGCTTTCGCTTGGAAGTGCAAATTTGTACTTTACGCTCGATTGTAGGAAAGTTAAATTGTCGAGAAAATTTTACAAATAATTCCTTATAAGTTTAGAACTTAACTAGTCAGATATAGATATGATATACAAAAATAATGAGCCAATTTAAGTAGCTTTTCAAATCCGTGATAATATACTTCTCTATCTTAAAAAAATAGACTTATGGTCACCTTTTCAAGTAACCAAATTAACTGTAAGTATGTTTAAACCATCCCGTCTATCGCAAGTAAGATGTTGGCATAGGGTTAAAGCCCCCTGGTTTTGTTTAACTATTCACCATATTTGAGAGTAAAAAATCAACATTTTTAAGTAAACGTTTTCTGTCAAAAAAATTTGAGCTGAATTAGTATTTTAGGAACTGTAATAGATAGGTATTGGATAATGTTAAAGAAAGTTGTTAGGAAATTAAATAAAATAAATTCCATTGAACATATCGAAGCCCTACTAACTTTCGGTAGTGGCAACACTGGATAGTCAAAAATAATTTAGATAAGTAGAGTACGTCCGTTTATGAAATGACGACAGAAAGAAGTCGTTATCTATTTCGTCATATACGTATAACCGCGTCCACCGTGAATCACCCTGTATATTAATGTCATATATCAACAAACAATAATCTCGAAAGTGGCAAATTTATGGCCTTTCGCATGTAAAAAAAGCCCAGTACACATGGGCATGCGCACTGCAACATTCTCATTTAACGAATGGGAAGATACACATGTCCAGTTTTATCTTACTTCCCCTTCCATTCAGTTGGTTTGACTTACAATTATGTTCTTAATTTTTACTACATAGATTTTTTACGTACTGACTCGTACGATTTAAAAAAAATTTTACAATTTTTTCTTCACTATTCATTTGATATCCCAACACATTTTTTAATCCATCCATTTTATATATTTGTTTTATTTATATAAGGCAACACACCCCTTTATTTTAATTTTCAGGTTTCAGCTAGTTTTTACGTGCTACAGTGGCGCCTTAAATTAATTGTTTTTAACCCCTCCCTAAGCTCCTGCATATGAGCTAGGGCACTTTGCTCGCTGGCTGTAGGCCCCTCTAACTAGGATAAATTTGATTGGTTTGTTTCACTTTATTTTAGTAACTTCAATTTTGACAGTTCATAGTATTATTTGATATTTCATAATAATTTTTAATTTTTAATTTTTAAAATGCTTAATTAAAATTTAAATTATATTAAAGGCGATTTTTAACGTAGCCAGACACAACCGTTAAAGTTGTAGTATTAAAGTTGTTTACCATCAACCATTTTTTCTCTTTTCCTAACACCATCAGCTAAGCTTTTTCTGAATCCTGTTGATTAACGTTTCTACGTTCGAAACATGTAGATACCTCGATTGCATATTTTTATTCGATTATTTCCTTCCTATAAATTTTGACCAGTCACTGACAAGAATTCGTATGTCATATTTAATTTTTAAGTGGAAAAATTGCATGACAGCTCCTGTCAGTAATTTTCCCGGAAAAATGTTTGATAGGTACTGTCAAAATCAAAAAATGTAATTTTACGTAAATTGTAACTTTAGTAATAGTACCCAGTAAAATGCTTTGTATTATCGATTAACCATTTATTTTATTCAAGGTAAACATCTAGTAAGCAAATCAAACTTGATAAAAAATGGGAGGGTATACCTATATAGGTGTGTTTACATGCATTGCAAGAGTGCTTAGAAATTATTTCTAACTAAATTCAACTCGGAAAAATTCTGCTAATTTTTTTTTATATTGAGTTGCAGAGTTGCATTTAATGAAATAATTAGTTGCTTTTTTTCTTTTCTCTTTATTCCGGTTTAAATATTGCGGTCAATTTTAAAATAATTGGTTTATTGTAAATATGTACAAATTACCAGTATAATAATAAACTATCCTTCTATAGTTAAGCTTCCGGGATATGTATGTACCGGGTGACTTACCGTTTAACGTATTGCCTGCGGAAAAAAAAATTACCTACATGTATTTACATGTACATGTATTACAGTACGCGATCTGTCGCCAAAGCCAATCATCATTAAAATTTCGATTTTGTGTGATTCAATAGCTCATTTTAGCAAAAATACTTCTTACTATAAAGTAACCGTTTAAACAGCACAAGATACTACAACAGTAAGTATTACCTTCTTCTAAACCGAAAATAAAGTGACTATTGGAATGCGGCATCACGTAAACATACAACCCTACCAATAACATGTTTCCTTTTTTTAAACTGTTTGCGCTGACAAAACTCAATTCTAGTACCAATTGTAGCTAAGATGGCCAGTTTTTTTCTGGATTTTTAGATTATAGAAATGCAGAAGTAAATAGTGGGTCGTATTCCCCTTTTTGGCCTTTCTTTTCTAACGAGCTATCTGTTACGTCCGTAAGTACTTTTTCGGAAACGACGTTTATTGAGTTTTAGGCAATCTAAAAATTTGGGCAACTACTTTTACACGAAAATCGCCGAAAAACCGCGGCTATGGTACATAGTGTCAAGAAGAATTTTACTTATTATTTTTTGTTGCCATCGCATTTCTAGTTTTAGATTAATAAATATTAAATAGCTGAGTTTTTTTAAGTCACTTTTAAAAGCCAGACGACCCAGTTGAGCATTCTCTTAAAAATTTTACTTAATTGAGCAAAGAATTTTTCCTTCCCCTTACCGCGGTTAAGTATGCCCCTCTATATTTATCATCCGACTATACGAAGTTATTCGCAAAGCGTTTCTTTAACAAGAAACAAAAAAATTTACTTTGCTGTGCTGTTTAAAAGAAACAAAGGAAACCTAGCTAATAGCTCGCTGTATTATTAGATACTTTTGTCGCGGGCTTATTTACGTCGCTATAATGACGTATAAGTAGTCGAGAAAAGGGCAATTTTACGACACAAAATAACTATATCTCGACATAAAAACGCCATTTTTACGTTGTAAGTGACGCAAATAATTACATAAAATACGTAAAATTGACGTGGTAACATGACGTCAACGGCCTATGACTTAGGTATGTCTTTTTAACGTATTTTTTAAGTCATTCTGTTGGTCACTAACTATTGCCCAAAAAAAAACGACGAATGACGACCGTCTGCTATTCAAATCAAGTTTTTCACTTAAGCTCAGAGAACTAAACACAAGATTCTGTAAGTAAATCACTGACCTTCATATTAGACGAAATTTTCCAACTTTATAACATAACTAATAAGTTAGTCAAAACAAAACATTAGCGGCATCGACAGGTCGCGTCACTTCGAAACGAAACGCGAACAGCTGTTGTTGTACGGAAAACTTTGATTTCATACATTGCCTTATTTGTTTTTTAAGTAAAGTATTTTTGGATTCTGTTTGAAACAATTGCATGGAGGGCGGCGCCCCAGATCCCTTCATTACGAGCCGCCAGGGACGGTTCTACGGGGGGGGGGGTCTGGGGGGCCCAGGACCCCCCAAAACATTTCTGAAAAAAACTTTAAAATATCTCGAGAGAAATACAATCAATTTGGCAACAATGACAACCTCGCTTTACTATACACGCTGCGCACGCATGAATCATCCCCGTTTCAACGGGTACTTTCGTGTTTCGTTGCTGCTGAGTGCTGACAAAATTTAATTGTTCTGGCGGGGAAGTAGAGAATTTTGTCTAGGATTTTAATTAGGTATCTGCCTGCAGTGATCTGGGGCGTGATCCTAAAAAAATTTGGGCTGCGGCGTTATTTGCTTGCGAAGGCTATCAAAAATTGTAGCTGCGTTAATATGTGGTGCCCCCCCAATATTTTGGGTCTAGAACCGCCCCTGCGAGCCGCCACTGGTATTTTAAAATGTTCATTGGCGTACAGACAAACTTTTTAAAATGGAAAAACGTTAACACCTTCTTGGGATTTGTACCCAGAACTGGTGTTGGAATCACTCGAGTGAAAAATAAAATCACTCGGTTTTTTCAATCACTTGAATAATTCGGTTATCATAGGTAATCATTCGAGTGACGAAAATTCGGTTTTTTATTTTCTAACGACCGGCATTCCATTCATACCAATCACTCTACTGCGGCTAGACAAAGTAGTTATTCAAGTGGTGATTTTTACATCGGTTTTTTTACTACTTCACGGAACTGGCCTTTTTTTTTTCTTAGAAGTCAGCAGTGTTGTTCGACGAACTACCGCCCATAATATAGAATTCGAGTGAAAACCGGTTTTCTACCGGTTTTTAAAATCACTTGTAATCTCGGTAGTCGGTTATTAAAATAACTCGGTTATTCCCATCACTACCCAAAACCTCTCGATCACCAGTCGAGCGCTGTACCAATTGCACTATGGAGACTCTAAAATTCTCTCACTAACCCTAGCCCTATAAGTTATTTTTATTCAATTTTAGGTTTTTTGGCTAATTATCTATGTCATTTTTAGGTGGTGTCGCTTGCTCTCTACATCTATTTCATTGCTGCTCTATTAGGAAGACAGTTTGTGTTGAATGTGGAAACTCTCACTGGAAAAAAGGGAAATATCGAATTTCCGGATATTTATTTTCCATTTTTTACTGCATTAGAGGTAAATAATAAATATACAGGGTTGCCCAGAAGTCCGGAATAAAATTAATATAGCCTTAATCTGTAACTTTTGTAGAGAACGCTCGGACACGTTAATTTGGTTTTATATAATATGCTCACATTTTGACGTTATTCGTTTGATTTGTTATAGACATTTGTCAAAGATATGACGACATCGACTTTTTTTTTAATGAAAACATACAGCTTGTGATATATCATTTAAAAGCTAATATCTCGTACAGTATGCTCATAAATTTTGGCGCTTTTTTACTAATATTTTTCTACATTATATTGCCCAGTTTATTTATTTTTGAAATTTTTGTTTAATACCTACTAATAAAATTCGGTCAATCGCTAATACGCCTAAATTGATGAATTTTTCAAGAATGATGAATTTAGGGGTGTAGACTACGAATCTAAAAATTAATTTTGCTGAAAACGCCTAGTATTTAAGATATTCATTCTTTAAGTCGAATTTTTCTATATGTTAAGTCACCACTGCAGAATTTTCCATATTTTTTTCCTTATTGTAATTAAGTCACTGAAACAAACCCAATAGTATGGACTTCTTCCATGAAAAAAATTAAAAAAAAAACACATTTTATTAGGTTTTTAGTTAAAATATTTATTTAAAAACTCGAGACTATTAGATTAATTTCTTCTTACTCTAAGGTTTCGTTATATTTTTAGCCGTTTTTAACCCTAAAGAAGGAAATCAATTAAAGAAAGTGGTAAAGTGCATGGAATATGACCCATTGTACTAATTTTTTTCTTAATGTTTGTATCATCAATGCTTAACCCTTAACTACTGTGGTGCGGTCATCATAACCGATGCCTATAATAAACACCTCTAGAAGTTATCCCCTCCCTAGTTGTATTGCCTTGAGCGTCTCTGTACCTTTAAGCCAGTGCATTTTAAGAAAGCAGTCGGAGTTTACCGTGTCTCACGCGCTTATTTATTAAATTACATAGAGTTTAAATTCTTGTGAGGTCATAGTGACCGCAGCACAGTATTAGTGAAACTAATTCTAATAAATATTCCTGAAGAACGTCTGGAACAAGTCGGCATGGAGAAACTTGAGAAAAGAAAAACCTGTTACACTTGTCCTTCAAGGATAAAAAGAAAAACGTTTCTTACATGTGTTCTAAAAACGTTTTTAACATGTGTTCTAAGCCCATTTGTGTCGAATGTTCAACAAACCTATGTATTAACTGTAAGCATAATTTGTAACTTTTTATGGTATGTGATTTTTGTGAAAAAAATGTTGTTTTCTTTTTAATGTTTTTTTTTGTAAGTTCATACCTTGGTCTTAAAGAAAAAATATCCCGTCTCTTCTTGGGATTATTGGTTTTCGTTTAATACCTAATTAAAAATATGCTGACAAATTTTGTTAAAAAAAAATGTTCTTACCAAGAAAATAAAATTATATCAAAAGAATGCCCAGTTTTTAATAGTCTGTGTTTGATTTCTATTAAAAACCATCCCAAATATAATAATTAAAAATGAAACAATACAAAAAACACAAACATCTATTTTTTTACGGTATTTATATATGGCGGTCATTATGACCGCACTACAGGCTCAACGTCATTAAACTGGCACCACAGTAGTTAAGGGTTAATGCGACTTTGCATCAGAAACCTAACCCATCGGAATAGACAATATTATATCAAAAACTAGCCTATTCGGGATAATCGTAATTCCTGAAAAAATTTCCATTTTGACTTGTTGAGCGAATAATAGATATTTACCTTAAATTATTTTTCTATGTTGTAGTTCTGTTTCTATATTGGATGGTTAAAAGTGGCTGAAGTATTAATAAATCCTTTTGGAGAAGATGACGATGACATCGAGTTAAATTGGTTAATTGACAGGCATATAAAGGTAAAACGTTAAATTTTGATATAGTTTCAGTATAACAGTTTATGAAAAACGGGTGATACGTTTTCTTCTGAAAATTTGG
Source organism: Polydrusus pterygomalis (assembly GCA_963969555.1). Taxonomy (NCBI): domain Eukaryota; kingdom Metazoa; phylum Arthropoda; class Insecta; order Coleoptera; family Curculionidae; genus Polydrusus; species Polydrusus pterygomalis. The sequence continues at coordinate 54,593,080 of OZ018380.1, read as the reverse complement.
TTGCTCCGATAAACGACCATGTTCAATCGTTTTAAAATATTTTCAGCAATGTTGCCGCTTCTAGACAAAACATGTGGCAACATCGTTATTTTAAAATATACACCCTATATATTTTTTACCGTAAGATTCGTCTTATATTCCAGAGCCATTTTTCTGAATATTATCCTATTGTTATCTGTAGTCGTTTTTTTTATGTATAAATTTTAATTTTTTTTTAAACGAAAACATGACTTTTAATATATTTGTTTTCTCAGAACTCTACATCATTACTAAGTTGAAATTTTCCGCACAGTTTAAAATGTTTTTACACATTGAGTTTTTCGTCAATCGTACTTCGAGAAATATATTTTTGAAGGTTACTTGAAAAAATAATTTTTTTTTATTGATACCCTATTTCGCTTATTTAAAGTACGCCTCAGCGTGTTTAAATCCCACTTTCAAAAACGCGCGTGTTTTAAAGTTACCATGGTAACATCAACAACCCGTGAAACGTGAAGTCTAAATATGTCAACTTTTTAATTATTGATTTCACAGAATTACCTTTTAACGTCAAATAAAATATATTTTTTTAAGCAATACACAACCAATGTCAACGGTGACAACAATGAATCTTATGTGACAGATTGGAAGTTATTTTTTGTTCTCCTCGTTTTCATGACAACGACAGGTATATCACATCACGAATTCGACCATTTCACTTACTTACTAAGTTATTATTTCCATTTTTTGTAATATAAATACCAATCAATTAATGATTTCAAAGTGTACCAATAAAAAAAAATAATGTAAAGTATTCGTGGATAACTGGTTTTTAAAACACTTGCTCTATTTCAAGCACTCCGGCTGCGCCGTCGTGCTTGCAAAATCGCGCGTGTTTTAAAGACTTTAATATCCACTTATACTTTAATATACTATTATTGTTAGGCTCCATGGCAACCATTTATTTAAAAGAAGTGCCATTCAGTGGCGTAGTGATGCCGTTACGGGCCTGTGTTCCATGGAATCCCCGGGTCCCCTACCCATTAAAAAACGAAGTATCTATTTACGTTTATTAAAAAAATATGCAACGCACATAACAAAATCACTAAAAATTAAAAGCAGTAACAAGCAACATAACATGAAATATAAAATAAAATTAAATCACTAATCTAAATAAAAAATTTTTTTCGTCTTATTATTTGCAAAAACCGATACAATGGAGGACACGTCTATTTTCCGCGCAATTTGGTTTTTAATTGACAGAATTGACAACCCCAACAGTCTTTCCTGTCCCATGGTGTTTCTAAGAAATTTTTTTATCAATTTTAACTTGGAAAATGATCGTTCGGCTGTTGCTACAGATACAGTAATACTTAGGAAAATGTAGCAAGCCGTCAAAATTTCGCTAAAACTACTACAGGAACTAAAATTTTCAATTAAAATAAACTCAATTAAGTCTTTAATGGATTTGATTCTACCTAAATAGCCCTTAAAACAACTTCTAAAAGAAACAAATTGTGAAGAAATTGTATCGGAAATATCATCGGAATATTTGGCGTACAATTCCTGGCGAAGCGACATCTAGAGGGTGTAGGAAAAAGCTTAATGCAGGGATCTACTAGGATCTTGAATAGGCATAATTGGCTTACATACTATGGAGTATTTCGGCCGTAAGCTCTACTAACGAAATTCTTTAAAAGATTTACGACACGCGAAAAGTAAAAATCGAGAAGTTTTTATCAAATTATCAAATATAGGGAAGTAAAGGAAATCATTTAAAATCTATTTGGAAACGAAGTAAGAATTTAAAAGAATAGTTTATTTTACTTACGTAGATGATTTTCTTACATTAAAGTTAAATATTATTATATTGTTTACTTAATAGAAAATATCTATATGTAGAACCGGGCCCTTTGACGTACCGGGCCCGTGCTCCGCGGAACACGCGGAACACTGGTGACTACGCCCCTGGTGCCATTCCTTCGTTTGTGATTTTAAGTTGGCGGTACAATAAAAGATCATAATAGATCAAAGATCAGAACGTGTAGAAAATTTAATAAAATGTATTCCAATTTACCACAAATGAATATCAAAAAATGTATTATAATCCAGAACAATTTTAGAGATTTTAAGAAGTTAAGTTTAAAACAAAACAAAACAGGAACCTTTCGATTACCAGTAGAGCGCTTTACGAATTGCGCCATGGAGACCCTGAAATTCTCTCACCTAGTACTTCAGAATTATATTGCGGTGAAAATATTGTATGTTGGCAGAGTCAGTCATAGCATTTTCTATTAATAAATATAGTACATGTCAAATAAATTTCTATGATTTACCAAGGAATCGCAACAACTTTTAAATTATCGCACGTTGCGTTCGATGATTCAATTGTTACAAACATCGATGGAAAAATATTGAATTTTAAGTCCGATATATCAAATTTCAACGGTTTTTTTTTTATTATAAATATATTACAATGTATTTTTGCAGGCTATATTGCTAATAAAATTTTAAGACCACCTTACAAAGAGTAAAACATGATGAATGCGTAGGTAAAAGAACGTAGTCTCTGTCGCCAACCTCTTAACGTAATATAGACGAGCCTTCTATAGGATGCCATAAATGATAAGTATGTAGCCACGATGCGGTGGTGCGTTGCCTTTATATTTTACCTTCGCGGCGCAGTACAAAGCCCTGAAAAATGCCCCAAACCGCTGATTAGTTCTTAATGGGTGCAAGGTTTGGCAACCTATTAGGTAGGGGAGATCGGGGTAAGATGACGATACTAAGGGAAAATGACAATTTAAAGAAAATAAATTTATTTGAACGATAAATACGTATCAGAACAAACATGTTTGTGACTCTGTGTAATGTTAATCTTATCAAAAGTATAAAAATATAAATGCATTTTCTGCAAATAAACAAAAAACACAAAATGTAATTTTCGTCAACTTACCCCATACTAAGGGTAAGTTGACGAACCTATTGGGGTAAGATGACTTTATATACAAAAATCACAATGAAAACTGCCAAAATCCTCATAGCGGCTGCATGCTTCGTGCCACCATAATAGACAATGACAACATTGCAACCAATTTTCAAATGGCGGGTCACTAAGTATATTTTTCCTGACATGCAGGACATAAATATAAAATTTTACTACTGGGACCTGCAATATAAGCAGCAGTGGTCTTTTGATGTTTGTTGAGCATTAAAGGTATTTTTAAAACGACCTCCGCCCTCCGGTAACTCTTCACCTCGAGCGTCTCTTTTTAAGTATCTTCCTAACGTACGGGAATACCGTAAGTTATTGCAGCTGCGTTACAACATAAAGATCCTTCGCGTACTTCCCTCATAGCTGATATAAGGGAATCTTCATTCCACTCCCTACGATTGGTTTTGTGCTTGTACAGCCGCGGCATTCTGTGAAAAAATTGTAGCTTTAATACATTGCTTGCTTGGAGTAAGATGACGAATTCGTCATCTTACCTCCGTTAATTTACCCCCGGTGTGTAAATTTATCAAATTTTGATGCTAAAATTTAAATAGAAACAAAACATAAACAATCTTTCTACTGGCAGTAACTATTATATACAGGGTGTTCATTTAAAAACTTCTCACCACGGATTTATCAAAAACCACTGATTAAAAGAAAAAACGCCGAGACACGTCAAAAGATTTGCTAAAGGGGACAACTTTTTAACCAAGAACTACTTCACCCCCTTTTACCCTCTGGCCCCCGGGGTCATCCCCTTAAAAATTTTAAATGACAAATGGTATCAAGTAATATCTTGTTTGAAAGGTCTTTCAAAGTGCTTTATTTTGACGTTTGATTTTTTTAAATCGGTCGATTCGTTTTCGAGAAAATTTTTTTTCATTTTTTCATTTTGAATGGATGAAATGTATGCAATTTAGAAACTGTGTGTACAGAGCCTAATGAAATACCAGTCGCATCAACAATTTTGCCTAATGAAGTATTAGGATTTATGCCAAAATGACCCAAAACTTCAACTTGAGCGGCTTCATCCAAAACTCAACGATGATTACTTTTTTTATTTGCAACAGATCCAGTTTGAGTAAATTTAGTAACAAGGTCCAAAACATACCTATGCGAAGTTATCTTTTCCGGATGTCTGGCGTTAAATGTGACGACAGTTTGCCGAGCACATTGATTTTGGGCACCATAAATTAGAATCATTTCCGCTCTTTCGGATAGTGTGTAAACCATTTTGGAAGTAAAATCTGAATCAATAAATTAATTTTCACTATCCCAAGATTGTAACAAAGGTAACTGACAGCAAATTAAATTCTTTCTTTTTCTTAGCAACTATAAAAGCTAAACAGGTATAAGAATAAATACATGTTATCTGTGTTGATAAAAAGAAGGCGGAAAAAATTCGAGTTGTTATTTGGTTGCTGCCACGTCTAATCTTCCGAATTGCAGTTTATGTTGGTTTTTGAACACTTATTGAAATAAAAAGTGATATTTTCGTTTGTTTTTTTTTCTATCTGAACAAATTAAGATAAATAAAGATTTTTTCTAATTTTCTCGAAAACGAATCGACCGATTTAAAAAAAATCAAACTTCAAAATAAAGCACTTTGAAAGACCTTTCAAACAAGCTATTACTTGATACCCCTTGTCATTTAAATTTTTTAAAGGGATGACCCCGAGGGGCAGAGGGTAAAAGGGGGTGAAGTAGTTTTTGGTTAAAAAGTTGTCCCCTTTGGCAAATCTTTTGACGTGCCTCGGCGTTTTTTCTTTTAATCAGTGGTTTTCGATAAATCCGTGGTGGGAAGTTTTCAAATTAACACCCTGTATATTAAAGAATTGCTGGTAACAAATTAAGCTTATTTACTTACTTGAAAAAGGCACATATTACCGTTATTTAAGTTGAGAAAATTTTACAAGCGATACTATCACAACGGCTGTTAATGTATGACTGCCGCAGTAGTAAGCAGGCCGGATAACTGTGCAATAATTTTAAAGCGGGGCATTGGTACCTAGACGGCGCCAGTAGTAGCACTTCAAAATATAATTATTTTATTTAAATATAAGAGTTTATCATCTTACCCCATTCGTCATCTTACCCCGATCTCCCCTATACCGTAATAAATAGATCGATAAACTAATATTAGCAAATGACCATAAGTTAAATAGTTTATTGTACTCATCGTATAACTTAAATAATAAACACCAAGAAAAGTTGTTTCTAAAAAAATTTACTCTACCTACAGTGTCACCAGTAAAGTCCGTATCATATGGGATTTTTTTTTATTAATAGCTTTATTCAAAATTTGGCATTAAGTTCTGCTTCAATCGAGATGAAAATTAAGAAAAAAAATAGTAGTCACGTGATTAATTTAAAAAAAAAAATAATTCAAAAGTGGGGTTATTTCTGAAAATATCGAAAAAAGTTATTGCAAAAAGTTTTTTTTAAATGCAGTTTCTAGCCCACAAGCAAAATTTCAGTTGCATAAGATAGTTTTGATTTTTTACCTATATTTTGTAGATTGCACCACTTTTGCAAAATAAGACTCAACGCAACCTGCATATAAAACTTCTCAGTTTTGACAAGGCTTTATTTCAGATACATTTTCTTTAAAGTATTAAATGTCTGTTTTTCAACAAAATCAAAATTGGGCTATTAAAATTTGGTCGCATTTCATGAAAAGTTTATTTGTTTTAATCCTGTATAAGGTAACCTAATAAAATAAGTATTTTTGAAAACGTAGTTTGTGTCTGAAAGTAATACACGTTAAAGTTATTATAACAGAGCTTAATTATAATATAAGGGTTTTAAATCGTTAAAAATAGATTAACTTTACGTTGTTAAAATGAAATTTATTTTCCACTTGAAAAACACTTTACTTACTTATTAAGGTGTATTACTTTCAGACAGAAACTACGTTTTCAAAAATACTTATTTTATGAAGTTACCTTATACAGAGTCAAAAACAAAAAATAAACTTGCATCACATGCGACCAAATTTTAATAGCCCAATTTTGATTTTGTAGAAAAACACACATTTAATATGGCGCTACTTTAAAGAAAATGTATCTGAAATAAAGCTTTGTCAAAACTGAGAAGTTTTATGTAGGTTGCGTTGATTCTTACTTTGCAAAAGTGGTGCAATTTTCAAAATATAGGTAAAAAATCAAAATTATCTTATGCAGCTGAAATTTTGCATGTGGGCTAGAAACTGCATTTTAAAAAAATTTTCTACTAACTTTTTTCGATATTTTCAGAAATAACCACACTTTTGAATTATTTTTTGGAAAAAATTAAAATTTGACAGATAATGCGAATCACGTGACTACTATTTTTTTGCTTAATTTTCATCTCGATCGAAGCAGAACTTGATGCCAAAGTCAAATTTTAAATAAAGCTATTAATAAAAAAAATCCCATAGGTATGATGCGGACTTTACTGGTGACACTGTATATCTGGTTCTAGCGGTTTTCTTGCTTACAGCGGTTCTAGAATACCTGGAAATTATATGCGACTAGTCAGACACGACGATTTTTAGGACGCCTTTGAGACCCAAAGCAAATAGCTTTATTTTATTAACGAACAGCTGTATAAATGAATCCAGATTTGTTTTGCCAATGCCGCCGATTCGACAGAGACCGCGCCGAAATAGCTAGGTGTATCTTGCCACTGCTGAAACCGCGTCGGCCGTCGCGGTCGCCTCAGCAGAAACCATAGACATAAGGAGAAAAAACATTTCATTCATCAAAAATCATTTGTTTACAATCATACATACTTCCAAAATGTAAGATAAGTTAGACAGATAATATGGCTTTAAAAAATGACAACACTGTTATCTGTAAAAACTCGCTGTTATCCTTACAGTATATTAGAATGGGGTTTTTAGAATCAAATACAATTAATTTATTTTACAACATTTACTTAAAATACAGGTGTCTAACACACCACGCACTGACGAACCATTGTAACTAATAAACAGCACCAAATTGTTTTACTGCGAAAAAATACTAAAAATTAATAGAAAAACGCAAAAAATCACAAACACAGAACTCACTAACACTGTAACGTTAGATAATGAATGAACAGCAAAAATTCTACGTCACTCGTAGTAAAAACGTCCGTACAGCGTTTCTGTTGTGATATCCCTAAAACATTATAATTTGATATCATTAGGAAACTTAAAAAAAATTGACTAATAGAAAATTAAAAAAAAACATATATTTAGTATATTATTTTTGCTTAATTGGTATTTAAATCACAAATGAATCTTATATAATTAATATAACCTTTGTTTTCAAACAGAGGCGGTAAATCTAGAGTAATCAGCAGAAATTTGTCATCATTAATTTCTTTTAAAAACAATTTCTTCTCGGGACAAAATGTAAATAATTTGGTCTCCTTATATATTACATGTCTGTGGCAGAAACCGCTATTAAAACGCCTTGTGTATCATCGCTCTAAAACTAATGACAGTACCGTTTGCGTCTTTTCGTCTACTTGAAATTCATTTTAAAAAATCGACATGATAAAAAGAAATTATTAAATATTTTCCTACCAAGTTTACAGCACATGACAGGAAATATTATGTGTTTAAATCAGTAAAATAGTTAGTGTTGTTTTTTTTAACTCATTTTAAAACTCGAATAAAGAGAAGCCATTTATAGCTGGCATGGAGATTTCACATAATACGAGATATTCTAAAATGTATGATTTAAAAACAAAGGTATCTAATACAATTAGTATTTCACGATACGAGAAATCTCGCACTTTTTAAAAACTCTCACAAGTCGAGACGAGATTTATTCCACATCTCGCCTAGCTTACATCTCGCAAGATGTTTTCTCGTCTCGTTAGTTCTAGTTCTCGTAATATGACGTCATAAAAAAAAATTGCAATTGCTCCAAGTACATACGGGTTTTTATTGTTACCATTACCATGTGAGTATTATAAACGCATCCTTCTGAAACGATTTTTAAAAGTGTTTCTAAAGTTGAAATCTGTCAGTTGTGGCACAGTGCTAACACTCAACTCTCACATGACCAAAATAATAGTATTTATTAAAGAAAATTTCTAGGGTTAGAAATGTTTAACTCCTTGTTAAAAAATCGCAACAAAGTGGAGGGAGAAAGAAGAGCGAGTGAGAGAGAGAGAGAGAGCGGTTTTAGTGTGCCTGCTGGCAATCAGAGGCGCAATGGCGGGAAATTTGAACAGCGGTTTTAGAACTTTTCAATTTTATTATTAACTTTTGAAGAAGTTTTTATTGAGTTAATTTGTGATAAAATATAAATATTATTGAATTACAAATTATATCAATAAAAAAAAGCACAAAAGTTTTTGTTTTATGGAATAAAAGCACAATTTTATATTATCCTAGATTTGGAAAATAAATAAGGAAACACTTTATCGTATACACTTTTTTTCTATGTTTATTTATAAAAAAAAACTGCATGGAAAACCATAAAAAATCACTACATAGTATAAAACAAAGTCGCTGTCTGTCCGTCCCTCTGTATCTTTAAAACGACGCAACGGATTTTAAAACGTTTTTTTTTAATAGATAGAGTGATTCAAGAGGAAGGTTTATATGTATAATACATGCATAATATTGTAGAGAAACACTGATAAATTTAGAGGTTTGTAATTTGATGTAAATAAACACATTTTAGACCCGCGTGCGAAGTATGCAATATATCTCAAATACTGTACAAAACACTAGCACTAGGCTGAAACGAGACACATACTAAACATTCATAAGCTATCAGGTAAATGTACTCATCGAGTTAGCTCGAATCATTATCTTTGTGCGATCATGTTGCTCGATGTACAATATTTCTTAAAACAAACAAATTAGTATTAAGTAGTATAAAATATACTTCTAATCTACTTAGTAAAACAAAAATGTTAAAATTATTTTTTCAAGAGCCTAAATCAGTTCGTAACTAGTAGATTGTTAGGTATTACCTCGGACACAAATCTGTTGCAGTTGTCTGACGGCTGCCCAACGATAAATTGTTAATATTGGCTTGTAAACTAATAATAAATATGTGAAACATTTCATGTTAATTTATTTATTGTAAATTTACATTTCCAATATAAAAAAAATAGGTATAAGTGTAAAATGAATTTGATAAACGATAAAAAATTATTAACTGCATGCATGGTAGGCTGGAATAATAATTGAAAAACTACACACATCGGCGAAATTTTCTGGAGTAGAAACTAATAGAATTGTATTAAATAGTAAAATGATAATAAAAAGCGAATTTAATTTCCTGAGAAAAAAACGTGGACATGAAAAATTTACAGCTTTGACATGACGGGCTGCGGGCTGGCTGGTTTGTTCCAATTATCACCTGGCGCAGTTAAGGAAGCGTTATAGTAGGTCAGAATATGACTTACTGTCCTTCTCTTCTATACGTCAAAAATATTCGACAGAACCCGGTTACTCGGCCAGCTGGAGAGTCATCAAACGACAACAGCGCCAATTTGACTTTGGTGGCCAGCTGGCCGCGGCTTGAGATAAATATGGCCTTGTGATGCAAGATCGCTCATTTACAGTTTCACCGGGGTGGTACTTATTACCTGATAAATACGCATGCGTCACTGAAACCGATGAATATATATATATGAATAATTACAAATTAATGATATTCCACTTGGGTAAATACCCAAAGTTAAAATTAAAATATAATGCGAAGGCGAATTGGGCCCTGTTAAGCAAAAAGCAACCAACCCACACATTTTTAAAAAACGAGATAATATCATATTCTGGTCTAGAAATGTCCATACTACATTCTGCAGAAAGCTACCAAGCCATCCCATACATTTTAACCTTGAAAAATGCTTCCCCACTTACCTTCTGTTCGTTAACAGGACTTCTCAGATTTCGCATAAAACAACCATGCCACTTGGATTGTTGTGTGATCAATATTTGTTAATTTAATTCTCAAAGATTACCAACCAAGTTGGTTGGTATTATTGTGCTGATTCGAGGATTTAGATGGTTTTGACATAGAATTGCTTGATTTTGGTATTGAAGGAGATGAAAATTTGTGAAATGCATCAATAACAGAATCGATGTGTTCCACTATTTATCTAGGTTTCCTAATGATGATTTTGTAAACAATATAGTTGTAGTTAAAACATTTTTTTAAAAAAGCGTATTTTTTTTGTAATTTGTTGAACAGTGAAAAAAACCAACCCTCAATATATCTAATTTTTTTGGGTGAAAATGTATATGATTTTTTTTGATCTTACGATAATAAAACTACTTAAAATTCAACTACTGGATAGTTAAGTTATAGTTTTGAAAAAATTTATGGAAAATTAAATAATTAGGAAAATGATTAAATGCTAATTTACTCCAAATTTACATATTGAGGGTTGGTTGCTTTTTGCTTAACAGGGCCCAATTGAAAAGCTTCGTCAAAAGTTTTGAAACCTGCGTCTGTGGTCGGATCGTTCTCATAAATAACAAAACATTTATTTTGTCTTCAACCACTGTAAAAAATACAAAAAATATTAACATAAAATATATACATCTAGGTTTTTTTTCACATTTTGTGTTCACCACTTTTACTGAAAGCGAATAAATAATTTATATGCCAATAATTATTTTGTAACAAGGTGTAAATAATAGTTATTTATGTATCAAGGGTACTAAGTAGATGATTATACCCTGAGGGCGACAGTCTTACAAAGCCAAGGGCCTCTGGCCCGAGGGTTCGTAAGTCGCCCGAGGGTATATATCTATTAGTACCCGTGGTGCATACAAACTTTTATGTCATACCATTTCGTTTTGAATAATAAATATTTTTTTTAATTTAGTTTGATTTACCAATTTTTTATATTTATCTACGACATTACCTTAACAGTATTAAAATGTTTAATGTGTCAAAGTCAAAAATCAAAAATGGAACAAGATGCACACTTAATGCAACACTTAGTGCCCGTGCGGGCCATAATGTGTACTTTATGCCCGCACGGGCATAAAGTAATCCATTATGTAGATGTTATCTAAGGTATAAAAACACATATGACATAAAAAAATAATTTGGTGAAAACCTTAAAGCGATCGAAAAAAAATGATCCATTTTAACTTTTATTGCTATTCTATCTTTAAAATGTTATTTTATTTGTTTTGGTAAAAAGTTATGACACGAAAATGAAATTTTAAAACTGTACCTTACACCCTTGGCGACGACAAGCAAATTGCATACATTTCAATTTAAATATACATAAATGTATATCATATTTCTCAAAACTTATAGGTACACACTTTTTATTTAATTAAATTAAAAAAGGGATATTTTTGGAAGGTAAAAAAGTGTAGGTAACCATAACAGTCGGAGATATACTTGGTAATAAACACAGAAAAAAGTAAAAGATTGAATTAACGCAAATAGGTTTGATTTAACCCAATAATCAGTTTAAATAGCAACAACGCAATGATCTGGTTAAATCAATTCTATGAACTGATTAACTTGGTATGATCAAATCAATCGAATATTTGGTTGATTTAAACCACACTAAAGATATAATATAGCAAATAATATGATTGAAGTAACATTATCATTGGGTTATTTTTACCATATCCTTGTAACCTTGTATCATTTTTGATATTGTTGTTACAATCCATTAGAAGGATTAAATTTACCATATCATTGGTTTAAATTAAAAATATTAATACATAGCTTAAATTTGTGGTATTCGAGGTGTAAAAAAAGATACCCGCTTTATAAGTAGTACCTAGTTTATTATACAACGTAATGTACTCGTCAAGTTTTAACACAATACTTATAACTAACAGATTATGAAGGGAAACGGCACGGTGCGGATCCTTGATGAACCAGGTACAGACTGCCGGTCAGGGGGTCGTGTTCCCACTGTTCCCAGCTATGCCTCTTATGGTCGTCCATGCCTGCGCTTGCACGTATGTCCGACGCTATACCCTCACCCCAGTTTGGAGCGGAAAACGTAAATTGAGTCCCGCCTTCATATTTTTACGTAAATTGAGTCCCCTAGTCAAAATAATAATACGTAAATTGAGTCCCGGGTTCCAACAAGAGCTTCGTAAATCGAGTCCCGGGATTTTTAAGTATCTATACAGTGTTTCAATTAAGTACTTGTGAAAAATTACACATTTTCATTTCTTCGAAAAACCGACACGCCATATGAACTTTTCATCTTAAAATTAGTCAAAGAACCACCCTTTAAAGTTTGTACAAGTACATAATTGAAACCCTGTATAATAAGAGAGGTAAATAAACTACCATTAGACACCATCAAAAATTTTATTACAAAACATTTAAAATAGTACAAGAATTAAGATATATACAATTTATATTAAGAGGTGTACAGGGTGGTCCACGTAAGATGACCCACTATCCAATCTCAAAATCTGTAAGACCTACATGTAAAACTCAAATAGACATAGATGGCGCTTCAGATGAGATAGCAACTCAATAGTGTGCTCCCAAATAATTAATATTTTAAAAGTAATTAGGCTTATTAAATACTTAAAAATAGTGTTTTGCCAACAAGTGAAATAGTGCTGTGAATCTTGATAGAAAAGAAGCTCCAAAAAATGGCTAAAACGGTCAGTACCAAGGAACTAAGTGTACGCTTAGAAAGAATGGCGGCAGACTTTAATTCAGGACTAAATGTGCTTAAGGATGAATTCACAACCCTTAAAAATACTCAGCCAATCTCAGTAGATGGTTCTGGCGGGAAATCTGATAGTTTTTTGGAAAAACTGATGGAATTCCAGCAAAAAATCAACAATTCTTTGTCATCGCTAAGTAACGACGTCATCAACATAAAGGCGTCAGTTTCCATGATTCAGAGGCAAGTCCGACAACTTGAACTTGAAAAAAATGGCCACTTCCTAATTGTACACGGTGTCAAGGAGGAGAATGGCCATGACTTGTACGAGGTTTTAATAAAGTTATTTAAAGATAAACTACAACAAAACATAAACAAATCAGACCTAAACTACGTTTATCGGATCGGCAAAAAAGTAGATAATTCTAAGGTGACTGACCACCCAAGGCCAGTTGCAGTAAAATTTTGCCGGAAATGGCTTCGCGATCAAGTGTTTACTAAGAAAAAGTTGCTTAAAGGTTCGGGTAAAATTATTGTGGAAATGTTAACGAGTGAAAACCTTACCTTGTTTAAAAAAGTTCGAGCCCTGATGGGCAAATCGGTTTGGACTTTTAACGGATTGGTGTATGTTGAAAGTGACGGGGGTAAAAGGCTAATTCGAAATGAAAGTGAAATCAAAGACCTTGCTATTCCCGCGGACGGGTAATCTGATGAAATTAAGTGATCTCCTGGACAGAATGTCGCGTCCATGTCCCATTCTATTGGTAACTATTATCTTTCCTCCTAAAGAAAACTTTAATTAATTTTATTAAGGTCATATTATTTATAAAGACACTAAGAGTAGTAGTTAAAGATTTAAATTACAAATTATTAATTAGTTATTTTGCATCATACAAGTTTATGTCTGCATATTATATCCGGGTTATGGAGTTTATAAAATATACTAACAATATAAAAAAATTGTTCTTACTAATAAATTTAAAAACAATACAAATTACGAATTTATTTCCAATCAGTAAAGGCCTTATATTAATAAATTTTATAATTTGGCGGCACCGCAAGTGCTCTCTGTATGACGGTCATCGCGCTGAACAGATTTTTTATCGTTGTTTTTATTTTAATTTTAGTAGAGGCAGGACATTGTAAACAGCTAACTTTAAACAATTTAGGTACTTTATTTTTGACTTTGGTATTGAGTGGCGGGCTGCTTGGGGTGCTGGTGGGATGGCGTTGGGGATTGGGCGGGTGCTGCGGCTGGTGGGGGTGGGGATCTCGTGATGTCGGATGACTACGATCTGGGCGAGCAGACGTCAAGTTTTTCAGAAAATAATTTAAGCACTAGACAACAGGACACATTATATATAGCTCACTTAAACATAAGATCAATAAAAACAGGTTTTGATGAATTTGTTAATTACATGCAGGATTACAATTTTGACATAGTAGCCTTGTCAGAGACGTGGCTTTCAGTGGACGACAGAAGTAGTACTTTTCATATTCCCAATTATAAACTTATTAGACAAGATAGGGAGGCGAGAGGAGGAGGAGTGGCTTTTTACGTACGTAATAATATAAAGATTAGAAAAATCGATATCGACTTTGATACTCACAACCTATTCGAGTATATTAATATCACTTTTAAAATTAGCAACAAACAATACCTTATAACGTGTATCTATCGACCACCTTCATTAAACACCGATCAATTTACGGACTCTATTGAGGATTTTTTCGGTCAAGTTGTGCCTTTTTATGATTACACGATTTTCTTAGGGGATATAAATATAGATTTTATGCAAAACTCAACCTCAAAAATTAAACTACAGAACATATTTCAGGGATTTGATTTGTCGCAGGTGATTACCGAACCAACTCGCGTAAACATAAATCAAAACACCTCGAGTTTAATTGACGTATTGGTAACAAATGACCATTTCCAATTAAAACAATCACGATCAATACCAATATCTGATACAATAACGGATCATCATCTTATTTATGCCTCTTTTGAAATACCAAAAAAAAATAAAAATAAAAAATAATCCAATTTCGTGACTATAACAAAATTAATATGGAACATTTTCACAATGACGCAATGCAACTTCCTTGGTATGACATTTACAATATACATGATATAAATGTTAAAGTTGACATTTTTAATAAAAATATCTTATCTTTGTTAAATAAACACGCCCCCCAACGTACCAGAACAATAGAAGAAAAACAGTTTACTCCCTGGATTACCCAGCATGTTCCTTTTGATTAAGGATATGTCATTCCTTGTAAGTGTCTCTATATCATTGTTTTTTAGAGCTAGGTGAATAAGCTTAGAAGGTCTTGCACAAATATCGTCGGAAGCTTTACGTTTTAATCCGTTGCTTAACTTCTGACGCTCTAACTTGTTTTCTTCTAGTGGTTCATGCGAGTGAGGTGATGGTCCTGCCAATACTTCTTCATTTTTTCCCAGTTTTAAGAACGATTTACAGGTATTTTTACTACACATCCATCTTTCAGTGTCAGCGAAATTTATATCCATGTAAAACCAAAAGATTTCTGCCTCTTTCACTAATTATAACTTCCATATTAAAATCAGTCGATACTACTTGATGCTAACGCGAACAAATACTAAATAATGTACAGACAAAATCATCAAACAACCCCAATTTATAATAACACCGCAATAAATTACTTAATTGCTTTTACCTCATTTTATGATAGCCGGACGGAATTTACGTAGGCCCATAAAGCACCCGGGACTCGATTTACCTACCTGTAAAAATAATTAACAAATAATTAACGAATATGGGACTCAATTTACACCAACCCGTTTGGAGATACCTGCCTGATTCACCCCAGTTTGGAGATACCTGCCTGATGAAGAAACCAAATTAGTATTATGTAATTGCCATAAAACCCTTACATACTTTTCTGTAAACCAATAATAAAATAACTTTATTGTTTTCGGGTTTTCCTGTTTAATATGATGGTATACATACATAGATCTGAAGAGCTGACAGAAAAATATATAGTTCGATCTTTATTATTCGAATACAATAAAATGAGAGTTATTGTTTCACTCATAAATAAATAAAGTTGGTGGGACTTGAAAGTCCCGTCCCGTTGGTACACAAAGGATTAAAACAATTAGGTTATATAGGTTAAGGTAAGCACCTATTAAGAACATTTTTTGCTTGTAGATACCTAAGGAAAATATTATTAGGTAAGGTAATTATTAAAAAAAGAGAAAACATGGATTTTTTATACCGACTAATTTTAGGTCGTATCCTATATTATATAGGCATTTTTTTTTTTATTTATTTATTTTACGTCGGCCTTTTTCCGCAACGAGGCCAATCACCGACGCCAGGGAATTTGTCACACACTATCTGGTAATTTTGCCGAATCCCTCTTTGTCGAGGGTAGGGTTCTTTAACGTGCCAACATCCATGACACGGGGCCCACAGTTTAACGTCTCTTCCGAAAGACGGCGCAACCTCTTAAACCAAATTCCAAATTTAACATCGACGTTGCCGGCAGTGGGAATGGAACCCGGGCCTACGATCTGTGAGGCCGCTGCGCTGACCACTGGCGCCCTTGATCGGTTGTGATACGCAAAGGCGTGCCGAATCTGGCAATCCACGTAGAATAAAAAGCGCGAGCCACAGTAGCAGCTTCTTGATCTTCTATTGGTATGGCTTCAAGCCAGCGAGAGAATCGATCGACACAGGTAAGACAATACTGTATCCTTCTGAATATGGCATCACGATCAAGTCTATGTGTACGTGTTCAAATCTCGCTGTCGGCGGTGTAAATGATGCAGGCTTTGTTTGTACGTGTCTGGAAATTTTTGAACGTTGGCTTTCTTCCCATTTTCTGCAGTTGGAGTTTACTGACGGCCAAACATAACGTTGAGTCACTAATTTAACCATAGCGTTAATTCCAGGATGTGACAGCCTGTGTATCGAGTCAAAAGCCATTTTTCGGTATGTCTTGGTAATAAAGGGGCGAACATAATTTGTAGAAATTTCACAATAAACATTTTTATTGGAAAATGGTATGTTTACCAGTTTTAGATGTAAACTGGAATTCCCAGATAAAATTGATTTCAGCTCCTCATCGTGTTTTTGGTCGTCCGCCACTGCTGACATGTCGAGGGCATTTTCCATCTCTTCAATACGTGATAAGGCATCGACTACGACGTTGTCTTGACCTGCTACATGAATATTATCGGTTGTAAATTGACCAATAAAATCCAGGTACCGGAACTGTCTGGGTGAGCATTGTTTGTCCTTTTTACAAAACGCAAACGTGATTGGTTTGTGGTCTGTAAAAACTGTAAAATAGCGGGCTTCTATAATGTGACGAAAATGTTTAACGGCAAGGTAGATCGCTAAAAGCTCACGATCATACGCACCGTACTTCTTCTCCGCCGATGAAAGTTTCTTTGAGAAAAACGCAAGTGGTTGCTATGTATCATTAACTCGCTGTTCTAAAGCTGCACCGACTGTAAAATCTGAGGAATCGGAAAAAATTGCTAAAGGGGCGTCTATGTTTGGGTTTGCATATGCATGTTTAAGTCTATTGAATACAATTTCCAGGTGTTGCACGTGTTCCTCGAATGACGTTGATGCGATTAAAATATCGTCTATGTACACCTAGTTTCACGACCAACTTCCAGGTGAATTAAAATCGCTGCCATTTCTAGCAGCAACGGCTTATATATTTTTACGTCGGGAGACTTCGTCTTTTAGCCTCTTTACCGTTGTAGTGCTGCCCTACCCCTAACTAAGTTTACTTACTTATGTTTCGGCCTAAACACTCAGCAGCAGCTACAAGGATTTCTGGCAACTCACAGCTTACTTGACTACACTACTACACTAATAAAATACAATAATAAAAAGAGCACTTCTATCATCTAACTATTACTTGTATTAACTCGCTACCTGTTTTATACGATTATTTCCAAAGATAAGGAAAGAAAGGACTCGCTATAATCTTTAAACTTGTGCTGAAAAATCATGTAAACCCCTGTCATATTATTCATTATATATTAAATATAATTTTTAAAAATAATTAAATTTTTAAAAATAATCAAAATCCTAATTCTGGAAAACCAAAATATTTATAATTTATTTGAAAACAATCTTATTCTTCTTTTTGAAAATAAAAATAAAAATATTTCTGTTTAAAGTATGAAAGTTAATATTAAGCCTTTTTCAGAAATTATTAGAAAACCTTTAGCATAGTTGTTTACATTGATTATTTACTTTAGTCAGCCACAAGAGTACCCTATTACTTTGCGCAAGAAAATTGTTCTCAAAAACTTTTTAACACCATTTATTAGAAAGAAATGTCATAGTTAAAATCCCTTAAAACCCACACAAAGTTCACAAAGTTCCCAAGTTTTTATATTATAAATGGTGCGACCTTTAAATGTTTATAAAATATTAAATGTCATGAAATCGTTTAAACACTCAGTATATGGTTCACAATAGTACAGGCACTTACTTCTCATCGTAGCGGATCGTATCTTTCTTGTTGGCCACCAACCAATAAAACTGCTCACTAACACTTTGACTTTTTCTGCTAAGTCTCAAAACTTTTATTCTTAAAAAAAATAAAATAAAAAAAAAATAAAAACTTCAAATTTCAAACGGACAGAGTTTCTAGTAGCAACTACTATTTTTGCTAATTAAGTGAATGTTTTGTCCGACCAGAGCTTCTTATTTATAGTAGAAAGACCCCTGGATGGACGTCATTGCAAAATGATATTTCTTTGTCTGTAATAGTGAAGAATATGACGTACTACCTCGTGATTTGGTTTCAATAATAATTGCGCAACTTTAACTTTTACATGTTAGATTTGTTTATCCAAATGTAGGAAAATCAGTGTGTCCAACTTGGATTAGTAATTCAATTGACGTCATTTATTCTAGACAAAGGAAATTAGAAAACTGCGAAGTTATCGCTATAAACACAAGAAGTTGTTTTTATTAGATTTTAAGAATATTGATCTTTTTTACACAAGACAAAATTTTGTTATTATTTAATGATTTTCAGAGTAATTTCCACCCTACTTAGCGGGGCACTACATTACATCCCCCTTATTCTGTCAAAATAACTCAAGTTATTTTGACAAGACTTCAATTTCTGAAAATCATTAATCTTTTTGCTTGTACAATTCAAGTATATCAGTTGAGGGTGCTGACCCTTAAAGTGAACAGATGTTGGTGGCACGAGCCGACTTCCGTCTCGAATAAGTAGGTACCTGACTGGTTAGGTTGAACCCAAGGGATGATAAATGAATGATTTATGAAATGTGAATGTAATGATCAAATTTTTTTATTAAAATATATATATATATATATATATAGGTTTACCATAATTACACTTTACACTTAATACTAATAATGATTTACTATTCAGATCAATAAAAATTCAAAAATTTTGAAATAATAAAAAAAATACAAATATTATTAAAATAAGGTAAACTTACCACTAAGAAAAATGATTAAAAAAAAACAAATATTTTAAAAATAGGTAACCTTACCACTAATAAAAATGATTAAAAGAAAATACAAATATTTTAAAACTTTAGGTAAACTTACCACTAAGAGAAATGATTAAAAGAAAATACAAATATTTTAAAAATTTTGGTAAACTTACCACTAAGAAAAATGATTAAAAATTATAACTTAATACCTACTACACTTGATAATAATACCCACTAACACTAGGTAGTCTGTTTTCTAGTCTTTTCTAAAAAGAAAACGAAATTCACTGAGTTGTTCAATCCCGTACCCTGGGTTGGGTGGATTGGAACTGGGATTGGGGGGTCTCCTACCATGCCCTCCACGGCCCCTTATTCCGTTTCGGTGGTGTCGTGGTGGCTCAGCTGTGCCCGGCGAACGGATGTCCCTTCTCCTTATCGGACGCCCGTGGCCGACCAGGATGGATTCGGGTCGGCGCGGTTCGACGGGCACCGGACTTAGGGGTACGAACCGGGGGATCTCCTCCTGGGGGCTCATTGGCGGATCACCGATATGGCTTTCCGGGTCCGGCGTAGGTTCTGCGGGGAGCTGGATAGAAGTTACTTGCTCAGGCACAAACTGTGCCGGCCGGACGTATTGTCGGGCTGTTCCCCGGGGCACACCAGATGGTCCAGGTTGAGACGGTCTGTTCATTGAGTCGCCAGGGAGATTTCTGGCTCTCGTGCATAGAGAGCAGGGGCACGGTGGTACCCCTTGTGATTGGAGGATATTCCAGTATTGGGTCGAAGTACTAGGCCCTGCAGCTCCACCACTACAGAGGGCACAATTGGAGGGGTATCTCCCGGCCCTCTCGTACTCCCCACATCACCACGAATATCCGATACTCCGCGTGGAGCAACTCGTTCCACAGGGCGATTAAAGCTTTTAACGGGAACAATGCTGGCACGTACGGCCCGTCACCCCCCAATTGGATGTACAGATCTCGTAGATGGGCGAGAGCCGTCCTTAGTAGCTGGCACTTTATTTCATTATCGGATATGAGACGTAAATGTACTAGAAACATCACTATCCAGGTGGTCATCTTTCACTTTTTAATTATATAAGAGAACTAAGGCACCTCTGAACTGTACTAATAATCAGCAACAACTAAAGGTTCTAGCTAATTCATTTTCTTTGCTTGGAATCAGTATTGGCCCTATACGCTAATAAGTTGCCAAAGTGGGGGAAGATAAGATTGTCTGTTTTAGTTAAAACTCTATATTCTCATATAGCCCATCTCTATTTCAAACATATAAACTAAGGTTCCTATCTTTTTCGCACAGTTTTTATTTTCTTTTCTCTTTCTTTCTCTATCTCTGGTATAAGTGGAATATTATTTGTAAACCCTTATTCCCACGGGACCCAAATTTTTTTCAGTAACATTTTTCTATTCAAAATTACATTTTAACTGTCTTACTTAAACCTAACTTAACACTTAATAAAATTTCCTATTAACTAAATACACCTGGTAAATTTCAACTCGAATCTGGTCATTTGTCAGCTAGTTCTTTAAAGTTATCATATTATTTATGGGTTATAACTATATTAGGGATTTATGTCGTGGTTTTTAATTCCTTGCCTTCGTTATTAGTGGAGCGGCCGAACAATTTTCCACTGTACAGGCGGAAGTTTTGCTAGCTCTTTTCGCAAATTGCCAAATGCCTTTTCTTGGTTAACAATTTCTGATGCCTTTTCCGAGGTTCCTTCATTTTCACCTGAAAACTGTACTTGCTTCATTCGTATTTCGTCCTCAGTAGAGCTACGTATCCCGCTGGTGGTGACTATTTCGTCCACCACCTCCTGGTTTTTCCAATAATTTCCTTCTTCCCTGTTAAGTTTTTCTTTCATTTGCTTATTTTGAACATGATGCAACACAGCAACCGTCAAAGTATCCCAACATGCCGCTACCATATGGCATGTACACCCAGTTATGTTATGTATCGATATGGCATTCATAAGGGTTTCGATAATAAATTTTATTAACCTATAAATCACATAGAGACCGATAATTCCACTTGTAGCATCTCCTAGTATGGTAAAATAGCCATATAACTTTCTAATGGCTGAATTCGCTAAACTTTCCATTTCCTCCTTATTAAATAGGCTTAAAGTGGAGAATCCCTGGGGTGCTACTTCATGTCCTGCTATTTTTCGTATTAGAATATTATGAAGTGCATTCTTTTCTAAATTAAATACCATGGAATTTTGGGCATTTCGTATTTCTTGGTACGTGTACAGCCCACCAGTTCCTAAATCTTTTATAGACTGGAATTTAAAAGGTTGTTCTGTATCTACTTTTAACTCCTGAGGTACTAAACCTTGGGTCGGTAAGGGATCGAATCCAACCCATTTATTCTCAATATAGTACATGGAAGGTAACAATGTACTACAGTCCACTTGAGTGCCATGTTGTTGCAATATTCTTGTTACGGGGGACATGTAAAAAACTTTGATTATAAACTGTTACTGGTAGTTCGATATAGCAATTTGTGTCTCTACGAACTTCTACGGGAACTGCTAAACATTTCATTATATACAGGACCTCTCCGCCGAGTCTGGCTATATACCCTAATTTTTTCTGGAATAGCGACGCTACACTATTTGGACTTACGGTTGCCATAACAAGTCGATTTTTTAATATTTCTCTGTGTAGGCGGCATCTTCTGTGGGTAGTTTGAGCAAACATGTCGTTAATGCTTCGTTTAAATGACTGTTCTACGTATAAAAGCTTTGTATTAACGTAGGTGACTAAATCTGCGTCATTAGTCGTGGAAGTTTGTGTAAAAGGGGTAACTTCTATAGCGTTAGCCTTTTGTAATATCAATAACCTAGGGTGCTCGCTTTGCCAGGCCAGCACGCCACAGACATTTTCTTTACGAAGTAATTGTATAGCAAATATCTTTGCTCGATCCTCTACTACTATGTAGCGGTGGCCTGCACTAATCTGGTCTCTTTCTTGCACAAATGTCACGCGGCCTTCATATAAAATATTAAACTGTTGGCACATTTGAGGGGAGATTTTGCTCCAGGTGGATTCACCTAGATCAGTATCCACGCAAAAACCCTCCAGAAAAGGACATGAAATTCCATTATGTAGTAATATCTCATTAGTGTCGAGACGTACCTTAGCGTAGTAATCATGTAGAGTCACCTTCACGTGCGCCTGCACTACGACATTTTTCCATTGGGCGCCATCTTCAATATATTGGGTACCTTCACAGTTATAATTGGCATCGATTTTTCCTGCTATCACAAATGAGGAAGATATGGTAGCATTAGGTTTTAGGTTGCTAATCACGTGACCATTAATTCCTGTTAGTTGCCTAAATGCGTGAGTTTTCTGACATCCATCACTACCAAGTTCATAAATATAAGATGATAAACCACCCTCCACTGCAGATTGATGAGAAAAGGCCCCACAATGTGTAATTATCCTTGTTACAGCGACTAAGCATGACTGCACGTGTACATATTCATATTGCCGTTTTTCAATAATTTGGGCAAAACCCTCCTCGACTAAATAACCTGTCTCAGGGTCTGGGCATGGGCTTACGTCACGCAACGAGATGACCGATATATTTGTTGTCGGGTTCTTACAGTCATACGCTATCAGAGTGGCATAAGTCAACTGGACCAACACTATCACGATGAGAAGTCCTTGCATCACTGCAACAATGGAGGTAATTAGTGAAATATTTGTGCGGTGGTTTTATTTGTATTTTAATTTTTAGTTTAGTTGGTAGTCTTTTAAACGTTCAGGGAGCCTAACCTCACGAGTGCGAGTTCGCCTTACATTTTCTAAATTAGGTTCAGGTGGTTCCTCCTCGCTTTCTGTGGAATCACTATCCTCCAAGCTTTCATATGTTACTTCAGAATCGCTTGCCTCCTCTTCTCCTTCCTCTGAGAGTTCATCGTTCAAAGGGTTATTTTCTTCCCTACCTATGTCTAAAAATTCGTCAACCCTTTTCTGTATTTCTTCTTCGTTTTCTTCCTCGGCATCTATATTTTGATTTTCCTTATGAACCCTCGGAAACTCCTTGAAATCGTCGTCTAATTTACAGGGTTTCAAACGGTCGGCATGCACCATGTGCTCTTTTCTTCCATGCAGTTCCTTTACTTTAAAGGTAACAGGACCCTTCTTTTCAATAACTCGGTAGGGTCCTTTCCATTTTGTATAAAATTTTCTTGCCAGTTTCTTTCCCGGTATCGCTGGCGAATTCATATATACCAGGTTTCCCAATTGAAATTCCTTTTTTGTCTTTTTAGCGTTTCGTTTTTCGCATCTTTCCTTAATGCTCCTTTCAATATTCTGGCGCGCAAGGGCGTGCGCTGAATGCATTTTTTCCATGATTTCGGTTACATAGTTTGTACCTACGTCGGATATTGGGTCATTTGCTCTTATGGATTGATGTATGGGAAGTTCCATGTCTCTTCCAAACAAAAGAAAATGTGGTGATTCTTTAGTGGCTGAGTGAGACATATTTCGGTAAGCCATTAGGCAGTATGGTAATACTTCATCCCAGTTATTTTTATGTTCACTGACGAAATGACTTATCATGGTTTTTATACTTCTATGGAAACGTTCGACTATTCCATTTGCTGCAGGATGGTAGGGCGTGGTTTTTAATTTTTTAATATCCAGCAGTCTGCATAAGTGAAGGAATAGCGCAGATGTAAACTGAGCTCCGCAATCCGTAGTTAGTTCCCTAGGTATTCCAAATCTACAAATGATATTTTCAACCAAAGCTTTTGCTACAGTTTCTGCTTTAATATCAGGTAGAGGAACACATTCTGGATATCGGGTTAAATAATCGACACAGGTTAACAGATATTTGTTACCCTGACTAGTTTTGTTTAATGGCCCTACTAGATCAATACTTATTCTTCTCCATGGTGCTGTGGGTACGTAGTTTTCTTGTAGGGGTGACGGAGGTTGATAGTTAGTTTTTCGAAGATTACATGAATGACATTTTTCAACATAACTTTTTACATCTTTGTTAATCGTGGGCCAGTAAAAGTCTCTTTTGACTAGCTCTTCGGTCTTCTTTTGACCACAGTGAGAAGCATAAATAGAATCATGGTACATTTTTAGTAACTCTGGTATAATTGACCTAGGCGCCAATAATTGATCATGTCGTTGATTAGCTTGTCTTTGCCTATAAATAAGTCCCTCTGGGCTTACATAGTATGGCGTATCTTCTATGTTTTCTGTCTCACGAATCCTGCTTATGTATTCATCTTCCTGCTGCAATTTTACTAGTTCCTCTTTACTCCATATAGCCGATGTTATAGGGATGTATTCCTCATTGCAATTGGCTATCAGTTCAATTGACTGTGGTTCGTCTTCTATTCGCAAACGTGTGAGAGCGTCTACATTGCAATTTTGTTTCCCAGGCCTATATTTTATGGAAAAACTGTATTCCATTAGGTACATCGCCCACTTAGCTAATCTAGAACTTGGGTCCTTAATAGTTAATAAATATTTTAGGGGCCGGTGGTCTGTCACTATTGTAAAGTGCGTGCCTATTAAGTAATTTCTGTAAGATTTCACAGCAAATACCACAGCTAAACATTCCCTCTCGATAGCACTATATCGCCTTTCTGCATCATTTAACGTTCGACTTGAATAACATAGAGGATGTTCCATCCCATCATATTCTTGTGACAAAATACTTGCTATGCTGGTCGCACTAGCGTCAGTATTTACTATAAAAGCTTTATTGAAATCTGGATATTTTAAAATAGGAGGAGTTATTAGAGCCATTTTTAAACTGTCAAATGCATTCTGCTGTTCCGCATGCCAATAATACTTCACATTTTTCTTAGTAAGGAGGGTTAATGGTTGGCTAGTTTTTGCAAAATTTTGAACAAACCGTCGGTAAAAGCCTATTATTCCCAGAAAAGCCCGGACCTCTCTGACATTTTTAGGGACAGGGTATGATCGAATTATTTTTGTTTTATCGGGATGCGTAGTATACCCTCCTCCACTTATCATATGTCCTAAATATTCAATTTCTTTTTTCATAAAATGACATTTAGTTGGTTTAAATTTTAAGTTGTTTTCCTTCATTTTTTCGAAAACATGTCGTAGACGCTCAAGATGTGTGTCTACATCGCTGGAAAAAACAATAATGTCATCTAGGTAAACTAGACATTCCTTATAAGTGAGTTTTCCTAGTATGTGGTACATCATTCTACACCAAGTAGCTGGCGAATTTTGTAAACCCATGCTCATTCTTAGAAAATGATAATGGTTGTCTGGAGTGGAAAATGCTGTCTTTTCCTGATCCTCTGGATGGACAGGTACTTGGAAATATCCTGAGGCGAGATCCATTGTGGAGAAAAGGGTGGCACCACTTAACTTGTCCAAGGTTTCTCCTATATGCGGTAAGGGAAAAAAATCAGTCTTACTAATATCGTTCAAAGAACGGTAATCGACTACTAGTCGATGTTGAATTTCCTCGTTAGGATGTCTTTTCTTTTCTACAAGTATACACGGGAAACTCCAAGGTGATTGGCTCTCCACTATGATTCCATCATCCAATAATTTCTGAATCTCCTTTTTCATTATAGCCTGTTTATGGTAAGGAACTCTATAAGGTCGTTTTAATATAGGCTGCACATCTGTAGTTATTATTCTATGTACCACATTTGTAGTACAACTTAGTTTTTGATCCGGTGCTTTAAATATATCAATAAATTCAATTATTAGATTCCTTAGTCTCTTCATATTCATAGTCGAAGGATTTTCTAACTCTAATTGGCTTAGGATGTCTTTTGTATTCTTTTCGTTTATCGTTCGTACAATATTCGGTTCTAAGTGCCCAGGTGGCTGGTCTACGTCAGCTTCAAATGCCACAGCCAAAATGATTTTTGGCTTTATAAAAATATCTTCATTGGTAAGGTTAATAATTCGTAATGGAATTTTTTCTTCTGTTTTGCACAAAACTTTTGCAACTAGTAATCCATCAGGAAGGTCACTACTTGGTTCTAAAACTAAAAACCGAGTTGTAAAGTTTTGCTTATTGTGTAGAATAGCAGGACACACAGCTTCACTCCTGCTAGGTATTAATAATTCCTGGATCAAAGTAACGTTACCTTGTATAAATTTGATTTCTTCGTAATCGCTTTTATTTAAAATATTTTCCTTGCTCACTTGGTCATTCGTAACACCTTTATTTTTAAGTTTATCCTGTTGTAAGTTCTTCGTTTCTATAACTTGATTTTCTTTGACAAAAATATCTCCTTGTCTCTCCTGCAGAGCCGACAAAACATCGCTTTCCTGCGAACCATGCCCTCTTCTGGCAAAAACATCTCTCTGACTCTCCTGCAGAGCAGATAAACCATCGCTTTCCTGCGAACCATGCCCTTTACTGGCAAAAACATCTCTCTGACTCTCCTGCAGAGCAAATAAATCATCGCTTTCCTGCGAACCATGCCCTTTACTGGCAAAAACATCTCTCTGACTCTCCTGCAGAGCAGATAAACCATCGCTTTCCTGCGAACCATGCCCTTTACTGGCAAAAACATCTCTCTGACTCTCCTGCAGAGCAAATAAACCATCGCTTTCCTGCGAACCATGCCCTCTTCTGGCAAAAACATCTCTCTGACTCTCCTGCAGAGCAGATAAACCATCGCTTTCCTGCGAACCATGCCCTCTTCTGGCAAAAACATCTCTCTGACTCTCCTGCAGAGCAGATAAAACTTCTTGCTCCATATCCGGAGCCAACACACAGTTTTCTTTGTCAAAGTCCAAGTTTAGATTCATTTTTGTTATAAAATTTTCTTTGCTCACAGCGAAGTTTTCCGTAAACAACGGTATTACAGAACCAAAGGCGTACATACAATTATTTTCCCAATCTATCTTAATCCCGTATTTCTGTAAAAAATCAATGCCCAATAATACATTGGTACGAAAACTATCAGTATCAACAACAACAAAATTATGATCCACTACGGGGACCCCTGAAAATTTTAGAGAAATATTTGCCACCCCATAGGTGGGTATATTATTTCCTTGAATATCAACTAACGATATTCCGTTATCCTTTTTTATAAACCCCTCAGCAACACTAGGTTTTATTAGAGATACGCATGCGCCTGAGTCAATCAAAGCATAACAATTATTTCCATTTATGCTAACTTTAATTACATTTCCTGTATGTTGTGTTCCTTTACTTGAGCATGCGTATATCTCTACCCTCTTCTGTGTTTCTATTCCCAATTTGCCTCCTGAGCAGCCGAACTTCGGGGTTGAAAAGGGGCTGCTTGATTGTTTAAAGCTGCATGGTTTGGCCTAGTAGTTTGCTGATTTCTAGTACAGTTTCGAGCAATATGTCCTGGTTGCCTGCACGTATAACACACCCGTTGGGAAGTTTCAGGTTTCTGTTGCCGCCATCCATTATTCTGCGAGCAAGTCGCTTGGAAATGACCTGGTTTATTACACTTAAAGCAAACCATTGAAGAAGTAACCCTGCAAAATTTTTCAGTATGCCCATTTCTGTGGCATTTTCGGCATTTAAAATCATTATTGGAACCGTTATTTTGTTTTCTTTGCGGTTTTTCTGTTGTATTCCAACTCACGCCTCGACATTCTCGGCCACTTGAGGGGTGAATAAGATTTTCTATAGATTCCTCTCTTTCTGCCACTGTAAGAGCGCCATCTAGGGTTTGGGGATTTCCTGATAACACTCGTTGTTTAAGAGGCATGACGAGACCCAAAATAAACTGCGTAGTTATGTCTTGCTCTAATTTTCTTTGGATGGGAGCGTCTTCGACAGGATCTCCTGTTAAAGTAATGGTTCGATTTCCTAGTAGTTTTAGGCGGGTGAGAAACTGTCTACAGGTTTCTCCGGTCTTCTGTCGGCAATCCATAAAATTTTTCATAGCCGACCCCTTTACACATTGTCGAGTAAACTGTTTTTGAAGGCTTTCTTTTAAGGTAGTCCAACTGGTCGTAGCTAACAAAGCTGGTTCCGAGTCAATGAACTGTTTGGCTTTTTGACGCAGCTTTAGTCGAGCAATGGATACCATTTGCTGACTAGTCCAATTAGCCAAAACACTCGTCTCTTCGATGACCGCCAGGAATTCAGTGATTCCTGTAGTCCCATCATAAGTTGGCAGTGAGTCTATTCCTATAACCAGGTTTCCCGGAGCTATATTCGGAAAAGGAGGAATATGAACACTAGCGCTTGGCTGAATTGTCGGAGAAGGAATTATATTTGTAGCAGTTGTAGTAGTGGTAGTCGCAGGGGTGGTAGTTACAGTAGCCATATTTTTATTTTAAATAACCTAACCCTCAACCTAAACCTTACTATGCTCAATAAGTTGCCAAAAATTTACAAAAAATTACAATAAAATGACCTTAGGCCTCTTGCGTAGGGGCAAAACGCTTTAAAATACCCGGCACCTCCACCAATTGTAGTGCTGCCCTACCCCTAACTAAGTTTACTTACTTATGTTTCGGCCTAAACACTCAGCAGCAGCTACAAGGATTTCTGGCAACTCACAGCTTACTTGACTACACTAGTACACTAATAAAATACAATAATAAAAAGAGCACTTCTATCATCTAACTATTACTTGTATTAACTCGCTACCTGTTTTATACGATTATTTCCAAAGATAAGGAAAGAAAGGACTCGCTATAATCTTTAAACTTGTGCTGAAAAATCATGTAAACCCCTGTCATATTATTCATTATATATTAAATATAATTTTTAAAAATAATTAAATTTTTAAAAATAATCAAAATCCTAATTCTGGAAAACCAAAATATTTATAATTTATTTGAAAACAATCTTATTCTTCTTTTTGAAAATAAAAATAGAAATATTTCTGTTTAAAGTATGAAAGTTAATATTAAGCCTTTTTCAGAAATTATTAGAAAACCTTTAGCATAGTTGTTTACATTGATTATTTACTTTAGTCAGCCACAAGAGTACCCTATTACTTTGCGCAAGAAAATTGTTCTCAAAAACTTTTTAACACCATTTATTAGAAAGAAATGTCATAGTTAAAATCCCTTAAAACCCACACAAAGTTCACAAAGTTCCCAAGTTTTTATATTATAAATGGTGCGACCTTTAAATGTTTATAAAATATTAAATGTCATGAAATCGTTTAAACACTCAGTATATGGTTCACAATAGTACAGGCACTTACTTCTCATCGTAGCGGATCGTATCTTTCTTGTTGGCCACCAACCAATAAAACTGCTCACTAACACTTTGACTTTTTCTGCTAAGTCTCAAAACTTTTATTCTTAAAAAAAATAAAATAAAAAAAAAATAAAAACTTCAAATTTCAAACGGACAGAGTTTCTAGTAGCAACTACTATTTTTGCTAATTAAGTGAATGTTTTGTCCGACCAGAGCTTCTTATTTATAGTAGAAAGACCCCTGGATGGACGTCATTGCAAAATGATATTTCTTTGTCTGTAATAGTGAAGAATATGACGTACTACCTCGTGATTTGGTTTCAATAATAATTGCGCAACTTTAACTTTTACATGTTAGATTTGTTTATCCAAATGTAGGAAAATCAGTGTGTCCAACTTGGATTAGTAATTCAATTGACGTCATTTATTCTAGACAAAGGAAATTAGAAAACTGCGAAGTTATCGCTATAAACACAAGAAGTTGTTTTTATTAAATTTTAAGAATATTGATCTTTTTTACACAAGACAAAATTTTGTTATTATTTAATGATTTTCAGAGTAATTTCCACCCTACTTAGCGGGGCACTACACCGTGCATAAGACAAAGAAAGAAACGCCTTTTATAACTATCGAACAAGTTAGTTCGATTTAATGCTTTGCAATGACATAAATAGACTCGAGGACTTGAGAAACAGGTAGAAGGAGGGGGGGGGGGGTCAACTGTTAAAGTATTAAATTAATTTATTTTGATTGGAGGAGTGATGGGCGACGTCACGCGTAAAAAAATTTTTTTATTGCTTGTTCTTTTAGTAATATACAGAAGGTGGCGCGCTATTGCATGGGCGTCCGATCAAACATTTTCATGGGGGGGGGGCAACATATAATCGATTACATTTGCTAGGTGCCATATCAATGCCCAATTGCAAGGATAATAGTTATTGATAAAAATATAGACGCATGTGATGATGACTGGGAGTTTTTGAGCGAAGTACCCAAAAATTTTACTGTCAAAAATTTAACGTGTAAGCGATGTTGATGAAACAAACTATATGGAAGCATAGACTGTGACCAGGTGATTTTGGGAAACATGTGCAAAAAAGACAATGTAAAACTTTGAGAGGTGCTGTGGTCAAATTTTAATGATAAGCGATATTGATACAATGAACTATGGAATCAAATACGGTGAATGAGTTACTTTAGAATATATTAGCAAAAACTTCTGTTATAAAAATTTCACAGGTGCTGTCAATGTCAATAGACTGAGACCGGAAAAGTTAGAAGAAAGAAATACGAAATTTTTTGCAGCTCAATATCAAATTTTGTAAATATTTTATTTCGATTTGTTAACAAACATGATAATAATAACAATCATCTCATAGCAAGCGGGGTGCAGAGTATATTTTCACATATACAGTGCTTGCATAAAGTCCCCCCTCCCCCTTTGGTAATTTGGGAAGATTGAGATATATTCAAAGTCGGTATGCGTATATGATTGGTAAAATATTTACTTTTGAGGAAAATTTTGTTGTTTTGTTATTCAAAATGGCGGACATGCGCCATCTTTTAAACGGAAAGGGCGAGTAATACCTCATTTTAAAGGTCTTTTTATGCTTGATATAGGTGACCTTGTTCTTTTTATTGTTCTAAAATGTGCCGTTTCAAAATTACGATTCCGAAAAATATGAGAAAACAACCGTATTTTTGGAGGATCTCTATCATCTTGAAAAACAAAACAATAATTTTTTAAATGTAAATTATAAGTAAGCTACTTAACTTTTTTTAAATATTGTTGTTTTTGGGGGAAGGAAAAACGAGAACAAATTTATTTTAATTTTTCTTTCATTCCCATACTTGCAACTCCATTTTAAGCATGGACTGTTACTTCCAATTATTGTTTTGTTATTCAACATGGCGGAGATCGCCGAATATAGTATGTTTTCTTGCATAATTTCCCCGATTCGCCATGTTAAAGCGGGACATTTTGGAACACTAAAAATTGTAAGGTAAAATGGGGTGTGAAAATACTTTTAAAATTAAGAATAAGGTATCACCCGACCCGCCTTTCCAGTTAAAAATTTGTTCAAATTTTTCCGTCAACTTAAATAACAAAACAATTCTCCTCAAAAGTAAGTATTTTACTTATTATTTACGCCTACCGAATTTGAATAATATATCTTAAGTCTTTTAAGCAAGGAGGGGGGGGGGGGGAGGGGGAGGACTGTGTGCAATCACCGTCTAATTTTTTCAGTAAAAACGTTATTGAAAAAATATATGAAGAAAATGTTACAAAAAAACAAATCTACAGCTACACAAAAAATTAGATGTCACAAAAAAACTGTCGAATTGGCCTTTGTGCACCAAAGGTCATTTTGACAGTTTTGCAGATCCACTCTACCTGCACCCCGCTTGGTATTATAATACTTAAAATGCTGCTATCTGTTTGCTATTTTTTTTATAGTATTAAAAACTTCTAAAAAAAAAAAAAATTGCTGCAAACATGGAAAGGTCTATTCGCGCAGCTACAAAAATCGTTTAGGGTGAAAAAATCACAAGTGGAAAAGACAAGGTCTTAACCAAGGCCGCAGACGATCGCACAAGAACGTCTAGGCAAGACGAGACAATTTGTCGGCCAGCGCAAACATCGGGGCAGTGTTGCCAGACTGGCCAACGAATTATTCTGCGGAGTGTGTCAAAAAATCTGCTGAATTCTGCACCAAGGTCTTAGTAGGTATCAGAAGTATTTGCATTTACCTGTTGCCCCTACTTCGACCTCCAAACTCAACGTTTTCTGCAACTTTGCAAAAAATACTCTTTCAAAAATTTTGCTAAATGCAGAAAAGACTGCTGTTCTGGCAATACTGAATCGGGGTAAATTAATATAATATCAGTATTGCTAGGTCAAAAATAAGGAAAGCAGTCTGACATAAAAAAGCGATAGATTTAAAAATATATTAGGCTAAACATTATATTAAAAAAAAAATAATAAATTATTTTATTAGTTAAAAAAGTATACATATTTTCAACCAATGGCCAATAATATTCACTTTAAACGGATGATAATTAGACATATATTATATAATACAGCAAAGCGACTAAGCGACCAGAAATATTGAAAAGAAGAGTACTTACGCGTCGTCTCGAACTGGGGGATTTACCGAAACCAAAATGTCAATTTTAATCAGAGAATGGACAAGAGAGAGAAAATATTGCTTATTTTAAAAGCGTAAACTAAATCGAGTGTAATGTTAAGCGGAAGAAATTGTTAGCATAGCAATAGAACGGTAGTTCATCTATCAAAATAGTGGATCAACCGCAAAAACGATATACCTGGCAACATTGCACATTATCAATATTAAAACCATCGTTGACTCGCTGCCAGTGTTGCCAAAACTCATGATTAATCGTGAGATTACACGATTTTGGGAATTATCTCACGATTTCACGAATCACGTTGTGTTTCTCACGATTTTTTATTGTATGTCAAACATAAGTAACTAAAAATCATTTTTAATCATAACAAACGTCACAAATTTATTGCATTCACATAAAAATCCTCGTATGATTTTCTGTGTTACGACTTTCGCTACTATTACTGCCGCTACTGGAGTCTTATTTGCATAGAAAACATGATTCTAGCAATTCGGATTCTGACTAACTACCTACTACATTTTTCAATACTACATAATAACGCAAGTTTTTTTTTTAATTTTTAAGTTTTTAGAAATGTGTTTGGTTTTTAAATACGGAAAATAAATATATATTTGTTGTTTATAACTCATTCTTTTCTTTATACTACTTTAACCCCGTTTAAAGAATTTTTTTAAATATTACGAATCTCACGATTTTAAGTATCCGATTCTTCCGATTTATCTTAAAACATTTTGGCAACACTGCTCGCTGCATTCCGTTCTGATCTTCCAAGAATTACCATTCGGTATTCGGTTACACTCGGCAGTATATGGTGCGTTTTATATGAACAATCCACCATATTTTCAATATTTCACCTGGAAGTTGGCCGTGAAACTAGGTGTACACATAACAAAAGTCTAAACTGAATAACACTTCGTCGATAAAACGCTAAAAAGTTTAAGCAGCATTGCGCAATCCGAATGTCATAAATGCGAATTCGAATAACCCAAACGGAGTCGTTATCGCGGTTTTTGGAATGTCCTCTTCACTAACCGGTGTTTGGTTGAAATCGCGCACAAGATCAACCGTGGAAAATATGGTTTTTCCCGCGAGCGTATGCAAAAAGTCTTGGATGTGTCTCACAAGGTATAAATCAGGCTCCGTTCTCGCGTTTAAACCGCGGTAATCGCCACAAGGTCGCCATTCGTCGCCTTTTTAGGAATCATATGTAGCGGCGATGACCAAGAACGTTTAGATGGGCGCGCTATTCCTAGTTTAACCATGGCGTCGAATTCTTTTTTCGCGATTTTTAATTTGTCTGGGGCCAAACGACGCGGTTTGTGTGAGACTGGTGGACCAGGTGTGGTAATTATATGGTGCTTTGTATTATGTACAACAATGTCCTTGGGTGCACCATCAGGCCTAGTAATGTCTGGGAAACGCGATAAAAGTTGATGGTACCATGACGTACCTGACACGGTTTTCACGCTATTGTTTTCACAACCCTCGACTACCTGGCCAAGGGAGGTAAGTCGAGTTGTAGCGTCCAATAGGCGGCGGTTTCGCACATCAACCAACAAATTAAAATAATTTAAAAAGTCTACACCGATTATTGGTTTTGAAACACTTGCAACCACGAATGTCCAGGTAAAATCGCGACGTAGCCCGAGATTAAGCGTGAGCGTAATGGTGCCATACGTGTTGATATGTGTACCATTAGCTGCTGAGAGTTCATAGGCTGATTTTTCGCGTGGCCCTCGTAAATAGTTACGCGGATAGACGCACAGATCCGCATCAGTGTCGATTAAAAATTGAATTTTGCTTTCAATGTCTGTTACGAAAATGCGGCGCGACGATGGCGGGCAGGTGTCGTCAGCCGCTATTAACGACTGCCCATCGAGTTTTCCGCACTAAATGTACATGGTTTTTCGCACTTTTTAGCACTGACACCAAACTTCCGGTGGTACCAACATTGTTCGGATGCACTATGACTACGGCTGCGATTGCGATATCGTGCGTTTGATCGCGAATGGGAGCGCGCGCGATGATTATTAGATGACGTAACTTCTTCTCTGACCTCGGCAAGTTCGTTTCTTAGTGAAGCTATCTGCTCTGTTAGAGTTTCGGTGAGTTTTTGAAATGATAACTCTACAGCTGACCTTCGGCTTGTTTCGTTAATGGTTGGCCGCGATGTCGGTACCGTAAGATCCGCGATACCATCGACAAGTTCACTAACCTCATCCAAATCGGCCTTTTTCTGCGTGGCCAATAATCCATGCATTTGCTGAGGGAGTCGACTGATCCAGAGTGTACGGATCATTGACTCAGGAACGCTCGTGCCTGCTAATCCACGTAGGTGTCTCACAAGGGCGTCCGAAGGAACTTTTCCAAGGGGGGGCAAATCATAATTGGAATTATTTTTGTTTCTAGCGCTTCAACAAACCTTTAATAAAAGAATAGAGCAAAACACCTAATACTCATATTAAATAACAAAAAATAGCTAAACAAAATATTTAAAAATGTTCAAATATAACAAAAAAAAATACAACAAAAAACTTATAAGTTATTCAGATTTATTGGAGAAAAGAAATGTTAATTTTCTTGAATCTTTTGCAAATTCATCAATAATTTTTTAAATGTATTTTTTTTTCTTGTACAAATTTGCGATAAACACTCATCAAACCGTTTAATCGGTGCTCAGTCATAGTTGAGCGAATCCAGGTTTTTACTCTTCTGAGAGTACTGAATGATCTTTCGACTGTACATGTAGTTGGAGGTAAACAAATTGCTATCGCAATTGCCTGACCAATAGTATGTCTATTTGTATATTGCTATTATGACTAGCTGTGTAAATTAAAATAAAGCTTTATTTATTCTATTCTAATATT
The DNA here is from genome assembly GCA_963969555.1 of Polydrusus pterygomalis. Classification (NCBI taxonomy): domain Eukaryota; kingdom Metazoa; phylum Arthropoda; class Insecta; order Coleoptera; family Curculionidae; genus Polydrusus; species Polydrusus pterygomalis. The sequence goes on along the minus strand of OZ018380.1, from coordinate 54,557,800 downwards.
TTTCTTTCGCTATTTAGTAAAGATTTTTAAATTCCACATTTCATTTTATGCAACAAGAGTTCGTTTTACCAATTTTGTCAATTGAATTGTATCTTAATAAATATGTATATCCCAGTTAAATAAAATATCTCAAATCTACTTGGGCCAGGGGGGCAAGGCACCCCCTTGCCCGCCCCCTCCCCCTTCCCCTCCGGACGCCCTTGGTGTCTCAGGAATTGGGAAGGCTTGCGGTCACCTATTTCCTCGTGTTCAAGCAGTTGTCGTGTTTTTTGCTCCTGAGAAGTACTTAACCGTTTTATTAGTTCCAATTTAAGCTTCTCGTACTTGCCAGTCACGGGTGGATTAATTATGATGTCGCGAACTTCCTGCGCGAACTTAGCATCTAGAGCACTTGTAACGTACGCGAATTTGATACTGTCTGAAGTCACGTCTGATAACACAAAACTTGTCTCTATGGTAGAAAACCACAGCTCGGGATTAAGGTTATTAAATGGAGGTATACGAACTGCGACTCGATTGATTGATAGGCTTGCTAGGGCTTCCGCTAAGCCAGCGCTAGCTTCCCCGTTTGCCATGTTTTTGACGCGACGCGAACTACAAATCGACGAAAACTGCACTAAAAACCACTCACTTTACTTTGATCACGTCGGGGTCACCACTTTGGGGTTTTGTTAGGCGTGCAGGTTAGTTATGTAAATAAAACTCGGTGTTCGGAAAACAAGAAACGGGAAGTAACAACTTTATTTAAAACTCTGTACAAAATATAAAAACCGAAGTCAACGTGCCAGTACGAAGATTGAAACCAGAGTCCCTTTTCAGGTCACAAACCGACCCTCTAGTAGACTGTGTAAAGCAGTAAAAATTCATTTGGCGTTTATTAGGTATTGACAATGAACAACAATAAAAATCTGGTATTTCCTACGAAACAATTCTAACAAAAGTTACAGACTTAAAACTAATAAAATATTAAAATTTACAAAAGCTTTCTAAAACTAAAATTATACAGAGTGTCGTAAACCGCTACATATAGTTCGATCTTTAATATTCGAATACAACAAAATGTGAGTTATTGTTTCACTCATAAATAAACAGGTAAAGTTGGTGGGACTTGAAAGTCCCGTCCCGTTGGTCAGCACCTATTAAGAATATTTTTTTGCTTGTAGGTACCTAAGGAAAATATTATTAGGTAAGGTAATTATTGAAAAGAGAAAACATGAATTTTTTATACCGACTAACTTTAGGTCGTATCCTATATACCTAGACCATAAATCTCATGTTTCTTTTGGCAAATTTTTACTAAAATTTACATACTTATCTTACCTAAAATTATTATCAATTGTAGGCAGGTATCACGATACACTTAAGTTTTTATTTTTATAGTGCCTACATACAATTAATTTAGGAATAATGAAGCCAATGACACTAAATATAGTATTCTATATAATAATATAGGTATATTATTATCCTTACCCAAAAATGTTTCCACTAGGTGTGGTAAATCCCAAGCCTGCAACCATAGGCGTAGTTAGACGGTCAACACTGGGGGTGCTGAAGTCCAGTGGCGGCTCGTGACATATTAACGTGGGGGTGCACAAAAAGCCCGCAGAACATTTTTTTAAGACCACGCCCAAATTTGGTCAATAATTTTTAGTAAATATTTTAATGTGATGTTAATAGCAGGTTTAGGTCTTTCAATGTTCTTGACAATTCCAACGGTAACTTGCTAAATGATTTTTTCAAAAATTCCAGGGTGTATTTTATATCCGGCGACGCACTCATTGTTTTTTCGTGTTAATTTAACATTAAACTTTAACCGAATTTAATAAAACCATATTAAACCTTATTAAAAATAGTCAAAATACCGGCTAAAAATTTCCGCGAATTTGAACGACTACGACTGGTTAAATTTAAATTATCAAATTAATGCAGAATTGCAGAACATGACATACACAAGCTATTATGCCGCTCTCGCATTTTATGAGATTTTTATGATCATAGACCCGCTCTGACAAGTAAACTGGGCGTGAACTACACGGTACACGGAGAGAAATTTTGAACAGAATCCGCAACTACCTAAATATACTTGAATTTGTACCAAAATTCGAATGCTTGAAACATTAATATGAAAAATTCATTACATAATATAATGTATATTATAAAAATAGGTTAGTTCTAAAATTAGCCTATATATTGTAAATTTTTTTTGGGGGTGCTAATTTAGATTTCGGGGTGCTTAGCACCCCCAAGTACCACCCTAACTACGTCTATGCCTGCAACAGCTTTTTCAATTCCATTGCACAATTTTTCTACACACACAAAGAAAGAAAAACACGAGGAAAAACATAATAGTAGGGGAGTCCACGATGCTAAATGGGGATTTACTCGAGCGTCGTGGGGACCTATTGGATCTAAAAGATTGGATGGTAGAAAGGAAAAAATGTCATACCATGTGTACCCTTTCACCGGTGAGGGGAGTTACTACAGGCTTTCAAAAATGTAAAAAAAACAGTCACATGGATATACTCGAGCGCGTCAGATAATAATAGTGTATATGCCCCACGTGACTCTCATGACGCAAGCTCGTGGCGACTATTCGAAAATGCAAAAAAAAAACACTATTTTGACATACTCAAGCGCGTCAGATTTTCATACAGACGGTTCAGTTCGGTATCCTGGTCGTGCTGATTCATATTCTGACGATTACTTTGAGGGATTTTGTTAATCTGACCGTTTAAAAAAAAATTTCATGAATTTTTTTCTTAAATCTTAAAAATTTTCCGAAAACGATAACAATAAGAGTGACAGACTGCGATATAAATAAAGACAAAATCCATAGCAACAAAACGGTTTCATAACTATCTAAATGCTTTTTAATAATATTATTTTTAAATATTTTTGATGGAATTAAGAGAATGCATAAGTGTGTTATATTTTTGAAATCGGAAGAAAAGGAACCATCTAACGCGCTTCTAATATACAGAGTGTCTCATTTAAAAAAATTAAATGTTTGGTTTTAAATGTGACATGTGACATCTACTGCCATTTTTGACAAAACCCATAAATACTTGGCCAAAAGTTCTACATTCTACTTTTTGAGTGAACGCGCTAACTCAAAAAACAAAAAAGTTACAGGCTTTTAAAAGTGGGACAAACTAAAATGTAAAATAATAACCCTGTACATATAATCCCACGAATGCTGTGAGCAGCCTGTGATGGCGTGATGGCTGACGGAAAGTAGTGTGGGGACGGTGCGAAAGAGTGAGTGATAAAGAAAGAGACATTGAGGCGCGGATTGCTTTACTGCAGTTGCGCGGCAGATTATATTTTTCCCGTTATCCTTGAATTATTTCCTTCAAAATAAAAAAAAATTGACCGCGCTTGAGAATGTCCATGTGACGTTTTTTTTTGCAAGTTTGTGACCCTCCCACTCCCTTACGTCACGCTCAAATCGTCAGATTATTGAAATGCAGACTCTTTAGCATGTAATTAACCCACTACACCTTAATCTGAGGCGCTCGAGTAAATCAAGCTATCGATTTTTTTTTACTATTCTGATTAGCTGCCGTACACGCGCGGCTCTATATAGAGGGCTTAGACATGGCAGAGGTACTCAACAGGGTGCAAGGTATCCCCCATATGTTAATCTGCCTCGCTTGAGTAAATCCCAAAATCCCCTGTTGGGCTCCCCTACTATAAGCGAACTCCAGACTCCAGTGCCGCGACAAACCAGATAAGGTTAGGTTGTTACTGTTGTTAGGTGAATGCCGCGAATGACGAGACACTTGCTGCTTTATTAGCGTCCCTAAACTGAGCTGTCATTGGTCAATCGGCGATGGCCTGACTATCTTTCAAATTTACTACAATTAACACGTTTAAATGCTAGAATCTAACCAACAGTAGGGTTAAATTGAATTTCAAACCGAAGGTTATTAAATAGGTAATATTAACAAAATAAAATGGTTGATTGAACCATACAGTATTGTTTAACACAATACAATGTTTAAAATCAACATTTCGATTAAATTAAATTAACACAGGAAAGGTATAATTATGTATTAATATTTTTACCATTTAAATGAGCTTGTTTTTACCCAATGAAGGTAAATTTAACAATTTAAATTGGTTAGTTTAAGATTTTACATTCAACCCAATCAAGTAGTAGGAATAATCGAGGGAATATTTTTAAAAATACCCAAATTGTTTTAATTTAACATTTTACATTTTTCTGTGTAGTATTCCCACTTGAAGCAGAGTACCGTTTTAATACCAATTCTGAACGAATCCCATTTTTCACAAAAATCGGCTTATTCCCGCGCACCAGCCAATAGATCAATTGTTTTTAAAACCTCTTTAATTTTCATTTATTGGCAGCGGAATACCGCATCATAGGGAAACCTTCAGAATAAGATTAAACTGAAAAAACTTAAAACCTGACATACCTTTACCGTTGTATTAATCTTTAAAAGAACCTGAATATAAACATAACGTAGACAGGGTCGTACCACAAGATTTTACGATTACAGCTAGAGTGACGGATTTTTGCAGGTGATGAATACACCAGAGGTCGATCAGTTTTAAAAATAAAATTTCTATATTTTGGCGAGAATAAGAAACGTGTTATTTTTTTTATTACCCTATTTATTTTATTACTGTATAAAATCATAATTTATATTAAACAATTTAAACAATATATGATCCCTTTTTAAAACATATTATTTTGAAATATAAAAGTTTATTCAATGTGTTGGTTATTTCTTCTTATTTACTGATACTTAATTAGACAAACTAAATAAAATGATCTATTGATTGATAAGAGATTTTTCAAATTAATTTGATGTTTTATTGGTAACTTTCCTAGTAAATTAACAAGTTATGTACCTAATATATGTCTCACATAGTTTAGAAGGCACGATAACAATTTTATGTAGCTTTATCTTAATTCTTGGGCCACAATTTAATGCAGTAAAGTAAATCCTGATAAATTTTGGATTAGGGTGGGCAGAGTTAGAAGTTAAAATAAACGGTAATATTGGGTAGGTAACGTTATGTTATTATGTTCGTCATTACATCTCTGAGTTTTACGGAGTTTGCGTTAAGACTTAATTTCTTCTAGAAAGTAAACTAGTAAGTTAATTAGAGAATTATTTTAATAATTATAATAATAAACAAACTGATGTTAACGTTTTGTCATTCTTGTCTTGTCATGAATTGACAAATAAAATTAACATCAAATTATTAAGTTACCGTGCTGCCGACCTGGAGGGCACCACTTGACCGAGCTGGCTCCTTCAGACACCCCCGCCTAAATCCTTGAAAGTCCCGAAAAGGCGTGGCTAGGAATGTCGTATCTTTCTACTTCTTTAAAATTAAGAAGGCTATGGTTTCCTTACTACCGTCAAAGTGATCCCAAGTGAACTTGAAAAATTGCAGGATCACCAAAATAAGATCAGTTTTTTATGCTGTTTACTTTATGGTTTTTGTTAAAGATTTCTATATGGCCCGCGAAAATATATGAAACAGGAAGTAGATAGAAAAAAAGTTGACGTGAGTGGTTTTAAGAAAATAATAGTGCAGAAAAATGTATAAAAAGCAGATAAGAAAAGTAATATAAAACGAGTAGTTAGTATGGAAGAGACCAAAAGATGTTTTGTGAACAAATGTGGTAATTTTATTGCGAAGAAAAAAAGAGAAGGCACAGGAAGATTGATAATAATTGTCATCTAGAATCGTTAAAGCGAAGAAGATAAGAAAAATAGCTAATAGTTTTGGAAGTTATAGTTCCATTCTGTCGCTGTTTTTAGATTTTCGTTGGTATTTATTAGTATTATTTGATTATGTCTTTTTTCAAGAAAATTAACTGTAATGTAGAATTAGAAATGGATGAATTACGTCTTTTTAAACCTATCTTGATAAATAATATTTTCTGTACGTGAATGAAAACAGTGGAAATAAAATATTATGTTAATGTTGTTTTTCTTTAGTCCCCCGCTTTATAAAACACTACTACGATACTTTTTGATTAATTTTTGAACATGAAATAAAGTTTAGTCAAAATCGAAGCCCAAACGAACAACTGACATAAAAATCGGCGTTTTACCTTGGATCACTGAACTGATTTTTAAGATCAGATCGATTCAAATCCCTAATCCAATCGAATACGGTTCTGCAGGTCAAAATCGCACGTTGGAAAAGAAAAATCACACTCGTTATTATTGGTCAGAGGCTGTTTGCCTTTAGACCTGGCCAGTTGTACTGAATAAGTTAGAAACTGCTATTCTCCGTCTGCTTTCCAGCACAATTTCGTTGCGTAATATGTTGCTTTTACGAGAAACTATGGTGACATAACAGCCAAAGCTTTATGCGCTGTTGTCAGATTCTAAAGTAAATATTAAATCTTATCAAATCAGAGAATAATATTAGAAATAAAATTGCTGGTTGTAAATTAAAAGTTATTATTTAAGTAATACATGAAGAAAATATTTTAGGAGGGAAGGAATTACTGAGGAGGCTTAGCCCCCCTTGTCTCCTCCGAGGAGCCGCCACTGGTTGCATTATGCTGTCGGTAATGCCAAATTGTGATGATGATTTAATAAATTTTAGGTGATTTAAGATGATTGAAATCGATTTAACATGATTTTAAATTACTTAAAGCGATTTAAAATGATTTAAAGTGTTTTAAAGCAATTTAATATAATTTAAAGCGATTTAAATTAAAGCTAGGTTTAATTTAATTTAACAGTGGTGTGTCCACAGATTTAAGGGAGTTAGCAGCCCCTTGGTTTTAACAATAGGTATTAAGTAGCAAAATATTGTTACTATTATTCGTTACTAGTCAGTTGTTTCTATCATGGGTAGTTCGATAATTTGTCTAATTTAGCCCGTTATGGTTAAAAACTTTTGGGTGATGACTTACTAAATCTAAAACTTTTAGGCAGCCTACATTATTGTCGACGAGATGCACGAGGAACATCCTGAACTCCTAAAGGACCAATACTGGGATGACGTGGTTCCAAAGGAAATCCCCTACACAGTAGCGTCCGAACATTACCGGAAAGAGGAGCCCAAGGGATCTGCAGAGACGTACAAGGTGAAGCCGATGGACGGGCTGTATGCAAACTTGCTACCTCATACTGGGTACAAGAAAAGTATAGTTGACGATATGTATGCTGATTATGTAAGTAATAAGTGAAACAACAAAAAGTTAGCATGGTATTTATGTCGGTAAAGCATAGACATTTACCGTTATAACAGCAAACAATAATCGAGAAAGTGGCAATTTTATGGCTTTGCGCTTGTTAACAAAGCTATACAGGAATAGGCATGCGCACTGCAAAATTTTCATTTAACGAATGGAAAGATAGACAGGTCCGGGCTTTAAAATTTAAAATGTCTTACTAAACGCCTAATCCTGGGGTGCACAGATTTTTAGCCTGTATTTCACGGGCCACGTTCTTGGCCAAGAAATTGTAATAATTTATCTATATAATTATATAGTTTATTTTAACGTGTAAACAGCCAAATGCCCTAAATTCTTGCCACAATAATTGATTGACAAGAAATTGGATGTTCTAATTTTTTGACCAAGTTAGGGGAAACGGTAGCATTTCTGGTGTTTTTGGTGGCTAGCGATCTATCATATTTTGAGGGTAGAAAATCCTTTTTAATGTTTTATTTCTAAAATTTGTTTAAAAATTTATCACCGTCGCAAGAGAACAAGTCAATTAAACTTACCATATTGAATCAAAAATAAAAAAAAGTCAGCAATCTTTGATGTTATCGCGTACCTAACCTCATGTCGAATATCAGTTAGTAACATTTAGCAATTTGCCAAAAACTTGTATGGGTAAAATAACATTTTCAAGCACAAATTTTTGATCAAAAATTTGAAAATGTTTTCGGTATCAGTCATTATTTATAGCACAAAGACAATTTACTTAACTACACAATATAGAAGTACACAAAAACTAGAAATCCGAAGTAATAAACATCCACAATCCAAAATAACAGAAGTTACTCATAGTTGCTTTTAAATAGCAACGAAGTTGAGTTTTCCTTTTAAAAATTGAACTCAGCTCAGCATGGATTTTACTTTGCTATGCTGTTTAAAAGAAGCAAAAGGAAAGTACCTACCAAAGAAATCCACAAAGAAAACGTAACAACAAAAATGGCGCCGAGCCGGTTCTGGAGTGTATTTATATTATGTTGATAAAGAAGGGAAATTTAATTGGTATGGGCATGCACACAACAGGATTGTGTGCATGCCCATACCTGTTGGGCGCTAAGGGATCTGACCGGCGAGCTGTGCATACAAACATATTTTTCCCCCATACTCATTCTCCCCAACTTTTGTCTGCGCACGATATATGCTCTACGGAACAAAAGGTATATTATGTCTATTGGCTTAAGACATAAACCACATCGAAAACGAATTTGCCGCTTCAATGGCATACTGGACTACTTATCATACAATTATTAAAACAAAGAGTTTTCCAAGTCTGTTACCACTTTTTCGGTGTTTTCAGAAAGTGTTAATGCAACATACATACATACATACATGCATATAAAACTAAATAAAATGGGTCATATCTGGAATATGGCTTGTATATTCGCAGTTTTTTGTGTAGCGGTAATTTTTTATATTATTTTTTATTAAAACCGGTGCATTAATTTTTTTTTCAACATCGCATTTTTTAGCAATCAATTTTTTTTATATTGAAAGACTTTTCCTCGAAATATGAAATTTCTGGTCCGTTTGCCCTCTTGTCTACCCACATCGCCGGACGTAGTTTGATTTTTTATGGGTTTTTATGTGTTACCAGAATCAGATATGGACCAAGTCATCGGTTTCAGCAACCAAGTTTCCTCCACTCCAAATAAAACTCACATAAAACAAAAATAGTCTATTAAATAGGTACATCACACCTCCACAACCAACTATTTTCTGTATAAATATTTTTATTGAATTTCCGCACACGCACTGTTTATCCGCCATGAGTTTTTTCCATTTTTTAATCGGGAAACGGCTTCCCTAAGTTCCTAATTTTCAATTTGTGTTCCAAACACATTGTAGAAAATTAATGGATCATTAATTTAAACCTTTTTAGTTATAAAGACTTAGAAAGAAAATAAGGTACTTTATTTATGAGCCCGAACAAAGTAAAACAACACGTATTGGCGACGAATGAAACAACAACTGAATCGCGCCACTCGTACTGCAACTGGCTGAAAAATTTCCATTTATGTGTCTTGGACGCCTAGCACTTAATAACTTAGGTAGCTGCCTATTATTGGCCACATAAATTGGACAAGAACGGCATGGATACATATCATACTGAGCCAGGCTGACGAGAACTAAATTATCGATTTACGCATAATCGCTCTGATAAAGCGCAACCGTGTGACCTACTACGTTTCAGTTTTAAATATACTTTGCTAATTGTCAGAATAGAAATTGTAGGTGGTAGGACTGGTAGGACCATGACACAGGGGCTCTACCTTACGAGCCGTCACTCCTTGACACTCATTCGTTTTGAAGTCCGGAAATTTAAAGGTCGATTTATAAACTTGACGTTCCGTTTGCCGTTCGCCGTTTGCGTTCACCGTTTGCGTCGACGGCCGTAGACACGAAATTCGACTGTTTATAAACTTGACGTTGGCGACGTTCAAAGAATGACATAACCTGCTTTTCTTTGACTTTCGTGTGATTAATATTGTGTTTTTGTTATTCTTAAAATGAACAAGGAATATTTTGAAGATTAATTGCCGGAGTGGGAATTATCCTTTGTACCTATGTGGTCTTAAAGCGACAGACACAGAACATAAACAAACTTTAAAATGGCTGCAAATTTGTAAATCATATGGTAAACATCACATGATAGACAAATACGAATTTGATTGGCTCTTAAAATCTGCTACGACGTTTCTACGCACGGCCCGAACGGAAAAAGATAAAATTGGTATGTTGAACGGAAGGGAACGGCAAGACCGACGCAAACGGCAACGTCAACGTCAAATATAAATGATCTTATGGAACTCTGTGCTTTTAAGTTGAAACGGCGAGCGCAAACGGCGAACGCAAACGGAACGTCAAGTTTATAAATCCACCTTTAACAGGATCTGTCTCGTTTTATGTTTATTTTTGATTTAAAAGTAATTGCAATTAACAAAAAATATCACTGACTAAAAAAAAACATAAAACCATAGTTTTGGGCAAAATTTCCTTTTTTTTTGTAGGTACTGTCGTGATCAATTAAATTGTTATTGAGTAGAAAATAATTTATTAATGTCTATAAAATCTATTTTTTATTGGATTTTTTTAAAGTTTAGCACTTTTGTTATATCCGAGAATAAATGAAACAATAAAAAATATTATAAAGTTTTAATAATTCAATTTTATTTCTTTATTATTTAAATTTGTATTGTTACATGGCAGTTATTACTTTTTAATTATTTTATACAAATTGAATTTGCTTTTGATTTTCTGGGAACATTTATTTTTGAATTATACCTATTTATTATTAATTATTGAGTAGCAGAAAATATGTAGGTATGCATACATAATGTTTGGTGATATTCCCCAATAGTTAACTTAGTAATTAACAGTGGCCTGGTTAATAATATACAGAGTAGTCCATTTTAAAGACAAAATGCCACACAAGTAGTCGCAATTTTTATATAAATGACGGGTGCAGGCAAAGAAGGGGAATATCAATATTTTCTCATTTTAAGCTAATCAAACCATCCGATAGCAAATAAGAAATCTATCGAGTAGTAACATCATAAAGGCGAAACAGAAGAAGAGTCAAAAGATACCGTGACTTAAAGTTTTGCTATACAGGCGAAAAAGGGGGAATGTCCGCGCGGATCAGGCTAAGAAGGTGGAATGTCGCAAAAAGAGTGCCAATAAAATTACGACCTGGCTTGGTGGTACTCTTTTTGTCTGCGTATCTGTTGTTTATTTGAGTTTGTGGATAGGTGCAAACAAGTAGTGGTTGTGTTACATAGTAAAAAAATAGTACAATGAATTCAAGTGGCAGTGCCTGCGATAACTTTGTTCCCGAGGTTCATGGGAAAAAGAGGAAGCGTTTTGGAAAACTATCTGATGTTTAAAAAAAACCTAACAATGTTCACAATTAAAAAGTGTACCTACTCCTTTAATTTGAGCCACAGTGTATATTATATATATCTCTTAAACTTAATAAGCTTGGTCATTTTACGTTTGAAAATAGTTTTTGTAAAGAAAATACGAAAATACTAGGAAATTCCTTAGGTGATTCTGTGACATTCCCCCTTTTCATACGTTATGAATTGTACCACTTTAAATTTTATTACGTTTTACAAAAATTGTAAGGGAAATTTAAGTAACACATTTTTGTCTTTCAATGTCCATCTAACACACATCCCAATTTATTTCATAAAAAGATTGGACCTAAAACTAACATATATAAAGTTACAGGGTTTTAAACTTTAAAATTGCTTTCCTGAACATTTACATTTACATCAGCTATAGAAAATTTGCCCGCGTATGGAATTTTAAATTCTTCAAAATTCAATGATAAGTGTGACAACTTACTTGTTTCCACAGTAATGTGGGATACGTTGTTGCGTGTATTTTAAATGGAAGGAAAAAAAACCTAATATTTGAAACCCGAATATTTTTACTTAACGCGTTTGGGAATGAAGGGAAATGAACAAAAAAAAACTTTTCCTATATTTATATTATATTTTTGCTATTGAGGTGTGGGCAAAACCGAATTTGGTCTAACACTTCCCAAATGTTCTCTGCGATGTTTCTGATAGCCCCAATCCAAGTAAAACAATATTTTCATATTTCTTGTATCTAAAAATAATAATGAAAGTGCCTCTTTTCAAGTTACCGTGTAGCGATACAAGTGGAGTGTGAACACAAAATCTATCAATGTGTGGAAAATAAAAATACTACTAAACTCGAATTCGATAATGGCCTGAAAGGGTCAAAACACGTTTCAGGAAATCGCTTAAATATTGTTAAACATAAGAAGTAGTTATTGTCATTTCCTGCACAATTGACAATCAGTTACACCAAAAACATAGCCCAGCTCAAATTAATCATATACAAAAATTAGTATCTATGTGTTTTTTTCGTTACATATTAAAAAAATAAAGTTTGAAAAGGCCAATTAAGAAAAACTAAATATTTTTCCAGGAAAGTGTTGACACTCCGATAGTAGAACGTCGCAAGAGTCAAAACTGGTTCTCCAGGCAAATATCCAGGACAGGAATGGGCTCTATTCGCTCCGCCTCGACGGCATATTCTTCAGGAGGTCTTTTTTCCAGACCAAGAGGAAATTCAGTGTATGCAAATCCAGAAAATGGTCAAACTCAAATTCCACATCAAAAGATGTCCATTTATGATAGATTGGTGGGAAGAAGATCTGGGAGAAATCAAAAATTCAGACCTAGTAAGTGATAATATCAGTTAGTCAGTATTCTGGTCAAAAAGATAAAAATCACTATTTATGTTAAAAGTAGAACAGTATCAATTTAAGTTAGTATAGGAACCATCAACTTACAGGGATGCCGATATAATTATTATATTTATTGTATTGATTTCTTTAAAATTATTTTAACGTGGCATGGTAGTAAAAAATAAATGCTTGCTTACATCATCAGCAATACTTTTTCTGTATCCTGATGATAACCGTTACTACGTTCGAAGCATGTAGAAGCCCTTAACTGAATACTTTATTCAAACAAATTTGTGTAGGAAGACTTTGAGTTTTTCTTTTGTTTCTATACTCCACTTTATGCATAGACTATTTCTACAAATCAAATAACAATTTTCAAGATAATATGAATTTTGAAGATATTTTAGCATTTGCATACTTCTCTTTGTTCTGAAATCTTTACAAAGGAACATAGTATTCACTATAAAATATTTGATCTCATCAGGCCCGGTCCCAGCGCCCGGGCAACCCGGGCAGACGCCGGGGGCGCAAAGTCCAAGGGGCGCAAAATATTGCCAAAGGTAAAACAAATAAGCGTCTGTTTAACCTTCGATGTATAATATACTATTTAAAAGATAAGGGCGCCCATGTATTTTTTATAAATTCTGAAACAAAGCGGGTGCATTTAACCCATTTAATAGGGGCCAAAAAAACATCGATAATGGAACATCGATGATCTTTAAACCTCGATATTTATAGTCCGCCCTTAGCGCGACGCGGTGAGCGCGGCGTGGCGACTAAAAAAGAAACAGCAGGCTCAGTTGGATAGACTCGTGTCGACTTGTTTTTTTCTAAATTAAAACATTGAAGGAAGCAAATTATTTGCAAATAAGTCACTGCAGAGTACACAGAGAGCCTCTCCTTCTTAAAATATAACGTCAAAAAAATTAAATATTTTTGATGGTATATACCAGGTGTCTACGGAAGGTGGTTCGCCCCTCTAACTTTTTTGTTTTTCAAGATAATGGAATAAAATTTGGGGGATTTGTATACGACATAAAACTGCATTTTTTGACAGGTGACTCAACATTATGTAACTTCCGGTTTACCCAGGAGTGACATAAACTTTCGATTTTTAAATGGGACATCTGGTATATTTTTCCTTTTTTTGACTCCATATGACATTCTAAATACAACGATGTGTCACTTGTCATTTTTTGTCACCAAGAAAATATTTAAAGAGGGCTATGAATACTAATAACATATCAACTTTTTCACTTCTTGTAAAACTATTATTTTCCATGTTTTTGAAACAACAAACTAATTTACTTTGGCAGAAGCTGTTGGCATGTCAATTTTCTTAAAGGCATGATTTTGTTTTATCAGTTTTGCTGGTGACGCGCTACTTGATACATTTAAATCTAAATTTATTCTCAAAGGATGCTTTATTTTAGAAAAGTTCCAAGTTAATTTTTTAAAATTTTTTAATGGCAGCTTTTCTAAAACCTAATAGTGTATGATATCAAAATAATCGTAATAAAATCCTCTTTTTTCTTAACCCGACGAGCCACCATGTTGCCATTTAAAAAAAATGAGTTATACAACTTTAAATATTACATAGCATATTGGAACAAAAATAGTAAAATTGTATTTTTCCCAAGATTAAAGAACTGAAATAAGTGATTTTTTGGTATTCATAGCCCTCTAGATAAAACAATAAATTTGGAAAAAAAAATATTTTTTTGGTGACACAAAGTGACAAGTGACACATCGGTGTATTTAGAATGCCATATGGAGTAAAAAAAAGAAAAAATATACCAGGTGTCCCATTTAAAAATCGAAAGTTTATGTCAATTCCGGTTAAACCGGAAGTTCCATAATGTTGAGTCACCTGTCAAAAAATGCAGGTTTATGTCGTATATAAATTCCATAATTTTATTCCATTATCTTGAAAAACAAAAAAGTTATAGGGTCGAACCACCTTCCGTGGACACCCGGTATATTCAGGAAAAAAATATGAAATAAAAATTTCGAGGGCGCTAAATAGGACCCTTGCCCGGGGGCGCCAGGAGGTCTAGAACCGGGCCTGGATCTCATTAACAGGTTGTTTTCTTTTTACGTCCCAAGTAAGAAACTTCAAATAATTTAAAAATGTAATTTTTATCAAATTGAACACCTTAGATTTTTTCTGCCCCCTCATTGCACGTCAAAAACTCTTCAATTTTAACCTTTTTTCTCTCCCTCTCTTCTGTCATTGTTTCACACGTACGAACGGTGGATGTAAACAAACATGCTATTCGTGAATGAATGGTTTGGTTTATTCTATCAGAGGTCTTTGCATAGGACTTTTTTTTTATGAAAGTTTTTGACGAGCTATAAGATATCGGTGTTCCTATTTGACAATAGTGGCATATTTCTATTAGTAATTTTCTGATTTTGGGCCTAGAAATAAAACACTTATACCTAATAAATGCTCTTTCGAATATTAAGAATAAAAATTATGAATCACTTTAGTCAAAATTTAAGTAGTGTTTTCACAACAAAACGAAGCTTGCAAGTGCTGAATTGTCATTACAAGTCAAGTTATCTTGAAAACTATAACCTTTTCATGTATTAAACCTTATGAAAAAGTTACGAAATACCACCTAACATTCAAAAATGCACTCTTTAAAAATAATAACTTTGTGACATCCTACTTTCTAAGCGCACCCTGTATAAATCAAAATATTTTTAAATTGTACAGAATATCTAACCATACCATAACACAGAAACTTATTATCGACAAATTTTATATTCAAGGCATCACTATTTATCACTCGGCGGAAACGGTAACTCACCCCGTATATAGCAAACCCTCAGTGCAAACCTAAACTATATCCGGTTCTGAACCGGGTTGGTTAATGCTAAATCCACATACAAAATTTCCGTCAAGTAGTTTCAAAGCTTTCAAGCCAATAGACAGACATGGGGGTTGGAAATTAGAAAAATACTATTTGTAATCGAGAGACCCCTAAAAATAATTTATTTCAACGCTAGCTAATTAAACAGTGCCAAAACACTTAATAATACGTCAATAAATAACCCGACATTTATAATTATTTATTTAGCCAAGTACAAAGCAAATAGACAAATAAGCGACGATACGAATTGCTCTCGTACCGATTAGTATTTTGACGAAACAAAGCGCCATCGCCAAAATTACAGGAAAACGCAGGAGCAATGTCGGTGATATCACAGAGGAATGATAGCTCGAACGAAAAAACACTTTTGGCAGTAATAATAAAGAAAAACTAACAACTAAAAGTAAATGACTCTGACTTTTCATCTACAATTTAAGTATTTTACATTATATAAGGCAAACTGAATAAAAAATAATATTATTTTAGGTCAAAAGTTTGCTGGAGCCTCTGCCATGCACATTAAAAATAGGCCACGTATCCCCACTCCTGATGTCACTAAAGAAGTGGTGGAAAGAGAAAACCGTCAATCTTATACAATTACCAATAACAGTGAACATCAACCTCCAGTGTCATCTTCAGGGTTGACGTTGATGTCACAGCAGTTCTCTTCTTACCCTGGATATAATTCCAGTGATGTTCCCGTTGTCCAGGTAATTTATTTTATAATCTGTAATGTTTTCACTCAGTTTTGTTCTTAAAATCCACAGAAATAACTCGTTTACATAATCAACTTTATATTTTGAAACTAATAACAATTTATTATGACCATCTTAATCTGAAATGCAATAATTAATATTTATTTCGCAGGTAGTTCTCTCCCCAATTCAAGAACTCGATGGTAGCGGCTCGGTGAACAATACCCTTCACGCTCACACACCTGGTACTGCAGCACTTGCCCAAGCAGTACTATCACCGACTTTGGGCCCAATACTCACCAACCCAGTCAGTGTACCAATGACAGTGTCACAACTCACCCAACTTGGAATTAACTCCGCGCGGAATAGCCCGCTTTTTGCGCGTGCATTCGAAAATCAAGGAGTTAGAAATCCTGCCTTTCTACAAGCTTTTGAGCGGCATCCTCAGCCTTCGAGCCCAATGCAGCCTTTGACATTGACGGAATTACCTCATGACGGAGATCAAGCTGAGCAGAGTGGATCCTCAGGAAGTTCCGAAGTGTCACATCAATCTATCGGATCAAATATATCTAACACTACAGCTTCAGTGACATCTAAAAGATCATTAGAGGCTGCTGAAACGTTCGGATCGCGCTCTCCGTTACCAGGTGATAGGGGTCCACAGGCAGGATCTTTCTTCTCTGGGAATTCTCCAAAATTAAGTACTGTGGATGAGACGGAGAGGTCGTCACTTACACCCAGCGCTTCAGCTCCCAACTCATTGAGTTCTTTAGGTGGAGGTCAGAACGTTCCAGGTACACCGAAACTTAGGAAAATATCGACGGTGTCGCAGAATTCGGCTACGCCAAAAAGGGGGGAGGTTTATGTATGAGTTGTGATAGATATATGTTTCGTTAAGTAGCGAAAGTTCTAAGTAAGTTGTCTTAGGGGTCTGCCGGTTGAAAACTTCAGATCAATCTATCGAGAATCATCGGATATTAATGAGAATGGTGTCTGTCCAATGCTTGAATTTATTTCACATAGGTGACACTTTCTGAACCTTAAATTAATAACTAGTGTACATTCAGGATTTAGGTTTTTGTTTTAGTACTGATGAGTAGGTACCGCAAAAAAATTATATAACATAATTAAATTATTTTAAATTTTCAGTGTAAAATACTGCAATAGTTTTTTTAGTTGGTGTATGTTTCTAAGTGATATATTAACTGACCTTTGTGATATTTTATAATAATTAAGAATAGTTAGGTAGTATTTAATAAGAATAGGTAACAATTGTTAGTTTGCCAAATAATTAGGAATTCCTATATATAATATAAAATATACTTTTAATTTCTTTTGATTAAGGTTTTCTCTGGTATTTAAAAAAGACGGGGTTCAATTCTGGTAGAAATAAAAGATAAACCTACTGATACAACAAAATACCTGAATAATAAAAAATAGCAATTTGTCAATTTAAAAGAGAGATACGTCAACTTAGGTGGTCGTCCTGTCAAATTAAGTCAAAGTCAGTTAACATTTTTTGTTGACATAAAATGACAAGTAAACACTTAGGTCGTCAACTAAGAATAGCCGCCGGCAGTATCTCAGAAACCGTTTACCGTATGACTTGCAAAGAAAATATTTATTACTAAAGTGACTAAGGTAAATTGCTGAAAATTTTTTTTTTAATTTTTAGGTTGACCGCTAGGGCGCGTAATTCTAATTTTCAATCAAAAGGCTTGATTTTCTTAATAATCCTCATAGTACAGGCAGAATTTTTTCAATCTAATGAAAATTCTGCATTACTTTTGTAGTTATATGTTTGTTCTACCTTTTTGTTTAGTGTTACGAGAAGACAAATAATAAAAAAAAATTACCTTGTCGGACTTCCATTGTCTTTATTTTGTTACTTAACACAACGTTTCGGTTATTTAGTATCTCTAATAAAGACAATGGAAGTCCGACAAGGTAATTTTTTTGATATTACTTCATCATTGTCTACCACCTTCAAACAAAGACAAATATTGCTAGGCAAAAATATTCACAACTTTGGTTCGGCTTATCAGAATCTGAGAAAGTTAAGCTCGCTAAGTAGTTTTTTTTTTTAATTTTATCTAGTTAATAAAAACCAAGTTGTTTTGAATTTTGTTGCGACAGCTAGAGGTCGCCATTTAACAGAATCAACAATTTCTTCATTTTTCTTAAACATTTTAAATGAAACGATAAATCCAGGAATAATAAATGAGAAAAACATCTCTGAAAACAACAAGCAAGTCAATATATTTTTTTTTAACCGGAGATATGAAAAATTTAATTTAAAAATGAAATCCATACCTAACAACTAACTGACATTTTAATACGGTAATTGTAGGCAAGAACTTACAAATAAATAATATCAAAAATGGTTGTTTTTAGCGTCTGTATTAAATATATATTTAATTATTATATTAAATATATATTTAACACAGACGCTAAAAACTACCATTTTTAAAATTATTACGGCTTTTCTAGATATCACTGTTCAGGGGTCTAATATCGGATTCCTGCCGAAATCGCTATATGTCGATGACACAGGATGAACGATGAGAATAGATCTTATTGATCAGTGGTCATGAGTGAGTTCCTTTCCCTTAATAACCCCCTCCCCGGTTTGAAATCACAGGGCATTTCAAACCGTATATGCTAACATTAAAATTGAATTAAGTTATATTACCGAAGTTGGTGAGAGAATCTCAGTGTCTCCGTAGCGCAATTGGTTAGAGCGTTCGACTGGTAATCGAGAGGTTCTGGGTTCGAATCCCAGCGAAGGTGAAAACCTTTTTTCAATTTTAAAAACTTCGTCTGCACGCCGATTAACATTTTTCATAAATAATATCATACCATTGTATCTTCTACAAAGCCACTATCAACACAGCGGTTCTTTAAAGCATTGTTCTATGAATTTCATTTTACTTATAACAAAAATATCAGAAAAGGGTTTCATTAATGGAACAAATTCCATTAAAATGATAAGTGGGCAGTAAAACAAATAAAGGGAAGAAGACTCAGTCTGATTTAAATCAAAACTTTCTTGTATTGTTTTTCTTGTTTCACAACCTACTTAAATTAATTTTAGTGCAATTTGTTTCATGAATGCGATCATTCTCTATTATTTTTGTTAAAAATGATTTATATTTACAAAACAATAATTTAAAAACCTGTTGTTATGATTATAACTTTGTTAAAGACATAATATTATGATATTTGTAACTTCGTGTCTATAAATACCTTATTAAAACATCAGTTTATGGAGCTAATTTTTATTTTATATTTTCCATAGGTATCTCTGGTTTAAAAAAAGATAATGACTTTCGGTTTACACAGATATTCTTCTTATTTATTTTTCTTTTAGCTTAAGTTGAAAAAGATATATCGTTGTAGGTACCTATGTGAAATTTTTGAGAAAAATGAAGAAATTGTTAATTCTTCTAAATTGCACTTGGTCGCAAAGGAATTCAAAATAACTTGATTTTTTATTAACTTGATAAAACAAAAGAAACTCTATTTAATAAGTTCAAATTTGTTAAATTCTGTTAAGCCAAACAAAAGTTGTAAATATTTTTGCATAGCAATATTTGTCCCCTCCTACCCCCTTAAACATTGGTTAGTGCAGAAACTTAAAAACAAAAGTTATTTACAATTTTTTTAAGATTGCAAAAATGCTACCTTTGATATCTTTACTATGATGATTTTCGAGAAAATCCCGCTTTTTTATTGGTAACTAGACTTACGTGGTCAACTTATAAACTTTAAAATAATTTCCAGCAATTTCTCTTAGTTACTTTAGTAATAAATATAGTTTTTCCGCAAGCCGTACGGTAAACGGTTTTTGAGAAATAGCCGGCGGCCATTCTTAGTTGACTACCCGGTAAAGGTAACTAAAAAGTAAAACTTTGTTTGTCCTATATACACGTTATCACAGTCATTACAAGAAATACTATAAACCACGTTTCATCCATCCGACTCTAAACATAAACTTATCCTCTTTTTAAAACCATTTGAAGCCACATCGTTTCTCTTATGGCTATAGGAATGTCTGGTAACATTAATCGCAAAATCTAAAAACATTTCTCCATTTTAATGGGTTTCAAAGAAGCAAGAACCGATTAAATATCGGTTGAATATCGACCCATTATCCCGCCCCAAACATTCACCGACCATCTGTGTTGATTATCAACTAGGTATTCTAAATTGATATCCACGGATTGGAACTAGAATATTAATGAAAATTATGTCTATTAACGGACCCATTGTTGTGAAACGTTTATTCATCATTAAATCAAACAAAATTTAAAAAAATTCTATTTCTACCACTTTGTCTTGTTTTTCAAAATCGTTTTCAGAAAGTTCTTGGTGACGCTGAATTTTATAGGGATGGTAACTATGTTTCTGAAGAATCGTTAAAACGCTTGATTGGCTAATCTTGATTTTTTGCGCAATTTGGTTTTGACTAGTGTCCGATCGAAACAAGATTTTCAGCCGAAACCGAATCTTCGGCCTTGGTCTCAGTTTTGGCCGAAACCGAAACCGAAACTTACAAATTTTATTGTATTACTGAAATGTAATTTATTTTAGATAGGAAAAGATCGATCTTGGGAACGGATTGAACTCTTCCCACTAAAAAAAAAAAGTCGACAGAGAAAAATAAGAACCCACCTAAAGTTAGCCGAACAGTGCGCGACAATTCACGAACACTGAGTTTCGGCATGGCCGAAACCTAAACTGTCACCAAAACTAGATTTTTTGGCCTAAACCAAAACCGAAACCGAAACCGAACCTTCGGCCGGTCTTTAGTTTTGACCTATTTTCGATTACAGACCCAATTACAGCAAATTCAGTTTCTTCGTTTTTTGTCACATATTTCCTTTTAGTCGGTTTTTATACTGAACACTTTTTTCTAAATTGTCTAAATTAAGTTGCCAGTCTTTCGAAAACGATTTTATTTGGATAATTTCTGTTAGAAATTTTTTGAGTGTAACCTCGTGAAGCAAATTTTGCAGACATTCTCCAAGAATAAAGATCAAGTCAATTCGTTCTTCGTTTGGATAAATTATTATTTTGAAATCCAGAAAAACGAGAAAAACAGAAACTACCATTATTATAAATGACGACTTGCAACGAAACATTTTTAGAAACAGGTGACAAATACAAATTATATTTATGTGAGTTGTCAAAATGCCATAGGTAACTTGATTAGTGTGAAATTGGTTAACATCAGTCCATATTTGCATTTTTTATGAACACGTGAGCAAGTAGCTAGGAAAAAGCCTAATACTTTTCGATAGACAATTTAATTCAACATCTATTGCTGACATAAAATACAGTGTGTTTAATTTAAATTAAACAAGTTATTATCATTTTAAACTTGAAATTATTTTGTTGTGCTTTTTTACACTTTGTATAAGTAATTAATTTTTCATAAGTAGGTTCAACATAAAACTTAATCAGTTAGTAGTCTTCAGTGTGATTTTGGTTTAAAGAAGAAAAATACATTGAGAATTTAATCATTAAATTGTTACTACATTTTCATAAAAAACGAAATATTTCAAAAACCGAGTTTAACTATAACCCTTAATGAAACTCATTTTTATTTTATTTATAGAAACCGAAAATAACCTAATATACAGGGCATTCCATTTAAAAAAACACAACCTTGATGCGTTTCGTGTTTTTGGGACAACCCGTACAGTATGAAAATAATTTTTAAATGTACCTCTAACAGGCTCCTATCAATTTCAAAACATATTTTTTATCCAATACAGATAAATAGTTTAGCTATAATAGGTCGTGTCTAATAACGTGAATAACCCGGTATATATTTTGTTTTATATTACAGAAACCATAAATATATTATTAGATAAAGCTACAATTATTAAAACATTGGTTCTTTAAGGAAACCGTGATCTAGGATCAGTTTGTTGGTTACGGTGGTAAATAGATTTTTGACAGTAGAGGCCGATGCTGGCGCAAATCGCATTCCATGTTAGTGTGCATTTTTAGGCACGTGTGTAGGTAAATATGGTGCCGGAACCGACAAATGTTTTCACAATGTTTTGGAAATCTTATTTTTACGGTGAGGGTTTGTAATTTAAAAAATTGTTCATAGTAACTTAATTTTAGAAGAAAAGGTCGATATAAAAAACAATGCCATGTTAAACATAGTTCAGGTGCAAAAAATGTATAAGTCACCACACAACATCACCACAAATGAAATTAGTAAAAATTTATTATTTTTTTATTTTGACAAACATTTTGATGAACAAAAATTGCTTGTTTAGGTGTAGCACCAAAAACAAATTTTGCCTTCGGCAAATGTCTATGGCGCTTTTTATACTCATACCTACGATCTGTGCCCTCTCATTTTTAATGTCCACGAGCTGCCACTGATTTAAGATCACTGTTCGAATACTATTATTAGTGAACGGATCACAGTTTTCTTAAAGGTTTAATGTGCTAAATTAAATTGATGTAAATATTTTTATATTTTATACCTTTTATGTATATAATTTAAGAAGAGATTTAAAGTATAAATAAAATTATTACTATAGAGAAAATTTTGTTTTACTTTTTTGCGAAAATTTCCCCCTACTTAAATTCTATTTTTCTTGTTTATCCGAAAAAGGTCTAGACTCTAGACCATAAATTAATGGGTTTGTTTGGGTGTCGAAATCACCAATTTTTATCCGTTATTTTTGCTTTGTATGAAATAGTAGAATAATATTATTAATAAGGTAAAACTATTTTGTTATAGATTTTTTTTCGTGAAAATAAACGGAAATTTTAACTAATTCTTTTTAAATAATTATTTTTTTTTCAAATTAAAATACAAAATTTTCAAAATGTAAATCAAATTTTAATTAAGAATCTAAAAATTACTCCCAAAGTTATTGGTGGTTAGAGTAGACGGATTTTCGCGAATTTACTCTAATCAATGGAATTGTTAGATAATATTTCGGTTTTTAAACATTTTAATTCCTTTGTCAAAAAAAATAATGATAATTATTATATTATATAATTTAATAGTATATATCATGCAAAATATTGTCTATCCTTTACAAAATTGTTATAATTACGTAACGAAATGATTCGGTCAGCGAGGCAGATGCATCTTATTTTAATTAAATTATAAAACATTTCTTAAACAAACAATAAGGTTGCTCAAAATGACCGCCGTTGTATAAGATGCAATTAATATATTTTGTCTTTCTTTGGAACTAAAAACAGCTGTTTCAATTTCAGCTAGTGAAATCGATGTAATGGCACTGCCCCTTCCAATACAGCGACTCGAAAAACTTACATTTAAAAAGTCACGGACAAATAAAAGTAGTGTGCTGGGAATCCATAATGCTGATACTACTGGGGCGTTCTTATATAAATAGGAGCGTCGTCTAAATGCATAGCGTCGGCTTAACCTGCTAAACCTGTAAGTCCACATTTGATCAAATTTTACATTTTAACGCCATCTTTTCTAAAAAAAAATCTATTTATCTAAGAAATTTAAGTAACTCCAAAGAAATCCTTAATGAATGGCTCTCGTATTTACTTAACCCGTAAGTCCAACCCTGGCTAAACTCATAAGGTAAACGCCATAAGTCCGCCAGTGTGCATTAGGAAAAACATGTATTTACTTTTTTTTTAATTTGATTTGTAAATTAATTATAACGCGTTTTTGGTCTCCCCTGTAAAATTTTGATTTCTGGACTTACTGGTTTAGCAGGTTAGGCCGACGATAGGCAAATCATTTCTTAAAAATTCTAAATAAAATTCGCCATTTAGAAAACAATTATAAATAAACGGTCTGATCTCTTCCAAAATTTTACACCACACTCAACCTGTTTTATTAGTGATCCACTTATCGAATCCAATTAGGATTTAAATGGAATAATTGGTCCAGTATTGTTTAGCCTTGTAAAATGCGAATATGAGAACTTCTTGTGTGCTCTTGAATAAATTTCTCAAGATACAAGTTGATCCGGTTCTTTTGCGGTTCATATACTGGTCAAGTTCGTTGTTTGAGGCTGGTGGAATAATTGTTATATGGTTGTAGGTTGAGGTAGTATAGTAAGTCATGGGTACTAGTCTTAGTTTAATGAGGGGGAGTTTCCCAGGGTTTTCATTCAGGTCTTGGATTAGAAATTTCCGGGCTGACGTTGAAGTACATTTCAAAAGTTTTTTTTATGTTGGTGCCTTTACTTGATTCATTTTAGATATTTTTTACGAACTTTCGTATCTGGTGTGTCAATTGAGTGACGATGTTTTCGGTCTTTACTATTTTTGGAGAGAATCTTGGTAGTAGTTTATTACGTTTTTTTTTTTTTATTTTATTTTTCTTGTATATATTTTCGTGCTGGATTTATATTTTATTGGAACTTGTCTCTTGGAGTTTCTTTTTTCTATGTACTTTGATTTGGCTTCTTGAGGTGTTTTGTTTAGTTCTTTGTAAATTGTCTTTGTTTTTTCTCTATGCTGCTGGGTGTAATTGTTGATAAGGGTTTTTCCAATGTCAATATCAAATGGATCTTGGGCGTCTAAGTGGCCAGTTAGAATGTCGTTTGGTCTTATGCTGGTCACGAAGTGTTCTTTAACATTTAGAGTTTTTTTCTTTTCTTGTAAGATTCTTAGATGTTCGACGAGAAGTGAGTGAAATCGCTCTATCATTTCATTGAAATGTGGGTTATTTGCGGTGGTATAATGTATTGAAATTTTGTGGGTGTCTACAAATTCTTGCACATGGCATTGCAAATTCTGTTCCGCTGTCAGCAACTATCATATTATGGAGTACCCCATGGTGAGTCATAAATATTAGAAAGGCATTAAGCATGTTGATTGCATTTGCACCATCTATTGGATATGTTTGTCCATATTTAGAAAATGCGTCTATGTTCGTTAAGAGTTTTGGGCCTCCTGCTTGGAAAGTATCTAGATGGATAATTTAGAGTGGTTTGGATTGTGTTGATGTCAGCATAAATTTGGGCTTTGCTGGGTTTCTGTCGTGTTTATTGATTTGATAGATGTCGCAACGTTAATCAAGTCCTCAATATCCCTTTTCGAATCTGGGTTTGTTTCCCTTTCATGGATGCCTCGATGAATGGTCTTGCTTTAATGGTAGTTTAAAATGATTGATTTTTGTCTTTCCTCGCAGTTGACGTCTTCCAATAAAGTGTTGCACTTTACAAGGTCAAATGCAGAGTTTTTGAAAAGTTCTCGAATTGTGCTACACAGGAATTGATAAAGTGCATCATCTTCAAAAAGTATCGCATATTTCTTTTTTGGTTTAATGTGCTCTTTGAAGATTCGAATGATTTCTTTTTAAGGTTGTTTTTTCCAAGTCGGACGTGTAACTTTCTTTTGTTGGCAATTGTGTATTTTTTACTATTTTTACCAGGTTGTAGTAGACAGTCCTAAAGATGATTTGATTATTAAAGTAATTAAAAGGGTTCTTGCTGATAGGAATTTCTAATATTGGATTTTCTTGTGTTGTAAGTTGATTGTAATCATCGCTGCTGTCGTCGGCTTTAAGATTACGGTTATCTTCGTTCATTTTTTCTTGCTTGGTAAGGTAATGTTGCCTTCAGTTTCGTTGACTGGAAGTCGCACTTTGGTTATCGTGCGAGGTTCTAGTTGGATGGGGAAGAACTGTTTTTTTTTTGTTTTGTCCGGTGTTCCTCTAAATTTTATCATGAAGATTTGCCTTTGCAAGGTAAGGAAATAAAACAGTAAAAGCCAGAATAAGTTCTCCTTGCAAAAAATGGAGATATGTATGGCCATTTACGTTACCCTCAAGGAATATTGTCCCAATGACGCGGTAGTCAATTATGCTTGTCCAAATATTACGCTTTGAGGAAGCTGGGTGTGTGTTTCTCAGATTCAGTGAGAATTTTCTGCGGACCAGTATCCACAGTTCTGTTTATTGACGTCACCATTTAGTACGAAAGTACACTTATTTGTAAAAAGGATCCATACAGTCCAAATCTACTAAATGCTGATCAAGTGCATTTATATCAACACTGCACAAAACTAAAGACGGCGGTCTGGATAATTTTCCAGTAACCCTTGTACCATTAACATTTCATAAGGACGCATTTGACATGATATCATTAACTTGAATGCAGACGTATAGTTCATGTTATTTTCTCTTTCTCCTGTTACTCAAGTTGCCCAACTAGAGTAGGGTAAAGTGGGCAAATGGCGGTCACTTAAGAGATATGTGTTATCCTAAGCACAAAAATTATACATAACGGTAAATGATTTTAAAATAGCAAGTCACTAGTGCACTCACTACCGTTTTTGACGCGAAAGAATCTGAAAATTATTTGTATAATTTTATGACAACAAAATATACAAAAATGTGCTTTTGACTGGCATTGCCGTACATATGGGGGAATGCCGGTCACCTATTCGGGCAATGCCGGTCATGCAGAAAAATATTTTGGGAATAATGAAATAAGCTGGAAATACGTATTTCTTATAAAAAAATAAAAATTTATTGATATAAAAAACATATCTATTTAAGAACAAAAGGTATATTTACTTATTACAACGAAAAATGAAACAAAATTTGAATTTAAAATAGCTGAAAATTTTAAATAGCTATATAGAATAAATCTCCTTGAGTAACAGGCTGACACTCATCACAGATGTATCCCTCTGTTGTGTCCCATCCACTGCATTTAGAATACGCCCATCTTCCACATAGGGTGCACCTGACCGCCATTACCCATCTGTGACAATTTTTCTTTTGCCTCATTTTCCAAGAAAAAAAAATGTTTTGTTATTCTTTTTTATACAAGAAAAATAAGAAAAATAGTCAATCTTTACGTAGTAACTGAGCTTTTATAAAACAATAGAAAGATTTTATCGGCAAGTATTATTTCACTTACCGTAAATATTACATCAAAATTGTCGAAAACACGTGGTCCGCTGTACTAAACAAGGTATTAATGCAGACTGCTCACAAATCGGCTATCGAGAATCAGAGGTCAGCTGGCACATGTGCACGCACATTGCATCGTTGCCAAAATTAACTATAAGTACTTTGGCGCCCTGACCGGCATTGTCCACCTGACCGGGATTTGCCCACTTTACCCTACCTAATATGATTTTCTTGAAGAGCAGGTAAAACTTTTAATTATGTGTCTTCATCCATTACTCTAAGCTGCCTTATTCTTGGTATTTCCCTGATGTGGGTCCAGTTCACGATCACATGTTTAAATTTTACTAATGGTGCTTTGGGAAGTTGGTGGCAGATCTGGGTATATTTTGTGAAATAAAGCTGCTACTTCTGCTTGAGTACGCGATCTGTCGCCAAAGCCAATCATTATTAAAAAAATTTCGATTTTTTTCGATTTCGATAGCAATCACAATGTACCTATAACTTTAAATTTGAAATTTTTGTGAAACACTAAATAAACTAAAAATAAAGAGGCTTTCTAATACTGAATTTATTTCAGTTAAATATTCCAACCTGAATGGTACCTCGCCACCCTTAATGAAATACCATGTAATGAAGCTGCAGTTTACCGTTTATTAATTATATAAATCACAATCAGCTATGGCCATTTTGGCTATTAATATATAGTCGTGGCTATTGTATTACTAAAAACATATTTCATATTTTTTATAATGGTCCTAGGTGTTTTATGAGAGGTGATAATCGTCCTAGGTGTACATCATATAGCATAAAGCTCTAACTATCACAAGTATTATGCGCCTTTATAAGCTGGTTGTAAATAAAACGGTGTCAATCCTTAACACAAAAGTCAAATGTTTTAAAAATATCTTATCTAGTATCTATCAATAAACAAATATAATATCATCAAATAAATTTGATGGCTTTATTTGTTAGTAAAAAATTCCCAACATCGATGTTGAGCCTTAAAGGAACCACGAATACAAGTTATTCTTGTCGTGGGTACAACCGATATGGAAATAAATTTACCACGCCATCAAATTTATCATAAAGTCCATTTGCCTCCTCCAATAGTTGCTTTATATGGAACTTCGTTTTTTCGATTAAAATTTTTGCAACCATAATTCCGGACCAGTATTAACTAAATGTACAGCGCTATCACTTCCACGGTTTGACAAGGCCTTTCGTGCCATATACGGGGTGAGCAATATAAGGTTTTACATTATAAGATGCTAAAATGTCGTACCAAATGGACAATATTGATGGATGAAGAAAAGGGAAAAAGGTAAAAACCAAAAATTAAAGCATGACTGTATCGAAAAAACACTTTTTATTTTCCAAATACAATGTTTCACTCTAACGCTATCCAAAACTGTGCTATTTTAACTACACCCACTCTAGAACGGCCGATTGCAACGATCCACTTGAAATCCTTGGTTTAACTCTTCTCCGTTTTGTGCCTTATCGGAAGAAGTAACATTGTGACTTTCATTAAAAACCATTTTGAGGTCATAAACTTTTTTCCAACATACATAGACCAGCAGAAGTTCGCAACATTTAAGAAACACTTTTATTAGTAGAGTACCAATTATCGGGGATCGCTTTTACATGTCCTATAACCTAAAAATCCATTTTGACCTACGCCACGTGACTATTGGTATAGCGGTAAATTAAAAAAATATATGAATTTAAGAAAACTGAGGCTAGAAGACGACATATTCAAAAAATGTAGTTAGAAAGTTGCTTTAAATGACATTCTAGGCCTCTATGGAAAATCTTAAAAGTTTATTTAAAAAAGTTGGGAAACGAATATTTTCTTTAAACATTTTTTATCGACCTTTCCAGTTTTTTCCTTTTATGTAGCTTGGCTGAGGTATAGCCCAGCTATTTATATAAAAATAAACAAATTAGAAATGTTTTCTACAATTGACAGGACAAAATTAAAAAATTAGGTTTTTGCTGTCGCTTGCTGTTGCAATGAACTGTATTTAATGACTAGCAATTTAAAAAAAATCTAAATAGACTTAAGTAGAGAGTTGGGTGTTACATAGTACCCGCTATAGGTATTTAGTAACAGGTATGAGTGTGGAACAGTCAATAACAGTTACAAGATTTGAAATTTACCGGTTACACTGTTTCAACCTAGTTATAACCTTAAGAACATTGGATTTTATTCAGGTATCTATTAAAAGTACCGACCTTATGGTCGGGTTTGTTCGGGTTTGTTCTACCTACTTTATTAATATAAAGTATTTAAACTAGTAAAAGTATATTTGTACTTGTACCTATGTATCAACACTAGTAAGAGTATTTTCCTACGATCGTGGGAAAAAGTTCCTTTACGACACGATTTATCGTGCGGAAAGTACCACTTTTCCGCACGATTTTACACTAGTCCTGAAAACTAACTTTTCAGGACTACTAGCACTAGTAAATTTTCCGCACGATTTGTTAAATTAATGAATACCTTATCTAAAACACTCAATAAAGTGAAATACTTGCAAACTAAATATTTTTTTTTTCCAGAAGCTCAATAATTTTTGTAATTACAGTATATTATTACGAACCTAATTGACGTTTATCTGAGAACTATATCGATCGTAAGAAAACTTTTGACCTAACACATGCGGAAAGTGTCTTATCCGCCCTTGACGGCTTGCCGAACTCGTTCGTGCAACTGCCGTCGCGTGCGGAAAAGTACCACTTTCCGCACTTGTTAGGTAAATAACTATTTACGGCGGATGGTAATAATTAACACAGCCATGGCCCAAAATGTCCAATAAAAAAAAATCTAGAACAAAAAACTTACCGAATAATTAAATGTAGCATAGGAGCATAATACGGACATTGTCGGCCAAATTCTTTCACTTGCATTTTTTTTTCAAGAAAAACGCGGAAGGTCGCGAATGTTTTAAACTAATTTTATTCATTTTAAAATGCGATAAAAGATTAAAACAATCGATTAATAACCGCGGATGACACACCGACCTAACCTAACATCCAACCTACAACAAATAACAATAACGAAATTACAACAAAAATTGAGATCAGGTAGTTAAAAAAGTATTGCTTTTTATTCCTAAAAATTGTATGACAACTATAAAAAAAAATTATTTTATTATTTACCCTGCTACAATTAAATTACCTTTTTCTCCTCCTTATATTGTAAACAACTCATTTTGACACTGTTTTGAAGAAGGTAAGTAATAATTACCAAAAAGGTATCGATTGCCCTTGACGACGGGTTGTAAGTCAACTTACCACCCTTGGGTGATAATAATTTATGCCATATAAAAACAATGATTTATAAAAATTGAGTAATATTAAGTGATGTGAATATTAATAGTACAATAAAATTATTACAATTATGAACATTATAATATACAAAATTTGCATAAATGTTTTCTCGTTTTTTCTCAATTTGTTGTGACTCCATAATCTCTAACCAAGTTTTCTGTTACTCTCGAAGTACTGCAAGATACTTCTGGCTTCGTTATATTGTATAAAATTTTATTTGTTGACGCTCTCCGCTACATAACTTTCCGCAATAGTTGCAGATATCCGCCATGTCGCTTGAGGGCTAAGACATCAACTCCAGTATTTGCTAATAAAGTGGCCGACGTTTTCCTAAGGGAGTGTCCAGTATACTCCTTAAAGTTCAGAAATTTAGCAATTTTACATGGAATTGAAGAAATCGAGTTTTTCCGACAGGCTGGTTTAAGCACTTTCCATTTTGATATCGCATGAAGAAGCGAGGATTAAAATTCGTCATGTGGGATCTTATATCAATGTAACTTAGAACTATTTTGAAATAACAAACCTACTCATCGTCACTTTTAGTCACTATAAATTTTCGTGTCATTCCATTTTTGGAATCAGGAATAGTAACAAATATGACTTCATGTCTTAATTCAACATTGTCCATTTTCATTGCACAGAGTTCACTAGAACGGCACGCTCCAGCAATTCCCATTATCATTACAGCCTTCATTATTAAATACATATTATCGGGGGCTTCAAACAGGAATTTATACATGGTGTCTCACGGTCGATGGTACCTTAGACGTTTTTGACGAACCAGTAAAGGAATCATTCTGAAAATTTGGTTGCGTACATAAACGGACATGCTCTACCAACCTAAAATATTTTTAACAATACAGTGTTGCCACTTCCACACAAAAATAATAGTAACTTTTTTTTGCAACACCATAATACTTTATTCTATTTTCCAAACCCCCATTACTTTCCTTACAATTTTTATTAACTCTACTCCATACTTATCTCTTACCGTTTCTAAGATAAAAATTTGTCACATAGTTAACTTATATCATAGGGCTCTTTGCTCTAGTCCCAAATCTTAGTTGCAATATACAGGGTGGTTGAAAAATACACTTATTCTGGTAACTTGAAAAAGTGACCATATGTCCTTTTTTTAAATGTAACACCCTGTATATTATTACGGATTTGAAAAGCTGCTAAAATTTCACCTAATTCTTATATATCATACCTGTACCTAACTAACTAGTTTAACCATGTTTTTGACGTATTAAGCATAATTAATTTGTAAAATTTTCTATACAATTCAATTTTTATTCGGTTATTAGTAAGTTAGCCACGACAAGAACTGATGTTTACGTATATATGTTACTATGGTTATCGTTTTGACATTTCATTAAGTTTAGATACAAGATAGTTACAGTACAAGACAGTTTAAAGTCATGGAAGAAAACTATACCAATGGATTTCTTATGAATTTATTTATTTTATTTGGACAATGTGAATTATCGCCAGGACATGTATAAAGTTTAACGAAATGTACTCTAATTTAGCGCCAATGAATCTTAGAAAATTCATAAGGATCCAGGATAATTTTATTAAGTGTCAAATAATAAAAGAGTACTAAAATTATAACTAATAAAATGCTATTTTAACAGATGTTCAAAACGCTGGCCGTTTACATCCAAACACTTTAATATGCGGGTGTTGACTGCATGGATTACAAGAAAAATTTAGTTTTAATGTTTTTTGCATGTCCACTGTCCAAATAAATTCATAAGAACTGCATTTGTATAGTTTTCTTCCATGACTTTAAAGTGTATTTCTATCTTGTATCTAAACTTAATGAAATGGAAACAGCTTCGGCTGGCTGATCCTTTCACTCCAGAAGCATCAAAGCAAAATGCACTCGCCACAAAGGACCTTCTCAGGCCCAAAGATGACTATAATCTCTATAAACATCGAGGGTATATCCGCATGTAAGGAAGAACTACTTCAAGACCTATGCCAACAATACAACTGCGATGTCCTATGCATACAGGAGACCCACAGAGGTGGTAATCAAAAGAGACCCAAAATACAAGGAATGCGGCTTGCTGCCGAAAGACCTCATAGACAATACGGAAGCGCAATTTTCATTAAGCCAAACATGGCCGTCCAGTCCACTAATGTGGCTGAGGAAAATGAAATCGAGATTCTAACAGTAGAACTAACCAACTGCACCATCACCTCTGTGTACAAGCCACCACACATTGAAATAAAGGCCAACGACTTCTGCCAACTAGACGCAGATAAGACACACTTCGTGGTCGGAGATTTCAACAGCCACAGCAGCCTGTGGGGTTACCGTGACGACGACAGAAATGGGGAAGCAGTGATCCAATGGGCAGACGCAAGCAAACTAACCCTTCTGCACGACAATAAGCTGCCGGCATCCTTCAACAGTGCCAGATGGCGGAGAGGATTTAACCCAGATCTGATGTTTGTAAGCGATCGGATAAATCTCCAATGCGTCAAGGGAGTATGCCTACCCATCCCAAACACACAACACCGGTCAATAATGTGTCAAGTCATGGCCATAGCCCGACCTCATAACATCCCATTTAGACGCAGATATAACTTCCAGAAAGCCAATTGGACCAAATTTCAGAAACTCTTGGATTGTGCAGTGGACACACTCGAGCCCATTCCGAGCTCGTATGATAGCTTTGTGGATACTGTAAAAAAGTGTTCACGACTCTCTATCCCTAGAGGCTGCAATACTAACTATATCCAAGGCCTAACAGCAGCGTCGAAAGCCCAATTACAAAACTACTTAACCTTGTTCGAAGCCAACCCCCTGGGAGAAGATACAATAGAGGCGGGCAAACAACTAATCACCTCTATATCCGAGGCCAAGAGGGAAAACTGGACCAAAATGATGGAGGAACTTGATATGAGCATAAGTAGCCACAAAGCGTGGAGACTTCTAAAGCGCTTAAACAACGACCCTACCAACTCAAGTGCCCATGCCAACGTAACAGCAGATCAAACAGCTGCTCAGCTCGTGAAAAATGGCAAGCCCGATCAAATGCCACCCAAGAAGGCAACCAATATTAACCGAATAGAGGATAACGAGACGACCAACCTATCCACCCCCTTTACAATGGAAGAACTGAACGCTGCCATAAAGAAATGCAAACCACGGAAGGCCGCTGGCCTGGACGACATCCTGACAGAGCAGATCAAGCATTTCGGGACGAAAGCAAAACGGTGGCTCCTGAACATGTACAATGCCTGCCTACAACAGTGCAAACTTCCTAACATCTGGCGAAAGGCCAAGATCATAGCTATCCTCAAACCGGGCAAAGAAGCTAATAACCCAAAGAGCTACCGTCCGATCTCGCTGCTATGCCACACGTATAAAATCTTTGAAAGATTAATACACAACCGACTCTCACCGACCGTGGATCCAATCCTTATACCACAGCAGGCTGGATTCCGTCCCGAAAAAAGCTGTACGGCACAAGTGCTCAATCTAACTCAGCACATTGAGGACGGCTTCCAAGGGGGATATATAACGGGTGCCATCTTCATCGACCTCACTGCGGCATATGACACCATCAACCTCCGACTCCTGATGCAGAAGATATATCATACAACCAAAGATATCAACCTCACGAACATTATCAGGAGCCTGCTTCAAAACCGGAGGTTCCTGGTGGAGTTCCAGGGAAAGCGAAGCAGGTGGAGGAACCAGAGAAACGGCCTGCCACAGGGAAGCGTGCTGGCACCACTACTCTTTAACATATATACCAACGACCAACCCCTCCCTGAAGGAACCAAGAGCTATATATATGCAGACGATAGGGCAATCACAGCACAAGGGAAAACTTTCGAAGAGGTGGAACAACGTCTGAGCGGGGCCCTAGTAACGTTGGACTCGTACTACAGAAATAACCAGCTGAAGCCAAACCCGGCAAAAACGCAGGTATGCGCCTTCCATCTTAAGAACAAGCAGGCGCGCAGAAAATTACAAGTCGAATGGAAGGGAATACCTTTGGAGCACTGCCCTAACCCTAAATACTTGGGCGTAACACTGGACGCTTAACGTTCAAGCGTCACTGCCTAAACACCAAACTGAAAGTCAGCGGAAGAAACAATATAGTCCGCAAGCTGACAGGCTCTAACTGGGGAGCCAAACCTGAGGTTCTCAAGGCCTCAGCACTCGCCCTCTGCCACTCAGCCGGCGAGTATGCATGCCCGGTTTGGTATAGCTCAGCGCATGCAAAACAAGTCGATGTCGCCC
The DNA here is from genome assembly GCA_963969555.1 of Polydrusus pterygomalis. Lineage (NCBI taxonomy): Eukaryota > Metazoa > Arthropoda > Insecta > Coleoptera > Curculionidae > Polydrusus > Polydrusus pterygomalis. Next base: position 54,523,289 of record OZ018380.1, on the reverse strand, counting down.
TCAACGAGACAAGCAGAATCATCACCGGATGCTTCAAGCCAACCCCCCTGAACAAAATCCACCACCTAGCTGGCATCGCTCCTCCTGCCACCCGTAGGGAAGCAGCTGCACTCAAAGAGCGATCCAAAGCAGCAACATCTGAACGCCACCCCCTCTACGGCCTCCAACCGGCCCACCAGAGACTAAAATCAAGGCGAAGCTTCCTGAGATCTACAGAGGGTTACGAGATACCTAAAACCAGAGTGGACCTCTGGGGGAAGACCTCAAACCAACACTGGATGAAGCCGAATGAAGAGCTGGCATCGGGAGGCGGAGAAAACTGGGAAATCTGGAAGGCGTTGAACAGACTGCGAACGGACACGGCGAGATCGAAGGACACCTTAAATAAGTGGGGCTACCCCGTGGACTCCGATCTCTGTGATTGTGGAGAACTGCAAACCACGCAACATATGTACACCTGCCCGCTGTGCCCCGCTAGTTGTACCATAGAGGACCTTATGGCAGCAAAGCCGAACGCAATTGATGTCGCCCGCTTCTGGGCAAATAGGGTGTGACTATAGACATTTGGTATAATGTGTTAATTAATTAATTGGTATTTATTGTTATCTAATGATGCTTCTGACACGAATAAATAAAACTTAATGAAATGTCAAAACGATAACCATAGTAACATACGTAAACATCAGTTTATGTCATGGCTAACTTACTAATAACCGAATAAAAATTGAATTGTATAGAAAATTTTACAAATTATGCTTAATAGGTACGTCAAAAAATGGTTAAACTAGTTAGTTGGGTACAGGTATGATATACAAGAATTAAGTGAAATTTTAGCAGCTTTTCAAATCCGTAATAATATACAGGGTGTTACATTTGAAAAAAAGGACTTATGGTCATTTCTTCAAGTTACCAGAATAAGTGTATTTTTCAACCATCCTGTATATTGCAACTAAGATTTGGGACTAGGGCAAAGAGCTCTATGGTATTAGTTAACTATTTATCAAATTTCAGGGTTTCAGTGTTTTAGAGTTTAAAATTATCAGCATTTTAAAAGTGACGTTTTCGGACAAAAAAACGGAAATTAATTTATAACTTAGAAACGGTAAGGGATAAGTATAGAGTAAAGTTAATAAAAATTGTAAGGAAAGTAATGGGAGTTTCGAAAATAAAATAAAATATATGGTGTTGCATTTAAAAAATTGAAGTTACTATTATTTTGGTGTGGAAGCGGCAACACTGTATTGTTAAACATATTTAAGGTTGGTAAAGCATGTCCGCTTATGTACGAGACCAAATGTTTAGAACATTTCCTTTACTGGTTCGTCAGAAACGTCTAAGGTACCACCGACCGTGAGACACCCTGTATATATCTTTCCTGTCAAACACATTAGATTTTTTGGGTTTATATTCGTCATTTTTTCAGTTTAGGATACTTGGAAATATCTACACTGAAAAAAGAATTTATTTGATCTAAACAAAAATGGAGTTCGCCGAAACAAATATTTGTTCCCTATGGCCTGAACAAATAATTATTTGAAATTTTGTCCAAAATTATTTGACTTTTGAGAGGGAAATATATGATATTCAAACAAATATTATTTAATTAAAATAATTCCGTTATTTAGCACGAAGCAATATAGGTAACCAACAAATATGTATTTATTTCTATTAAATAAATATTTATTCTGTCCAAATAATAATTTATTTAAATCGGCAACACATTTATTTAATCCAAATCACGAATTGTTTATTATACTTTATATTTATTTCTATTAAATAAATATTTATTCTGTTCAAATAATTTCGAAATTAGGATGTGTGCTTTCTGGCATTTAATTTAAATAACTTATTGTTTCCTATAAATAAATAATTAATAACTATTGAACATAATAATATATAATATAATTATTATTAAATATTTTTTGGTAAAAACTATATTTGTAATTAACAATAAGGTATTTAAATTAAATAATTAAAATAGGGTATAATCTCCCAAACTATTTAGAAGAGGAGCTGCAAAAATAAATAAATCATACCACAGTTTTTATATATGTTCTGTTTATTGTTACCAAAAATAACATAACTATATAAGAAAAGAAAACAAAACTGTAATTAACATGACAGTTATTAAACTCGGTCTGCGCCTACGAGAGCCTTATTCTCCTTAAACATCCATATTTACTGCAATAACTAAATGTTCCTGTAAAATAACATCTTGTTTGAGGTAAATAAATTAAATTTATCACAAACAATCAAAAATAGTTATAAATAAATAATTGTTTCCCCGAAATATTTATTTCTTTAAAGCAAATAAATATTTATTTGCTTTAAATTTTATTTATTTCACGCAAATAAATATTTAAGGCAAATGAATAATTTTACACAAAGGGGCTGCAAAAGACGCTTTCGCGGCCAACTTGATATATGAATATTAATAATTATATTGAAAACAGAAATCAAAACAATAACGATATGCATGTTTATAAAATAATATAATAATATGGCAAAGACAAATTTGTTAACTTTTTCTATTATATACAAAAATAATTGAAACGTTTTTAAATGGGCATTTCTCCATGGCATGCATGATTTAGTAATTATTATTTTGTATAATATGTTTTATCTGTCTTTTTTAAGTAATTAACATTAAAATTAAAATCTTACCTTCGAAGGAGGGCCACAGATGTCCCATGTTATGGCCAACTAGCCAATCGCGAACGTCCATTGCCACACAAAATTATATATCACCTTGTCGAAAGACGCTCACTAAACGACTAAACTCTCCAGTCTCTACCTGGTACCTGCCTAGATCTCAAAAAGCAGTGGCGAAATATAAAGTTATTTGCAGCAAATAATATCTTGTTTGAAATGTAGACGTTTAAAGGCAGAGGAGTAGCAAACAATTTTTTGTTTGGCGCGAGTAAGTTTTATTTCACATAAATAAACAAAAACCAAACAAATATGAAATAAAAGTCAAATAATTCAATTTATTTGTTGCAAACAATATTTGTTTGAGCTAAATAAAGATTATTTGTGACTAACAAAAATAAAGCAAATACATCATTTATTTGGGATGAAACAGACTTTTTTTTAATGTATGTTTTCCTCTATGAAAAGGGTGGACTCCAGCATGGAATATTTACACCATAAGCTTTATGAAGACTTTAATACAGCAGATTTTTCGTGAAAGGTCGCCAAAAGCACGGTTTCTGAAACTGCAGCAGCAGTCTTTGTTTGGCAAAATTTCTTGAACTATTGATACGTTGGCTTCATACCTCTTCCTCGATTTTTCTGGCAGCAGCGACAGACAAGCGATATTTGCTGATTCTTCTATATCCATTTGGCTGTCATACAAATCAATAATTTCAATTTCTCTCAATTTTTGATAATAAACTGTCAGCTTGACGTTGTTGTTAAAATAACAATGCTTATGATGCTATAGAAACCGGTCAAAGCTGTCCATAATTTTATACGAAAAGTATCGAATTAAATATTAAATTAATTTGAAGAAATAGTCCATACTTAAAGTGGAGTTGAAAGTATTAAAAGGAAAGAAAAACACAAAGTCATCCTCCACAAAGTTTAATAGAAAAATTAATAAATCATGGGTCTCTACATGTTTCGAACGTAGAAACGTTCATCCTCAGGAGACAGAAATTTTTTTTTAATATAGTGCTGTTGTTGTTAGCAAAAGAGAAACTTAAAAATAGAACCTTAATTGAGCTTTTATGGACTCAAAATTGAAGTTAAGAAGAAACGCGATATGAAGAAAACTGGTGATGGTAAAACAATACTGAGTATTTAAAACATTATTAAAGTAGGCGGTTAAACAAACCATGTGACATGGGGAAAAAGAAAACCTAGCTAAGTAGGTGTCGAAGATTATTTGAAATCTGTCTTAAAAAGCAGACCTATAGAACATAACTAGTCTTTAAGACATTGTGAAGGTGAAAAATTTGACAACAAAATGATATATTCTGTAGAAAAATCCTCAGTACCCCAAACACTTTTTTCATAATGATACATATTTTGATGAGTAAAAAATATGTTTAAAAAAAAAATACCTCGTGTGTGTCTAAACGAAATATTTTTGTAATTAAAGTATTTCTTTTTATGAAAACCCATAATGTATTAAAAAAAAACTTATTGAATGATTTTCCTTAGTAGCGGTGGCAAAGACTTGACTATATCTTATGTTTTGTTGATTTTCTACAAGTAGTTTAATATGACAGCAATTACTACTAGACCCACAAGTTCCTATAACCAAAATTGAACCAACCTGCTTGCTGTGTTTATTCTCTAAATCGGGATACGCGTCTTACGCTACCGAACGTATTTCGTGCTAATCGGCTTGGCGTACTTGGACTCTGCAACCTGCACCAACACTCATTATAATCACAGAAAAAAAAACGGTTTGTTAGGGATTAAAATTAATAATTTAGTAGTGTTAATAATAGGTATTTTTGTAACAGGTATTTGGAATAGAAATTAATTTGGAGGAGAAACAGCATATACCTGTTACCAAAAAATACTGCTTTTAAACATCTCTAGTAGAGAGTGATTATTCCATTTATTTCGTCAGATCTACACCCAGACGCGTTTCGCCATCTTAACATGTCTCCTCTGTGATGCTAAGGTCCGACCAAAGAAAAAAAATACAAAGTTCAAACATCAATAATTTACGGCGAAGATCTAATGTCGATGTTGGACACATCTAAAGCATACCGGAATCTTTAATAAACTAATATAAATAAGTTAAATGTTGAGAGGGAATCCCTTAAGGTCGATCGTTATTCAGATAACACAATTTTGGAGCGGTATGTTTTAATAATACTCCAACGCGCTTCATAAAGACCTGATAAGTTTCTTTGTCACAGGTTAACAATAAATTAATTTAGGAAGTTAAAAATAATTTCTCCTGGTCGATTTTGTCTTTTAAACGGTTCCCGAGATATGCCGGCGTCCATTTTTATTAAGTCACCCGATACACACGCTAGATTCTCATTAACCCTACATTTTAACTGTCAGAAGAAAATGTTTCCTTTAATTTTGTCAGATCCATCCCTAGACGCATTTCGCCATATTATGGCTGGGGTCTAACGAATTAAAGGAACGTGTGTATTACTTAAATGGGATCAATATGGCGATCAGCCGAGAGGATAAAGCGCATAGTGGCATCTAGCGTAGATTTTAGACACCTTTAAAGCATACCAACACCTCTAAAGAGAACTCAATAATTTAAATTTAACTGTCCTTCCTCGGTCCTACCCTGTCTTAACTGTAAGCCAATTAATTTGACGATTCCCGAAACGAACGCCCAATATCAAAAAAACATAAATTTGAAGAGAATCTTATCGTCTTGAGTTATATTTCAGTTTGGTTAATTATCTTTTGCCGTTTTTCGCAGTATGTTTATTGCCGTAGGGCAGATTACAATTTTAAAGGTGTAACAGATTGAGGTTAATGTAAAAAGTCGGTTTTGCGTGTATATGGCTACTTGCACACCTGTCTCTAAGAAAGGTAAAGGTTAATGGTACGTAGCGCTGTTAGTGTCGACATAAAATATTTTAAAAATTAAAAAAAAAAAAAAAAACCTACTTTAACAAATTAATGTCTAGAACGTTTAAAATAATAGTATTTTAAGGATACTATACCAGATTGGTAATACACTCTTGAGTAGCGACGATAGAGAGCAGGGGGGGCATTAGCAATAGAGTTGTAAATATTTTATTTTAAACGCACTCCATAAAAAATAGCAGATACTTAGCCCAGCATTTTCCTCGCTGGTAGGTATCTATCGGGTGGTGCTATAACTGTCTAAGATTTTAAGCTATATTGCGGAAAATTGATACTATGTTTACTCTGTTAAAATAAGAAAATACGTGTTTTGGAAAATTTTGCCTCTAGGGGGTAGAAATGGAGGGGCTAAATTTCAAATGCAACCGTTACAAAATACATAAGTAAAAAACTTTAAACACATTTTTCTTTTGAAACCAATAAGCCATTATGTTTAAAAGTTGAAGACAATGATGTTTCTTGAATGATAGAAGACTTTTGGACTTTCATTGTCTTTATTTGTGTTAAATAACAAAGTTTCATCTGGTATCTTTTCAGGTAAGTACTAAATAAGCAAAATAACTACAGCCTTATTTGTGTTACTAGGTGCACTGAAGGATGACTCAAAAGTCATGCTTTTAATTCACGCGCTGTATTATTCTGATTACATCTACTTAACAAAGGTTTCCGGATATTTCTTATATCTAATGATGACTTTACAGTAAATTTTACAAATCATACCAATAATACAAAAAAACCAAAAAAAAAAACCAAAAGTTTCTATTGCCAATAGCTATAATGCAACCTTCTAAATATTTTTAATATTTACAGGTAATTTATTATGTACCGCCTGAGAAATGGGGTTACATAAGCCTTTATTTGTATTTACATTGTTTAAGTAAATTTTATCATACGATCTAGTACTATACATATGTATATAACCATTGAATAGAACATTTATATTGAATTTTTGTCTCCTATTTAAAATTCTATACATAAGTTTACCTTGTTCAAACTTTATTAGCCTTTGCAAATCAAATGTATCCAACTCCCCTAGAGCAGTTCTGTACGGGTTAATCGGTCATATCGAAAAAAAATCTTTAAGATTTTATTTTGTAAAATTTGCTTATTACTATGCAACTCATCTAGTTCATAAATGGAGAAAGTGTGAATGAGAGCGAGGAGGAAATGCTGTTAAGATCGCCTGGCACATCCTAGGTGGATCTTAAGGACAGCAAGCCTCGCAGAAAGATTTCATTGGAGCAAAGAAGATGCGACTGTGCCAAAAGGCAAAACATCTTCTGGGAATACTGGAAATTAAAAATTCAGTCGACCTTACAAGTAAGGATCATGGCACTCTAAAGTGGGCAAGAGAACTCTTGGCTCGTGACCAACAAGTTTTCGTGGCGGGCTCAAAAGGGAAGAGTTCTGTTGTGCCCAAAAGTGGACGGAGTCAAAACAATACTGGAACTTGAGAGCGTCCTGAGAACAGAACGATGGCGGAAGCGTCTCGCAGCAATCTTCAAGTGGCGACGCCGGCAACAAATGATGGAAAACTAAGCCAGACCGCTGGATTCTGGTTGAGAGGAGGTTTACAGAAATCCTTATGGAGTTTCCAGTAGCCAATCCTACTGGCCAGATTTCACGGTCTGAGACTTCGGGATGGACTAGAGGAATCAAGATCATCAACTGCACGAATGGCTTTTCCCTTAAGTTCTTGAACGAGATTGTCAAGAAAATCGTACAACCCTGGGAACATATATGCCTCCAAGTGATCCCTCGCTCGGAACCACCAGAGTATCCGAGAGCGAGGATTTGGTTGCCCGTACCAGTGATTTCTGAAAATAATCTACTGTCACTACCGGTCGCTCAGAATCCAAAGATGCCCTGCAAGCTGCAAGGATGGAGGATTCTGAAAATGAAAGACCTAAAGCTGACAGGGCGAAGCGTCATCCTACAACTTACGGATGATTCCCTAACCGCTTTAAAAGAAAGCCAATTTAAACTTTACTGTAGGTTTAATGCTATAACAGCCAGTGTGTACAAGGGCTTTCCCAAGCATACGAAGAGAAGCCAAGGGGTAGTACCAACTGAACCCAAGCAGGATGCCACATCCATTCATCCATCTGCAATGGAAGTGGAGGAGGGTGCGGTACTGGGAGTAGAACCAAAGCTCTTGTGATGGAGGTTGAGGTTCAAACGCCGCTTAGATATGATGCGGGTGGTGCAGATCAATCTTCATCACAGTAAAATGAAAAAATGAAAATTACTATGAGCTCATCAAGCAAGCTACGCACTTACAATGTGAGGAAGGACGTACTTACTATTCCTAAATTAAGGTTAGCAAAATCAAAAAATAACTCCTTGACCTTGCAGTTATACAATGCTCTTCCGAGTGGAGTTCCAGGTTTAGGACTGTTATAAATACATTTTTGTTGAAACACTGTTTTTACTCTGTAAGTGAATTTTTAACCAGTACAAATTTCAATAAACTTATGTAATATGATCGTTTGTCTTATGTATGTTATTTTAAAATTGTTTTATACTTTACGTTATGTTTTTCATTATTGTACTATTTTGTCTGACTTGCTATAATGTGTAAATTTTTTATACAAAAATAGTCAAATAAAAGATTCTATTCTATTCTATTCTAAAATGGCGGGTCATTTGTCGCTTCTTATGGAAGAGAAGGGCCTTGACGTCTCCTTAATCCAGAAACCTTGGGTCAAAAACGATGTCATACATGGATTAAAGCTAAAACCTATTCCCCGTATTACTCCAAGGGCAAAGGTAAGCCAAGAACTTCTGTTTTAGCTAATAATAAAAACAAAATGTTCTTAATGCCTAATTTTAGCGATAAAGACATAACAACTGTCAAATGGGAACGTAAAGGAGGCGCACCCTTAATGTTGTCATCCGTCTACATGGCCCACAACGCTTCAATACCATCGGCAAATGTCCAGATATTGTGTCGTCTGCCAGTATTGCAGGAGTAAGCCTAATCTTGGGATGCGATGCTAACGCCCATCACTATGGGGAAGCACGGATATCAATGAACGAGGTGAATGTCTTTTTTAACTTTATTATTACGTCTAACTTATGTATCTGTAATAACGGTAATACATCGACATTTATCACTGCGAATAGAGAGGAGGTTCTGGATGTTAAGTTTACGAATGAATGCTACAAAAAGGGAAAACGATCCTAGTTTCCTGGCTCCTGGTGATATACAGTGGCAGCTTATATTATACGCATTTGCCTGCAAACTGAAACAAGATTAAAATAGTCTTCATATCAAATCTGGTGAAAACAGCCACACGACTGCCAAGGACTTCAGACCGATTAGTCTATCTTCGTTTTTCACAAAAACGGTAGATACACAAATAAAAAAAATCGTTTAGAAATAAAGAGTACACTCTTGGAACCTTTCTAGATATTGAAGGGGCCTTTAATAACGTCACGACCGAGGCAGTTTGCGATGCTCTAGCAGAATCAGGGGTTGAGAACTACGTCAACATTACTTTAGTGCTGAAGGAAAAAGCAAATTAATTAGGATTGATACTTGACTCCAAGCTTAACGGGGGCACGAACTTACAAAAACGAGTCAAAAAAGCGTCAGTTGCGTTCTATGCCTGCAAAAAAGCTTTTGTCAAGAAGTGGGGATTGAAACCCCACATAGTACACTGGATTTATAGCAGCCATTGTATGATCTATACTAACTTACGGGGTCCTGCGTCAAAGTCCAAATATATGGATGGAAAATCAAGTTGGAGATCAGTAAGACTTCTCTGAAATTCTAAAACCATTTCTATTACCCGTACAATTTTAAGTTTAAAAAAATATAATAATTTGCCTGTTTTCTATATTATATTGACGTCATAACTTGTATCTGTAAAGGGAGTTTGGTATGAATATCATAAGTTGGTAATTGCGCCCAGTTGCGAAATTCATGAATTTCCCTCATGGAAGATACTGCGCTATTCAAATTTCAATCTTCATAATTTTTACATACGGATTTCTAATATTCTTAATCCTTGATTTATACCTGTGTCTTGTATATGTACATAGTTATTCATAAGAAAGGTATACGAATGAATCATTATAATTTTCTCCTTATAATAGTGCTCAAAATGTATAAGATAATGGTATCGACTATAAGCAAAATTAAATAAATCTTTGAGTTTTTTATTAGAAGCGGGCATTTCTTTTTTCCCATTGTATTAGTATTTTCAGCATCAAAAGGTTTCTGCTTTTTCCTTATATATACAAAAATCAGTGGCGCCCTAAATATAATTAAATGTAAGTATCATCACCAACGATTTAAAAATAGAGCTGATGCAGTAGAAGCAAAACCCATTGGATCAAGAGCTAGTCGTGAGCAACGAAATAATAATACAAAGGAAGGAGGGTTTTCTAGGTTGACAGTTGTCCGGGATGGGTGCTGATGGCGGCAACATTTGACGCATGCGCGCACGACTGTTTCCGATCCGCCTGTGGCGTATCATTAAAATGGCAATAATGAAATAATTAATGAAATTTTACTTGGCGAAGAAAAGAAAAAAATATTTAGATTCATATATACCTATAAGATAGGTTGGTGTAATAAAACAATACAACTATTTCTTTTAATTATTTATTCAAATAAGGTAACGGTGGTGAAAGGGTCCTTTGTAAATATCTGGTTAAATAGCTAAAAAACACCTGTTATTATACATTAAAAAAATTGCAGAAAACAAATTATTTCAGATAATAAATACTTATGAAGGCAAAATTATTATATTACAACATATTAAAATTCATGGTTATAAAAAAGTATTACAAAACATTTAAAATTCACATTACACTGTACCAGCAGAGAAGAATAGGCATTTGGTTCAAATTATGTTAATTATTATTACTAATGATTGTCATATAAGATTAAAGGAATATATAAAAATCTTAGGTGTGTTGTTGGATAGTCAAATGTCCTGGAAGGAAGGTCCAATATATGTTGTAACTTGTAACCAGAACGTGTTCCAGATTCACAGTAGGATAATTATCTCCAGGCAGCTTTTGACATGTTGTCTTATAAGATATTGCATAGGAACGTACCTGCCAAAAAAAATATAAGTTTTTTAATTGTCTCTTTGGCACCTTTACCAAATGACACAAAACACATTTTTTATCCATGGGTTTAAAATTTTAAAATAGATTAAACCAATTAAACGTCTAAAAAATTTTATCAATACATAATTTATGAAAAAGTGACAAAGCAGCTTGCTTCCTCAGAAGCATAAATAATGCAGAATTATTTGTATTCATATTCTTAAGTACCTATAACTACATATTTTCCAATATATTATGTAATGACCCGATACAATAGTTTCGAAACTTACAGTTTTTAACCTGGCTACTTCAAAAGTAGGCACTGCAGTTGGGACCAATCTAACTTTAAATCTTGAAGTTCTGTCAAAGCAATCTTCAGAAAAATGATTCGAGCAAAGGACGCTATTACGTGTAGGATCCCAATCACTTCGGTTTACAAATTTCAACCATACCTTTTTTCTTATGTAATTATTTGGAAAACTAAAAACCAATAAGTATTTTTAATTTGCTTTCCTTACAAAGAGTTTACTCCCAAGGGTTCTGAAAATGAGACCAAATATTGTAAATCCTATGTGATATTTTAAATTTTGATTTAGGTTTAAATTGTTTTTACTAAAGTTATTAAATTGTTGCACATTTTTTTTTCACGATTGCTATAAAATTATTCTTGAAATAGGGAACTTGTTTAAATGGGGAAAAAATTCTATAAATCATAAGTATATATTGTCATAAAACATATGGCAGCAAAAAAAAACAACATATTTCGTCCCAAAAGACCGCTAGCAAGATTTTAAAATGCCACAAAATTCAAATTATCCCAAGCGGGTAAAAACGGGTCGTGACGTCAAGAAGTATAATTCGTGTGTGACAACCACAAAATAGGTTATAGGTTGGCAATAAATTGAGCGACGTTGGGAATTTCACCTTAAAACAATAATACAATAACAATAACACACGGCAATCCAAATGCAAACTTGGTTGCTCGGCCACCGGTCAGGATGACGGATGACGGAAAAGTCATACTTCCTGACGTCATCGGGCTTGGCGCGCTTGAAAGGTCGTTTGAAATGCTTTTGACACGCGCGAAACTTTAAAGAATTTTTACCAAGTTATTACTGATTTTTAAGCAGTAATAATTGGGGAATATTTTTTTAGGCCTAACTAAATCATATTATTGAAAAAAAAATTGGAAAGTTCCCTATTGTGATATTATATTTACATAGGTAAATATTTTTGTTGTTATTTAAATTTTTCTGTAGAAATTGGGTAACCCAGTCGATTAATAAATAAATAAAATTTTTCTGGTTTTATAGGACGAACGCCCATGAGGCCATGAATGACATGGACATGCGAGGTTATTTGTATTTTGACATTTTAAATTAAAATAACATTTTTTTTCTCTAGATTATTAATAAAGTTTATATATCTAAACATAAACTTACCGATGAAATGTTATGCCCAGTTTTTAATTCTTTAGCGTTTGGGAGCACCCACAAGCAGCACAACTAACCATACTTATAGCTATTTAATTAACAGGGAACACCACCTAATTAAAATGCTTTAATCACTGTCCAGCGCTAAAAGTATACTCCACTGTCACACTAAAGTAATTATAAGTTTACTAGAATTCGTTAAATATGTTTCTTAACTAATTAAAATGCAAATTAACCCAAAAACAGCAAAGAAAGCAGAAATCACAGCTCGACCTGTCAACCACAGAAAAATAAAGGGTTTATTCTGTCAACCACCAAAACAAACATGAAGTCATTTGTGGGTTCTAAAGATGTCCGACTTCCGTCGCAAATTTTGTTAGGCGGTTTATGCAAAACCTTCCTTCTTTTGTATTATTATTTCGTTGGTCGTGAGCCACTATAGATTAAGTAAAACTAACGCTATAACCGATGGCGGAAGTGATGCTGCATCTAATACCTCTAGATATTTACGGAAAAAGTGTGGCTGCAAAAAGTGCTCTACGGCTGAAAGAGGCGAAATGCTGGACCAGTACAACTAACTACGGACACAGCAGCATACTAAGTATATATCCAGGCTAAAATTTGCAAGAGCCGACCGACTACACTGTTTCGCTGCCAGACTTTGGAAGGGGCTCTTCTATGCTCATTCCGGGTAGGGAGAAGTGGGTAGGCAATCAAGTGGGTAGGCAATCAAGTAACAATGGAGGCGGATCACTCGATCTTCAGACGGTTCAAAAATGGACGTGGGGGTGGGAGCGGGTATCTTTTCCGAGAGCATGCCAATACAAAGGTCTTATAGACTCCCTGACTACTGCAGCATTTTTCAGGCAGAAATTTTTGCAGTGGATAAAGCAGTCAATATCCTGCGGGATCACCCTGGCCTGAGAGGAACTGCGTCTATAACTAGCTATATATACAGTCAAGCAGTCATAAAGGCAATTTGCTCCAGCAGTACTAAATCAAAATTAGTAAGGCGCTGTCGCAACAATCTCTGCATACTTGGTGCTCAGCATCGGGGTCACCTTGTGTTAAGTTCCTGGCTACAGAAAAATATATGGCAACGCGACTGCTGATGCGCTCACCAGGGAGGCGCAAGCATGTCTGTCAAACTAGCAAAGAATACTGTGGCTAGACGGTTGGGGTTAGTCAAACAGGAGTTAGATCGGATAGCTAAACAACCTTAGCGTTATTACAGCACAGTCAGAAGGACCTAAAAAATCACTGCCGTAGCCACCGGAGATTGCCTTTTCGGTAGACACTCCGAACGTGTGCAAATACCAGCTAACAACTTCTGCAGAAGTTGCAGAGATGAAGAAGAGAATATTTTTTCTATGAATGACCCAGCTCCGGAAGAAGAAGGTTCAATGCCCTGGGGAACCATTCTTTAATGATCTGGAGGAACTGAGCAACTGGGTCGACTCACTAAGTTAATTAACAGCCGTGGCTAAAAGCTGTCACGATTCTTCTAACGGTCAACGTCGCCTTAACCATCAGGAAGCTGATACGGATAGGTTCCGCGGAACATAAGTGGTGCCACAATGGTCCTTATAGGACTTCGCGTGACTGTTTGGACAATGCCAGAGGTCTGCCGCTCTAACCATATTTTTAATTAATATTTTTTTTACTGTCAAGGAAGTCAGAAATAAGTAGTTTATTTAAGGTAATGGTAACATGGGATGAAACATTTTGTTTTTGAAAATCAGTATGACATTTTTAATTAATTTAAATTTACTGAAAAATAAATAAATCTGATTTATAAAATTTAAAATCGAATCATATATTTTTTGTCTAGTGCATCAGTCTTAAATTTTGTTACAAATATTTTCATCTTATTTATAAAATCATACAGAAGAAAATATAAGAAAAAATTTTAACAAAATAAAATATAGGCTTTTAATAATTAAAATATATCATCTCAGATCGATAAATCTGTCCCGTTCCCACACATCATTTATAATTTTATTCATGTATGTTACATACTTTTTCCATTGTTTTACTGTTACATTTTTTATGGTTTCATTCCATAGACCCAAACTACTTTATTTGTTACAGGATGCATAGAACTTATTTTGGCATCATAATAGCGCTTACATTCCGACCAAACCATTTCAATAAAATTAAGGTGGCAATAATATGGAGGAAGTCTTATGCCGGGTCCACACCGCCGCAAACATTGTTAGGTAACACTTTGTTAGCTAACAATGTTCGTGAAGAGGTGTTGGTTAACAACTGTTGGTAACAAATGTTAACTAACATACCTCGTCCAGACCAAAGTTGTAAGTTGAATATTCGCCAGAAGCTGATCCTCATAATGTCGAGTAGTAGTGAGAATGACCTTATTTTGAGTAGTGCCATAACAGTTTTATTGAACTCTCAAACAAAGAAAAGATATATATGATACTACCAATATCATACCACGCGTCTTTTTTTTATTACATTTTTATATTCTGCTACCTGAACATTTCACAAACACTCGTGTTTTTCAAATTCTTTTATTAAGGCTATGCACCTTTCCACAGACCACTCCATTTTCAATTAGCACACAGACAACCAAGAAAATACCAGTAGTTACCTAAAAATATCGAATTACCATTTATTCCCTTTGAAGTTTACCGCTAAATTGGCGAACATCGTTTTTTCTTCACAAACACTGTTATTAAGACTACGAATGTTAGCGGAAATGTTATTGGAATTCGATATATCGAAATATGTTAGCTAACAATGTTAGCGAACACTGTTAGCTAACAATGTTTGCGGCGGTGTGGACCCGGCATTAAAATTCGATGTTCATGTTGCAATGCTAGTTCGTCCAACCTATTAAGATAAAATATAATAATTAAAAAATAAAGTAAATAGCGCTTTTCTGATTACTTGTAACGTTTGAGTGGGATATGCTGCTTTACTATTATCCAGATCTGATTCTTCATTGCAAATGGTGAAAACGGAATTTGTCTCTGTTCTAACCATGCAATAAGTAATCTTTCTGACCAACTTGTATTTTTATTTTTTATTTGAAACTTTTTCCATTAGCCCAGAATCTTTCCACCATTTCTCAAAGTTTTTACTATTCATCGAATCATGATAATCACCAGATTTTAGGCCAGACTTGAATATCAAACTTGCATTATTCAGAAATCCATTTTCTGAACCAGTATGTAGAATAATATACCATACATCCTCTGACGATTTTTTCTAACTGTATAAAGGGTCATCTTGCCAATTTCGCCTAAAAGCCCCTTTACTGCATATCCAGGGTTCATCCATAAAAACAAGTTTTAAGGAAAATTGAGACTTGTCGTTATTCTCAAATTCTCTTAAAAATTTTAATCGTTTTTGGGCTATAATATCGAATGGGGTTTCTCTATTAAAAAAACGATTGTTTGATACAGTACTTTTACGCCATTTAATTTTTTTTTAAACAGTCCACTAATGAATCAGTGGATATTTCAACACTATCAATGATTTGAAGATTTAGTTGTATTGAACGAATGGTAAGGTGTTCCCTTGCTTTATACATTCCATAAATACACTCGCTTATGGCAGCACGTTCATGAATTTCGTGAAGTTGTCGACCACCAGATGACAAAATAGCTACATTATTAAAATTCTTAAAATCTACATCCCTCTTATCCCCTTTGGATTGTTGAACACGAAACTGCCAAAAAATCAGAAGCTCTCTAAAACAGATAGGTATCGATTGGATGTATTAAATAAAATTCATACTGCACATCAAGGCATACTATCATGCCAAAAACGAGCACAGGAAGCAGTTTTTTGGCATAATATAAATTAACAAATTTCAAAAAGATATCATCTTGTCTTACTTGCCTTAGATATGCAAAATCAAATTGTAAAGAACCACTTCAATCACATGAGATACCAGAACTTCCGTGGGAAAATATTGGTATTGATTTTATAAAAGTAAATGGAAAGGACTATCTTGTTGCATGTAATTATCATTCTAAATTTTTGGAAATTGCAGTATTACACAAGAAAGATGGCCAGGCAGTTAGTGATGCTTTGCTAAATATTTTTAAATCTCATTTTACATAATATAATAATGTCAGATAATCTACCTTCATTTGATTCGAGACAATTTAAAAGTTTTCTAAATGATCTCGATATTTCTCATAAAACCTCAAGCCCAAATTATAGTCAATCCAATGGATTCATTGAGCGACATATACAAATCATTAAAGGACTTATCAAGAAATGTCCTAATAAACATCCATATAATATAGTCATGGAATATAATTGTATCGGTTTGGTTTTACATCAATAAATGTTTAAACGTCTGCTGAACGTATTATATTGAAATAAAACTGCTAAATTTAAGTCTAAAAGTGTCTTATTGCTTTATAAAAGTTATAAAAGTAGTGAGTTGTAGTATTTTATGAAATCTTATGTACACTGAAAATAATTGCCAAAATCAGGGAAGTTATCGAGAAGTTATAATCAACGCTGCTAAAGTTAAAAACAGTGTTTTTTAGGGATATTATATTATATTAAAGTTATTATAAATTTATCTACTGCTGCATGAGTTTATTCTGGTCTGGTAGTATTGACAAAGTAAATGACATTTTCACCTAATGTATCAATTACACATAAACGGTAATAATATGTTATTAATCCCAGTATATTATCATCATTTATTTTTATCATAGCACTGCCGTCCGTTCCGTCTCGTCTCCATAAATTATGTGGCGCGTAACCTTACGAAATCAGCTGGACTTATTATAAATGCAGCTCCCTTGTCTATTTTCTTGAATTATAAATTCCTGGTTTAGTTTTTCAAGTTTAATAGTGAGAAAATGCTGTTGCGTTCCTGAATGCTAGTCCAACTATAAACGCCAGTCGAAATATTTCTGTTTTAACTTTCAAAAAAACAAATAAATACTTATATTAATTATCACAGAACATTATGTAGGTGTTCTATGAAATAATTTGGATATCCGTTTATGTGGGTTTTAAGGCATTTTAAGAAAGGTTTATGAACCCTGCTTAAAACCCATACAAAAGATTTAAAAAATACTCCATAGGATTCATTATGCATTTTCTGTTTTGGGGTGTAATTATAATAAAGCTGTATTAACACGCATTGTAGTACCTACATGATTGCAAAAGAAAAGGCTTCTGGCCAATAGTATATTTCTACATTTTAGCTTTCTAAGGCCTCTTAATAAAAAACTTCGACTGAATAATTCGGACATTAGCTCTTTTATCACCATATCTTCAAAGTTCAAAAAATACCGACATAAAAAAAAATGCTCATGGAGTGGTACAAGTTATCTTTTTGTTACTTTAAAATAATAAGGCGTTAATTATTTTTTTCAATTTGTGGCTTGGTAAAAATAAACCCATTTTCTTTTCTGTGAAAAAAATATCCAGATATATTTGCCATTTTGGTTTGCTTCTCGACTATACAGTTTGATTTGTATCTTGATGATCCATGTGTTAAACGTCAAAATTTTATTATTTTTTTTAATGAACAGGCCTGTATTTTGTATCACTTACTCATCCTAACATCCCAGAAGACCTTGGCTCAAGTAAAACCCAAAAGGGAGTGGGTCATTGGAGTCTTTTCCAAGTGGTTTTATTAAGAAACTC
Organism: Polydrusus pterygomalis; assembly: GCA_963969555.1. Taxonomy (NCBI): domain Eukaryota; kingdom Metazoa; phylum Arthropoda; class Insecta; order Coleoptera; family Curculionidae; genus Polydrusus; species Polydrusus pterygomalis. Next base: position 54,505,569 of record OZ018380.1, on the reverse strand, counting down.
GCGAGAAACCTGGTGGATTTTTGCATTTGACGATTTGTCGGCTTGCTGTATTATAGTTGGATTTAAGGGAACATTATCCACGTGCTTTTCACCACACATCATGTGATCACAGACGTCATCACAAAATACTTTCATAAAACTTAATAAGACCGTTCCGATTTGCAATATATTTTTACTTGCCTAAAATATTGAATGGAGTTGTAAAATATAGTAAAATTCTATGATGTCATTTAAGGCTACTTCTCCAATAATAGCAGTGCTGTGTGATTTTCCTTACAAAGCTAGGATGTTGCCAAACCTTGCGCTTATTATGAATTTAATCAGCGGTTTGTAATACATGGCGCTGTACCGAGCCGCGAACGTAATTTATAATGGCAACATAGCGCTTTTTATGAACACAATGGAACAGCTAGTTGACAAATTATTCTTTACTCGCCGATGGTCACTTTTTAATATACTGTAATTTACTGGTCTATTGGAATCGCAGACAGTTCAAGATTTCGGAGAATTGTACTCCTAAAATAGAATGCCAATTTTAAAATAATTTTTGATTGACTTTTATTTTATAGGTATTTTGCTATTTTTCTGTCTTCAAAAGCAGTGCAATGTTGCCGTTTTAAATAAATATTCTCATATTTGCGTAATAATAATAGTAATACCACTTGAGTAATATAGATGTGTTTTGGACTTCCATTGCCTTTAGTTTTTCATATCACAAACGTTTCAACTTTCAACTGGTAAGTATCTCCAGTTGAAACGTTGTGATATGAAAAACTAAAGGCAATGGAAGTCCAAAACACATATATTACTCAAGATACATCATTGTCTACAACCTTCAAACAAACAATAATACCACTGTTTTAAAATCTCTGAAATTGCCTGCAATTATTTATTGTGTAATTAATTAAATACTATTTTTTTGATTTGATTCCCCATTCACTTACCTAAAGCGTACTTGTATTTTTTGCAAATATACAATTTATGTAGGTAACTGACTAAATGATAAAATAATAAGTCCTGAATATTGTTTAAAATAAGGATTTTTGCATCCATACTTGCGAAATTAGGTACTTATTAACCAAATTCTAAAAAATAATCGCAGAAATAAACCCTGAAAGTATAAACTGCCACTGCAGAACATTCTGGCAACATTGCACTTTGTAGGGTAAAATTTAAATTTTACTTCTACGCTATTTGGTAAAAAGTTTTATTGGATGTGATTTTTTTGTAAACCAGTGACAAGCAAGCCCGGTGAAAATAAGATTGGCGGAATGGAAGCACATGTTGTGACGTCAGAGCCAGACTTTTGCCGCTAGTAGACGCCCTACGTTTACCGTCCCCATCATGTATGACTAAATATAACTCCTACGTCGTTATTTGTAAAAACTGAACGTCTTTACTAAGCAAGGAGACCTATCTTCGTTCGAGCTATATATTAGGCTGGGCCGAAAAAGTGAAAAATTGGAAATTGCAAATGGCATATTTGCCAATATCTGACTATACATCTAAAAGTAATTTGTGGAAAATTTTATTAAAATCCGTTAATGTTTCGCCGCGCCCCTGTGACCTTGAAAATTAGTAAAAATGCCAATTATTCTATATTTAATATTTTTTAAATCCAAAACTATAATTTTTTTGTGACTTCTTGTGGATGTGGGAATGTGTATAAAAATAATTTTTTCAATAAAATATTTTTCTGTTGGATGGAAATTACAAATTTGTCCTCAAAATCTTCATTTACACGTAATTTAACGTTTAAGCTTTATAATTCTGTCCCACGTCCTGTACAGCATAGGTATTTCTTGTAAATTTATACATATTTTGTCAAGAATTAATGACTTGGTTGACACATGAATCAATGTTTTATACATTTTGTTTTACTTATTCTCAACAAACTATTAAAATATTAAAGGGCAGCAATGTGTGATTGGCTATACCTATTTTTTACCTATATTTAAAACATGCCTATATTTTTCTAGGATCAGTTGCAGAAACACATATTTACATGCTGATGGTTTAAAAACTCATACGACTGACAAAGGCAAAACAAAATGGACGAGAGAATAATAATTAAAGACGTATGAAGATAACATAACAAAAAATATATCTAGTGTAATTATTATCGTAAAATAAAATATTAAAGTACACTTTTACTCTATAGTTTTAATTTTTTTATTTAAAAAAAAAATAAATTAGCTTATTTTCACATAACTAAAACCGAGATAACAAGCTTAGTGGTAAATGCATAGTATGTTGTAAATGCATGTTCTACCATCGTTTTACCAATTAAAAGCGACAATAACGCCATAAGTTTTAAATTATCGTAAGTTCAATTCTATGTTCCAGTTACATCGATTTGGGTCAATAATATAGAAAATTGCGTTATGGTGTAAAGCCGACAGAACGGATTTTTATGAATGAAATAATCGAATGGGACATTCGCGGTGCCCCACCTAGCGGAAACCCCTTAAACCGATTAAATGGTAGGTTTCTGTAGATTTTATATTGGTGAAAACCAAATATCCCTAAAAGTTACTAACAGCTGACTGCCTAAAAGTAAACCAGGTTCTGAGCAAGTTTTTTTATATTTATCGAAATTGTGCGAACATTTAACAAAAAAAATAGGTTTTTAGGGGAACAGAAAGTTGTAGTGAATATTAAGAAGTATATTGAATTTGTGTTTTTTATGTGGACTTCTGTATATAAGTGATTTTCTTATCGAGGTCATGAAAAGCAAAAACATGATTTTTCAAGTGTAATTTCTTTATTATTTATACCTTTTTTCGAAAAGCGATTTACTTCATAATAATCCACCAACCTTCTGTGACACCTCACCAAAATTTTAGGTATGTAAAACCCATAGTTTAGGAGAAATGTTGACCAGCAAGTACCCCTGTTTTGCATGCTATTTTATACCCATTTTCAATAGGGGCGGGGCCTGTTCTCTGGCCTTAAACGTTTTTACGGGTTGTGTTAACATTATAACAAAACAATATTATATTAAATTACCCGGTCTGTAAAGTAAATGATTTAGTGACAGGATTTCCGTTCTACAAGTTTCAGAGTCATATGTCACTGTACTATACCGGGTGTTTCTCAAAAGACGTTTACCCCTATAACTTTTTTATATTTATAGATCTGATATTAAAATGAAATTTTTAGATTATGCATAAGAGATGAGTCTGCATTTATTGGCATAGTTTTCAATTTGTTAGACTTTGACTTGATATATTTTAAATGGGATATCTTGTATACTTTTACTTATTTGGGTTCACCATAACATTATGAGTGAAATGACACCTCACTTGTCATTTTTTGACGTGTTATAACATTTTTATGTTTATTTTTTATTTTCAATCTAGAGTGCTATAAATTAATTAAATCTATTAATTTATAGTCAAGTAGTATATTAAAATTAAAGTTATCTCATAATAATTGACTTTCTAAGTTTCACAAGCGTTTAAAAAATAAAATTTCGTTTTCTTGACGTTTACTTCGTTTTTCTAAATGGAACGATGGTAGTTCACTAGAATATTTAAAACGAGCATTTTTTTCCAACAATTTGATACCATACACTCCTATGCTATTTTAAAATTGACACTGAAATATTTGCCTTAAATCCCAATCGCAAATTTAAGAGCGTTATGCATTATTGCCGCCCTCTCTTTTATAAAGAAATATAAAAGCGGCTTTAGAAAACAATGGAATGATTATGAAAAAATATGGCTTTAATTTAAAGTTGTAATATCATTAGTTTATAAAACATACAATCTTGTGGCTTCAGAAGAATTTTTCTGGTCACGCCAAAAATGAGGAGCATATCAATTTGTTCATTTCTAGTAAAACTAATCATCTTATCTGATTTACAAAATGTAAGTTTAATAAACGAATGGCATTACAATTTTAATTTAAAACCATATTGGTTTTCAAAACCATTCCATTGTTTTTCAAAGCCACCTTTATATTTCTTTAGAAAAGGCAATAATGCATAACGGTTTTAAATTTGCGATTGGGACTTAAGGCTAATTTTTTCAGTCTCAATTTTAAAATAGCATAGGTGTATATGGTATCAAATTGTGAAACTTAGAAAGTCAATTATTATGATATAATTTTAATTTTTAAATACGACTTGACTTTAAATTAACAGATTTAATTAATTTGTAGCACTCTAGATTGAAAATAAAAAATAAAATTTAAAATGTTATATGTTATCCGGTCAAACCGGAAGTGCTAACAAATTGAAAATATGCCAATAAATGCAGACTCATCTTTTATGCATAATCTCAAAATTTCATTTTAATATCTATAAATACAGAAAAGTTGTAGGGGTGAACGTCTTTTGAGAAACACCCGGTATAGACAGAGGTATATTATATTAACGGCTAGGTACAAATGTATGTTTATAAATAAAATACTTTTTCTATCTTAATCGTTGACGTATCTTATTTGCCCTGCGCCACACAATACGCCACTGGGTGACGCCATCGCTAAGAATTTTTCTTCTGAATGCCCATGTCGCTAAAAATGCATCCTTAACGGACTTTTCTTCACTTATTAGACGTGCACGGGATTCGGAGAGTAATTATAATTTATCTAATTGCCGTAAAGCGTGGGGTTCCCAGCCTTGAACCCGATTTTATCCGAGTTTATCTGATCGTTGTAAATAAATTCTTGCTACTCAGGGGAATGTGGGGTTAAACCCGTTAGTAATGGTGACGAGGGCGGCTTTACACCTCAAAAGGAAAAATAAAATAAAACAAATTTTGATTAGCCATTGTGGATATTAAGATATCAAGAACAGGAAATTTTGGTACTTATTACAGAAAACTCTATTTTACAGTTTTCCGTTGGTTTAAAAAGAGCTCTCGCACTGTGCCCTTACTATTCGTAGCTAGAGGGCGCCTTTGCAGTTTACTGCTGGAAGTAATTTTTATTGTAAGATATTCTTGGTTATCGATAGATGGCGGTTATAATACTACACTGAGAGAAGAAAGATTAACCATAAGACAAAAATCATATACTGGGCATACAAAAGTTATATACCATTGGTGACTGATAAACTGTTTTCTGTGGTTAAACAACTCGTTTTTCTAAAACTTCAGCAAATTTACATTTACCACTAAATTACCATTGTATATCGGCTATAGAACTAAGATAGAATTTTATTATATAGGTATTTTTGTTGTATAACCAGTATATAACATTATTTAACTAATATATGGTCATTATATGCCAATAAAAATACTTTGTATAATAACAATAATACCTATTGTACAGATTTCGCTAATGGCAATACGCTAGTTTGTTATATCACTGTAATATAAATATTTGCTTGTCATTATATTCTAGTTGTATCATTGCCAATACTTTCCTTCTTTAACGCTATCGCCATTTTATCATTAGTATTTCGTTACGTTTTTTGTCCAAAACAAGCTAGTATGGCATACCTACTAGGTACTTCTTGGTACCTACATACTTATATGTTGAGATTAGCTATGAAATTTATAAATTAAAAACTTAAAAGTGCACTATTAGATAGTAAACTTTTTTTCATTTTGTACAGACCTGTTTTGGATAAAACAAAAATAATATTGATCACAAAATAAAATGACAAAGGCGTTAAATACCCAAATATGTAGATGGTTTAAAAATTCGCCGAAAATAAAGACAAATTTAAAAAAGTAACATATTTATTATTTATTTAAATATATTGTACAACTCACAAAAATGCAGTACCTAAGCAAAAATTTGGGCTAAGTTATAAATAGTATTCATTCAATTTTTGTAACCTCTGGCACTTCTTTTCTTGAATTTCCTCAAAGTTCTAAAAAATTAATAGTATCTATTTTAGTATGCTAATAGTTGACTTTTTGTCATAAATTTTAAGAAAAATAATTTTGTCTTAATTTTTTCAATTTAAAAAGAAATTAAAATATATTTTTTTTTAAATTGAAATAATCAAGACGATAAGGACATATATGTCATGTATATTCAAATTTCGAATCTAAATTCAAATGATTTACAAAAAAAAAAATGATCAGGAAAAAAGTACAATATTGAAATAAAATTTAAGATTTTACGTACCCCTCCACTCCCACCTTATCCACCAAATAATTTATGATTTCTTTCACCAATCGCCAACACCAATCATTGTTTAGATTATGTTTTCTCGCAAGTACAATTCTACCATCAATGCTATTTTTTAAGATGTTTTCCAAGATATTTCCAAGAGATTGAACGACTCCTCATTAATTCCTTCCTCTAAAAATGAATGAAATATAGGTTAACTATAAATAGTCATACACAAATATGTGAAGTCTGAGTTTGCGTGATAAAGTATTCTCCACCATCATGCACCTTCTAGGTAGGTAGGAACTCATTTTTTTTATCAAACAAGTTACTATACAATACATAATATTTAATGTACTTATAGATATGCTTGTTTTTTTATTTATTTTGGAAGATAGGGGATGAGGGTCCCTGAGACATTGATTTTATTTTATAAATAATATATAATTTATAAAATGCAATGGGCTCAATACAAACATTATTTTTGTAACCTAAAACACTTCAGCACAAGATATTTAGTAATAAAACATAGGTAGCACAACGTTTTAAAGGAAAATAAATAAATATCAAAAAAGGCAATTTATTTTAATTAAAATAACATCCGTTTAAATATTGAAGGTCATAGACAAACCGCCATATTAGGCCAAAGACAGCAAGAGAAGTTTAACATAAAATATAGGATTCCCGAGAGGATTCCTTACTTACCCGTAAACCTCGCCAATTCTTCTTCCGAGAAATTAAACGATTCCATTTTCCATTAACAAAAGTTCCTTCAAGTTTTTTTTAATTCAAAGCAAAGACACGGCACCAAATAAAACTATGAAAACTATTGAAAGCACGCACCGCCGCCAGTCCACCACGCTGCAAACTACTAACAAAATGGCCGGCATAAGGAAATTGAAGATTGACGAATTACGTTCCTGTGGTTGGATCGGCAAAAATTGGGGCGCGTAATTTAAAAGAGTATAAATGTTAAATCGATTTCAGGCAACAAGTGTTTTACAGCAACATAACGATTTTTTTGCCGGTATAAAATAGTTTATTTGACATTAGAATAACATAGCATTTAATCTTATTGAATCATTGTATAACCTTAAAATTAATGTTATTTTGGGATAGAACATTTGGTGTATAATTATTATACAATTCTTGTATCAGGGATGAGATATAGTCTTATACAACTTATTCGATAAGAGGTATATAATTATATACCAGATATAATCTACTTATCTTTAATACAACATGAAATATATGAAGTTCCGGCAATGAGTATACAACATTTCTTTCAGTGTACCTTTGATTATTTCGGCGATCTAAATCCCCAAAAAGAGACCCTTTTTTAAATAATTTTTTTGTTAACTTTGGTTATCGGGTTTGACAATAGTACGTACCTACTACCTGATAAATAAAAATAAATTTAAGAAAAGAAAAATTCCTTTCCTTATTTTTTTTAATTTGTAGGTAATCATAATCAACATATGATCTAAAGCTAGTCCATTGTTTGTTAATATAATTTTGTTTTGCCTTCCTTTTATCTTTTATCCTTTCTTAATCCGTCTCTATATTTAATGTGATGATGAATCTACTGGTTGGTCACGTGAATGTTAAATCATTATTAACACATTTCGACTCCTTTGTAAGCCATGTGGAGGCAAGGAAATACGATGTTATTGGAGTAACTGAGACTTGGTAACAACCTGGAATATTTGATGCTGCTGTAAGTATCGACACTTAAAATTTTTTCTGTCAAAACCGTATAAATAAACGTGTTGGTGGGGGTTGTTCATGGCGTCTATGTTAAGAGTCATAATATCACTGAAACACTAATCTCTATATATTTTGATTATGTTGAATGCCTATGGATAAAACTTAAGCTACAGAATAACACTGTTGTTATAGGAATCGTATACCGACCGTCAAACTCAAACACTGCACAGTTTTCAAATTATTTTTTAATTAAATTTAAAAACATAGGACATATCAAATTTATTCACTATTCAGTGAGAATATTATATGTTTTGGCGATTTTAACATAAACATGATTAACTCAGAGGCCAGTCGAAGCGCGCAGCTAGAAAATGTTTCTTCTCCATTAAATATGTCACAAATTATTAGGGAACCAACTCATGTATCTCTATTTTCCAAATCTCTAATAGATCTAATATTCACAAATATTAATTTAATTTTCTATAGATCTATAAAACGGATAAATTTAAACCAATTTCAAGCAGATTTGGAACGATTTGATTGGCATAATATAGACGATAAATTAAACTTTTTGAATTTTGCTATTTTGACTCTCTTTAACAAACATGGCCCTCTTAAATATTTTCATAGTAAAAATTACAGCTATGCTCCGTGGAATATAGAAAACATTAAAATAATGCATAAATTAAGGAATAAAGCTTTTAAAAAATTTAAAGATACCTACAAGAAACCCTGCGCATTATGAATCTTACCAACAACTCAGAAACTACACGACATTTGCCATTAGATCTGAAAAAAGGCATATCCACGTAATAAATTTCAGCACTCTAACGATCGAGAAAAATGGCAGGAATTAAAAAAAAAATACTTCTAATAAAACAAGCCAACTCTAACCTAACATCTAATCTTAGCAACCCAAATATTATAAATAATTTTATCGTTAACTCAGCAACTAACTCCATTCCAAAACCTGCGATTTCAGATTTTTATATCAATAATGTTCTTGAAAACATCGATGAGCTCTTTAATTTCAGAGCGCCAACAAAAAATGAAATATTACAAATTATAGTTGCACATACAGCTGATTATCACCTAGGTGCATAATAAATATTGTAAGAACATGAAACAATGTATTAATATTAATGTGTTTGCTTATTTCTTTTTTCAATAAATAAATAAATAAATAAATATAGGAAGTACCTATACGATCTAAGGCTACTGGTGACGATAAAATCAATATAACAATTATTCTTTTGTGCTGCCCTTTTATAATACCTTTTCTAACAGGCATTATTAATTACTGCATTTTTAATTTCTACTTTCCTATTCATTGGAAAACAGCTCAGGTAATCCCCTTTTCTAAAATAAATAATCCAATTGAATATGCACACTTGCGCTGCATAATATGTTTATTGCCCACTCTATCTAAAATAATAGAAAAAATAATTGAGAAACAAATTAGGCTTTTTCTTAACCAATATAGTATTTTACCAAAACAGCAGGTCAGGCTTTGGGGCAAATCACTGCTGTGAAACTTTTCAGGCCCATATAACTCATGACATCTTTAGGGATGATAACAAGGTAAGTATCGCTCGATTTTAACAAAATGCTAGGGTTAATACTAATACCGGATTCAAAAAGTACAAAATTCATGTCAGATTAATATAATATGGCATAAGAAGAAGAAACCATATACCACAGTTTCTTGTTGCATCTAACTGGCTTAACATGTTTAACCGTTATATTGCATATGTCACTTTTTAGCTTCAAGATTATAACGCATAAAACACCACCTTACTTCTTGTAAAAAAATATATTTTTAAGCTGAGGCTCATAACAGGAATCTGCGCACTCGTTGATTGCTGACTGTACCACTACGTTGAAAAAAAAAGTTTGAAAGGTCGTTTTTGTATAATATTGCTTATCTTCTCAATTCATTAAAGAACATTAATTTTGGTTTATCCAAGCCAGCGTTTTAAAGAGCAGTAAAAAGCATTGTCTCCGCACGCAATAGTTATAATCTGAGCTTTACCCAGTGGCGTAACTAGGGGAGACCAGGGGGGGGGGGGCCCGCCCCCCCCCAGAGGTCTGCCTGGCCCCACCCCCAGAATCCGCGAGAAACAAGTTTATTCTGCCAGACCACCCAAATGCGAACGATAAGTCAAACAACAAATTGATTAATTGATTTTTTTTTAAATATTATATTTTTCAAGTTAATCTTTAAATTTACTGAAAAAAATATTATGTAGTTCTTTGGAGGAAGGAATCGTGAACCTAAACCTAACCTTATTAAATTATTTGTTTTAATTATCTTAAATTATATGATAAAATTCTGAGTCTGAGTATTTAAAGCTCAATTTAATTAAAGGTAAGATATTTATTTGTATTTTTATCTTTGAGTGTATGCCTTTTTTTATATTTTTATTTTTTGCTATTGACTATGACTAGGAGGTAGGGCATCAGTTAAACTGTTAAGCAATAAAAACTAACAACAAAATACAAAATACCTACATAAATTAATTATATTTATTCATCAATTATATTTTTAGTCTAGTCTATACCCTATACGCGCAACTAAAACTCGGAATCGGAACTCCAAGCCAGGTCTGTAAAGTTAGAAATCCAATGCTGCCTGCCAATACGCTCTCGGAATCTAATCAGAATAAACATGTCCAAATTCAACTCGAAAAATTTCCAAAAAAAGTTTTCGTGACAGCTGAAATATCAAAAGGTACCTATTCACGTTCAGTCGGCCGTCAGTCCGTAGACTGTCCGTCCTGACCGGCCGGACGGTATCGAAAGTTAAACTACACGTACAGTTTTATTCACCGATTACGGCCGGAGGATTTCTGCCGGATTCGATAGCGGCCTTCAGTTTTTGTTATTTCACTATACACGCGCAGTTATTTCGACAGGTCAAACATGTCGCAAGAACAGTGCGCAGCGGCAATTGTTGTTATATTTCACACGAACAAAGAAAAAGGAAAAGAAAAACAATTTGGATGAAAAACTGGCTAAAAAGACGTTGCACTTTCTCCCACATGAAGCTTGTACGAGAACTGAGGCAATAGAGTGCAAGTGATTTAAAAAACTTTATTAGGATAAATGATCATTGCTTCGAGTATTTATTAAAACAGTATATCACAAGAAAGGACACCGTAATGCTTACTACAGTTCTTTTCTGAACGCACTTTTCATATTTATCTTATGTTTCACCGAGTCTAAAGTAGCTTCGACATCTACTGTTTTATATAGTAAAAGTAATTCTTCATACTATGCTTTAATTCGCAAAGCCCTATTAGCATATGAAGAGTCTTTTATTTTCCACCAATATTTATGTTTGCGGTACAACTCAATAAAATTCTTGATGAAGTTAGGTTGGTTTGCCATTTTGTTCGGCGTTATTGAATAAAAACTATAAAATTTTAGAAAGGAGAGAAATAAGTTCCTCTACTGGTATATTAAAATAAAGTTTTAATGAATGGTAAATTATCTACATGTTTCGAATGTATATACATTCATCATCAGGAGAATATAATAAGGAATATAAGAAATACAATAGGTGCGAATAAACACTCCAAACGGATCTACAAGATGATGAAAAGGTAGAGTTAGGTATTTGGAGAAACTTCAAACATAATGATAGACCTAACGAGAGGCTATTCGTAAAGTAAAAGCAGAAACCAAGCTGATTGTTGTGAAGGGGGAACAGAAATAATAGAGTAAAATGAAGGCTCGATTTAATTGACTAATTAAAAGGACTAATAATTTTGTGTGACTTCACATATTAGTGAAATAGCACCGTAAGTGTAAGGAGAGAAAATTGTATATAAAATTTGAAAAGCAGTAGATGTTATAAAAAATGTTTGTGTCATCTAGACATCCTTTGTTTAAGATTAGAAGTAATAATAGTTTAAAATCTTGGCTCTCGACATTACTTAATTAGAAGTTAAAGTTTAAAAAGTTTTAAATGTAAACTGGAGCTGACAGTTCTGAAAAGACAAGGTAAAATGGATGTCTACATGACATGACATGACATGACATGGCCTGCAGTCCAATGCCGGCCGGTAAACTACTACTATGGAGGACTTGAGGTAGGAGGCCGATCGCAATGCATTGGATTCGGTCCCAAATTAGCATCGGTAATTCAGCTTTACGAGTTGCCATAAGATGGCGCTCGTGTTCGAAGTGGGCTATCAAATAAATGGTTTCTTATGGACGCGATAACTATTTTTATTTAAATTAGTTCTTTAAGGAACAAATAAGGACTTTTATATGAATTTACACTTACTTTATTATACTTATTAGTAAACTCGGCCTGTATAAAGTTCCAACGATGCTTCACTTTTAAAATACAGGAACATTCTAGCTAGAGGGTTTTACCTTTGGAGCTAGAAAGAGACTTATTTGGCTGCGTTTCATCTCTGAAGAATATCCTGTCTTACCACCCCGACACAAAGCAAACTCTACTTTTATAAATTGTACCATTATTCATTATAAATATGGAAATTAATTACAATACAACGTTATTTGTCTTGTCTTGCCTTCAAACATGATTTGTTATTTCGAAAAATAAAATGTCAATTGTCAAAAGTAAAAGCACAGAAAAATAAAGGGTTTAAGAAAAGCTAAAAACTATGAAGGATCTAGGTTTTCCACATTAAAAACGAAGAAGAAGAAGACAACATCAGCCCACTTCGGACGCGAGAGCCATCTATCGGCCAGTAGCGAACTAACCAAAAAACCGGGACAGAATTTGAAAATGCTGCCAATGTCGATCGGCCTCCTACCCTATAGTTCTCCATAACTACTACACACGTTAAGTTTTAACAGACGACAGGCCGCCGGCAGAACGCGACTCGTCATTTAACTGCGTGTGTGTAGTGAGTATCGGCAGCCCGGCCATTATCTGTCCGGCAAAATACGGCCGGCCAACTGAACGTGAATGGGTGCCTTAACCGATAAAAAACGAGGTCTTGTGATATAACTGTTGATTATTGACTAAATTTGTTAAAATTTGGGCGTGGTCCAGAAAATTTTTTTGCCTGCGGCGGGCTCTCCACCTCTACACGAGCCGCCACTTCAAATCACAATGACAGGGCCACCCCCAGGTCAGAGTGCTAGTTACGCCACTGGCTTTACCATCCATGAGGATTGTGAGTTACATTTACCGGATCCTCTACCTCCTCCCCCTCCTTTTCTTAATAATTCTCCAGCTGGCCAAGGAACCGGGTTCTCTCGCTTATTTTTGACGTATAAAAGAGAAGGACAGTTATATTCTGACCTACTACAATGCTTCCCAAAATGAGCCAGGTGCTAATTGGAACAAACCAGCCAGCCCACCATGTCAAAACGTCAATTTTTCTTGTCCACGTTTTTTCTCAGGAAATTAAATTATTTTTTTAATATCATTTTAATATTTATTACAATTCTATTGGTTTTTTACTCTAGAAAACATCGCCGATGTGTGTAATTTTTTAATTATTATTCCAGCCTACCATGCAGATAATTATTTTTATTGGTTATCAAATTGATTTTATACTTATACCAATTTTTTATATGGGAAATGTAAATTTACAATAAATTATTAACATGAATTGTTTCATATATTTATTATTAGTTTACAAACCAATATTATTAAATTATTGTTGGGAAGCCATGCAGGTAACAGATTTGTGCCCGAGGTAATACCTATCACAATCTACTAGTTACGAACTAATAATTTACGCTCTTAAAATGATAAGTTTAAAATTTTTATTTTAATGAGTAGATAGAAGTATATCTTATACCTACTACTTAAGACTAATTTGTTTGTTTTAAGGAATATTGTACATCGAGCAACATAATCGCACAAGGATAATGATTTGAGCTAACTCGATAAGTACATACTTGGCCACATTTTCCATACAAATTTAATGTCAAACCCATACTGTTTTTGTTTCAGAGAATGCTGTAAGAATCACCTGATAGCTTATGGATATTTAGTATGTGCCGCGTTTTATACAGTATTTGTAATATATTATATGAATTGAGACAATACCTGATGAGTGAGAACTGTGAGACATAACCTAAGAACATTAGTTTGTTCTAAACAGTTATTTTTTGTTATGGTTGTCCATGCGATTTTTATTTATAAATAAACATAGAAAAAAGTATTTACGATAAAGTGTTTCCTTATTTATTTTCCAAATCTTGGTTAATATAAAAGTGTGCTTTTATTCCATAAAACAAGGACTTTTGTGCGTCTTTTATTGATTTACTTTCTGATTTAATAATATTTATATTGAATCACAAATTAACTCAACAAAAACACGTTGAAAAGTTAATAATAAAATTCAAAAGATCTAAAACCGCCGTTTAATTTTCCGCCAGTAGGCACACCAACACCTCACCCTCTCTTCTTTCTCTCTCCATGTTGTTGCGATTTTTTAACGTGGAGTTAACATTTCTAACCCTATAAATTTTCTTTGGTACATAATTTATTTATTTATTTATTTCGTCGGATTGTCGGATCCTGATCCTCAAGGCCGTAGCCAGGGGGGGGGGATCAAGGGGGATTGATCCCCCCCCGAAATAATTTTTTTTTTTATTTTAGACTTTTAAAAAGTATTAATGAGACTGCAGTTATATACAGTGCGCCCGTCTCACTTTGTTGTTACACAACATAATAGTTAATCTTATTTACGGGCTACAATGGCTGCAGATCGCCTTAATGGTCTGGCTTTCCTATATGTCCACCGTGATATAAACGTAGATGTAAACAAAATCATAAATATTTTCTCTTCTAAGAACAGGAAACTTGATTTTGTAATTTAGCACAAAGTAAGTAGGTACTTCAGATATTTTTTTGTTCTTATTGTTTATTTGTCGTTTTCATTCTTATTTTGTTTTTGATCTTATTATTACATAATATAATTTATTATAATAATTATTATACTTAGATATAATTATGACTTAATATAAGAGACATGTTAATTAGTAAAATAAATAGTTTATTGTTTATTTTGTCGACCGACCTTTCAAATTTCGAATTTCTTTTAAATTAAAAGAGTGTTTTAAAGTCTGGCATATTGCCGCAGATTTACGGTTATTTTACCCAAAAAAGGGCGTGGCACCCAAAAAATTTTCGCCTGCGGCGCAACAGTTTCCTTTCGCGCCCCCCCCCTAGAACATTGTCCTAAATTCGCCACTGGAACAAACCCCCCCCGAAATTATTTTCTGGCTACGGCCTTGCTGATCCTAGCCTGTTTATTGATGAGCCATGCCATGTCATAATATATGTTGAAAAACGTTTGAGGAAGGATCTGATTAAATAATTAAAGTAAGGGTGTTAAAAACCAGTATGTGCCGTTTCTGTTCCAAATTCATACCTGTTTCGAATACCTGCAACACAAATAAATGTTATTACCACAACTAAATTAATTTTTATGATGAGTATTGGTGTCAGATGTGTACCTAGATTCCGAGAATAAGCGCAAGCAGGTTGCTTCAATTTTGGTTGTAGGAATTTGTAGGACAAGTAATAAGTAAATGGCAAAAACCCAAAAATAGAAATAACTATCAGCCTGGGAACTATGACAACCATATTTCAAGCAGAGGTTCATGCAATTGAAATGTGTGCAAGACTGCTGATAGACCGACGGTATATGCACACAGATCCATCAAGATATTCTCCGACAGTCAAGCTGCGTTAAAAGCTCTTGAATCGAGATGGTGTACCTCAAAAACGGTGTGGAACTGCCACAAAACACTATCCGAACTAAGTCTGAATAACAGAATAACCCTAGTATGGATACTGGGAAACATGGGCCTGAAGGGTAATGCAGCTGCCGACAAGCTCGCTAAGAGAGGGGCAGCACTAAAATTCACAGGACCCGAGCCGGTAATAGGTACCTATATCTTATGCTACGGCCAGAAAAACAATAATAGCCGAAGCAAAAAGCAAATGGGAAAGACACTGGTTAAATCGACCAGATCTAACACACCAAAAGCATGTATATACAGCCATATAAACCAACAACTAACTGACAAACTACTTGTGCTCAACAGATCATGCCTTAAAGCACTAGTGGGATTGTACACCGGCCACTGCAGATTGCGACACCATTATGTATACAATTGGATTAGCCCGAACTGATGAATGCATGGAAGATGCAGAAACAGCAGAACACGTAATGTGCGCCTGCCACGCAACAGGAAGAATCAGATTCGCTCTATTCGGCGAGATGACTTTGCTGCCGGACGACATCAAAAATATCTCTCCCAATACCATCATTAACTTCATCAAAAAGTTAGACCTATTGGGGGAAATATAAATAAGGTGTAAGCCACAATAGATCGCATGGTCGCAGTGGAGGGTTAGCTGTAACCAACTCACTTTTAACCTAATAAATAATTGCTTGGCTTGCTGTAGTATTATGTTAATTTTTCTAGCTCATTAAACTACTTGTAGAAAACCAACAAAACATATAAGGTCCCGTCAAGTCTTTGCTACCGCTACCAGATATCAGATGGCAGCTGTTTTTAATGCGGTTTTCCTTGTCGAAATATTAACTTTAAAAAATATTTTTATTATAATTTAGTTATTGTTATTTGTTGTAGGTTGGATGTTAGGTTAGGTCGGTGTGTTATTCGCAGGTGTCGATCAGTTTATTTTAATCCTTTATCGGTCGAAATCACGGCTTTGAAATAATTTTGTCTTTTTCTTTGGAATATCGACAGATACACTTTATTTAGTGTTGTGATTTAAGACAATGTCCTTATTATGCTACTATGTTACATTTAATAATTCGGTAAGTTTTTTGTACCAGTTTTTTTTACAGATTTTTTTGCTATGGTGTTTTTGGCTCTAGCTGTTTCAATTATC
The DNA here is from genome assembly GCA_963969555.1 of Polydrusus pterygomalis. Lineage (NCBI taxonomy): Eukaryota > Metazoa > Arthropoda > Insecta > Coleoptera > Curculionidae > Polydrusus > Polydrusus pterygomalis. The sequence continues at coordinate 54,488,927 of OZ018380.1, read as the reverse complement.
ACCAGCCATCACTACAAGTAAAAATACTCTTACTAGTTTTTACGTAGGTACAGGTGCAAACACTAGGTTCTAGTAAAAATACTCTTACTGGTGTAAATACTTTATTAACAGTCGGTACCAGTAACAGATAAAATCCAATATTCGTAAAGTTAAATACTAGCAACAGGTAAATTTCAAATCTTGTAGGTACCTGTCATTGACTTTTTCACACTTATACCTGTAACAGGTATTTTGTAACAGCCCTTAATTGAAGGAAAGTTTTTTTTGGTCTTTATAACCAAGTATAAGTTTTTGATGTCCATTTTTTTAATATCTCGCCCAATTTCTCCGAAACCGCACACGATTTACTTTAATTCAAAAATATTGAAGATCCATTCTTTCTCATATAGCAGTTTTTCCGATTATTTTTTTGTTTCCAAAAAATACTATAATTTGTTTTAGTATAAACAGCCTAATTTTAGAAATTATTTCCTCCCAAAGAAAGGCCTAAATTAAAAATTTGTAGCAAGACAAACAACGTTTGAACCTTTAGCTATTCAGTGAAACCAAATTTATACTTGTTAAATTAAATTTTGGCAACTATTATTGAATTATTTATCATGGCAATCGTTAATAATATAGAAGCCAAATGTGCGATATTACGTTATTATTTCTAAGAAAACAAATATATCGTAAAATAAATTCGATAGGGTTAGGGGGTTTCGAGTCAATAGTGTAAATGCATGTCGCGAGATACAGGGATAATAGACTCTGTAAAGCACTGTCAAGCACTACCGGTGATGCCAAATTATTTTTTTTTTTGAGTTCTTATCAAATGTTAGGTGTTTTTTTTGTGATTTTTTAAAGTCAGGGGAATTTTTTCCTTTCATTTCGTCAGCTCCATCCAAAGAAACGTTTCGCCATATCATCATGACTCATCGGTGAGGCTAGAATTCAAAAAAAAAAAAAGAATTTAAAGTTCAATTTAAACCAGTATACACCGTCAAGAGGATGAAGGGCAAAGCTCCATATAGGGTAAATGAGGGATACTTTTAAAGCATACCTCTAACAAACTTATAAAAATAAGTAAAATGTTTAGAGGAAATCATCTATAAAGACATAGACAACGCTACAATTACAGGACTCCGCTGGGCAGAGCTAAGCCTGTATGTTATCGGTTTAAGGACCGAAAACTAATGAAATCAGATTTTTTTTCATTTCATTTCGTGAGATCCATCTCCCGACAATTTAAAGTGATTTTACTCGATTTTTTGTAATTTATTGTTAATTTAAACCGATTTACCATAATTAAAAGTGAGGGGCAGTACCAATATCAACTAATTAACATGATGGGAAAGAAAGAAAAAACAAAAAGTCTTTCTCCACAAAATTTAACAGAATGATTCTCAAGGGTCTCTACATGTTTCGAACGTAGAAACGTTCATCATCAGGAGACAGAAAATATATTTAAATGGTGCTAATGGTTTTAGCAGAAGAGAAAATGGCGAAGGACCTTAATGGAGCTTTCATGGAATTGAAAATTTTTTGATGTGTAAAAGAGCCATAAAATGGAGAAATTAATGGAATTTAAACCATATTTAGTATGTGAGAAGTCAGTATAAGTGGTCTAAGATATATAAAAACTGGGGAAGAAGAAGAATCTTTCTAAAAAGAAAGTATAAAAAATTTATTTAATTTTTAGAAAACATTTTAAAGTTTTTGTCAAAAAGACTTTGGTGGGGAAAAATTTGTAGTAGTTATCACATAGGTGATGAAAACCACATAAAAGAGCTTGGTGGGGTACTGAGGTTTAAGGCCCAGTAACCCCTCCAAAGGTTAATTTAAATGCAGTAGAAATATTCAGAAAATCGCACATTTTATCAAAAAATATTCAAGAGGTCGAAAAAGTTGTTAAACGTCCACGTGTCCATTCTGTTTTTCACAGTGGCGTAAATCCAAAAAATAGACATACTTATAAATAGAACCAATTATATTACCTTTAAATGGTGCTTTAAATACTCTTGAACTCAAGTCCATCCTTCGTCCTTTAGAATTGGAAAAGTGCTGGATAACCCGTTCGTTAAAATTGCATAGTGTTTTTAGAAATATCGAGTATCGATAGTTAACAGTTGCCTTGAATTCAACTAATTTTTTCAAAATTAAGTTCTTCAGCTCTTTTTGATTGTTTAAGTTTCTGCATTAGCGATATTTTAATTCACACACGGACCATAAAAATAGGAAATTATTAAATAATTAGAAAAAAAAAAACAGTAAACAAAATCGATTTTAATAAATGAAAATACCCGAAACTCAAATCAAAACAATACTGTCGACCAACCTCTGAACTGAACTGCTACGCTATCTGCGGAGCGTTGTGGCTAATTACCCGACCAGCGCCAATAAATCCAATTTGCTTAAAAGTTCTACTACCGCCTGACGCCTAACTTATAAATTATGAATTAAGTTATTTGAATTTACTAGTAAATTTTTTTGGAGGGCATTAACCAAATGACTATATGGAAGAGCCGCCACTGGTTTGTCGCCATATATACCTGCGCCTACAGCGTTGGTTGTTTTTGATCCATGAGATGTGTCAGACTAAGATAGAGGTGTTTCTTTTGTCCATATATCAGAGCCGCAGCTGATATTAAATGGTTTTGTAAAATGAAAATGTGGATCCATAATATGACATATTTAATATAGCGCTGTCAAAATACATTTTTATAACTAATTTGCTATTATTTGTAGGTACTGACTTTTTGGAATTAATTAATATTATTGTGTTGTGAGTTAGGATTTATAGATATTGCCGAGCTTGAATATAACTAAATTGATAGGAAGCGTAATTTATGTCCTGTATTGGGGTATGTTTCATAATAAGTTTTAAATTGCTAACCCCCCGTTTCCCTACTTTTATCGTTGCGATTAAAAATAAGATTAATACCTTTACAATAGGAAAATATGTTGAAGGCATACTGCGAAAATACCTGTTTCAATTAACTTCAAGTACCAGCGGTACCCCTTTCGGCTCCGAGAAGCTTTATTAGATGGGAATTATGGGTGCCTGGTACTCGCGAGTGCCGATCGGTGACATCTAATGGGATTTCTTGTAAAATAACCAGCCGATAAGGTAGATTGCGCACCCTTGATGGTTATTAGACCAATAAAGAAACCATGGGTTATAACGAGAAATTCCTTAAAATTAACTAGATAGTATACAGGGTGTCTCTAAAGGGTCTGTTTAAAACGCTAGCACAAATTCCTGAGGCTAAACTATGAGGATTTAATTTAATTTACATTGGTCCAAAAGGTGATAGTTTCGAAAATACAGGGTGTTATTACTTTTTTTTTTACTTTTTTGGTAATATTTATCTTAATAATACCATGATTTGCAAATATATGGCATGATTTGCACGAGATTTTGCACTAAGGGGTTTATTTGAACGAGAAATCGAGATCTGGTCATAGTACCGATGTACATTACAGAGGGCGACCTTAGTAGCCCTTCGCGTACATCTAAAGGTTCCTAAATTTGTCGTGCCTCGGTATAATAAATTGCTATTTAAAAAATCGCATCCCTTGGCTGCTTTTATCTAAAACAGGTATACCTAATATACTTATAGAATGTCCATTTTATGTTGTAAAATATGACAGGAAAACAATTGAACAAAAAATCACTAAATTGGTCTAAGGAAAGACCCAGAATGCACATCAGCTCCACAGTATGTCAGGTAGACGATATCCTGTCAGACAATCAAGCCGTTTTTAAGGCTCTCAACTCCAACAGATTAGCATAAAAAATATCAATGGAGTGCTTCGACGATCTGAAAGATTTAGCAGCCAGGAATAACAAGGTTGAACTCTGTGGGTTTCTGATCACTTAGAGATAAACGGCAATAAACTCCCTTGGAATATCAAAAGAGGTAACTAAAATAACATTAGAGAGATGGGCGCAAAAATAACTATCTCGATCTCGTACGCCGGTAACTGTTAAACCCACGAAGAAATTATCAACTGGAATACTACTACTAACGCGCGTCCAGTTAATACAATTTACTATCTTTTTAATAGGCCACTGTAACTGAAGAAAACACCTTCACCGAATAGGACTTTACCCATTGAATGCAGATTTTGCGGTGAAGGGGACGAAACCGGCTCCAGTGTCAGCTGCAAAGCACTAACCCTCAAAAGATTCAAAATCTTTTGGACTATTAAACGCGGCGACAACCTCTTGCATGATAACTATTGATTCTTATAGAAGGGACAAATATTTTTTAACTAGACTGGGCCGTATAAAAAGCCTAAATGTGAAGTGCAATAAGCTTGGGCCACACACCCGACCCCCGCCTGTAACGAACCTTGGTCTATCCATGGACGAAATGGCACGGAGACATATTTGAGACATTTGTCATTTCTGTTATTTACATGTCACATCAAAGTAGGGGAATTGGGCCCAAAATAACATACTCGGCTAAAATGACATAGATCGGTTATTTCCGTTATATATTCGCGTTAGGTCGCTGTACATAGAAGCATCTACTAACTACTAGAGGTGGGCTTAAGAGTTATTTTTGAATCACCGGTATACCGGTGACTGTTATTTTAAATTAACTGTTATTTTAAACAGTTACCAGTTATTTTCAAAAAATGAGATTTACTAAGGTGAAGGTGTTAATTTAAATAATCGACTTTTTCTCTTTTTAAATATTTTATTGGCGCCAAATTAAAATAGCTGTTAGAATTTAACACCTTTCCTTTAAGCATAAGCACCCTGCAAACCAGGACTATCAAATATCAGAGAAATAACGTTCATTGGAAATTAATTATACCTTACCGTTACCGCCCACAAAGTGATATGAAAATTATCAGATTACTAATAATAACCATGTTATTTTTTAATATCCAGTTATTTAACAGCGAGAGAAGGCTGCATGAGCCGGCGACTTAAGCAGCGGCAGTGCTGTGCGATCGGTTGGTATATGAATCACTAGTAGTTGCTTCACATCCTATTACTAAAATAACCATGTTATTCTTTATCCAGTTATTTAGAAAATAACAGCGTGCAGCGAAAGAAGGCGGCAGTGCGATGTGCGAGCGCTTGGTATATTGAATAACTGGTAACTGCTTCAGATGATATTTAATCACCGATAGCGACTGTTATTTCTTAATAACCGGTTACTTTTAACCGTGACAGTTATATCGTCACACCTCTACTAACTACTCGGCCTTCGTCAGTCGTCCTCTGTTACTTAGAGCTGCCGGGCGCAAACATTTTCGTGATTACGTCGAGAAACGTTTAGGTCGGTTAGAAAAGTTTTTAAGGCACACTTTTAAGAAAAAGCAAAATAAATATTTTGCATTAGTTTTTGCAAACTGTAGTGGCAGATCATAAAAGGTAAGGTTGTTTCCTATTAATTAACATGTTTATTTCTAAAAAAAAAAAACTTAATAGATTCATAAAATTTGTCATATTAAAAAAAAACTATTTTCGGGTAAAACGACATACCTTCGGTCGGGGCAAAATGACATAGTATGTCATTTTACCCTGATGTGTATGTCATTCTGCACCGATTTGTATTTTCCCTAACTTATCTCGAGCCAAATTATTTAACAAATTGTTTAATGCAAGTTAATTTATTTACAGATGGTCGGAAAATATAAGAGGAAGACCGATATACAAAGTTGGAATGAAGAATCGATGAACCAGGCTATTCGGGCAGTAGAGAATAACGAAATGGGTTGGTTAAAAAGCAGCGAATCAATTCGGCGTACCACAAGCTACCCTACGAAGGCGTTGCAGAAATGGCAAGAATAAGATCGTTCGAGGTTCAACTAAAGGTCTAGGCAGATACCATACAGCATTAAATGTTGATGTTGAAAATGAACTTATTGCACATATCAAACTATTAGAATCTCGTTTTTTTGGGTTGACTGCTGCAGATCTCATAAGACTAGCCTTCAAATTGCAGAAAGTCATAATTTGGATCAATGATTTAACAAAGAAACCCATATGGCAGGCTGGGATTGGTTAGCGGGTTTTAGAAAGCGACATCCAGATATAAGTTTGCGAAAGCATGAAGTGCTGCACGTGCTATGGGCTTTAACAAGCCACGGGTGCATTCCTTCTTTGAAATATACAACAAAACTCTTTCTGATAACAACATTAATTTTACCAGGATATATAACGCTGATGAGAGCGCCCTTTCAACAGTTCAAAAACCCCCTAAAGTATTTGCTTCCACAGGTAAAGAGCAGGTTGGTGCGATAACCAGTGCAGAAAGGGGGCAACATGTAACAGTGGTATGTTGTATGGGAACAACTGGCCATTTTGTGCCACCAGCTCTAATATATCCCCGAATTTTTTTTTAAATTTATGTAGTTTTTTTATATGCTGTGTAGTTTTTTTTTAAACACTCAATTTAAAAAAAAACACTCAGTTAAAGTGTTCAACTTTGTGGTTTGTCATTTTACCCATATGTCTGCCTAAAATGACATAGGACCCCATTTTTTTTTTCAAAAATTATAAAACATAATTATGTGTTAAATTCGCGGATTCGTGTTATAAATAATTAAACTAGATTGTCTAAACTACCTATTTTACAACTTTGAAACTAATATCAATCTTTAGTTTCTCTCAGAGAGGCAAAAATGAAAACGGTATGTTATTTCAGGCCCACCTACCCTAATTAGATGTATCTCCACCCTTGTCACATTCGGCATTTTGCATTTCACCGACAAAGAGAGAACTTATATATTATATAATAAGTATTTAGTTTTTAGAAACCTAGAGGCAAGTTGACGTTTTGTTAATGCAAGTGTTTTGTTGTCTGTCTTCAAAGAACATTGACGTTAAATAAATCAATTAAAACAACAATTTTGTTTATTGCGATTTTTTAAAAAGGATCACATTTGATCCAAAATTTCTAAAAAATGATTCAAAACGCTTTAATCTTTTGCCCATCTATATAACTCCATACAAACCATTTTCTTTTCTATCGTATTATAACCTCAGAAAAGTTACTATTTATTAGATTTGTCACTTTTTGAACTGCTGGAAAAACTACAAAGATACTTCGCCGGAAGATTTATCAAAAATTCTAAAAGATTAGGTGTGAAAAATTGATCCTTTCCAAGACATTGTGTTCAAATCAGCTCGCTTGGCCAGAGATGCGAAGCGTCGCGCGTCGGCAACTGCAGGCAGTGCCAGAAAAGAGGAAAGCAAGATCAAAAGCATTCACATTGAAACAACTTCTGGATATGGTGGAATAGTAGTCACGTGATTCGCATTATCTGTCAAATTTTAATTTTTTTCAAAAAGAAATCAAAAGTGGGGTTATTTCTGAAAGTATCGGAAAAGTTATTAGAAAAAGTTTTTTTAAATGTAGTTTCTAGCCCACATGCAAAATTTCAGCTGCTTAAGATAATTTTGATTTTTACCACTTGTGCAAAATAAGACTCAACGCAACCTACATAAAACTTCTAAGTTTTGACAATGCTTTATTTCAGATACATTTTCTTTAAAGTAGCGCCATATTAAATGTGTGTTTTTCTACAAAATCAAAATTGGGCTATTAAAATTTGGTCGCATGTGCTGCAAAATTTATTTATTTTTAACCCTGTATAAGGTAACTTCATAAAATAAGTATTTTTGAAAATGTAGTTTGTATCTGAAAGTACACCTTTAAAAAAGAACACCAGTGTCATCAGTAAAGTGTTCATTAAGTGGAAAATAAATATTAGTGGTGCATGGGTCAAAAATCAAAATTATCTTATGAACTTAAAATTTGGCATGTAAGCTAGAAACTGCATTTAAAAAACTTTTTCTAATAACTTTTTTCGATATTTTCAGAAACTTTTGAATTATTTTCTGAAAAAAATTAAAATTTGACAGATAATGCGAATCACGTGACTACTAGGTTTTTGCTTAATTTTTACCTCGATCGAAGCAGAACTTGATGCCAAAGTCAAATTTCGAATAAAGCTATAAATAAAAAAAATCCCATATGATGCGGACTTTACTGGTCACACTGTATATGAATATACCACAAATAAAAGTTATTTTTTTAAACTACAACACCTTATGCATTTGCTCCAGCAATCAAATCTGACGTTGTTCCCTACCTTCCTTTTGTGAGGTTAACACAGGGAGCTTTAGCAACTTGGCTGTACATTTTCTAATTAGTTATTTATGTTGTTAGTGTTAAAAGTGTAATTTTATAGTCTGAGAATGGAAAGTCGCTACGTTTATTAGCCATAAAGTTCCAAAATCAAGTTACTTACCTTATTTCTTTATTGTTAGTTACATGGCATCAATGAATATATTATTGTATTGTTGTTCGTTACGGAAAAGCCCGCTGCCAATTACTAGTAAAAGCGTTCTTTTAGGGATTCGTCCGATTTTCGATGAATATTCTGGAAGAAAACGATATGGGTAAATTGGGAAATAAATGAAGCAGCTAGTTGAGCTACATTTGATTTGTTGCCAAAAAGTCCAAGGAACAGTACGTAATTGCTCTTGGAAAATTTCTGCAGTGGTTCGCTTTGATAGGTGTTTCTCGGAAATACAAGGAAAATGTATTCCTCGCTTATTTTGAAGAGAAATCTAAACTATGAAAGCTTGAAACTATACTAAAATTAAATTGCAATATAGATATTAGCAAATATTATAAACTTGTCCCTTTTTTGAAATAAACAGGCTATCAACCTAAAAAGTCTATGATTTTGACTAGAGATCAAATTAAGTGTTTCTGAGAAATTTATCCTCAAGCCAGCCAGCCACTGTATTAGGTGCAGAAGCCATTTGAAAATTATTAACATAACATCGAGGATTTGTATTCGACCTTAGTGGTGAACATCCCAGATACAAAAACTAAGGTTCCGCGAACTTTCACTGTAGTTGAACCATTTTATTTAAATTTGCATCCACAAGCATACAAAATGGCAAAAAAACCCTGATCAGTGGCACTATATACATAAGAATTTTCCATTTATGTTTGCTTAAATTATACAATAAATGTTAATGTTAATAATAAAAGTTAAAAAGATCCTTGTATTTATTTTTGATACTAGTTAAAAGTGGAATACTTTCAATACTAGTGTCCTAAAATTACATTTTAGGCACTGACTACAAGTGTTAAAAAGTCCACTTTTAAGAGCCTTTGTAGATAAATAATTGTATTATTTAAATTATTTACAACTATACAAGATACAGCAAAGGTTGATTTGGGGCAAATATAGAAAATTTGAAGCTTAAGTTAATGCTGGTGAGAAATCAAGAAAATTCCGACTACTTCCGGAGATATCTGAAAAAAAACGAAAATCTTATATTGTTTTTTTGTGACGTTATTGAAAAATATATTGAAAAACGGATAAAACTTTCTATAGGCATTTTTACGACGCATTTAAAGAAAGTTTCTAATTTATAAACGGGCGTTTCGGTTTTCATATATCACCTTCAAATCAAAATTTTTAAATACGGACCTGAAATTTAAATATTATTTTCTGAAGTATTTTGTTTCCCAAAAACATAAACCAATATAAAATCTTTCTTTTTGGTTAGAGTAGCATATTTTTTTAAACATAATAATTATCAGGTCCGTATTTAAAAATTTTGAACTGAAGGTGATGACTGACTGAACTGATGTGAAAACCGAAAAGCCCGTATCTTTAAATGCTTCGTAAAAAGTGCCTGTGAAAAGTTCTTTTCGTTTTCAATATGTTTAAAAATAAGGTAACAAAAAACAAAAGCGAAAAATGAAGTTTTCGGGTTTTTTTAGATGTCTCCGGAAGTGATCGGAATTTTCTTGATTTCTTCCATTACCTAATTTAAACGGCAATTATCCAACTTTGCCCCAATTTAACATTTGCTTATCTTCTATAGTTTCAAAGATTCCAATGATAAGCATCGAATTTGGGCCGCCCCGTGCAACTCGAGTGGATTGTCCAATGTCCATTTGGTGCTCGAAAGTTTAAAATAATTTAAAAAAAATTAACTTAGAGTTATTGTTGCTAAAATATAATATAAATCATATAAATTAAGTGGTCGGTTATTCTTATTTCGCAAAAATATTTGCAAAGGTGAAGGTTTTGATAATAAAAGTAAATGGTTTTTCGTTTTCATCTTCGTTTCTTCTTCTCTTAGTTCTTCGATACAATAAGTATACTTTCCAATTTTTCTACTTATATTTGCCGACCAGATTCCTAAACAATTTCATTTTTTGTAATAACAAATCAAATACGACGGGTTTAAACTAATAGCCAAAACAAAATGGATAAGTTTTTGATTTTCTTAATCATCCGTTTTTATTTATAAACTTACTTACGTAGAAATAATAACAATGACGATGTCGACGTTTGCAGCAACAGTAATGGTTTTACAACGTTACGACGTTGACGCCCAAGTAAAAAAGGCTCCGTATATATTTATTGCATTTACTCGAATCTCAAACCCATGCAATAAATCAACACACGAGTTCGTCAAGCCAATCCCTGATATAATAGTTGTTATATAGTATTTTCTTATCAGACAACAAACAACAAAATGAGCTGTAAACTACAATTTACCTCTAAATAATATTCTGTCAAGGCGAACAAAAGACCCAAAGGAATTCACATCTAGATTGCGAACAAAAGGTGTTAAAAATACGAGGCAATATTAGTGAACAGTAGTATTTATGTAGGTGGTTTGCCTGTCCGTAGGTGTAGGAACTCACACACAGACAGGTCGTTAACAGATGGCCCCGGGAGATTTCCCTCTAGGAGTTTTTCAGGTTACTATCTATGGTAAAGTATCGCATTAAGAGTTTATCACTGAATGTGAAATGAGCCCATTTTTTGCGCTCCGCTGTGATAAAATTTCTCTATAAATTCGGACATACGATTTGCTTCGGGTTAAGGATAATAAAATATTTATGTACCTATCCTTAACCTGCGTCTTTCATGTAATGGGTTTTCAGTTTTAGGTTTCCTTTTCCAAATATATTGGTTGTTACAAATTCGATACATTAGCATTGCTTTTATCAAAAAAAATTACCTTGTCGGACTTCCAGTGTCTTTATTTCGTTACTTAACACAACATTTCGGTTAGTAAGTATCTCTAAACGCAAATTCAAATAAGCAGCTTTTATCAATTAAAATACCCACATATTCAGTAAACAAAGTATACAGGGTGTCCCAAAAGTAATGGGACACAGAGCAACAGCAAACTCCTTAAGGCGAAATAATGGGATTTATTTAAACTTGCATTATCCCAAAATTGATAACAACCAAGATACAGGGTGCCAAAGTTTTAATTTTGTTTTCGTTTGCGATTATTTCTTAACGAAACGACATAGCAGCACAAAATTAAGAATTTTGGGGTTTTTTGAGGTGGGGAATTTAAAATTATTTATAGTTTTTGTGTAACCAAGCGCAGATCCAGGGGGGGGGGTCATGGGGGTCATGACCCCAAAACAGAAAAAAAATAAATGGATTTACTGTTTTGACTACCTCTGCAGCTTTCTAACAAGATTCATGACAACATTACCATACATAAATTAGTTATATTTTTTCTGATGATTGAATTTAAAAATAAATAAATATATAAAAATACTTTGCAGCCAGTCCTTCTCGACTCTACGTCGCGTTAAATTATGTTTTTTATTCTTCATTGTTAAAAATTCTGTCATATACAAAATCTCTCTAATTTATACCATATAAACGAGACCTTATAACGTTATATGTTTCAAATCTCCACTGCTTGATCCGGGCAACCGGGGATTACCGTGCAAGACGCGGAGATTCCCCGTGATCGCCTGAGTTGTGTGTGTGTGTGTAATTAGGTTTTATGGCTCTGGTTGAAACCAAATGGCCAGCATCTCTCTTTGTTTCCCTTTTTTTTTTTTTTTGGATTACTTTTACTGAGATAATGGTTTTTACAATTTCTTTACTTAACCTATTTTAGTAATTCTTGGTACTTAATAAAACTAAAATAAAGTTATAATCTTTGGTTTTTTTTTTTGTTATATTTGTTTTTATTTTTTTTTTTTATTTTTATTTTTTTTGTTTTTTTTTTTTTTGATGAATTTTTATTCGCATTTTTTTTTTTTTTTTTTTTTTTTTCGTTTTTTGTTACATTTTAAGGTTATTACGTGATATAAACTTAAATAGCGTTTTATATACGTTTACATTTCCTGTAGAAATTAAGGTGTCTAGATTAAAAGGATATTCAACCAAATTTTTAAGTTCATTATATAATTCATTGGTGAACACAATGTTATGTCTATGGCACCCTAGTATACTATGTTCCAGATCACCGATTTCCCCACATTCACAATTTTCATTATTCTGTAGGCCTATTTTTTTTTATATTTAGGATAAAGGGCATGATAGCTTCTTATTCGCGAAATTGATCTTATGAAGTTTCTATTAAACTCGGTTTGAAACCAGGGTTTTTTATGTATTTTTGGAAATATATTTTTGTAGTTGTAGCCTAAGTTTGATAAATTATATTGTTCCTGCCAATTATTTAAAATTTGCTTTTTAGCTAGGCTAAAGAGGTCAGTATATGGAATATAAAAATTATTTACACGCGCTGGAGCTCTTGTTGCCTCCTTGGCCAACTTATCTGCAATTTCATTTCCATTAATTCCTATGTGAGATTTAATCCAAACAAACTGAACGTTTTTGTTAAGATTCTTAATATTTCTATAGATATTTAAAATATTAGAAATAATATAATTGTCAGGAACTTTTTGGTAACAATTCATTAACGTTTGAAGAGCACTTTTACTATCAGTGAATATTACATAATTATTATTTTTATCGTATTCCAGTATGTACTTTAAGGATTCCCAAATAGCCCAAAGTTCTGCTGTGAATATGGTTGCTTCGTCACGTAGCCTAAATGACTTTGAAATATTTTCGTTTTTATGATAAAAAGCACAACCTGTCCTGTTATTCAGAACTGAACCGTCTGTGAAAATGTGCTCGAAATTTGACCAGGTTATACAGATGTCTTCTAGAAATTTACTTTTCGCTATGGTGGGATTTTTGTTATAAGCTATTGGAATTACGATTTTTGGGCGAAACTCCTAAATATTTTCATGTAGATCTGCGTAGGGCGGAGTCTCTGATGAGTAAATGCATTCTTTAATCTGGGTAATCCAGGAATAGCTGGTAGCCAATAAAGGACTCTTCTTTACTTTCCAATAGGGGTGAGTTAGATTTAATATTGTTAGTGTGTGGATTCTTCCAACTAGTTTGCTGTCTTTGGAAATAAGCTTTAAAAGAAGTTTATCACTAAGGTACGTCCTTCTTAGTGAAAGGGGAGCTTCTACTGTCTCTGCTTCCATTACCTCAATAGGGGTGCTTTTTAGATATCCTACACAAAGTCTTAGGCATTTGTTCTTTATTCGTTCAATTTTTTTTAAATGGGTCTCTGCAGCAGAACCATAGAACTGACTTCCATAATCCAGGATAGATCGGATGTAAGCTTTATAAAACATTAAAGCAATATTGGGGTCTGCACCCCACTTTTGATGTGTGAAGGCTCGAAGAAGGTTCAATCCATTTTCTGCTCTTTTAATAAGATAGTTAATGTGATCTTTCCATAACAGTTTCTTGTCCAACATTACTCCTAAATATTTTATTGTGTTTTTATAAGGTATTCGTAGTCCCTCTTGTGTTGTTATTGAGTTAGGAAGTAGGGTTCTTTTCCTGGTAAAAGTGCACAGGTTAGATTTCTCCACTGATAAACTAAGGCCGTTTTTGTCAAACCAACCCACCATTTCTGAAAGTATTGTTTTCAATTTGATATTTGCTGCATCTATTGACTTGTCCTTGGTGTATATACAAACGTCGTCTGCAAATTCAAGTCTTTTGATGTCGTCATCGTCAAATATTGATCCCAGATCAGAAGTATATATAATATATAATAAAGGACTTAAAATACTTCCTTGTGGAAGTCCCATTCTTGCTACTCTGGATTCTGTAAGGCCATCATATGTCCTAACATACAACCTTCGAGTGTTATACAACGAGTAGATTGTGTGTGCGATTTTTTCCGGGATTCCCATTTTAAGTATTTTTTTATAAAGGATGTCGTAGTTTACATGATCATATGCTCCCTGGATATCTAGAAACAAGGCTGATGTACTATAATTTTCAGTGAACCCTATTTGGATGTCGGTTAGTAGGTGAGCTATGGCTTCCTGAGTAGAATGACCACGTCTAAACCCAAACTGAGTGGTTGGATATTTTTTGTTCTTTTCCATCCAAAACTCAAGTCTATTCTTAAGGAGTCGCTCAAATGTCTTTAGTAAACATGATGCTAGTGCAATTGGACGGTAGGATGACGCCGTGTTTGGAGGTTTGCCTGGCTTCAATATAGGAACTATTATGTATTCCGACCATTCTAAGGGAATAGGACGGCGTCCATCATAAATGTCGTTATATATGGCTAGTAACATTTCCAATGCATTTTCTGGTAGGTTTGCCAACATAGAATACTCTATACTATCTTTACCTGGCGCAGAGTTATTTTTATTTTTTATTACTCTATTTAGCTCTTTCATTGTAAATGGCTGATTTAGGAAGTGGTTTGGTGTATTTGGCTCGTTTTTTTTAGGGGCATTATTAGATGCGTATAATGGAGTTAACATTCGATGGAATTCTTCCATCCATGGGTCTCCTATACTTGTAATTAGTCTATTTTCTTGTTGTCGATTTTTAAAAATATTTACTTTTTGCCATATTTTTTTAATGGGTGTGTTCTTGTTTAATGACTTACAATATTCTTGCCAGTTTTTTCGTTTCTCTTCTTTTATAATTTTTTTAGCAAGAGCGTCTGATTTTTTATATGCTATTAGATTAGCAAGAGTAGGGTTGTTTTTGTAATCCGAGAATTTTTCTTTTCGGTCTAAAACTATGTTTGCGCATTTCTCATTCCACCAAAATGTACCGCTTTTTCTTTTGTATCTATTCCCTTGAAAAGTGGGAACGGAACTTTCTAAAACATTATTTAGGGTATTGATGAAATTATCATAGTTATTTAGGTCTACGTTTTGAAATTTTTGGTTGCATTCAGCGTAAAATTGGTCCCAATTAGCCTTTTTGGTATTCCATTTTTTCTGACTTTTTATAGTGGTAAACTTTGGTGTTATGTAACATATTATTTTAATGGGGAGGTGATCTGAGCCATAAGAATCCTCCAGTGTGTTCCATTCTACTAGAGGTTGAAGGAACGGGGATGTTAGGGATAAATCGATGGCCGAATTTTGGCCCCCTGCTGGGTTAATTCTAGTAAAGTTTCCATTATTTAAATATATTATATTATTTAAGTCTATGGCATCTAATAAAGTTGTGCTATACGTATCATTATCCGCACATCCCCATGCTATATTGTGGGCATTAAAGTCCCCTCCAACAAGAAATGGGTTATTAATAAATTGAAAGAAATTTGACCATGTTTGTAAGGAAATTCTTGTTTGTGGTTTTATGTATAAACTTATTAAGCTTAGCTCTGGACCGTGGCCTAATTGGACCTTAATGCCCACATAAAAAATATTATTAAATTCGGGACCTATTATCTCAGTAAATTTTATGTTAGTTTTGATCAAAATAGCTACTCCGCCCTTTCCGTCAGGACGGTCCCTGCGGATAACATTGTAACCAAGGAAAGATGTATATTTGCCAGGTTTAAACCATGTTTCTGATAATAATGCAATATGAATGTTTTCTTGGGCTAAAAGATTTTCCAAATTATTTTTATTGGCAATTGCTGATCTACAGTTCCATTGACAAATGTTTATTGAATCCATTGTTTTTTTTTTTTTTTTAATATTATTGTTTGATTTTTTTATTTTACGCCCTATACCGAAAGCCTATTTACTATTATAATTGCTTTAATTGTACTACCTTTAAACTAGGGATTGTTTTAATTTTAAGTTAATTAATTCGGTTAATTCTAATTTATTAATATCAAATGTATTTTTTTCTTTCAGTGTGTTTAATACTGATATAACCATTTCTACCATATTGTTAACATTATTATTTGAAGTGTTATTAGAGATAAAATTAGTGTTTCTACTTTGACTACTGTGGTTTGATGATAACCCTGCTTGATAAATAGTGTCATTTAATAAATCGCCTGCGCCTAATGACAGTTTATGTTGTGACAATATTTGGTTATGTTCTTGAAGAATTGTATTAGAAGATGATGGTCTTATTCTCTTTTGAGGAATTTTTTCTTGGGTAAATTTAGTTGATACATTTCGATTGTTTGCGCGGAATGTAGTTTGGGAATTTATATTTAACAAGTTATCTAGTTGTTCCAGGTCAATATTGGAGTCCCTTTCAGGGCAACCATTCTGAGATAATACGGAGGCATAAGTTTTTTGAGGGAAACATTTTTCGGCGTCTTGATACGTTAAATTTTGCTTGGCCATAGAGGTTTTAATTTGTTTTTGCCTGGTGAATTCAGGACACTTTTTTATTTCATTAGTAAAATGATTTAATTTGCAATGAAAACATGTTTTTTCTTTATTGACTGTGCATTCGTTTACATTATGTTCGCCTTGGCAGTTAAGGCATCTAATTTTACTTTTACACTGTTTGCTAGAATGTCCATATCGAAAACAATTGTAACATAAAATAACTCTTTGAACATACGCAGAAACTTCACACTTAACATGTCCTATGGTTATGTATTTAGGTAATGTTTGAGTTCTAAAAGTTACAATTATTGATTTTGTGTTTACTATTTTTTTCTCTTTAGTTTTGTCGTCAAAGACCCTTTTTGTAATTCTTTTTACCGTGGAAACCTCAAAATTACAGTGCATATCATATTTTTGAATATGGTTTTTAAGATATTCTTCGCTTATGTCTCTGTCTATTTCAGAGATTACTACTTTTCGCGATACTATAAATTGTGGTATATACGCTTCTAAATTATACTTTTCTAAACTTTTAGAACTTACCAGTTTATTTGCTGCTTGGAAGTCCCTAAAATTAACTCTAATTCGGTTGCGCCCTATGGAATCGATTTCTTTTATCCGGTTATCCAGCTCGGGGTGAGTAGAATATATAATCTCGTTTACTTTTAAAGCGCTTAACTTACCCTTGAATTCAGATGAAATATTTTCAACATATACTTGATATGGGCCAGTATCTTTGATTTCATAAAGCAAATTATTTTTTTTATTTACTTTGTATATCGGTTTATTCATATCCTCATCCCCTTCTTGTTGTGGTTGCGCACTCGCTCCACTACCTAAAATTACCCTTGAAGTACCTATATCGGGGGGTATACCCCCGCTGTCTTTATTCATAGCACAAAATTAAAGTTATTTGTGTTTCACTTTTTCGACTCGCAATTTAAAGGAATTTTATCACTTCCGCAAAAAAATGCGATTAAGTACCAAGATAAACACCGACCTACCGCACGAATAGCCTGGTCAATACTGACGTCGCCTGAGTTGTTTTTCAATATTTTTTTTTAATTGTGAAGAAACGGCGATTTGGAAAGCAGCACTAGCGGATTTTCCATTGCTTCTAAAGTTTTTTTTTGTTAGAAAAGTATTTTCTATATTTTTTGCATTACTTATAATTTTTATTTTATGACCATTATAAAAATTAGTATTTATGTATATTATCACATAATTTTGCGGGGGGGGGGGGGGGGCAAATGTTTAGCGCCGCCACTGGCTTAGAGCAAGCATGATAGAGGAACGCCTAACTGCCTTGGCTTTGTTGAACATTCATAAAAATATAAACATCGATGTTGATGAAGTTATATAACCATTCGTGATTTAAGAATCAATGCCATGTTATGTATATTTTTTATTTTATTTTATCAAGTGTAAAATTTTTTTGTTCTTAATAATGGGGAATAAATGGGGTTTAACCAAAATTTTTACTTGGTTTTAAAAGTAAACACACGACTATTTATACAGGGTGTTACAAATTCGAAGTAATAGCATTGCTATCTGGGTAACTATAAGAGATAGAGAATTGGTTAAATTAAGGCAACGTTGCGCATTTTTGTGCTAAAAAAAAATGTTAAAATTCCGATTACTTCCGGAGATATCCGAAATAAACTGAAAAAATAATTTTTGGTTTTTATTTATTTGCGGCCTTATTACTAGTGATTTCAAAAACCAAAAGAACTTTTTTATTGAACTTTTTTATGCTCTTCAAAAAAAGAATTTTATTTTTTAGATACGACGTTTCGTTTTTTAGATACCAACATCAACATTAATTTTTTAAATACGGACCTGAACTTTTTATTGCATTTTTGAGTAGGTTTTGACGTTCCAAAACCAATAATCACACTTGTCAGTAACTTGTTTGCTGTAGGAGTTATTTGAAGTTTTTTAAAAATTAAAGAGTAGGCATTGACATTGAAACATCAGTAGTGTTTGGCCGTCCGGTGTTCTCTACCTTTTTTTATTTGGAACTAAACCATTAAACCTTATTAACTTTTTTATATTTATTGCCGTTATTTTACAGAATTATTAAAAATATTATAACTTAAACATGTGGACTGTAATAATAATGTCAATTGTCAAAAATCTTCTTTTTTCTTAACCAATCGGCTGGGCACAAAGGATGGTGGCGCCATTTGTTAAACAAGGTCTCGCTCTTGCTTTGTGCTAACGACATACCGCCGCCCTTGAAAGGTCGTACCTCCAACCAATTATTACTATTAAAGTCAATGGGTAGAACACTAATTCTGGTGACTGCACGTTTATAGCTACCGTAACGCGTTTTCACTGTCACAATGCGAATTGTCCCATCGTCTCCAGGATGAATTTCTTGGATTCTACCAACCTTCCAAGACATCGGTGGCAAACAATCGTCCTTCAGTAGAACCAGGCTACCTTTAACTGGAACAATCCCACTGGTATATTTCCATTTTGACCGTTGTTATGGACTGCTCAAGTAATCGCTGGACCCCTTATTCCAAAATTGTTGCAACAAGAATTTCTTATGCTTATATTTAATGACCTTTGTTTGTCGATCATCAAGTGCTGGAGCTTCAGGAAAAGCCAATAGAGATCTTCCGATTAAAAAATGTCTAGATGCTAGGATCTCCAAATCTTCTGGATCCTCCGTAAGAGGACATAGGGGTCTGAAATTTAAGATCGATTCTATCTGGACAATTATAGAGTAAAAATTTTTATATGTTAAATTTATTTCATGCATTACTCTCTTTAGATGATGTTTCATTAAGCGTACTGCCGATTCCCACAATCCGCCAAAATGCGGGGAACGAGGGGGAATAAAATGCCAGCGTATCTTATTTTCTAAAAGAAAGTTTTTAAATTTAACGTCATTAACTTGGTTCACAACTTCAGACAATGCTCTTTGTGCACCTGTAAAAT
Source organism: Polydrusus pterygomalis (assembly GCA_963969555.1). Classification (NCBI taxonomy): domain Eukaryota; kingdom Metazoa; phylum Arthropoda; class Insecta; order Coleoptera; family Curculionidae; genus Polydrusus; species Polydrusus pterygomalis. Next base: position 54,469,587 of record OZ018380.1, on the reverse strand, counting down.
TTGTAGCATTATCTGAATAAATATCAGTACAGAGGCCTCGGCGAGCAACAAAACGTTTAAAAGCTTTTTAAAAACTGTCAGACAACTCCGTGACAACTTCCAAGTGCACAGCCTTTGTACAAAAACAAACAAAAACACATACGTATGCCTTAATTAATGCCTTATTTCTTAGTTTGCTGTCCGTAATGTTATAAGGACCAGCATAGTCAACTCCGCATATTGATAAAGGAGCGGATGGAGTAACTCTATTTGATGGCAAGTCATCCATTTTTGGTATCGTGTTAGATGGAGCTGTTCTAAAACAAGTAACGCATTTTCGCATAACGCTGCGCACTGCCCGTTTACCGCCTAATAACCAAAAACTGTTTCTAATTTTTGATAAAATTAATTGTGGACCTGCGTGTAAGTTATTTATATGTTCACGTCTAATTATTAAACCGCTAAGATGGTGTTTTTCTGGCAAACTTATCGGATACTTATTTTCAAAACTAAGATTTAAATTTTTAAGTCTACCACCCACGCGTAATACGCCATACTCGTCTAGAAAGGGACTTAAACCACGAGAAATAGGCTTGGAATTTTGTAAAGAATTAACTTCGTCAAAAAATACTTCAGCTTGAACCATTTTGACTGCAAGTCGGGTACTTTCATTAATTTCGTCCACGTTAAGATCACCAAAATTTCTAAGTTGAGGTTTGACTCTAACATTTTTTATAAAACGTACAATATATGCTAGAACATGTATTAATCTTGTAAGCGACGAATATCTCAATATAAAGTCATTACTAATTTTAGTACAAAGTAAATTTATACTACTGGGTTTAATTTCAGGTATTTCAATCGTTTGTTCCTTAGCTTCAAGATTTTCCGGGCTTCCGGCCACGAACCTTCATTTAAACTTAACCATTCGGGACCGTCAAACCAAACAGAGGAATTTACGATTTCATGAGGGTTTAAACCTCCTGATACGATGTCAGCCGGGTTTAAATTAGTGCGTACGGTCAGGACTTGAGAGAGACTGAATTTGGACAACACGATTTGAAACAAAAGTCTTTAATCGACTTGGGTCACATGCTATCCATGATAAGGCTATGGCCGAATCACACCAATAATATATTTTATCAAAGTACTCTTTAGTGACTTAAGTACTATTTCACACAACTGCGCAGCGAGTAATGCGCCGCATAGCTCTAAGCGTGGTATTGTTACCGTTTTTAACGGAGCAACTCGCGATTTTGCACAAGCTAATCTCACTAAAACATTACCGCTCACATCTTCTGACCTAAAATAAATACAAACACCATGAGCGGCTTGTGACGCACCTGAGAGGCAATGAATTTGAGATTTTAAAGAGTTAGGTAATAGGAGAAGCCTAGGTATGTAAATTTTGTCAAGGAAATTAATATTTCTATAAAATCTGTTCCATATTTCAAGCACATTTTCTGGAACTGGGTCATCCAAGGGCATCCATAATAGAGCGTTTTTCAGGGGGGGGGGGCAAAAACTTAAACATTTTTTTTTATCTACTAACTAACCACTGTACTATTCAATATTTATACTGAATTATGAAATAAAATAGTAATGTGGGTGCCTAGGGGGAGGGGGGGGGGGGGCAAGTGCCCGATTTGCCCCCCCATATGGACGCCCTTGGGGTCATCCCAACCAATTTTTTCTTGCCATAAGATTTGGAAAATGATTTTAGCCCTTACTATTACTGGTGCTAACAAACCTAACACGTCAAAAATCTGACTTACAATAGAAACTATTATATGCTTTGTAAAATATTCTTGGCTTGGTGCATTGGGAGTAAATTGAGAACTGTCATGTGAAGAATGCCACAGAGTTCCCAACGTTTTTAATTTTTCACTTTCCTTAACCCAGATATGCCTGAGAATATTTTTTAAATATTTTTTTCTGAATTTTTGGTATAACACTTCTAAAGACAATCGTTTAATATTCCCAAAATTTTTTGTATGAAAATCTTTTATTTTGTACCATAAAATGGGTGTTCGATTAAACGAACAGTATAGGCACCTGCGGATATAAAAACAAAATATTATTTATAAAACCTTTTATTACTTATAAGAATACATGGATGAAAATGATTATATTAGTGAAGGGGGAGTATGATAGGTAGCAAAGCATCTTATATGTAATGCAACCTTGCACTTGCTACAAATAACGGAAACAGCTTTGTGACAAACTCTACAACGTGTTGGCTTTTCTTGAGTGCTTACAATGTGATCAAGCCTGTTAAATCTTGATTCAACATTTTCTAGGGACGAAGGTTTTGATCTTTTACTGTTATTTCGACATAAGTTAGTTTCAAGAAGGCCGATAGCAATTCTTTTTCGAAACGCAAGATGATCCAACTTTCCATTCTCTATTTTCTTGTGTAACACCCAGGCATTTTGTACCGATAAATCCAAAACATAGGCAATTAGTGGAAAATACCACTTTTTCCCCCTAACTGCAGTTGAGGCTTCTAGTTTCAAAACCGCCAGATCCGCTTTAAGTGGAAATGCGTTAAGTCCAAAAAGCGGTCATTTCTCAAAAAAGAAGTGGAATGGTCTACTTTTTTTATGATAATTTGGAAAATATGATAGCTATCAATTTGTAGAATTTCATTCTTAAATTTTAATAAACAACCCTTATTTTGAAAAAAATCAGATGGATTTGTCCTGTTTTAAAACTTACCAACAAGGATCTGTCCGGTTTTGACAGTTATTAACAACTAATTATTAATTGTTTTATAGAATAAACTGTATTTATTTCTTTAATTCTGTAACATGTTTTTTAAAAAATAAAAAAGTACATATAAAGTTGTAAAACCTTTAAAAACTCAGTTATTTATGGTTTTTTAAGCTTAAAATTAATTTTTTGTCTGCTTAATACGTTTTCTGCTTGCACTCGAAGGGGTTTCGACAGGATTGTTCATTTTTAGAGCATTGGTTTTTGCAGTACCGTCTTTACTACGCAAGCGCTAATGAATAACAAAAGGACAACAAACCCAAACGCCGTATTAAAACGTTGAGCGGATTTGTCCGGTTATGAAATTAATCGCCTACTAATCACCCAAGGATTTGTCCGCTTCTGGTCACAACTGGATCTGTCCTGTTATGTTATGAATTGTCATCAGGATTTGTCCGGTTTTGAAATTCACCTAAAACTTTAGTGTACATTTTTAATGGGATTTATCCACTTATGTTTTTCATTTCTATACGGGTTGGTATAGGCAAGTTTAGTACGATCGCAGCGCCACCAAAAGCCGCGAAATTTTAAAAATTGGATCTGTCCGGTTTTGAAACTAGACGCCTCAGTTCTGTATAAACTCATGTTCTGATCACTCCGATCAACTCCACCCATGTATTTGTTATAAACCTTTAAAGCCTGAGGTTGTTCAAGGTTTACACGCTGTTTGTCCGCGCGTGAAAAACGAGAAACTGTATGAGTTGGTTGTATTCCTACGCAATTTGATACAATATTAACAATATTATTGTCATTCCAGCTATACAGGGTGTCCCATAATTAAGGAGTAATAAAGCAACAAATAGCTCATTTATGCCTAATTTCTTATGATATCCAATTACAAAGATACATGGTGATCCAAGTAATAATTGGCGATCATTTGAAAACTGGTAGGCCCTTATAAATCAAATTTGGTGTAGTTATGTTTTTGAGGGCAACAAAGTCCATTTCAGAATTAGTTTTAATATTATATTTTCTCTCTCTCTCATTTCTTATCGCATTACCTCAGATTTTGAAAGAGCGTTATTTTGTACGTAAATAGTTGTACTTCATTAATCTCAATATTTAAATTACTGCTTGAGATATTTGCGTTTACATGCAACACAAATAAACACCTTTCTTAAGGAAACATACTTTATTAAAAATTTACCGTGGATACCGGTCGTGGCGTGGCGTGGTATTAAACCTAGTAATAATACCTAGTTCACTTTTTAGCTAAATAACGATAAATAGGTTAAGCAGTGCAATAAGTAGGTACAGCATCGACTTTTGCATAAGATATTGTTTGCTGGCAACATATTGGGTCCTTTTATAAATGCAATGTGGAAACGCTGTCCTGTCGCGCTTTTAAATAATTTTAGCTTTTCTAAGTAGTTTTAGTGAAAAATATAACTTGTAACGACAGTCCTTTCGTGGCTCTTGCAACCACAAACGTCCGTACAGAAAAAGTGTAGGTACTCTGACTGTAGACAGTTTAAAACAGTTTTTATTCCTTGGAACTGTTCCTCCGCATAACCGGATAATTTTACGGTATGGGTCAAAGTGCCTGTGATTGTTTTACGTTTAAATCGTAGATTCGACGATTTTTGTATTTTTTGTGCAATATTTTATACCGGATGTACAACTAAAAAGGGATACCGGCTGAATCATAGAAACCGTTTACCGTACGGCTTGCGGATATTTTTTTTCAGTCACTAAAAGAAATTGCTGAAAATTATTTTTAAGTTTTTAGGTTGACCGCTAGGGGGCGTTACTATAGAGGCCAAACAAGAAAAGGGATTTTTTCAAAAATCCTCACAGTTATCATGTATCAAAGGTGGCTTTTTCTATTTATTGAAAATTCTGAATAACTTTCGTTTTTGAGTTTTTTCTCTACCTTTTTGTTTAGGGGGTAGGAGGGTACAAATATTGCTATGTAAAAATATTCACAACTTTGGATTGGTCTCGGGTTTGGCTTATCGAAATTTGACCACTTTGAACACTCTTAATAGAGAGTTTTTGTTTTGTTAATTTAATAAAGAACAAAGTTGTTTAAATTCCGTTGGAAGAGCTAGGGGGCTCTATTTAGCAGAATCAACAATTTCTTCAATTATCTCAAAAATTTTAAATGGCTACTTGCGTGTATGCCAAATGCAAATTTCATTAAATTGGGTTAATTTTAAAAAGTTATAAATCTAATATACTAAGCGCACTACTTTTTAAAATAATTAATTTTAGATTTATTCATATTTTTATGGGTTTTGTAGGCAAAATATTAACTCCGAGGCTGTAGCCAGCTACCTTTTTACCAGTTTATTTGTATACAGACAGATCAAAAACCCAAATAGTAAATCAATTTTTTTCTATGGGCACAAACACTTAAAAAGTTGATATTTATTTATAGTACCTACAACTGTGATTTACAAAATAGAAAAGTGAATGAGAAATATCCTTAAATTCTGTAACCTTACTTTCACTTCAACTCCGAAGAGTCAATAAAACTCGACGATTTTGTTAGGCACGCAATTTACATATTTTTGTCTTTGTGTCCGAAAGCAATCATTCCGTCAGTTAATTTACAGATAGCAATAAGGAATATTTGCATTGCCTTGCGGTGTTCTCAGAAGGATTACGGTGTCTTTAAAGCAAAACGTATGCTTTTATAGCATCAATACCAAGTTCCTCTTTAAATTGTAAGTTGTTCTTATTATTACATTTTATACCTTCCCAGATAATTCTTTGCGTGACAGGAGGTTAACCTACCATTACCTTGAATTTAGTTTTATTATACTCTTTCCTTTAATACTAAATATGACAAAAAACCAACTCCTACTTCCAATAATATCTTCGAAGTTGATAAAGAGCGTCGAAGTTGATGAGCACTATATTGCCTAAAAAATGAATTTATTTATAATTTTTGTTAGTTAAAACAATGACGAATAAAAGGAAACATCAGAAGAAGAAAACATTTCATTTATTTCAATAATTTATTTCATTCAATTTCTTCAATTTGTTTCATTAATGCAACTTACCTCTATTATTTGTGTTGTAAATAATTTAAATTTAGGGAACAATAATTTAAATAAATGTTGTGTCAATTATAGCTTTATAGAAGACACAGTAGTATGGTATGTGTTGTGTACCTTCTTGCCTACAAACAGCGTTTGTTCTTATAAAGCTCATTTTTATATTATATTTTCCGCATCTCTGGTTTAAAAAAATATATGGGCTTGCTGTTTTCACAGATATTCTTCTTATTTATTATTCTTTTACTTAAGTTAAAAATATAATAATATATCGTTGCATTTAAAATTTTTGAGAAAAATAAAAAAAAAAGTTGATTTTGCTAAATACCCTCTAACGAAAGTTAAAACTTCTTTCTATATTAAATTGATGGGTAAGACAAAAAAAATTTAGCGAGTTCAAATTTGTCAAATTCCAGTAAGCCAAAGTTGTGAAAATGCTCCTCCAACCACCCTTAAAAAAAAGGTAGAGCCAAAACTCAAAAACGAAAGTTATCCAGAATTTTCATTAGATTGAAAAAATGCCACCTTTAATACATGTTTACTAAGAGGATTTTTGAGGAAATCCCGCTTTTTGTTTGGTCACTATAGTTACGCCCCCTAGCGGCCTACCTAGAAACTTAAAAGTAATTTTCAGCAATTTTTCTTAGTCATTTTTGTAATAAAAATTAGTTTTTCCACACTAGTGCGGAAAAATTTTTCGGCACGATTATGTCAAAATCAATAATATATCAATTATAACTTGTAGTTAGCTTTTTTTTCAGAATTAGTTACTGTTACATATGTATGAGATTGTTATATGTAAATTAAACATTATTAAATTTCTTTGAAATATGTGTTACTTATTTCCACACGTCTGTAGAAAAACTATTGTACCTGACACGTCCGAAAAATGTTTTCCCTGCACTCGGCAGACTCGTGCGGAAAAATTCATTTTCCGCACTTGTTAGGTAAATAGCTATTTCCTACGATCGTGGGGAAAAATTACTTTTCGGCACGATTTATCGTGCGGAAAGTACCACTTTTCCGCACGATTTTACTTTCCTGCACAATTTTTACTTTACCACATTATTTTTGAAAATCGTGCGGAAAAGTAACTTTTCAGGACTACTAGCACTAGTAAGTTTTCCGCACGATTTGTTAAACTAATGAATACCTTATCTAAAACACTCAATAAAGTGAAATACTTGCAAAATAAATATTTTTTTTGCCAGAAGCTCAATAATTTTTGTAATTACAGTATATTATTACGAATCTAATTGACGTTTATCTGAGAACTATATCGATCGTAGGAAAACTTTTGTACCTAACACATGCGAAAAGTGTCTTTTCCGCTCTTGACGGCTTGCAACTGCCGTCGCGTGCGGAAAAGTACCACTTTCCGCACTTGTTAGGTAAATAACTATTTTGCAAGTCGTACGGTAAACGGTTTCGAAGATACAGCCGGCATCCCTTTTCAGTTATATGTACGCCCGGCACTTTACGTTTTCTTGTTTTCCTTTTTAGTCATCGGTTGAACGTCCTCTAGCGGTAAATTTAGAAACTGTCACTGAGTTTCTATTGGGTTAGGGTCGTCAGTCAGTACCTCTTACGTCACTTCAACGTAGTAATCTGACCTAAAAATGCCGAGGTAGTATTTGTTATGTTGAAAGTAGTCGCAAAGATGTCATACTATGACTAATATCTGAAGAACCTTAACATTTAGACGTCCTATAATGTTGACCTAAAGATTGACGTTAACGTATTGGTAGTTCAATAAACGTATAAAGGACATCGGCGACAGACTTATAAGAAATTGGTCGCAATTGGGCGTTCTGGTGACGTTATGAATCATGACGCCAAAATTGTCTTATCCAGTAACTAAAAATTACTTTTTAGTTTTGGAAAAATTAGAGGTTAGTTAACGCACAGACTTTGTGCTTTGGTGTTTTTAGTCTTAAATTTGTTTTTAATAAATAATTGTGCTATTACAAAATGTTTAGGAAACGTGATAAATATAGTACATCATACCATCGAAACCTTAAAACCAAAATAATACATGAAATCATGTTGCAGTAGCAGTAGCAAAAGGGTAGTTAGAAATCAAAGTATCTTTTGCATAGAATTAATTTCGTTAAACGCAATGAACAATAATGTCATATATATTAAAGTAAAGGTAAACAAAAAAACCGTTAAAAAAACAGGAACTCTGTGTACCGTGGTTAATCGACGGCCGGCCGACGGATACTCGACCGTTACCGACTATCACTTGTCAACTGCCAAACAGGCTCGCTGGATGTAATAAGATCCTAAGGCCCCTTTCACACTATCACTTTCGCCGATCAGGTTTTAAACCGGACAGAATCCTGAAGTAAGTAAAACCTGAACCTGATACTGTGAAGAGCTATATTTAAACGCATACTTGTCCGGTTTGCTTCAGGTTTAAAACCGGACCGGCTAAACCTGATAGTGTGAAAGTGGTGTAAGAGTAAAGTAAGTTTTTTGACTTAAAGTAATAATAAATATAGTTTTACGCTTTTGTTTACCTATGCACGATTATAGTGTACTTATTTTAACTAATTATGTATATACGTCATTTGTATTAGACTAATTCTTCCTTTAAATGCGCTTATAGGTTAAAGACTGACTCCGCCATGTTTTACTGCAGGGAGTCAATTTTAGTTTCGTTTTTCGTTTTGCAAAAAAATAAAGGCTTTGAAAAACATAAAACAAATTATTACTGGAAACTGCCCATATTTCATCTACTTTCTGTATTTTTAGTTTTATATGCTAGTTTAATGCCTTTTTCGTATAATCCCAATAGAGTACAATAAGTTTAGTAGTTTCCTCCAAAAATTTCACTTTTAAAAATTATCATAACAAGAAAATAAATAATTTTAAAAAAATGTACAGCTCTTTAAATAACTAAATCGATGAAATTTGTGCTTTTTTGGAGATACAGCCAGTCTTCACTATTTGTGAATCACCCTGACCCTGCATAATTAAAAAAAAAATTTAAGTAAAAAAAGTTTTTCTTTCAATAAAGTAACAAAATTATAATAAAACTGTATGCTCACTCTTACATTATACCAACTGCGTACTCTTACAGACCTATCTTCATGAGAGTTCCTAAAAGAGTGCATTTTCATTTGCCTAATCCGTATTATTTTGAGTTTACTTATGATTTGTTGTAACAAAATGAAATTCATAATTAAAGCTATTGAAGTAGATTTTTTCACTGCGCTAAAGTTTTTTTTAATAAATTTAATTAAACCTTAAATGCGTACTCTTGTAGCATCTATCAACTATCTACCCATATTACATTCGTTTTTTTAATTTTATTTTTATTTGTGGTATAATTTATTTAGCAGAATATCGTATTACTTTTTATCTACGAGTAGTATACAGTGAGCTCAAAAAGGTTGGAATAAATTCGTTTAAAATTCAAGTGATTATTTTCTGGAAAAACGCTTGGACACGTCGATTCCTATTTTTAATTGCGAATTTTTTGACATAAGAAATTTGTATACAGGTTGTTTCAAGAACAACATATACCGTCAACATTGATTTTTTATATAGAACACCCTGTATTATTACATTATTTTTAAATTCTACGATACATTTTAAACACTTTATGTATAACATACCATATCTCCAAAATCAACGGTTTGATTGATAATAATTCTCTTATATCTTCTGAATCTTCAATTAATTCTATTTAATAATTAAATCTATGTTCAGAATGAACCATGACATTGATGAAAAATATGGCAAACTACGAGCGTTTTTAAAAAGAAAATCTGAAGGATTTCAAGCAAAGAAGTCTTCTACTCTGACCACGGAACAAATAATAAAATTTATTGACAAAGCTCCTGATGAAATTTTTCTTTTGCATAAGGTAAAATAAACATCATTCTTATTTGCTTCATGTTATATTAACTATTGAAATTATATTTGTATTGAAAATTCTTCCAAAATTAATGATACTTCACGACCAATTTAGTTTATTAATAATTATTGTACTATTACTAATTTTAGTGTTATTGACAAATAAAATTGTTCATTTAAAATCTCAAAATAATAAACTAGTCGAATATCTACTACTAGCAATAATGTCTCTTATTCCCTCAGAACTTTACTCCTAGCTAACGCGGCTCGGTTCGTAAATATTCCTTGGGGGCGATAGCTATCATTATTGACCGTGGTATAATCTACTATTAAAACTATTCCTAAATAAAATTCGTACTATTTACCTTATAGTTCCTCCAGTAATATAGATAATTTCTTTTCCGAAGATAACAATCCTTGGAATAAAACCGTCTTGGTTTTCGAAAACTTGACATAATTATTGGATATAAATAAATATATTATTGCAATTATAAATTATTCTAGAATAACATTATTTAGGTTTATTTTAATTAAATTATAGTTTTGACAAAAAACAATTGCTGATAATATGACTATTTTTACCTGGCCAATTAAATTTAAATGTTCCTAATTTGATTATAAAAAGATATCTTTACTCTTATTAATCTGACAAAAGAAGGCATTAATTGAAATTTGAATTAAATTATTTGAATTCATAAACTATCTAGTTAGTTCAAAAAACAGGGTGGAATTTTTAACTGGAATAAATTCAGAATTAGTAGGCCTTTTTGCTGAAAAAATACAGAACTACGACTGCGAATATTTTTAGTTTGGTATATTTTTTTCGTGTCTTCATGAAGTTTATCCCTCTTTTGGGCGTAGAAACCGCCCCCAACTTTGTTCAAATGTAAATATGTATATGTATTGAGTTATTGGAAGATGATCGGGACCGCCGTCTTCAGTTTTGTGAAGTGATGATCAATGCACTTGTTCAGCAGTTAGTAAATTTGAGCTGGATTATTTTTACAAATAAGTGTACTTTGTACTAAATGGAAAAGTCAATAAACCGAAATGTCGATATTCGTACGCAGAAAAGCCTCACTCGATGCAAGAAACACACACTCAGCTTCCGCAAAAATTTAATGTTTCGGCAGGCAAAATTCGCGGCCGCGTCATTTGGCCAATATTCCTTGAAGGTAACTTAAATGGCCATACATATGTGTTTTTTTTTTGCAAGAAGAACCTAATCCAGCTTTGACTGATTTATTTCGTCACCATACCATCTTCCTGAGGATCTAATATGGATACAGCGGGATGTTGCTCCGCCTCATTACGCCATAAATGTTCGACAATATTTAAACGAAGTTTTTACAAACCGCTGGATAGGAAGAAAGGGACCATTGAATGGCCGCTACGATCGCTTGACCTTAATCCTCTAGATTATTTCCTTTGGGTCACCTAAAAAGCAAAGTTTACGTAAAAAAAATTTAAAAAAAAAAAAAAATAGGCAATATTTGAAACAATTTTAACAATAAAATAAATTGCGTCTATATTACCGAAATCCTAAAGCAAATAGTGGGTCGTATTCCCTCTTTTATGCCCTTCCAACGAGCTATTACATACCTTTACATTTGAAAAAAAAAAGTTGGAGCGCTTTCTTTCCCCAAAAAAGGGTAAATTTCATAAAGACACGAAGAAATTATTTCAAACTAAAAATAAACGTAACCGTAGTTCTGTATTTTTTCAGCAAATAAAGAGGCTTTCTAATACTAAATTTATTCCGGTTAAAAATTCCACCCTGCATATTTGTAGTAGAATTGAAGCTTTTTCACTGTGATGAACACCCCCTGATGGAATTCCAACCGATAATTGTACTGAATTCGGTTCAATTGCACATAAATACATCAGCGTGCAGAGTTGCTAACGTGCCAATAAAACAAATTGGGTATTTTGAAAGGATGTAATTTTTTTTGGATAAATCGTTAAAAGGTGTGACTGTTGTCAATAATACCATAACTCTTGAAAATATGTTATTTATGGGCTGCGAAAACGTGCCTATCATATTTTTATGTTATTTATGCATTTTGGTGCTACTGTTAATTCGGTGACGAAACGAAATTTTATGAAGGTAATTAGGTACCTACCTACTTTTAACCAGTAAAAGACGTATGGACAATTTTTTTTTCTCGATGAGAAAGTATTGTAACTACCTTCTCGATTTTAAAGGGGTAAATAAAACAAAATTCGTATTTATACTATTTCGGGACTTTGACGGATTCAGGTGGGCGGTGTCTTCGAGGGGTCAGCCCGGTAAGCATATTGGCATTAGCAACGCGGCAAACAATGTATGCACTTGTATTTACATTGCTGCAAGTCCATCTGCTAAAGCATCTGAATCCATCACTGTATTTTTGGATGGATCAAATATCTGCAGTATTGGATTTCTTAAAAGAGCTTCTTTTACCTCCATAAATGCTCGATTTTCCTTTTCACTCTTTTAAAACTTTATATTTTTCTTTAAAAGATCCTACTAAGGTCGGGCTTTCTTAGCAAAATTTGTGACAAAACGTCTAAAAAAGCTGGTCAACCCTAAAGAACGTCTTAATTGTTGGGTAGTTTTTGGTGTTGGAAATTTCTTTATACCTTCTACTTTGCGTTCACCTGGTTCAATTCCATCGTTTGATATTTGGATTCCCAAATACGTCACTTTTGTTTGTAAAAACTCACACTTTGTTAACTTAATTGTTAATCCTGCATTTCAAAAGGATTGTAATACTTTAATCACTTTCATTTTTAGATCTTTTTACTCTTTACCTGGTATCAAAATATCTTCAATATAAAACAAAACAGTTTTATCACTTAAGGGTCCTTATACTTTTTGCATTAATTTTGAAAAATAAAATGGAGAGTTCATCAATCCAAAAATCATCCTAGTTCCAGTTTCGTTAGGGGTAATGAAAGCCGTTTTCTGTCTCGCTTCTTCCTTGAGACTTGTAAGTATCTATAGCTAAATCTAATACTATAAACAGTTTCCTGTTGTTCAATAAGGTCAAATGGTCGTCTAACTTGGTAACAGGAGCTCATTTTCAAGCTCTCGATGAAAATCTAATACTAATCTTGGTTTGCCAGTTTTCTTCTTCACTAATAATACTGGACGTTCGTCTCTGTAACAATGCCTTCATATTTTCATTCCTTGACTATATTCTTTATTATTTCTCTTTCTTGATATGTAGCTTTCTTTGTAAGGCTTTTGATTGACAAGTAAACTGTTTGGTACTTCCTTAATGTCCATCTTAAGTAAATTTGTACATCCCAATTCCTGTATGTCCATCGCTATACAGTCTCTATATTCGTTCAAAATGCTTACTTAATAATAATTCTCTTATATCTTCTGAACTTTCCTGTTCTCGTACGTTTAAGTGCTGTCGTGACACCGATTCTTTATTTGTTATGCTTAATACTGGGGCCGGACTTACTGTTGCTTCAATGCAGTGTCTAGAACATTTTTCCTTATTATCATTAATACTTATCATTGGTAGTATTAATTTTTGTTCGTCTTGCTGACGGTTACAAAATGTATTGAATTAGCTGGAATTTCCACCTCGTTAGGAATTCTTAAGTTCGGCTGGCTGTTTTCGACTTTAGGAAAAATATTAAATGGGTTTTCTTCTATACCCGAATTTTAAAGCGTTATCGACTCTAACGAATGCTATGTGCGGCTGGTCAGTAAACGTTCTTCAAATTAATAGCTCCACAGGTTGAACATCATCTGATACCACGCAAATAAGAATTTATTTCCCTTCTATTTCATCTAAATTTATTTTGACTTTGACAATGCCTTGTGATATTACTTTGTTTCCTTCTGTTCCAAATCCTCTTAATTCACTTCCACTTTCTCCAATTTCAAAACCGCTTGACAATGCCGTGGTCCATTTCATAGTACACTCTCTACTTCCAGGGTCAACTAATGCTTTATACTTTTTTCCATTTACATTTGCTATTTTTAAATATTTTAATATAGACAAATCGTTTGATGTTGATGGTTGTATTAAGTGCATATTTCCAACTTGTATTTTACATATTATTAACTTTTGTGGTATAATGTCGTTCTGTGTGACCCAATTTATTACATACTTCACATAATAGTGTTTTTTTTTGGTTGAGGACAAATCCTTGCCAAGTGCCCGAACTCATTGCAATTATAACATTTTCGTTGTCACTGTTCGTTGTTTAGAGGTGGTCTTCTGTAATTTTGTGGGCTTCTTCCTCTATATTGGGTTCTCTGATTTTGAATAAGTTCGGGAGTTTCTTATTTTGTCTCGGTCTTATTTAATGATGGTAGTTTTTCTTGATATCGTCCTATTGGTTTTGAATTTTTAATTTTATCAACAGAAATTTTGCCCTGTAAAAGTTCATTATAAGTCATATACTTTTGGCAATTAAACTTGCTGCAGTGTCTCTCCAGAAGAGCCCAGTTAACATTTTATATTTAATATCTTCAAATTCGAGGTTTAAATTTTTGCATAGGCTTAACTTTTCATAAAAGTATGATGGAATAGTTTCATTCCTTGTTTGGGTTCTACTACGCATCTTTTTCCATTTGTCAGATAATCTTACCGATGATCGAAATAAAGATTCAAACTCTTTCTTAAATTCTTCCTAGGTGTTTTTTGCATTAGACTTGCTTTGATACCAGTAAGTGGCTGGTCTCTTTAAGTAAGCTCTTGCAGTCTCTAATTTGTAGGCATCTGGCCACCGATTTAATGTTTCGCTCGTTTCAATATTCTTTAGCCATTTTAATGCTCTCGGGATATCTTTATCGACATCATAATAAGTAATCACTTTAGATAGATCGGGTAGCACGTGGAATTGTGCTGTAGTGGCTTCAGATTGTACCGACAATGTAGCTTGGGGAGTTTATCTATCTAAAACTCGAATAAACAAACATCTTATCTTTCTGTCTTCCGTCAGCAATAAACATGTATATCATCCGTTGCATACTAAAAGTGTCACGCCTAGTCGGATTTGGTGGATTTTCTTTAAAATCGCCTGTCACGTAGCTCTCTTTATTCGACATTTTAATTGCTTCTTTTAGTAAAATTTTCTGTTGCAGTAGTAATAACTGTATCTTTTAAATGTCCGTTTTCGGGCCTGTAGTCACGTTCAATATCTAACTTCGCGTCATTCAGCCTTAACCGCGCCGACTTTCCTCTGTGTCTCAATCGTGTCTAACTTCACGTTATAAAAATGCAAATGTCATTCAATTTGGCGGGATAAAATTACGTTTTTATGATTTTAGCTGTAATTTATCTGTTTCGAGTCTTAAATCACTTCATCAACCAACCCTTAAAACGTCCACTGCTGGACATAGGCCTCCCTCATGACTTGCCACCTGATTCTATTTTGACCTGCTTGGATCCAGTTGTTTGCAATTCTTTTCAGATCGTCGGTCAATCGTGTAGGTGGTCTTCCTCTACTTCGTTTATCGGCGCGTGGTCTCCATTCTACCAACCTCTTTGCCCATCTGTCGCCGCTCATTCTGGCTACATGTCTTGCCCAATTTCATTTCAATGTGGTTAATCGTTCGATAATGTCCTTTACGCCGGTTTTTCTCCGCAGGTCCTGGTTTGTAACGTGGTCTCTCAAACTCAATCCAGTCATTGACCTTTCCATTTTGCATTGTGCAACTTTTAGTTTTTTTGCAGATGTCATAGTTAGGGTGAGTGTTTCCGCGCCGTATGTAAGTACTGGTAGAACGCATGGATCGAGTACTTTTCTTTTCTGACAGATAGGAAGTTCACTCTTGAAGACGTGTTTTAACTTTCCGTCCGTAGGCCGCCCATCCGAGGCTGATCCTTCACTTGTTTACATTGAATTTTGTTACGCTGTCCACTCTGAAGTTTTTGGTATCGCTCATCTCACAGTTTTTCGCTCATTTGGGAAAATGGGTCCCTCTCGTACCCCACAGTCTGTTTGGTCTTAAACACTCAAAGTTTTTCTGAAAATTGTTCACTCCCGGCTTATGCCACTTTTGAAATGTTAGAGTATCGTATTTTTCTTACTGACGCAGAATAAAATACTCAATATTCAAGAATTACGTTTTATTTTCTTACATTTTTAATACTTTAAGAAAAACTAAACTAATGACACACTCGTTCATTTTTTGTCTTTCTCTATTTTTTCTAAAAAATATTTGTCTTAAATGTCCATTTATTTAAGGCAAGTTGTAATGTCCAAAGGGAATAAACGAAACGAAGATTTCAGTCACTAATTTTATTCGCATATATTCAGACTTACAATTTATTGTACCGCGTATGCAGGTACGTACTACCCAATCCATACCAGGGCCGCAGGAACCTATAGCTAATAACGGACAGGCGCGGAAATATAAATATGGGCGCTTGCGTTATTAAAGGTTTTAAATATATAAACGAATTGGTGATACATTACACAAGATAATATTTGTTTTAATTAATTCGGCAGCCGTTAATGTAAATATATGGGGACATTTTGTTTGTTCAACAACTTGCAGCAATAGTTCAAACATTAGAATATATAGGAACTTTAAGCATGGACTATTTTTTCAAATTAGAATATATAGTTAAATCAAAACAATTTCCGTTGCACATCATACCTTCGAGTATCAGCAGTATTGCCAGTTTGTAATCAAAATACCCCAGTAAGGAAATGCTTTCGCATTTTTCAATAAAGGTAAAGAACGTGTTCAAGTTTGTAAATATGTTTATTTTTATATTTATTTACACATAAATTACTTTACGTTAGGATTCATTTCGGTACAACAATAACATAGGTGTACTTCGCGCAGCAATGATAGCTAGTCCCTTTGACGAGCAGCCGCGTGAAATTCCAGGGTAACGTTTGTTGGTTGTTGTTTAAGTCAGTGTCAGTGTCAGTCAAAAAGTCACCTTAAAAATTGGCATGTCGCATAGGTATCTCCCATAATTGTGGGATTCGTCTTTTCTCAAGCGGCTACCTTTTTTACTTCTGTTTACTGTTGCAGTAATTGCCAATAGTGGGGCGACTTCCTTTTTACAGTGGACAGTTAGTAATCCACCGGGTTTTATAAATATCAATAAACACGTAGTCAAGCAAAATGGGTTTCATTGACATCCACTTAAAACAGTAGGAACTCTACAAGGCGACCTATGGATAGAGATGGATGGTCCTTCATTACAGTTTACTGCCTAATACACTGGTCATATCTGTTATATTAGGAAATAGACCAGCAACATGATCAGGAAAGAGCGACGTCACATCGCTACCACAAAAATGTGCCATTGCCGCACATAGTGGCCATCACGAGCCGAATTTTCCGGACCAGGAGTCTTTACAGGACTAACAGGACTTGTATAACAGGAAATCAGCTTTCTCAAGTACCTACTAGACTTGAAACCACGGGATTGGAACTTTATTTGGCTAGACTTCGTAGCAAGTTAAACAAGAAACTTTGGAACTACGTAATACAAGTGATCAAAAACAAAAGTGTGAATTTAGTTTACCCATTAATAGGACAGGAGATAGCAAGGTCAGATAACTTTAATTATTATTTATTTACACTACTGTCAAATTGTAAAGCAAATTAGGGACATTTAAATAATAATACGTAATTTAGGTTGTGTTTTTAAGACAGGAATATTTAAACTTATATTTTTGTAAAAATATTTAGTATTGTCAACATGAATAATTCACCAGAGGATCTTGCTAAATTAAAAAGTCAACGGGCAAAAGCCAAACGGGGTATAACTAGGGTTAACACATATATGAGTAATAACAAAGACAATTTATCTGTTAATGTAAATGAATTTGTAACTAGGGAAATTTATTTAAAGGAAGCTATTGAGACTTACTGCGACATTCAGGGTAAAATAGAGGATATTGACGAAGAGGAAGAGCAAGATAGGGTTGATATGGAAGACAAATATTTGTCATTGTTAGCGCAACTTAAAACAATCATTCAATCACGCAGTGCGACAAGCACAGGTACAAACTTGCAACAATCATCACAACCTTCCCCTTCTCCGGACCCCTTTAGAGTAAGATTGCCCAATTTGAACACACCTTCTTTTTCGGGAAAATATGAAGATTGGCAGGTTTTTTTTTGATTTATTTCGGGCACTTATTGACAGTAATAATCAGCTGACCGACGTACAAAAATTTTTGTATTTAAACGGGGCTTTGTCCAATGAGGCGTTAAATTTGATTAACGATCTTTCTCTGACAAATGCTAATTACGCAGTTGCATTAGAATTGCTAAGGAAAAGGTATGACAATAAAATAGTCATAATAAACTCTCATTTAAAAGGCATGCTGGATGCACCGGCTTTTACCAAGGGAAATGGGGCTCAGTTAAGAGCATTTTTAACTCAGATTAGACAACATCTAAATTCACTAAGGGCGCTTAACTTACCTGTGGGTGAATATTAATATATTAATATATTAATATATTTGTTTTCACAAAAATTGGATTTTCAAACTAGGAAAGCGTATGAGCTAGAAAAAAGTAATACCGGGTTGCCAGTTTTAACAGAATTTCTTGAATTCTTAGAAAAGCGTATTGCGCTCGAAACTATTTCGGTTCCTGAAATGCCACGTAGGAAACCTCAAAATACATTTTTGGTAAATGAAAACACGAAGAATGACAATTTAAACCAAAAATGTGTTTTTTGCAATCATGACGGGCATACTGTAAGTAGGTGCTATAAATTTAAAGATATATCGCTAGATGATAAAAGGCAATTTGTACAAAACAAAAGAATGTGTTATAATTGTTTAGGGTTTAAACATTCTGTTACAAAGTGCACATCTAGTGGGTGTAGGGTTTGTAAGAGACGACATCATACATTTTTACACCCAGAGGGTTCAGGTAATGGTGCACAAAATTCTTCATTACAAACTAACGCAAATAAAATACAAATTAAGGGTCAACAACAAAACCAAAATTGTGAAAATACAGGGGTACGCGCAGGTACATCAACAGGGACGCATGTAAATTCGACTGTTCTACATTCTCAGGGACAAAATCAAATATTGTTAGCAACCGCTGTAGTTAATTTAGTTACAGGAGATGGTAGAAAAATACAAGCACGCGCTCTCTTGGATTCAGGCTCGCAGACAAGTTTCGTAACTTCTAAACTTTTAGAGCGGCTAAATTTAAATACTTATAAAACGAAATTACAAATAGGAGGGATAGGTAACAACATTACTCATATAAATAACATGGTAGATATTACTTTAAAATCGGGAATTAATAATTATGCTGTACAAATATCATGCGCTGTTTTAGACAACATTACTTGTCGGTTACCTCACGCATCGGTAGACACTAATAAAATAAAAATCCCTTTAAATATTGAAATGGCAGATCCATTGTATCATCAACCCTCAAAAATTGACATGTTGATTTCGGCAAACGTATATTTCGATTTAGTATTGCCAGGGTTAATAAAACTAGGTTCTGATCTACCTACTTTACAGAATACTAAGTTGGGGTGGTTAATATGCGGTAGAGCACCAACAGTAATGACTAATCAAAATAGTCAAGGTACGCAAGTAACTAATTATTATACCGCAACAAATATTTCTTTGTTTTGTAATAACTTGGAAAATGTTAATGAAATCATTCCCAGGTTTTGGCAACTAGAAGAGGTATCCAATAATAGGTTTTTGTCACCAGAGGACAAATTATGCGAACAGCGTTTTAAGGAATCTGTTAAACGTCTAGATAATGGAAGTTTTCAGGTTAATATTCCATTGCAAAATCACGATGATCATAAAAAACTAGGTAGTTCATTATCATTGGCTACAAAAAGATTTGGGTTTTTGGAAAAAAGGTTTAAAAATAATCCACAGTTATTTTTACAGTATAGGGATTTTATTCATGAATATGTAGATCTTGGGCATGGAAAATTTGTTAATATTAACCAGGAACAGGTTGAGCCACAGCAAGTATTTTTACCGCATCATTGTGTTGTCAGGGAAGCTGCGAGTTCCACAAAATTAAGGGTTGTTTTTGATGCTTCGGCAAAAACGTCGTCAGGCAAGTCTCTTAATGATATCATGTTAAAGGGTCCTACAGTTCAGCCTGAACTTTATGATATCTTATGCAGGTTTCGGTTCTTTCAATACGTCATTACTGCGGATATTCAAAAAATGTATAGGATGATCGAAATTAATCCAGATCAGAAATTTCTACAAAATATTTTATGGCGGGACAGTCCAGATGATTCACTCAAATGCATTGAACTTCAGACAGTAACTTATGGGACAAAGGCGGCTCCATTCTTGGCTACGCGCTGTCTGAATGAACTAGCAAATACGGAAATATCTAACTATCCATTGGCTGCTCAGGCAATCTTACAACAATGTTATGTTGATGATATTCTTTGCGGGGCTAACTCACAAGAGGAACTTGTAAAATTAAAGGACGAATTAGTAAATTTGTTAAGTTCAGCAGGATTCACATTGCACAAATGGTGTTGTAATGATGTTTCATTATCACAATCTTTGGAATTAGGAAACCAGGATACCGAGGTGGACATTTATGATGACAAATATTCTAAAAAGATTTTAGGTTTGACATGGCATCCTTTTCAGGACACATTTAAAATCTCTATTCCAAAAAATATAGAGACACCCAAAGTTACAAAAAGGCAGGTTTTGTCAAGCATTGCGCAGATGTTTGATCCTTTAGGGCTGATAGGGCCAGTAGTATTGATTTTTAAAATTTTAATGCAAGAAATTTGGGCAAGCAAAATAAATTGGGATGAGGAGTTACCAACTAACTTATTACAAAAATGGGAAAATTTGTCTAGTACATTTTCTGAATTATCAAGGTTAAAAGTTCCTAGATATCTTTTTTCTTCTATAGAGTTAACTGAAGTGCAAATACATGGGTTTTGTGATTCATCGTTGGCAGCATATGGAGCATGTATATACATAAGAGGTATCTATGCTGATCAGCAGATTAGTTGCAATGTTTTGTGTTCAAAATCGCGGGTAGCACCGCTAAAAACCGTAACTCTTCCTCGCCTTGAGTTATGTGGGGCATTATTACTTTCACGTTTAAGGCACAAGGTTTTGGCGGTTATTTCAATTAAGTTATCCAAAATAGTTTTATGGACAGATTCAAAAATAGTACTTTGTTGGATTGGCTCTTCTCCTACAAGATGGTCTACTTTTGTTGCCAACCGTGTGTCTGAGATTCAAGAGCTTACGACAAATTGTGAATGGCGTCACGTCAAATCTCAGGACAATCCAGCAGATCATATTTCTCGTGGTCTGACGCCAAATGAAATTCTAACAAATAGTCAGTGGTTTCATGGGCCTGACTTTCTTTTGGATTATAATTTAGATCTTAATATTTCCTCTGAACGTCATGAAGATAATTCATTACCTGAGCAAAGAAAAGTTACACTTACACATGTAACTGTAGATCAAGGTATCGATTGGTCCAGATTTTCTAACTATTCTCGTCTACAAAGAACAATAGCTTATTGTTTTAGGTTTATGCATAACATATCAAACAAATCTGACAAAAGGGTAGGGTCATTGAATATTCGGGAGCTTAAGTATGCTGATGTTAAAATTATTCAATGTGTTCAAAAAGATAGTTTTTCTAAAGAAATTGCCCATTTAAAATTACAGTCAAGGGATGGTAATCAAACATGTGGTATATATAAAGACAGTCATCTTAGGAATTTAAATCCTTTTATTGACAATGATGGGTTAATGAGAACAAATGGCAGATTAGCTAAAGCTAATATTAGTTACAATCAAAAATTTCCAATAATACTTCCAGCAAAACATAATGTTGTTCGATTGCTCATAAAATTAGAGCACATAAAACTACTTCATGCGGGTCCGCAGGCTGTATTAGCAAATTTAAGGTTAAGGTACTGGCCTATTCACGGATTGCTTGAAGTAAAAATGGTATTGAAAAATTGTGTCATATGTCATAGGTTTAAGGCACAAGCGTCACAACAATTAATGGGTGCGCTTCCATTAGATAGGGTTTCTATTTCTCGCCCTTTTTTAAAGGTAGGGGTTGATTTTGGTGGCCCTTTAATGGTTAAACAATCTAGGCTACGAAAATCTGTTACTTCAAAGGCGTACATTGCGTTATTCGTCTGTATGGTTACCAAAGCAATACATATCGAATTAGTTTCAAGTTTGACAACAGATTCATTTTTGCTAGCTCTGAAACGCTTTATTTCGCGTCGTGGTAATCCTATGGTAATTCATAGTGATAATGGTACAAATTTTAAGGGAGCAAATAATAAGTTGAGGGATTTTTATTTCTTTTTCAAATCTCAAGAAAACAAAGAATATATTAAATCATTTTTGTCTCAACGGGAAATAGAATGGCAATTTATTCCACCTAACAGTCCACATTGGGGTGGCCTATGGGAGGCGGGAATAAAATCAACAAAATATCATCTTCGTAGAATAGTGGGAAATAGCTGTCTCACATTTGAAGAACTTACGACAGTTTTGGCACAAATTGAGGCCATATTAAATTCTAGGCCACTAAGTCCAATATCGTCTGATCCATCAGATTTTAACTGTTTAACTCCTTCTCATTTCTTAATAGGGGAACCTTTAACTTCTTACCCTGAAAGAGATGTATCCGACATGCCAGAAAATAGATTAGCTTTTTGGGAAAAATGTTGTAAAATTCAACAAAATTTTTGGAAACGTTGGTCAGTCGAATATTTGAATCAGTTGCAAAATAGGCCAAAATGGTTTTCTCCGCAGGAGAATTTAAAAGAAAATATGGTAGTATTATTAAAAGAGGATAACGCTCCTCCGCTAAAGTGGCACTTAGGTCGAATTGTGGAAGTTATTACGGGATCAGATGGAAAGGTTCGAGTTGCAAAAGTACGAACAAAGGAAGGAGTGTTCACTCGGACAATCACAAAATTATGCCCTTTGCCACATGAAGTAGGTTGAAGCCATCGCTTCAACGGAGGGGAGTATGTTCAAGTTTGTAAATATGTTTATTTTTATATTTATTTACACATAAATTACTTTACGTTAGGATTCATTTCGGTACAACAATAACATAGGTGTACTTCGCGCAGCAATGATAGCTAGTCCCTTTGACGAGCAGCCGCGTGAAATTCCAGGGTAACGTTTGTTGGTTGTTGTTTAAGTCAGTGTCAGTGTCAGTCAAGAAGTCACCTTAAAAATTGGCATGTCGCATAGGTATCTCCCATAATTGTGGGATTCGTCTTTTCTCAAGCGGCTACCTTTTTTACTTCTGTTTACTGTTGCAGTAATTGCCAATAGTGGGGCGACTTCCTTTTTACAGTGGACAGTTAGTAATCCACCGGGTTTTATAAATATCAATAAACACGTAGTCAAGAAAAATGGGTTTCATTGACATCCACTTAAAACAGTAGGAACTCTACAAGGCGACCTATGGATAGAGATGGATGGTCCTTCATTACAGTTTACTGCCTAATACACTGGTCACATCTGTTATATTAGGAAATAGACCAGCAACATGATCAGGAAAGAGCGACGTCACATCGCTACCACAAAAATGTGCCATTGCCGCACAGAACGTAATCAACAGAAATGTGTATTTATCCCTTTGTTGTTCTTAAAAGAACAGTTTTTAATCCTATTTATAAAACGATTTGCAGTTTTAGTTAAAAACGACTTAAATAAACTCACGAAAACACGAAAGGAAAACAATAAACGTCAATCAAAATTCGCCAAGAAATAAACTGGCATCACACACTTCTGTTGCCAACTGTTAGCCCAAAAAATTCAAATGATATTAATTTTTAAAAGGCTAACTTTAAAAAACATTTTCTTTAAGCGGCTTAGTATCAAAGAAAAATACATTAAGTTTCTTTTACATTTAATATCGCATGAAATTTATATATTTTTTGCCCAAATTTAATTTTCTTATGTTTCCTGACCGATTTTGAATTATCAGCTGATTGATGACGTGCAACGGAAATTGTTTTGATTTAACTATAAGTATTTTTATTATTGTTTTTACTTTTTTGCTATTAAGAATATAAAAGTTTATTAAATTTTAATATTATTTAAGTCTTACTCTATATAATACTATTTTAACGCAATTTAACCTAAACTTTCTGTCTAAATCCACCTCTTCATCTTATGTCGCTTTTGATTTAATATTTTTATATTAAATATAAAAAAATTATCTTACCTCCAAATGAAGGCCACAGAATATTGTGGTTTGAAAGCCACTTTTAAATTTCCATTACTACCGATTTTTGGTACCACAACGGTCCTTATAAGATTACGAGTGACTGTTTAGACAATGCCAGAGGTCTGCCACTATAACCTAACCTAACCTACCGATTTTTAAGTCTAGTGTTGTAAATTTTTCGTTTCGTCAAAAAGAAAAACCAAAGTAACAGTTCCACAGAATATCTTCGATAATAAATCCTATATATCTGATTCTCCTAAAAGTGTCAACAATGGTATACCCTGTTATTAAACTTACATTTTTACTGCTTTTAACATTACTTCATAGTCACGGCTCGCATGTACTTGAGTTTTTTAGTACCCACTTATTTTGCATAATAAATTAATATTGCCCGAGCATGATGAAGAAATTTTAAAACTGTTACAGTAGTAAGTATTGTTATGAATTTTAGACGGATACTTTTATTTAATTTTCTATAATTTTGATATCAGTAGGGCTAATAATTGCAGCTTAATGCCAATCGCAATGTTCTGATGAGCACATTTCGTAGAAGTACAAGATGTTGGTATTGTATTTACCTTTACTTGCAAAACTTTGACTAGGGCAGCGGCTCGACACTTGAAATCTTCTTATTTTCCTCTTTTGACGTACTATTTGCATCCTTTTGAATAACTCAATAGGCTTTGGTTTGATTAAAAACACGACGATTTCTACAACGTATATTTTCGAGTCCTCTCTAGCTTCTTATACAGTGACCACCGACAGCATTATTGCTCTATATGGATAACTTTTTTATTATTAATTTCTTTGAAAATTTTATTCTTGATAAAAGTTTCTGCGTCCGCCTAAACTAAAAAAGCGCTCATTAAAATAGAAAAAAACCGTATAGCATACAACGAAAATTAAATTTTTTTTAAATTTGCTTATGAGTAAAGTATTCTTATATTTCGTTTCAGATAAAATTTTCATTTGTAAAATGAACCAGGTCAATCGTTGTGGTATTACCATGAATAAAAGTAATAAGTATTAAGTAAAGTTTGCAATAGATGATAATACCAAAAGTAATGTAAGAACCGTGTCATACAGATAAAAACCTGTAATAGGTACTGAACCAGATAAATAAAATAATTTTATTGCCCTATACTAAGAACTTACTATTGCTAATCTTTTCACATAACAGTAAACGCCACTATTATCACTCATTCTTAAAACAAAAATCTACAATTACTTAAATAAAGTTGAAACATCATAACAAGATAATAAAAGTATTCAAAACATATTATTCTCATAAGATTATGAATACGTTAGTGACAAAAACAAACAGAATAAAAAAAAATAATCTAAAAAAATTGGTCGATACCACCACCATTTCCTTGAATACACATGCGAGCTCTATTTATTAAAGAAAATCTTAACCTTTGAAAAATATATGGTTTCAACCTAAACTTGTCTTCCGCTTAAAGGATTCTTTCTAATAAATGATTCTGGGGCCGTTTAACAGGATCATCTTGACTCCGATCAATCCAGCGATTAGGAAAGATTTCGTGTAAATAGTTCCTAACAGCAAAATGCGTCGGCACCGCCTAGTTAAAACCAAATATTTTGTCTTACCACTGTAGAGGCAAATCATCAAGTAAACCGGGTAGTGTGTTTTGAAAAAATATTTTTGGCTAGTCCTTTACCACCATATTAATTAGGGTGAAATTGTCAGATTATAATAATTATAATCCGATTGATAAATTCATGGTAACCTTCAAAAAAACTCTTAAGGCAGAAAATGATACTCTTATTTTCTTTAATACCAATAAATTCAAACTAACTCTAATAAATCCTTCAACCTCGCTACTATGGTCTCCCCAAAATACACAAACAGAATGTTCCTGTTAGACCGGTCGTCTCATATTGTGGTTCACTATGTTACAAACTGAGTTGATGGTTAAACAATTTCCTTATTTCACTCACTAATTTAGAATTTCTTTTTCAGTCAAAAACTAAAGACCTTGGTGCAAAAACCGGACAAGTCCATTTTGGTCGAAATAACGATTTCCATTAAAATGTATGTATTAAAATATCGCCGATCGATTGGTACAAAAATCAGCCAAGTCCAAAGGAATGCTGTTTAAAAGTTACCTCAGTTACCCATTTACCTTTTTAATTGTTTTACCTATTACCTGTGTTAATGTATTTGTTATTGTTACTTTTGAGAAGTGAGCCAGTTTTTTTAGTTTTGTAACAAGAGACAGCAGTCAACAACTCAAGAAACCTCTGGTTGACAACAAGTTTAATTTTCTACCAATATAATTTAATTTAAAAAGAAATACAGTCCACTCTATTTATTTGAACGAATGAAGAAAATTTGAGTCAGCTAATAATTCTACATAAAGTTGGTCCACAACGAGACGGATCGCAAGATTAAATTTAAAGAAATCTGACAAGGAAGTATAGTCGACCAGTTGTTGAAGTAAGATGTCAATTTTATTCAGGAAGAATTTCAAATATTGAGCTGGTCAAATTGAAGTTTGGAAAATGCTATTTTAATTCAAATTTTATATCTTATGCAGTTTTAGATCCACAATTTCGTCAATCTAGAGGTCAATTTATTCATTTTCCATAAATTCAGAAGTACAATTTTCCAATTTTTTGAAGACAAAATAGATTATTTGGATCTATTTTGTAAATTTAAAGGTCAGTTCACGCCTTTCCATGTAAGTATTCCGCTTGGATGACTGTATTGGCTTTGAGAAATAAAAGCCAATTATATGAGTTATAAGTGAGCCAGAAGGCTCTCAGGATTTAAAAAAATTAATAAGAAATAGAGGTACCATTAAGCAAAAGTTATCAGTAATAGAAAAGTTTGTTAATAAAATAAAAACTACGTCTCCTGATAACAAGCCCAGTTTAAATGATGTTGAGTTACGTTTCAAACATAGTTTAACATTTTTACAAGATTTTGACAACATTCAATTAATAATCGAGTCTTTATGTGAAGAAAATTATCTAGAATCTCATTTCAAAGAAAGAGAGGACTTTCAAGAAAGGTACCATTTAGTTCAAGATTTTTTATCTACCTATATTTCATCAAATGTTATAAAACCTGTTATTCACGTCAATAATTCCGCAAATTTTAAAAATTATTTTGATTCGTTGCAGAATGTTTTACTGCCAAAACTAAAGTTACCTACCTTTTCTGGGAACTTTGAGCACTGGCTAAATTTTAAACTTAGTTTTAAATCAATTATTGATAGTAATACCAATTTAACAGATTTGCAGAAGTTTCAGTTTCTAAAGGCTTCTTTAGAGGGTTACGCTTGTAGGTTTGTTGAAGGTCTTGAAGGTGTAGAA
Source organism: Polydrusus pterygomalis (assembly GCA_963969555.1). Taxonomy (NCBI): domain Eukaryota; kingdom Metazoa; phylum Arthropoda; class Insecta; order Coleoptera; family Curculionidae; genus Polydrusus; species Polydrusus pterygomalis. The sequence continues at coordinate 54,442,440 of OZ018380.1, read as the reverse complement.
AATCCATATGAACAGTCTTGGTATAATTTATTTGACAAATTTGATAAGAAACAATTTCTCTTAGATACTCACTTTCAACAATTGCTCAATGTTTCACAATTAAATAAAGAAAACTTTCATAGTTTTAATATAATGTTAGATCAAATCTCAAAACATATAACTGCTATTGAAAGCATAAAATTAAATTCAAAGATAATGTATGATTCTTTGATTATTCATTTGTTGTCTGGTAAGTTTGATAAGGTAAGCTTACGAGAGTGGAAAGAATTAGAATACGATGAAGATTTACCCACTCTTGATGAATTTCAAGAATTTATAAAAAATAAAGCTGATTTATTGCAGTCTTTAAGCAATCCTATGCTGTTAAATCTGTCCAGACAATAAATAATAAACCATATCAAAATAGATATTCTAACAATTCGCAATTAAATTTGTCTGTCAATAATCCAGAACCGTATTCAGTTAAATGTAATTTTTGTAAAAAGAATCACACAATTTATAAATGTAAAGAGTTTTTGGCTTTACCAGTAAAAGAAAGAATAGATAATGTTAAACGTCTCAATTTATGTCAAAATTGTCTGCGTACAGGTCATAGTCATGACAAATGAACGTTTTTCCCGTGTAAAATGTGCAAAAGTAATAATAAGGTTTTGAAACATAATACTTTGCTTCATATTAACAATGCTGTCAGAGATCAAAACAACCAAAATTCTCAGACTTTACACATGTTGGTAAGACCAACTATTAAATGTCAGTCTCAAGTTATTTTGTCTACTATTTTATGCAAAGTTAAAGATGGCTATTATCATGACTGTAGAGCTTTATTAGACTGTGGTGCACAATCTAATTTAATTACAGAAAACTTTTGTAAAAAGTTGAAGCTTCATTGCACCCAAACCAATTTATCAATTATGGGAATCAACCAAGTAGTTTCCCAACTAAACAAAAAATTTATTCTATCCCTTATTTCGAATGCATCTGATTTTAATTGCACAATTGATTGTTTTGTTAGTCCCGTTATTACAAGTAATATTCCTGCATGTCAGATTAGCAATATTGATAACTGAAATATACCCAAAACATTTTATTGGCCTATCCACACTTTTATATTTCTAGAGAGATCTTTTAATAGGTGCAAGTTTATTTTGGGATCTTTTATTGGATGGTAAAATACAATTATCTTATAATCTTCCAAGTTTACAGAATACCCGTTTTGGTTATATTGTGACTGGAATATTGCCTTTCTCAGTATCAATAAATTCTACCTCAGTTTGTAATTTCTCTAAAATTCACATTCCAGAGGACGACCAATTAAAAAGGTTTTGGGAATTAGAAGAAGTAAATATGATTTTACCATTAACCAAAGATTACTTTGAGTGTGAAAAACAGTTTCAGAATGATACATTTAGGAATGATGAAGGTCAATTTGTAGTCAAATTTCCATTAAAACATTCTTCTAATATGTTAGGAGATTCTAAGGAAATAGCTTCTAAAAGATTTTTGTCACTAGAGAAGAAATTTACAGATCCTGAGTTTAAAAAGTTGTATTTCGATTTTATCCATGATTATGAATCCTTGGGTCACATGACCAAAGTTTTAGATAAAGATAATAATAATTCTAATAATATTTCTTATTTTTTACCTCATCATGGTGTTTTAAAAGTAGAGAGTATCACTACAAAGTTAAGAACAGTTTTTGACGGTAGTTGTCCTAATTCTTCAGGTTGGTCTCTTAATGATATTCAGTATGTTGGGCCAAAAGTACAAAATGATATAATATATATAATTTTACGATTTAGAATTCCTAGGTATGTAGTTTCAGCTGATATATCAAAGATCTATCGTTGTATTTTAATGAACTCTGAACATATACCATTGCAACAAATTTTGTAGCGCGAAAGCCTTAATGATAAGCTTTCAGTCTATCAATTATATACAGTTTCTTATGGCACAAGGTCAGCTCCTTACTTAGCAATTAAGTGTTTAAATGAATTAGCCAGTCAAAATGTTCAATTTACGCACGTAGCAAAGATATTCAAGATAATTTTCAGGTCCATTTGTTATGTGCAAAAAGCAAACGAAAACGATTACAATTCCCAAGTTAGAGCTATGTGCTAGCCTACTTGGTTCTCAACTAATTGAGTTAGTTAAAAATGCATTGTCGCTCTCTGTTCCTATAATTATGTGGTCTGATTCCCAAGTTGCCTTAAGTTGGATTGGGACTGAGCCCAGTTTGCTACAAGTCTTTGTGGCTAATAGGGTTTCGAAAATCCAATCATTATCCAATTTGAATGATTGGAGATATGTAAATACTAAAGATAATCCTGCCGATTTAGCTACAAGAGGTGTTAACCCAGAATATTTATTAAACTCTACTCTTTGGTGAGTTTGGTGGACAGGTCCTCAATTTCTTAGCTCCAGTATGTCGGACTGGCCTGTTACTAATAATTACTCAATTCCTTTCAACCAATTACCGGAATTAAAAAAGAAAGCTACCAATTTGCAAGCTGTAGTTACCGAGAATCATTATATTTTTATGAAATTTTCTAGTTTATTAAAACTAAGACGTGTTACAGCACTTTGCATTCGATTTTTTAATAATTTAAAAAATAAAAAAAATAAGCTAGATTTACAAACAGAACCCATTTCTGTATCTGAATTGAATCATGCTAATGAATCTTTAATTCGATTAGCTCAAAGTGAATGTTTCAATTCTGAATTAAATGTGCTAAATAAAAATTGTAATCTGGATAAAAAGCACAAACTGTCTTCATTAGCTCCTTTTGTTGATACTAAAGGTCTCATGCGTGTAGGTGGTCGTTTAAAAAATACATATTTACCATATGATGTTAAGCACCCAGTTTTATTGCACTCTAATCATCCTTTTACAAAGGTAATTTTTAATTATAAACATAAACAGTTGCTACACCCAGGTCCACAGCTCATATTAGCATCCATACGACAATTCTGTTGGCCAGTGGGTGGTCTTAATTTAGCAAAAAAGACAGTTAAAAACTGTATAGTGTGTTTTAAATTTAACCCTACGCCTGTAATGCATCCTATGGCTAGTTTACCTGACAATCGCATTAAACCTAATTTGCCATTTCAAACTACAGGTCTTGATTATGCCAGACCATTTTTTATTTTAAATAAACCTGGCAGAGGAGCAAAATTAGTTAAATGTTATTTAGCAGTATTCATATGTTTTTGTACGAAGGCTGTTCATTTAGAAATAGTAAGCAATCTTACTACTGATTGTTTTCTAGCATGTTTAAAAAGATTTACCTCAAGAAGAGGTTTGCCTTTACATATTTTCTCCGATAATGGAAGTACATTTATTGGGGCAAATAATGAGTTAAAAAATTTAGGTAATTTTTTACAAGCAAATCAAGACTCTATTATAAATGAAACAAATCAATGTAATATTCGTTGGGTATTTATACCCCCATATACTCCAAATTTTGGAGGTTTATGGGAGGCAGCTGTAAAAAGCGCTAAACATCATTTAAAACGAGCTCTTATTAACAATAATGTCACTTTCAAAGAATTAAATACATTAGTTATCCAAGTGGAAGGTATCTTAAACTCTAGACCTCTGTTTTCCATGTCAAGTGATCCCAATGACCTATCTCCAATTACCCCTTCCCATTTATTAATTGGACGATCCATAAATTCTGTCCCTGATCCTAACCTGCAAGAAGTAAAATCTAATCGATTAACCAGACTACAACATGTTCAAAAGTTATGTCAACAGTTTTGGACACAGTTCTCAAAACAGTACATCTCCCAACTTCATGCGCAGTACAAATGGAAAGAAAGCAAATCCAAGTTAAATAATGGTACCCTAGTTTTAATTCGTAATGATAGACAACCTCCATACAAGTGGTCCCTAGGACGTGTTGTGAAGCAATTTTACAATATAGATGGTTTCCCAAGTGTCGCAGAAGTCCTTACCCATAATGGAACAGTTACAAGATCAGCAAGACATTTGTGTCCTCTACCCCTCCAAGAAGAGACTGATCATTAGTTTTGATGTTTCCATTATTCTGTGACTATGTGAATTTTATAAACTTTATAATGTGAAGACTAACTTCAATTGGCTATTTAAAGGTACCCTTCAAAGGGGGAGTTATGTTTAAAAGCTACCATAGTTATTTACCTTTTTAATTGTTTTACCTATTACCTGTGTTAATGTATTTGTTATTGTTACTTTTGAGAAGTGAGCCAGTTTTTTTTAGTTTTGTAACAAGAGACAGCAGTCAACAATTCAAAAAACCTCTGGTTGACAACAAGTTTAATTTTTGACCAATATAATTTAATTTAACAAGAAATACAGTCCACTAATTTATTTGAACGAATAAAGGAAATTTGAGTCAGCTAATAATTCTACAAATGCAACGTTATATATAACTTTAGGACTTGGCCGCTGGCATTATTGGGTGCAAGAAACAGCTAAGTCCAGGACGTTTTGTCAATTTCCCAAAACTTATAAAATATGGACTTGTCCGGTTTTTGCACCAAGGTCTTCCTCCTCTCAGTTAGCTAATGACCTTAAAGAATTACATATCCCTGACACTGCTCTCTTAGAGTCTTTTGATGTCAGTAAACTGTTTCCGAGCATACCTCCGGAGGATTGCATAACACTTATCAAACAACTTTTAGAAGATACATCTGACCTCGATCAAGTTCCACATTAAAAACCTTTGCATTCTTATTAATCTAGTTCTTCAACAATTTTTTTTTCAATTTAATTACAAATTTTATAAACAAAATTCAGGTCTGGCCATGGGTTCAGCCGTTTCACATTTTTTAGCTAAAGTATTTATGTCTAGTTTAGAGGCTAGGATAGAAAACAGCCAATATTTTTCAAATATTTTGTTTATCAAACGTTATGTTGATGGCATCTTTGCTGTCTTCAATGGTAACCTTGAAAGTCTAAACAATTTTTTCACTTTTCTTAATTCTTTACACCCTTCTATCGCTTTCACTTATGAGACTGAGGTTATCGATACTCTACCTTTTCTGGACCTACAACTGACTAAATCTCACAATAGAATTAAATTTGCTATATATTATAAACCTACCAGCACTGATTCTACTGTTCCTTTTTATTCAAATCATCCTCACAATCAAAAACTTTTAGCCTTTTACTTTTACTTTTCTAGACTTTTTACGGTTCCCCTTGAATACTTCGAATTTAAATTAGAACTCTGGGTATTATAAGACTTATTAGCGGACTTAAACCGACAATAAGTATATCCCGCATTACGGCCAAGAGATCGATTTTGGACGAAGCAACAGATAAGTGGAATAGGCACTGGCTGAACTTACCAGGCCTAAGACACACAAAGGCCTTGTTAAACAGTTATGTAATCACATAGAAACCAACAGCTAACTAACAAACCACTAGAGCTCAATACGACGCACCTTAAAGCCTGGTGGGATTGTATACCGGCCACTGCAGATTGCCACACCATAATATGCGCAAATTTGGATTAGCGCAAGATAAATAATGCAGGTTCTGACACTGCTGCCAAAAGACATGAAGAATGTCTCCCCCAATACAATTATAAACTTCATTGAGAAGCAAGATCTATTGGGAGAAATATAAACAAGGTGTGAGCCACAAGATCATACGGTCGCAGGAGAAGATTAAGTGTAGCCACTCGCTTTTATCCTAACCTAGCCTAACCTACTACTACTGCAACTACTACTAGTTATTAAAATTAATAATTGGAAAAACAGCGGATAATTATTACTCTCCCCGTATTATAATGCAAGCATTATATTGAAAATATAATAGGTTATGTTGTAATCACATAGCAAACTAATAACTAAACGATTTCAATAAATTAAGGCAATACAATAATAATTGTATCTGGAGATTCTTATAGCTACTTTAAAATAAATGGTATTAACGAAAAAATGTAATAACAGTTCGCCTATATCATTCTGGGCTATCTTAAAGCTGCGGGTGGATTATTTCCTTCTTAGGAATATCAGGAAATTCTTCGGTTTCTGCTTTAGGTTATTACTGTATTAGTTTTACATGTTGGGTGGAATATTTACCGCAGAAAGAAAATTGATTATTTTAAAGAAGCCTCAAGAGAAGTATGTTACAGGGTAATTTAAAATTTGGGACGTTCGGGAAGATATGTACCGGGTGTCCCAACTTACAAAGAGTATGATAAAATTAGGATAATTGAGTTATTCACATTTAAAAAGTAATAACTAAGATATTTAAGCTATAAACATTTTCTTATGCTTTAGTTGATCTCTCGAGACGGTTTTGGCAGTTCAAGTCCTAGGACTTGAATTATTCCACCTTTTTTGAAAAGCAGCTGTTTTTATCACAGAAAGATTGTATGAATACACTACAATAACGTAGACAAATAAAAATGTATTAACTTATAATTTTTCTTCTAAGCGGGAGCTCTCTTTTTAGCAAATTGTTTAAATAAAATACCTTTATCCTGATACCGCGCGTGTCCCAAATCATGTAGAAATTTAACGAAATTCGTTATTAAAACTGACATGTCATAACTTAGCTTATTATAACTAAACTATTAATAATATTCTTAATACAACATTATTTATAATATACATCAAAAACGAAGCAGTTATTAGTAATTTATTCTTCTTCTTTAGGTGCCTTGTCCGCCTCGGACGTTGGCAATCATCAGCGCCATCTGAACAGCTCGGCGGAACAATGTGGTGGTGCTCACTCTAAACCATTGCCTTAGGTTTTTTAGCCAGGATACTCTTCTTTTACCCGGGCCTCTCCGTCCTTCGATCTTTCCTTCTATAATAAGTTTTAAAAGTCGATACTTGTCATTCCTTAAGATGTGACCAAAATACTCCACTTTGCGCTTTTTTAGTGTGAACAGAACCTCCAGCTGTTTATCGAGTCGTTGAAGTACCTCGGCGTTTCGCACTCTTTTTACCCAGGAAATTCTCAGGATCCTTCTGTACGTCCACATTTCAAAGGCCTCCAGTTTCTTGCATATCGCATCTGTCAAAGTCCAATCTTCCATTCCATAGAACAGTATGCTGAATACGTAACAGCGAAGCAGTCGGATGCGCAGAGGCAAGCTTAAGTCTCTACTGCAAAGTACATTACGCATCTTCAGGAACGAAGCACGAGCTTGTTCTATTCTTGCTCTAATCTCCTGCATACCGCCCCATTTTTTGTGTAGCTGGCACACGAGATATTTAAAAGTTTCCACTCGCTCAATTCGTTGTCCGTTGATTTCCAGCATTCCGTCTACGTTGTTTGACTTAATAACTGCTAGCCACTTTGTCTTTTTTACGTTCAGGTTTAGGCCGGCCTCCGAGCTTGCAGCCGTCACGCGGCTAACCAGTTCTGCAGCCCCTTCAGGGAGTCGGCAACAAGAACATCCGCGTGCCTCAGATTGCTGATACTAATCCCGTTAACAGTGATCCCTTCGTCGCATTCGTCTAAAGCCTCCTGAAATATCCTGTTGGAATACAAATTGAATAGTAGTGGCGACAAAATGCACCCCTGACAAACGCCCCTCAGGATTTTAATCTCGTCAGACGCGTTGTTATCGATTCTCATATGAGCAGTTTGATTCCAGTAAAGGTTGGCTATTATTCGAATGTTTCGTTCTTCTAATCCTATTTCTTTGAGAATATTGATCAGTTTTTCATGTTTGACTTTATTAAAGGCTTTTTCGTAGTAGATGAAACATGCGTAAACGGTCACCGATATGTCCCGACACCTTTGGATTAGAACCTGTATGCTGAATAATGCCTCCCTTGTTCAGAAGCCATTGCGAAAACCAAACTGAGAATCACCCATCATTGGCTCGCTCTTCGCATACATTCTCTTGTGTATTATTTTCAGGAAGAGTTTAAGCACATGGCTCATCACGCTAATAAGATGATAATCGCCACAATTCTTGGCCCTCGCTTTTTTGGGGAGCCGGACAAAAGTGGATTTCAACCAATCAGAAGGCATGCTGCCGTTTCGGTGTATAAGGTTGAATAGTTTTACTAGGTTGTCAAGTGATTCTTCGTTCTGTAGTATTTTTAGAACCACCATATAGACGTCTTCAGGACCACTAGCTTTCCCATTTTTTGAATTTGACAGGGCACACTGAATTTCTGTATTCGTTATGTCCAAGCCTTGGCCTTGGTCAGAGAAATCTAACTGGAGTTCTGGCCGAGTATCGTAAAATAGCTACTCGATGTAATTGCACCATTCCTTCGATCAGTTTTTCTGAAGTGTCCAGTGCCTGCCCTGCGCGTTCTGCAATGTCGCCAAGCTTTTGTTTCTACAAATACCTGCTGCTTCTTTTATCTACTTGTGCATGTTTAAAGTGTCATTTTTTGCTCCCATTGCTTCCATTTCTTGGAATTGCTCGGAGAGCCATTTCTCTTTTGCTTCTCTTATCTTGTTTTTAGGTACTCGTTGTTTCTGCCCTTGTATCTCCGTCTTTTTTCCATCCGTTCAAGAATCTTCTCCGACATCCATGGTTTCTTCTTGATGTTTCGTTGAGGTTTAAGGATTTTGTTGGTACTCTCTGTGATCGCATTTCTTATATTGAACCACAGTTGATCAGTCTCTGCTGACTTCGTTATGGGTATCGCATCCAGTCTGGAATTCAGTTCTTGTTTTAATGTGCTTATTATATTTAAGTCCTTTAGTTTTGACAGATCTGGCTTACTATTTGTGGGTTTTTGCAAACATCTTTTGAGTGCCAGTCTTACTGCTCCAAAAACTGGATTATGATCAGAGTCTATATCTGCCCCTGGATATGTTTTTCCGGACTTTATGCAGTTTCTGTATCGCTTTTTAATAAGTATAATAGCTATTTATACAATAAGTTGCGAAATGAGTGTCTTTTAGGCACGCGACGTGAAAATTGTCCAACGAGGCAAAGCCGAGTTGGACAACACGTCAAAGTGACTAAAAGACATTGTTTCGTAACGAATTGTATACAATATTTTTCTACTGAGGTTTTATAATAAAAAACTTAATTTTACTAACATTTTATTACCTATGTTTCATTTACACCTTTCATGTCAAAAAAATCGACAGTTGTCAAAAAAAATTCTAAAGATTTTTTTGTCAGAAACTGCGACAAATATAAAAGTAAAAATAAGTGATTTAGAGGACTCAGACATTGAAAATGCCGCAAATGAGGCAATGGTGTACCTTGTTCCCCAAAAATCAAGAAGTTTATATGAGGGCACATACGAAAAATTCAAAAAATGGTGTGAAGAAAAAAGGTAAAAAACTTATCAGAAAAAGTCTTTTTGGCATATTTTTCACTATTATCCGATGCCTATAAGCCATCAACTTTGTGGAGTACTTACTCAATGCTTCGAACGATGGTTTATTTGAATAAAAATGTTGAGATGAAGACATTTACAAATCTAATCGCATTTTTGAAAAGAAAATCTACGGGGTATAAACCCAAAAAGTCGAAAGTTTTTTCTAAGGAACAAATAGAAAGGTTTGTCAAAGAAGCAGACGATAAGAACTATTTATTGGACCAAGTCATACTTATTGTGGGAATCTCTGGAGCATGTCGCAGAGAAGAACTCACATATTTAAATATGAATAATATCGAAATTTCGGAGTCTTTAATTAAAATATCCATTCCAAACACTAAAACAAATGTTGCAAGAAGCTTTGTAATTAGCGAAGGCTCTATTGACGGCATCAACTTCTTGAATATTTTCCGAAAGTACGCGCAGTTACGTCCAGCACACATAACCCATGAAAGATTTTTTATCGCATACAGAAACTCCAAATGTTCCAGACTTCCAGTGGGTATTAATACCTTTGGAGCAACACCAAAAAAATTGCTGAGTTCTTGGAGTTTCCAAACGCTAAAGAATATACACTATACAGGCCACTGCTTTCGAAGATCTTCAGCAACTTTTTTAGCTGACTCTGAAGCGGATATATTGATGCTAAAGCGACATGGAGGTTGGCGGCCAAATACCGTGGCTGAGGGGTATATAGACGATTCTTTAGAAAATAAAAGAAAAATTTCCGAAAAAATTCTTGGTGAAAAATCTTTGGACGCTAACAACAAACGTGTTAAATCTAATGAATCCTAGTGTTCTACCAGCTCTACTAGTGGCATGGGTTTAATTGATATTGCTGTTGCAGATTCTATTTCTATTTCAAGTTCAAATTCCTCATCAATTTTACAAAGAGAAATATCTCAACGTACTGTTTTAGGTTACCCCAGCATTAATTTTAATAATATAAGTAACTGTACTGTTAATATTTATAATAAATAGGTAAAACTATAGTCTGTGTTTATATAGCTATTACTTGTAAATAAATACTTATTATAAGCTGTTTCATTTGCCCCTTTCAAAAATTGACACTTGCCAAAAAATATTAAATTATACCTAGTCTGTGGTTACGTTTTAATTGTAAATAATTACCTGCGTTACTTTTAAGCACGTGGCTCCTGGTAACGTGCTTAAAAGTTTTTTAAGCACGCTGCGCCTAAAAGGAGGCTATTAAAAAACCATAATGACAATCGAAAAGAGGTTATTATAAAACGTCAGTAGAAAAAGTATATTTAATTGCGAATAATTCTTTCGAAGGCATGGGTGCTGGATGTCCACGTATAGAGCCTTCTGGATGGAAGTTTAAAGAAGGTGTTTGATACAGTAAAATCTTGTTCCTGGCAGAACTGAACTAGCCGGTCTCCCCTATTGTTTGCTGTTCCTAGACCATATCTACCAGTAATATCATCTCGTGGAGTACTTCCTGCTTTGGCATTAAAATCGCCCATAATAATTGTCACCTCTGATTTTTTTGATAACTTCAGGGTATCTGTAATTTGTTCGTAAAATTCTCTCTCATCCGAGTGGTCACAAGTTGGTGCATAAATCTGGATGATGTTGACGTCAAATGGCTGCGAGTGGAGTTTTATAAAAATCACCCTGTCTGATATTGGAACAAACGACTTTACTGACTTGCTGGTTTCCTTGTCCATTATGATACCCACACCATTATGGTGTTGATTGTTGTCGTTGCCAGAGTAAAATACTTGATGTTCATTTATTTGACACTGTCCCGAGTTTGGCCATCTTATTTCGCTGATCCCTAGTATCTCTATGTTTAGTCGTTTCATCTCTTTGATAGCATTATGTATTTTACCTGCCTGAAACATGCTCTGCACGTTCCATGTAGCAATCTTCCTCATGACTGGCCCGGTGATTCTTCGCACCCTCTGGTCAGTCAAGACCTGCCGGGGACTGAGGGCCGTGGCTCTTGGATTTCCAGTCAGTTATCCTGGGGAATTTAATGAGGTGGTTTCCCGTTGCCTTCCTTATCACAGCCTTACAACCGATTTGATCATATGTGATGGTCGCTTGTAAGTATCTGGTCTCGAACCTTTAGTGACGCCAATCTTCCATAACTTCGTTCCAGTAATGACGCAGCTACTGCCCTGCTTCATGGTAGTTTTTGTCAGCCCCGGGTATTTCATTTCCCCGGTACCACCCATATTGGGAGACGTTCCCCTATCCGCCACCTGGGGAGGCTCCCGATGGAGCACTAGCAACCCCACACAGGGTTAAAATAGTAATTTACCGAACATTAACTAATGGCAAATTCGGGAAGTAACATAAAATTCCAATAATAGCTAACATTAAACTAGCTCCTGGTTAGGCAATATTAAGAAAACAACATCCACGAGTTTTAGTTATTGTTAAAATATTCCTTTTAATAAATACGACGTCGTTGTGATTATTTTAATAAATAAATCGCTATTAAAAGTACCTTATATCAATTTAGATGTCTACAATGTACCTACATCAGAAAATAATTATTTTTGTTTATTTAAAGAAAAACATTTTGGATTACAATCGGCAAGTCTTTATTGCCGTTATGCAGTTGCAATTAGGATCAACCATAATTAAGTTTCATGTTAGCTGTTGATATTTTATATCATAAATATCTTGAATTTGTATTCATCCTTGTTCGTTTAGTAACTGATTAATTTTTGGCGTTCGTAGATATAAAGAATGTTTAAGACCATAATTTACCAAAAATATTAATAAATTTCTGAATTCTCGTAAGCTTAAACCTTTCAGGGAAAGAACAAAAAAAACTAAAAGTTTTCCTCCACAAAATTTAATAGAATAAAATTAAATTTTGTGGCGGAAGACTTTTAGTTTTTTCTTTCTTTCCCATACTTTTAACTCCACTTTAAGCATGGACTGCTTCTTCAAATTAAAACCGTTCAGTTTTAATAACGAATTTAGCTACATTTCTACATAATAAACACCCGCTATAAGAATAAGGGTATTTTATTTAAAATAATTTGTTATAAAATAATTACAGCTCCCGCTTAAAAGAAAAATTTGATATGAATACATGCTTTGCTTGGGTGTCCACATTTCAATTTCTATGTTAAAAACAGCTGCTTTTTAAAAAATTAGAATAATTAAAGTCCTAGGACTTAAAATAAAACACTGTCACAACCCTCTCGAGAGATCGATTACAACATAGGAACAATGGTTTTACGAAAAGGAATTATTTTTTTATAGCCTAAATATCTTAGTTCGAACTTTTTAAATTTGAATAACTAATAATGATATAATAATTATCCTAATTTTATCATACTATTTGTAATTTAGTACATATTTTAGGGGCATTTATTATTTTTCCTTTTTGAGAAATAAACCGCTCACGAGGTGTGATAATAGCTTGCATTAACTGCGTGTCTCGCTTGATGATAATAAGAATAATTACTAATTTTAAAAAGAAGTACGATAGGTTTGGTAATCAATTTGCAAATAATTAAACAAAGCTCGCGGGTTTAGTTTTAGCTCGTTTATCAGGTTAATATGGAAAACCGATGTCTCTTTAAAAACCTTTTTTTGGCTGCCAGGTCGGCATACATTTAAATAGAGCTGGGAAAAAAAATTAAAAAGGGTGTAACGAAGTTACTATATTTTGCAGGGGGTTCTTAATATTTTTATCAAATGTTTTATATTTTTAAAGGGTTAGTATGCGTGTCTGAAAGTAACTTCCTTATTTTTTCTGCCACAACGTTTACTCGTGTACGTAAATTATCCGTTTAAATTTATACTGTTTAAATTTATAAAATTGTTTGTCGTGAAACATCGGAAAACACTTTTCATAATTTTCCAGCATGTCCGTCAGTACTGCTGAGCAGCGGCTGCGCCGCAATGCAGAAGCGCGTACCCCAGTAAACAAACGGAACATATATTATAATATAGGGAAAAGAAAACCATAAAGTCTTTCTCCACAATTTTAATTCAATAGCTACGCTATAATCTACATGTTTCGAGTGTAGAAACACTCATCATCAGGATGTTGAAGTATAAATTATGAACAGCTGATGTTGTTAGCAAAAGAGAAAATATAATAAAGTTAATGGTGGAACTAATCCATAATGGAGCTTTCAATAGCACGTAAAAAAATTTTGCAGTCAAGAGGCGGAAAATCTATCAGCACGCTGAAAGGTCAGGGACCAGTAAGAAGCCACTATGGGCGGGAAATGAAGAGAAAAACAGGACATATCAATACGATTCCATGTCAAATGAAGTGTTTTGTGGAAATCAGTTCAAAGTATGTGTGATGAAAACATTATAGTTTGATTTGATTTGAAAAAATCACCTATGTCGAGAAGGTGTGAAAGAATAAGTCAGATATGAGGGGGGGAGAAAGAAAAAAATGTGTTTTTTATATTTGAGTATGGGTGCTTTCTGTAAAAGATAAAGAAAAAAAGGGATATAATGAATGAAATGTAATAAAATAAGTTAGATTAGCTTACCATTTAGCTTGAAGAAAAATGCTGTTGGGGCACCAAGCTTGTTACGGCCTAGTTACCCCAGCAGGAGTCAAAACTGACACATATTGTAGAAAGTAAATAAAAGTTTACCACATTTTAGAGAAACTTTTTGATATTTTTTTAAAAAATTTTTTAAAAAGAAATTTTATTCGTTTTTCATGAACATCCTAGACGGAAGTTCGCTGCGACCAGCACGTGTCTAAACCAAACGGGAAATGAACTTGAACTTGACATTGAGAGGGGAGGAACAAGTGACATGTATTTTCGCGGTCAAATTAAAGTGTTTCAGTATGCTAATAAAATCCACCTGAATTAATAAAAAGGTATCGAGGGAAAGCTCAATTAAGGTTCACAATAAATACTAAAATAGTCAGAAACAATATATCCATAATTAAAAAGGTTTTAGTACATTTAAAAAAAGTGTTGTTCAAATGATTAAAGAATATGTGTCCTAAAAATTAGTTTATAGCAACCCCCATTGGTAGATTAATAATTAAAAAATGTAACACAGCACTTCGATAAAACAGAAAGTAACTATCTCAGAGCCACCCATGAGTAAAAAGCAGTAAGAAATAGACAGTTTGTTGTGTCGGTAAAATAGTATTAATAATGTAAAAATCAGTGGTCGTGATAATAAGAACAAGACAAGAAAATAATGTAAAAATGTTAGGTTAGGAGAAGCGCTGAAAGGTAATTAGTCATGGATGGCCCCAAAACAGATTAATCGCTAAAAAATAATTAAAATAAGTTAGAATGAAGAATAAAAGGCCGAAATAGGGTAAATAGCATTAGAGAAGAGTCAGTCAAGATGTGAAAAATTTAGGGAATTAAAAAAGTTTGTAGAACTATGTTGAATTTGGTCATTAAGACAGATTACATTTAGGTTATTTAGGGTTTTGTTAATTTCGAGGATCTCGAGAAGGTCTAGTTTATTACCCTTATTGCAAAGATGTAGATATTTAGTGTGAGAATCTGGTACAAAGTTGTGTTTACTCGTGTGGATATGTCTGGAAAAATTAGATTTAATTTTTGAGGGTGAGAGATTCTGATTATAGGCCTTTTCTAATTCCCTGCAGTGTTCCTTGACCCTAGTAGAGAACTTACGACCTGTCTGACCGATATAAACAGCTGGGCATCCCTCCGTAGAACAGGATATGCTGTACACCCCCGACCTATCAGAGATAGGAACACGGTCTTTCAAATTACCCAGAAACTTCTTTAAAGAATGCTGTGTTTTGAACGCAATGTCAATATTAAAAGAGTTGAAGATTTTCTTAAGTTTGTATGAAATTGAACCCCAGAATGGTAATGAGAAATATTTTTTTGGGATTATGTCTTTATAGATGAGATTTTTGTTAAGGGATTTGTTTAAATGTTTATAATATATTTTGTTGATAAGGTTTAGAGGGTAGCCGTTATTAGTACCTATTTGTCTGATTAGACTTAGTTCAGTTTTAAATTCTTTGTCTTCAAGAGGGATAGCAAAAAGTCTAGAAAAGAATGAGTGGAAAGCAGCAAATTTTTGATTTTCCGGATGATTAGAGTGATATGGAATAATAGAATCTGTACTCGTTGGTTTGTGGTAGATAGAAAATGAAATTATACTGTTCTTTTTGGTAAGTTTTAGATCTAAGAAAGGGATAGAGTTGTCCACTTCTATTTCTTTTCAAATCCGAATTAAATGAAGAAACTTTAAATATTTCAAACGTCGAAGGTTTTAGGTTCAATGATAGGACACTTAACCTAAGTAGTACTCAGTTCGAAGAGCACGAAGCGAGCTTACTTAATTTGGGCCTTAAGTACAATTTTCATTTTCAACCTGAAACTAGAGACTTAGAAGTCATCGCTGTTGATTGTGAGAACATCATCTCAACTTCTCATGAATCCCTAAGGAAGGACACATTGAGATCCCTTTGTACTACATCCCTTAATCAATTTTATAATGTTATCCCCCAGTCGAAGAATGACAATGAGTATAAAACCCTTAAATCTTTAAAATCTAAAATTACTAATAATGATCTAGTTGTATCCAGGGCCGATAAGGGTAACTGCTTGGTGATTTTGGAGAGACCACAGTATATTGACAAAGTCGATAACTTCCTCTCTTCGGATGACTTTTCTTTACTTCTCAATAACCCTCTAGATAAATTTCTTCAACTGTTCAAAACCACTCTAAAACAAACCAATGACACTCTTATTCTCCTTAAAATCAATAAATTTAAATTAACACCTATTAACCCTTCAACCCCTCTGCTTTACGGCCTCCCCAAGATCCACAAGCAGAATATACCTGTTCGTCCTGTAGTCTCCTACTGTAGTTCCCCCTGTTATAGACTCAGCATTTGGCTTAATCAGATTCTACCTAACCTAACTAAATTCAAAAGTTCTTTCTCAGTCAAAAATTCTTCGGACCTCGCTAGAGACCTTACAAACATACATATTCCTGACTCTTCTTTACTGGTATCTTTCGATGTTGCTAACTTATTTCCTAGTATACCCCCAAATGAATGTTTAAACCTAATTAAAACACTTCTTACGGATAACTCAAATCTGGAACACGAACATGTCAATAATATTTGTACTTTAGTAGACTTAGTTCTCAAACAAAACTTCTTTCAGTTTAACAATCAATTTTATAAGCAAATTTCCGGACTTGCTATGGGTTCAGCGTTGTCCCCCCTACTTGCAGAAATCTTTATATCTTTTATTGAATCCAAAATAAAAACCCACCCTCTTTTTAAACATATTCTTTTCATTAGAAGATACGTGGATGATATCTTTGCTATATTTACCGGCACTAAGGACGACCTTCAGTCTTTTACCAACTTTTTGAACTCTATTCATCCTGCCATCAAATTCACATCGGAAATAGAAGTGGACAACTCTATCCCTTTCTTAGATCTAAAACTTACCAAAAAGAACAATATAATTTCATTTTCTATCTACCACAAACCAACGAGTACAGATTCTATTATTCCATATCACTCTAATCATCCAGAAAATCAAAAATTTGCTGCTTTCCACTCATTATTTTCTAGACTTTTTGCTATCCCTCTTGAAGACAAAGAATTTAAAACTGAACTAAGTCTAATCAGACAAATAGGTACTAATAACGGCTACCCTCTAAACCTTATCAACAAAATATATTATAAACATTTAAACAAATCCCTTAACAAAAATCTCATCTATAAAGACATAATCCCAAAAAAATATTTCTCATTACCATTCTGGGGTTCAATTTCATACAAACTTAAGAAAATCTTCAACTCTTTTAATATTGACATTGCGTTTAAAACACAGCATTCTTTAAAGAAGTTTCTGGGTAATTCGAAAGACCGTGTTCCTATCTCTGATAGGTCGGAGGTATACAGCATATCCTGTTCTACGGAGGGATGCCCAGCTGTTTATATCGGTCAGACAGGTCGTAAGTTCTCTACTAGGGTCAAGAAACACTGCAGGGAATTAGAAAAGGCCTATAATCAGAATCTCTCACCCTCAAAAATTAAATCTAATTTTTCCAGACATATCCACACGAGTAAACACAACTTTGTACCAGATTCTCACACTAAATATCTACATCTTTGCAATAAGGGTAATAAACTAGACCTTCTCGAGATCCTCGAAATTAACAAAACCCTAAATAACCTAAATGTAATCTGTCTTAATGACCAAATTCAACATAGTTCTACAAACTTTTTTAATTCCCTAAATTTTTCACATCTTGACTGACTCTTCTCTAATGCTATTTACCCTATTTCGGCCATTTATTCTTCATTCTAACTTATTTTAATTATTTTTCAGCGATTAATCTGTTTTGGGGCCATCCATGACTAATTACCTTTCAGCGCTTCTTCTAACCTAACATTTTTACATTATTTTCTTGTCTTGTTCTTATTAGCTCTGTTCCTTGTGGGCGGTCTATCAGTGCATTGGGGTGATCGTGATGTTGTCTGTACCGTATGACGACCACTGATTTTTACATTATTAATACTATTTTACCGACACAACAAACTGTCTATTTCTTACTGCTTTTCACTCATGGGTGGCTCTGAGATAGTTACTTTCTGTTTTATCGAAGTGCTGTGTTACATCTTTTAATTATTAATCTATCAATCGCTATAAACTAATTTTTAGGACACATATTCTTTAATCATTTGAACAACACTTTTTTTAAATGTACTAAAACCTTTTTAATTATGGATATATTGTTTCTGACTATTTTAGTATTTATTGTGAACCTTAATTGAGCTTTCCCTCGATACCTTTTTATTAATTCAGGTGGATTTTATTAGCATACTGAAACACTTTAATTTGACCGCGAAAATACATGTCACTTGTTCCTCCCCTCTCAATGTCAAGTTCAAGTTCATTTCCCGTTTGGGTTAGACACGTGCTGGTCGCAGCGAACTTCCGTCTAGGATGTTCATGAAAAACGAATAAAATTTCTTTTTAAAAAATTTTTTTAAAAAAATATCAAAAAGTTTCTCTAAAATGTGGTAAACTTTTATTTCCTTTCTACAATATGTGTCAGTTTTGACTCCTGCTGGGGTAACTGGGCCGTAACAAGCTTGGTGCCCCAACAGCATTTTTCTTCAAGCTAAATGGTAAGCTAATCTAACTTATTTTATTACATTTCATTCATTATATCCCTTTTTTTCTTTATCTTTTACAGAAAGCACCCATACTCAAATATAAAAAACACATTTTTTTCTTTCTCCCCCCCTCATTCTTTATTCTATATTATTCTTTCACACCTTCTCGACATGGGTAAATTTTTCAAATCAAATCAAACTATAATGTTTTCATCACACACACTTTGAACTGATTTCCACAAAACACTTCATTTGACATGGAATCGTATTGATATGTCCTGTTTTTCTCTTCATTTCCCGCCCATAGTGGCTTCTTACTGGTCCCTGACCTTTCAGCGTGCTGATAGATTTTCCGCCTCTTGACTGCAAAATTTTTTTACGTGCTATTGAAAGCTCCATTATGGATTAGTTCCACCATTAACTTTATTATATTTTCTCTTTTGCTAACAACATCAGCTGTTCATAATTTATACTTCAACATCCTGATGATGAGTGTTTCTACACTCGAAACATGTAGATTATAGCGTAGCTATTGAATTTAAATTGTGGAGAAAGACTTTATGGTTTTCTTTTCCCTATATTATTCAACTCCACTTTGAGTATGGACTACTTCTTCAAAATATATTATAATATTTATTTAGGAATTAAATTAACGTGTATAGGATTATCGTTCTTATTCTAACCTATCGTACCGATTTAAATTCTTGTCGATATGATCTCATAAATGTCCTAAAAAGACCAAAGTATGATTATTTTGGGATATTTTGAAGACCTTAATTTCGAGGAACAAAATAAATACCTATAGGGTGTCAAAATAATAAAATGAGTTTTATAAGAGATTTATATTTATTCTAATGCATAAACAATTTAATGAAAAAAAATTCTTTTTTCTGCTCACGTCCATGTCTAAAAAGTAACAAAATATGTTTTTTGTAATGCTTTACATGCTTAGCATTCACCATATTCACGATTTTTCTTTATATAGGTACTTATTTTTTATACAGCAGCAGCTTGATACGCACTAATCAAGTATTGTTTATTGGATTACTCGATGGGAAAATTTAGAAAATACATTTTGTATAATTTTACAATCGCCGTGACCGTTTTTCTGGACTGCTTATGTATTTTCATAATAAAATGTATCATAGTAACAACTTAAATTATCCAGGTTAAGGAAAGTATTGGACAATTTAATAACTTTTAAAAATTTAAATGAAATATAATAATTTAATTAATAAAATTATAATCAAAAAATTAATTTACCTAATTTTAGTGATGGTAATTATTAAAAATATTTTCAAATTTTTGAACCATCCTAAAGGCAAATCTTTCTTCAAAGAAAGTTTTTTTTTTGTAATTAATGGGTAAAATAAATAAAAATTAATTGCATATTATAAATACCTGTAAAACCTACGTATTATTATTTTTGGCCCGCTTTCACTTTTCAGGGGCATGCCGCAGACAACTTTAAATTTCATTCTCGATATTCTCTGTCGTTCCTTCACCTCTTTTCAAGATTGTTTCTAAAAGAACGCACTTATTTACGAACGTTTAAAGCGTACCTAGAAATTAGTTGAAAAGATGATTTAGGGGAAGCCTTCAATATTTAATGTACAGTCATTGATATTATAAAGTTTCTGCCGGCCAGCAAACCCGAAATTTTAGACTGGCGGTAGCCCTAGTGTATAGTACAGGGTGTTACTTAATGATGTGGCGTAATTTCAAGGGAGTATTCCTGAACCAAATTCAAATAGAAAAGTTCATATAAACATGTGTCCTAAAGAGTCTGGTTTTCAAGATACAGGGTGTCAAAGTTTTAAAAAAAATTGGTTTTTTATTAATATCTAAATGATCCTATTACCGATTTTGTTGAAATCAGGCATAGTTATTCATTGTAATAAGACGCTACGTTAGCACTAACTAAAAGAAAATTATAAGTTCCAGTGGCGTCTCGGGGGGCAGTGTCACGAATAATATTGACAAAAAAAATGTACGCTACTGAGTTTTTTGAAAAATTTAAATTTTTTTCAGATTAAGCATCTACAAATACAACTTTTTTGTCTCTTAATATCTTTTCGTATATTACTTCCTTTTCGAGGAAAAAAATAAAAAGGACTTCATTGCATGTCGAAAAATTGTTAAAATAAAATCAAGTTAACTTTGATCGTTCAGTATATTTATTTCTAAGCCATTTTTTAAAATCTAACAAACAAAAAGTAATGACTATTTACAAAAAATGTTGGAAATTACTACCTTTCGCTTCTATCCAGGCTTCTGCTCTCCTTCTCATCGAGCGACGAACTCTTTCGAAAATTCCATTATTGTTACGAATGGTTTCAGACCCGTCAATAATTCTATTCTTTAGTTGTTCTTCTGTCTCGATTGGTGTAACATAAACTAATGCTTTTAGATGCCCCCATAAATAGAAATCTAGGCTGTTTAAGTCAGGCGATCTAGGTGGCCAGAATTGTGGTCCTCCACGACCTATCCAACGATTTTGGTAAGCTCCATTTAAATACTCACGAGCCAATATGCTAAAGTGGGCAGGAGCACCGTCATGCATGAACCAATGTCGTTGACGTAAATATAAAGGAACATTTTCAAGAAGCAGAGGCAAAGCATTTTGTAGAAAATGACTGTAAGATTGTCCGTTAAGACGTCGTGGTAAAAAAAATGGTCCAATCAAATAGTCATCTAAGATACCGATCCAAACGTTGACAGAAAATTGTTCCTGAACATTTGACTCTGTAATAGCATGAGGATTTTCTTGGGCCCAGTTATGATTATTATGGAAATTAATTATCTTCGTCCGTAAACATAATGATGGAATCAAATTGAGGCTTTTCTGCAAGTCTTTGATGATACCATCTACAAAATTGCGTACGCGGTTAAAAATCTCTTGGCAGAAGTGCCTGAACTCTTTGTACGTGATAAGGATACAACAGGGAATCTCTTAAAATTTTCCATGCCATTTTATAACAAATATTTAATTCCCTACCTATTTTTCGGGTACTAGTTGCAGGATTCTCTTCGACCGCATGTAGGACAGCCTCCTCAACTGCTGGAGTTCGAATTGTACGAGGTCTTCCCTCTGAGGTATTACGTTTAAAACTGCCAGATTCAATCAGACGACGATGAATGTTTATGAATATTTGTCTACATGGAAGGACACGGTCAGGATACCTTTCTTGATAGAGCCGCTGGGCCTCCGCCGAATTACCATTGGCAAGACCATAAAGGAAATGCATTTGTGGCATCTCCAAATTAGAATAATTATTTGCCATTTTTTGAACCGCACAATTATTAACCTTTTGACCAGAGGAAAAATAATAACAAACTGTTACCGAAAGTCAAAACCATTATGTTCATAATAACAAAACAATATTTCCTAGCAACGATCAAAGTTAACTTGATTTTATTTTAACAATTTTCCGACATGCAATGAAGTCGTTTTTATGTTTTTCCTCGAAAAGGAAGTAATATACGGAGGGATATTAAGAAACAAAAAAGTTGGATTTGTAGATGCTCAATCTGAATAAAATTTAAATTTTTCAAAAAACTCAGTAGCGTACATTTTTTTGTCAATATTATTCGTGACACTGCCCCCCGAGACGCCGGAACTTATAATTTTTTTTTAGTTAGTGCCAACTTAGCGTCTTATTACAATGAATAACTATGCCAGATTTCAACAAAATCGGTAAAAGGATCATTTAGATATTAATAAAAAAACAATTTTTTTTTTAAACTTTGACACCCTGTATCTTGAAAACGAGACTCTTTAGGACACATGTTTATATGAACTTTTCTATTTGAATTTGGTTCAGGAATACTCCCTTGAAATTACGCCACATCATTAAGTAACACCCTGTATATTATGGTTGGGTTCGAAACCACCTCAAAGAAAAAAATAAAGAGACTTTCGATCTGTAGACCTTAGTTATCACTTTTATTAATGGTCCAAATATTGTGTTGACACTTTTTTAATGCAATGTTATTTGACCTGTGACTTGCAGGAGTTCCATTTATCCAATATTACCATTATGTTGATGGCAATACCGAAAACTCTACAATACTTATTCCTTACCAGTAATTCCTCTACATAATTAAACCTCAGAGAATGATTTATTTCCTTTACGTCCCGCCCAGCTATATACTCGATACACTGTACTGATTCAGCAGTTGGTTCCTTGTGAAACATTTTTATATTATATATTTTATAGTAAAACACTTATAGCTTTTTAGTGTTTCATTAGTATTTATTATAGAATTGCTCTACATATGTTTCGCCTTTCTAGGGCTTTTTCAAGTGTACTTATTATACTAAAGTTAAATTCTAAATTTAGAAATTTATAATTATTTTTCAACCACTATTGTAAAATATTGAAAAGAATAATTTATGTTACCTGGGAGCTATTCTTATTGTTTATTGGGGCCTATCATTGAGAATCCCGGGGTTAATTGACAAAATACACCCATCTAAAATTGGGGTATTTTGGAACATTTGTTGTTCATTGGTGGCCAGGGTTTTATTGTTATGTAAGGATTTCTTTATTTCTAATTGCTCTTAAAGGTCCAATATTTTAACTTTATTTTCAGCATGGATTAATTGTAAACTTTTTGGGTCTATAAAATGGTCGTTCTCTATGCAATGAGTGGACATCCCTTTGCATTTATCATTTTTTATAATTATTGTACTATGTTCTTTAAGTCGTGTTCTAATGCTCCTACCACTTTGACCTATATAAACTGCATCACAATCAGAACAATTAATTTTATAGACCCCGGACCTATCTAATTTGTCTATTTTATCCTTATTATTAACAACCATTCTACCTAAGTTTTGTTTATTCACACATATTGTCTTACAGCCTAAATTATTTAATCTCTCGGCCATTCTATATTCTATTACTAAATTTAGATGTGTAATTTAAGAATTTGAAACGGTCATTTTTTTGGCACACTAACGCCATAAAATTCCCGTTTTAATAATTTCCTTCTTTTGTTTTTTAATAGATTGTCAATTAGACTGTTGTAGGGTAAAGATAAGGGTTTCCACCCCTATTTTACCTTCACCCTATAATTGTTGTATTTAAGATTAGTAATTAATAATTATTGTTATTGTTATGAACACATATTTCATTAATATAGGATATGAACCCATATTATAATAATTATTATTAAACATTTACTCTAACAATGACAAATACCGTTACAGTTCAAGTTTAAGTTCAACTTAGTTTAGTATTTATAAAGACTGATTAGATATAGGAAACTAGTGATAGTAAGAGTCTTAAGTTAAGTAGTCTTAAGTAGTATAGAGGCTGTATACACCTAAATGTAGTGCTAAAATAAATACTACCTTTTTTATAAAGTGCCTCTGATCTTCTCTATCACCAATACCCGATAGTTCTACTATATGGCGATCCTGCCAGTCCAGTTCTACTACATGGCGATCCTGCCAGAGAACTTATGTACAGCAAGTACATAAGTTGAGTGCAAGTTAAATTTAAAGTTGAAGAAGATAAGTGGGAAAAAAAAAGTTATGGGCCCAACCGGGCAAAAAGAAATGGATGTCCAATGGAGAATGAAAACAGCAAGTGCTAAAAAGACAGTCCTCAGACAGACATCAGCCAAAAGCCAGAACGTCTAACCAAGGCTTAGACAACAGCGACAGCCCAATGAGACATCGTGTGGAAGTTGGGACTGCCCCAGTACCTGCCGGTCCTGCCCCAGTACTTACCGGCCCTCATTAGAGAATTGAAGGTGTCCAAATGGAACTTAAGGAAGATTCTATAAGAGACGTTATACAAAGACATTTTAGTAAGTTTTCAGATTTTAGAAGTGTGTTAGGAAATTTTTGTAAAGGTTTAGGAATTTATTTATTTTCGCAATGCCATTTTTGTCAACGGTCTACGGAGTAGCGCTGTGCGCATTTTTATTAAACCGTGAAATTATTAATAATGTGGGCGATGCGATAGGAACTCATCGGTACGCCATATAGGCGCGCATACAATTTTTTCAAACCTTTTATTTTATTTTTTTTAACAAACAAGTGTTATGAATCTGTTATTTTTAAATTTAAATAGTCTTAATTTTAGCCAAGTAAGTAACAGTTATAGTAGACAGTGTTAGGTATATTTAATAAATTTGTATATGTAAACATGAATATATATAAACACCGGGAAAGGAAATAAACGGTGTTGCAGGTTCAAAAATTATTTTGCAACGTATTATAAACTTGACACTGAATTTAAATAAAATTAAAACATGACTTTCATGTATAGGGTGCTTCGAAAATAAAATTGACGGATTTTAGGAGCAGATTTTTCCAAAAAATGTCATAATTACGGAAATTTTAATTTTTCTTTTCTAGTTAACAAAAATATTTTTTCATTGTCTATGTTTTCAAAAGAAACGTCATATTTTAAAATACTTAATTAAATTTTGCAAAATTAGCAAAAATGAGGATTGCATCATAGGGAATTTCGTCTATTTTTTTTTAAGTGTGGGTTTAACTGAAGCAAGATTCTTGGATCGAATGGCGAGGCCTAAGACCACTATCGACAAGCTTGTATTCGGAAGATACGGGAGATAAATATTTCAGGATACCCGATCGGCGTTCGCCTTCAGAGGAATCGTTCAGGGACTTGAAGCCGTATAATGAATATAATATTCGCGAAAATATTATGTTAGGGGACGAATTAGTTATAATAAAAGACGAAAAGAGCTCAATTCTTAAAAGATATATTACGTAATATAAAATTGATAACTGAAACCGGTATAAAAATCTGTGTTTAATAAAAATGTTCAGAGAATATCTGATCGCGAAACGCAAAAGATAATTCTTAATGATTTTTATTTACTGCCGACAGGAGGTCCTGCAGGAATAAATAGGATGTACAACAATATTAAAAAATAATATTTGTGGATAGCTTTAAGACAAGATGTCGAAGATTTTGTCAAAAAATGTGACGATTGTCAGAGGTTTAAACATTCGAAACCAAACATAGAGCCAATGACCATTACAACTACTGCTACTTCAGCATTCCAGAGAATTTATTTAGATCTAGTAGGTCCTTTAGAACCCGATATAAATAATAATAAATACATTTTAACTTTACAATGCGATCTCAGTAAATTCGTGGAATGTTATCCTATACAAAATAAGGAAGCGAAAACAGTAGCCAAAACGTTCGTTGAAAACTTTATTTTGAGATATGGAATACCGGGAGAGATAGTGTCGGATCAAGGGACAGAGTTTTTAGCTTCAACCCTTATAATAATAGTGTACATACCGAAACTCGGTATACTCCATATGAATTAGTTTTTGGCAAAACGGTACATTTACCATCGAACTTCTCAAGGAAAGTTGACCCTCTGTATAATTTCGATAGTTATCCCTTAGAGTTAAAGTATAGACTTCAGCAAGCATGTGCTGATGCTAATTAACTTGATAGCGTCAAAAGACAAAAGAAAGCAGACTTATGATAGGAAAAGTAGGATAGTTAATTATAAGTGTGGTGATAAAGTACTTTTAAGGAATAACAGTGCGGGAAGCAAAATGGACCCTATTTACAATGGACCATATAAAGTGATAAATGAACAATCGCCAAATATATTGATAGAATAAACAATAAACAAGTGTTAGTGCATAAGAATAGAATTAAGAAGTATTTTGATTAGGTGATTATTGTAATTTAGGTTAAGGAAAAAATTTATTTATGATATGGGCTTAGTGAAAAAAAATTTAAATATTGGTACCATTGTAATTTTTTTTCCCTCACGCCGGAGGTGTAGGATAAAGATAAGGGTTTTCACCCCTATTTTACCTTAAGATTAGTAATTAATAATTGTTATTGTTATGAACACATATTTCATTGATATAGGATATGAACCCATAATATAATAATTATTATTAAACATTTACTATAACAATGACAAATACCGTTACAGTTCAAGTTTAAGTTCAACTTAGTTTAGTATTTATAAAGACTGATTAGATATAGGAAACTAGTGATAGTAAGAGTCTTAAGTTAAGTAGTCTTAAGTAGTAATAATAAAATAAATACTCCCTTTTTTATAAAGTGCCTCTGATCTTCTCTATCACCAATACCCGATAGTTCTACTATACTGTCTTTGTAACCGTTGTTTTTGCTATTTGTTTAATAGTACTAAGTTCTTTCTCGAAATTTTCTTAAAATTAAAAAGATCAAAAACAAATTGGAATTTGATATTTATAGAAAATCAACCACCACTGACACGGTTATTCATTTCAATTCTAAACAATCTTGGCAAATAAATTAACTCCGTTCCACAGTCTCACTCATAGGTTAGTCACATTTTCATTAAATAAAGAAAATTTCGACAAAGAGCTCAGTACT
Organism: Polydrusus pterygomalis; assembly: GCA_963969555.1. Lineage (NCBI taxonomy): Eukaryota > Metazoa > Arthropoda > Insecta > Coleoptera > Curculionidae > Polydrusus > Polydrusus pterygomalis. The sequence continues at coordinate 54,415,647 of OZ018380.1, read as the reverse complement.
ATTAAACTGTAATGTGGCTTTTTATTTTAAAGGAATTCTATCTATATAAAATATCGGTTCTTTCGGTGGACGGATGGAAAATTATGTTTCCAACGGTATCTCGGGCGCCACCACTTGGATTAATGTGGTAAGGGGCCCACGATGCACCAGGTAGCTTGTTACAGTGGAGAAAATTAAACCAGGCGTTCAACTACGCATTTAGCGACTATTTTTAAGTGTCCTGAAAGAAACAGTTTCGGTGAAGGAAAATAAAACAATCGGTTCGGTACAACATTTTGTATTAACAATTAACTCTCGGTAAATTACAATATGTCTAAGTGAGATATAATGAATGCGGTAAAATAACATGAATGAAAGAGAGAGAAGGAAAAGTATGCGTGTACTAATATCGGTTTTGAATAGTGCGCATGTTATCAAATTCGCAAAAAATGCAGCGGTTGTCTCAGCGGTAGCGGTAAACGGTCGCAGTCGGTAGCGGGCAACAACTGAGGTTTGCGGTTATCTTTATCAGGTTCGGTCAGTGGGAAAAGGTAACGCGGTACGTGGACTTGCGGCTGTGCTTTAATGAACGCGGTTTGTTTGTGCTATCTGCGGACAGGTGTGCGGTATTTGCGAAGACGGGCGCGGATGTTAAACATCAACCGAGGCGGTCGGAAAAAGTTCCTAACTAAGCGGTAATATGACCAATGGTCGGTGGTGGTTCGGTAAGACGTCGTTTCCCTGCGAGTACGCGGCTAAATATATCATATTAAAACTAAACTTGCGGCCCGACGTGTTCTGGTATTGAAGTAATGTGTAAGACGGAGAAGGTACTGTGTGTGTGACAAAGGCGGTAAATGTGTGTGTAAGACAAAGACGGTGTGTGTGTGTGTGCATAGAAACCCGATATTTGCCCGTTTTAACTCTTAGCTAGAACGAGACAGAATCCCTGCAGAAATCCAGTTTCGTATTGTTGAAAAGAAAATAGCTGAAGGCTAATACAAGACAAAGCTACCCGGTATTATTGGTCCTGGTGCAGCCTTGCCTCATAGGTGAGAATAATCGTTAATCGGTGTGTGTGTGAGAATGAGTGAGACAGACTTAAGAACGAGACAGAGCTACACGGTAATTGGGTCCTGGTGCAGCCCGGTCGCCTATGTGTATGATAGAGACAATATAACGATTTGCGTGTATTGAAATAAGACAAAGCTACCCGGTATATTGGTCCTGGTGCAACCTTGCCTTATATAAGAGAAGGACATTGAATTGATCGACCCGGAGTGTGTGAGTGTGTGGTTTAGTTGTATTAAATGTAGTTAAAACGAGACAGAGCTACCATGTATATTGGTCCTGGTGCAGCCCGGTCGCGTATGTGTATGATAAAGACAGCATAACGGTCCGCGGTGTATTTTAAAATAAGACAAAGCTACTCGGTCATTTTTCCTGGTGCAGCCTTGTCTTATATGTAAAGAAACAAAGAAAACACATGGACGGCCCGGTGTGTGTGTAAGAAAGTGTAAGATAGTACCTAAAACAATGTGTGTAAAAGTGAGAACAATACCTATAACCCGAACGTGCAGCGGTATACGAGAATGAAAGCGGCTCGGGCTCGGGGAAACGGTGGGTCGGATGGTAGTTTCTTACCGTCGGAAGTCGGTCGGTCAGCCTCGGTTATCGTCGGTCGGATCGGGAGCGGTTCTACGGTGTCAAGCTGTGAGAGAGGCGAGAACACGAGTTCTGATTAAAAATAGCATACATTAATTTTAACCCTGTGCCGACCAATCACAAACAGCGTGCTTCGGGACTCATCGCGATAACATCGGGGAGACTCGGTGTCTTACTACTCGGCTTGCTTTTGGCGCAACAACAAACAAACTCGTTTATTGTTTACTGTTTGGTTTTGTTCAGATTTTGTAGAGCTTTTTGTGATTTTTTTAGATTAGTGTTAAAGACAAAGTGCAAATTGCCCACAGAATTCTAAAACAGCAATTTTTATTACTATAACCTATTTTTTGGTAACAGATAACACTGATAACAGCAATGGATTCAGATAGGTATGTTATTAATGCCCAAAACTTAAATTTAGTAGGTCTACATTTTATATTTTGTAGGGTAAAACCAACTTGTGAAGTTTGCCAGAAAAAATTTGCCAGTAAGTCTGCAAGATATAGGCATCTGAAGAACTTCCATCAGATGATAAAATGATAAAACTGAACATATTTTGTGCCCAATGTGTCCCGAAGAAGAGTAGTTATCGTCCCACAGCAACCTTATAAGGCATTTAAACCAAGTTCATAAAGTAAATTGTAAAGTCTTCTTTAACTTTTCCGAACATTGAAGAATTTGAAGCTTGGAGAAAATTGGAGAATAGGGAAGTTGACTATGCATGTCATAAGAAAAAATTAGTTAGTACCTGCCAAAAACGTAATATGAAAGCTGGGGGAAGTATAAGAATTCGAGGAGTTTGCCCTTCAAGAATAGTCGTGAAAATTTTCAATGAAGGTAATTTATTACAAATTATAAAATAATGTTGGTACAAATATTTTTAATTCCATATTTCTGAGTGAAGTAAATATATGTGTCTGAAAACTATACCCGGGTCCTCCAAATATGAAGGCATATTCTTATGGTACCTATCCTACACTTACCTATTTTTCTTTTCCTGCCACTTGTTACACAAATATGGTTACCTAATTGTCGGTTTAAAGACTTTTTTTTATATTATGGTGGTGTTTGTCAAATTATTGCATCAATATTTTATAACATAATATACATGTCATCCTAATTATTCTGGACAAAATGATGAATGATGAAATTTACACTTTATAAGGAAATAAATTTAGCTGCTTCTTAAGAATAGTCCTGCATGTTCCATAGATCTTCCCACTTCTTGGGACAGGCGTCTTATACAATTTGTTGGCGTATTTTCCATTATTTTACGAACGTTTGCAACAAGTTATTCTGTTCTTACAGGTGGTCTTCCTGCTCTTTTTGTGTTGTATAGAACCTGTTTCCAAAACACAGCCACGGTTCTTTCAGGCAATGATAAAAATCCCTAGCAATAAAAGCAACGTTAGGAAAATGTTCGTGAAAATCGTCCATGCACAAACCCAAATTCTATTTCCACTCACCATTTACTCTAACCCCGTTTTGAAAATACGCTTCAACCATGAATGTTTAGTGCTGTTCCGTAAAGCCCATTGTGTGAATTGTTCAAGAAATTGGAAAAATTAGCAATGAATCAAAATACTTGTAACGACTGTCAAAGGTGACGGAATAACTGATTGATTGTTGTTAATTTAGGATTCAGGTAGTTACTGACACCCAATAGGTATTAAGCTCTACGGCTAAGCATGACGTCCTTAGATGCAAGGCCCTTTTTGATCCAAATAATTTTTGCTCGCACGGTACAAGATTGGAAATGTAATCGTATCATAACCAACAAACTCTATAAAAACCACATTTGGGTTTGTTCGAGATTGATTGTACCTTTGGTACCTTTGGCTGAGTAGCATAGATTTGGCTTTTTAAGTGACCCCACAGAAAAAAATCCAACGGTGATATATCTGGCGATCTTGGGGGCCATGCAATGGCACCTCTTCTACCAATCCATCCACCTGGAAACGTCTGATTTAAATATTGTCCATCCTGTTGGAACATCAAACTATTCGCAATGTACCGCCGATCATTCTGATTTTCAATTATGGCTGTTAATGCAGGATCTATGGCGTCTTGCAGTAATTCCAAATACATTTCACCCGTCAAATTTCCAGGTAAGAAAAAAGGACCAACTAAATGATCGCCAAAAATACCAGCACAAACATTTAGGTAACTTTGTGGCTGCTGTGTGTGTATCTCATAATAAATTCTGGGATTAGAATCGGACCAATATCGGTAGTTATGACGATTTACTACGCCATTTAAGAAAAAGGAACATCACTCATATCTTCACAAAATTGTAATCGCCGATCATTATGTTCTTGCACAAGGTAAATTAATCACATAATCAGTTAACGTGATTTTTTGCCAATTTTGTATCCCCTCGAAAACAAAATCGACGGGTCTAAGCGTTTTTCCAAAAAAAAACTGAGCTGCCAGTAAATGCCACTGTTTCGTTTTCGATGCGCCACCCTGTATACTTTTTAACTCTATTTTGACACTTTATCTTTAAACCATATAAAAACTCATGTTTATTATTACCTTAAATTAATATTTTTAAAATAAATTTTTATTATATATTATTAAGATTGTCATTGTTTCGCAATGGTAAGCGGCAGACCTGATGAGACTATTGCATCAATTGTTTTAGAAGTTATCACATTTATAATTCAAGTCCGTTCTTGGAATTCATCTTGCGAGAGGAATTAACATTTTTAATATTCCATATTAATCAAAGGGGTGACGCCCGAGATACCGCGTGGGAAAAATTATATTCCCGTTCGAAAAATGAAAAGCCACTTTACAAGAGAATTTTCGGTTTTTAATATTTTCCAAACTTTTTTGACACCCTGTATAAAAGTGGATATTAGGTATGCTTGTTTAGATAGGCCTGGCGCATGAAATGTAATACAATTATTAATAAAGTTCACCTCAGACTACGAGACTACGCCACTGAATCCAATTAATTAGCAAATCGCTTCACACTTAATTTTTAAAATCGAAAAGTTTATAACGCTCCGCTAATCAGATCGGACTTCTCCCATCCAATTATCTACCAAATCTAATCTAGCTTGATTTAATTTAATTAAAATTTCTTCATTTGGACACGTAAATGACGGGCGGAAGTTCTTCCTGCCATTTATGTCTTTTTAAATATTTTTTTAATGTCTCGAATGACTTATGATGTTTAGGTAAAAATAAAGCCCATGAAATTGGAATTATTGTTACATAACAGCAAAAGCTGGATGAGATAGAGCAAAATTATCGCTGTATTATAGTGCTGGTCATATGACTTGCTATTTGTGGCCAAGCATGGTATATTTTACGTAGGATGTTTCACTAATAAAGGGACAAGACCGAATGTAGGAATTAAAATAATTTCTAAATACTAATACCTACATCATAAAGAAAAATTATAAAACTTATTTTAATTATAATAGTTCAATAATACAGGGTAAAATTTTTAACTGAAATAAATTCAGTACTAGAAAGCCTCTTGATTTGCTGAAAAAATACAGAACTACGGCTGCGTTTATTTTTAGTTTGGTATACTTTTTTCGTGTGTTTATGAAATTTATCCCTCTTTTGGGGGGTAGAAACCGCCGTCAACTTTTTCTTAAATGTAAAGGTACGTATTGTGCGAGCTCGTTGGAAAAGGAATAAAAAGGAATACGACCCGTTATTTACGTTTGCACTTCGGTAATGTATATGCAATTTGTTTTATTGTTGAAAATGTTGCCCATTTTCTTCTTGACAAACCTCTAATCTAAAGTAAAATTAATTCTTGACATTATGGACCATATCTGGGATTATTTGATGAATTTTGTGTATGCCTAAGTTGCTCTAAATTTTCTGGTTTTGTTTTCTTTTTCCGAATTTTTCTTTTCCCAATTGGATCAAACTGCTTACGATAACTTTGTATAATTTTCTTAATAAAATGTGATGGTTTATGGTGTCAGAAGCCTTACACAGATCTAACTATAGTAAACAGCATTTTTAAGTATTTTTAATTTTATGTAAACAAGGCATTTACATTTTGCAAATAAAAGTAATAGTAATACAGTTAAAAATAATGTAAATGTTTCTCTAAACGGCGCCGGCGTGCGGCTTCCTTATGTACATGCAGCAAAATATCTAGTTATTGTTCTGAATGGAGCTGCGCAACAAAGAACACGTAAAAAATATTATTAAAAACGCATTTTATTCCTTAAAGTTATTTTGCAATAATAGATTGATCGATTCAAAAAAACTTTAAAATAAGTTAATTGCTAGGGATAACATAGGTACAATAAAAATATTAGAAACAAGAACAGTTGTACCATACCACTTATAATCCTATAAAATTGTATAACTCAATTCCTGTTGAATTTCAATAGTATAATATTAACAAGTTTAAGGTTAAGCTTCGTGCATATCTATTTAATAACCAATAATAATTTTATTTTTTCTTTCGCTACTTTTTCTGTCCGGAACTGCGTTTTAGGAGACAGTCAGGGGGGGGGGGGGTGGAGGGGGAGGAGTTTGTTTCCTATTTATTTGTTAATGTTGTAACTTAATTATATAATTGATGTATTAACATATTTATTAAGCAAATGTAAAGTCTGTTCAATGACCGCTGACCATTACGTCACGACTAGTACTTATCTTTCTGACATTCGTGAACTAGGTGAGATAGTAAATTTGCGTCAATAGCGAGTGTCATATAATTTTGTCAGTCAAAAATTTATTATTGTCATTTTTGACAGTGACATTTTTAATCAACATTATTTCAAAAATGTCACGGTATTGTGAAACGCATTAATTTTAAAACTATTTGACTATTTTCAAAGAGAAAGTGATGGAATAGCGATAATGTAGCTATTTTATCATCCGTGGTCGACAATTTTGCGAAATTAATGAACATACTATAAGAGAGCGTATTTATGGGATGTATACAGTGTGGTTGTTTAAGTGTGCAACATATGGACATTTTTTTACTACCGAATTCTCAGAAAATTTTATTCTTGATAAAAGTTGGAGCATGTTCGATAATCATATTAGGTGCACTTGGAATGGTTGCAAGTCAAACGGCGTACAGGGTAGGCCAAAAAATATAAAACTTGCACAAGAATAAAGTTTTTTAATAAACATTTAAAATAAAAATTATGCACGTTAAATGATAGTTTTTAAATTAGCATAATATTATCATCACTAATGTTTTATCTTGTTAAAAAGAATTTTTAGGATATTCTAAAATTCTGTTTAATATCGTTGCAACAAACATGAAGTTTGTGATTCCCTAATAAATTAAAAATTCAAGTAAATTTTACAAATATGCTTCAATTTGAACAAAGATATGTGAAATTGATTTGATTTTGAATAATTTGTGAAGGTCTCTATGGTGAATATATAAAAAAAATTTTTTGGGAAATTATTATTGTTTTTAAAAAAAATATATTTTTTTATTTTAGGAGGTCACCTTTTTGAATATATGCAAAGCTTTTAATTCTAAACAACTTTTCTTAATAACATTTTGCTGAATTTTCTGAAATAGGGGTACTTATATAATAATATATATACTTATACTACAAGATGTATATTTTTTGGCCTACCCTGTACGCCGTTTGACTTGCAACCCTTCCAAGTGCACCTTATATGATTTTTGAACATGCACCAACTTTTATCAAGAATAAAATTTTCTGAGAAATCGGTAATAAAAAAAATGCTCATATATTGCACACTTAAACAACCACACTGTAGAGCAGCTGAACACGTTACCACTCGCTCAATACAACTAAACCTTAAAACCATTGATGGTGTTGAAATACCCATTGGTTCATTAGCGGACTGTTCAAAAAATTAAAATTTAAATGGCGTAAAAGTATTATTTCAAACAGGCGTTTTTAAATAGAGCAACCCCAATATAGCCCAAAAACGAGTAGAATTTTTAGGAGAATTTAAGAATAACTCTCATTTTCCCTTAAAACTTTCCTTTCGTTTTTCCCCTTATTATTAACTTGGACGAATCTGATGATGATGATCCTTGAGGAGATGATTTATTTTAATTTAAGAAACTGTAATTTTTTGTGTTATGTTATAAATAAGATGAAAATATTTTACACAAAATTTATAGACTGATGCAATAGAAATGCACTAGACAAAAAAATATATGATTCAATTTTAAATTTTATAAATGAGTTTTGTTTATTTTTCAGTAATTTTAAATTAATTAAAAATTACATACTTATTTTCAAAAACAAAATGTTTCATCCCATGATACCTTTTACTCTAAATAAACTACCTAGTTTTAATTAACAGTATAAAAATAATAATAATAAATTTACAAAAACGCGCATGTATTTTACTTGTTTACATGCATCCGATTTTATGTAGATCAAACCTCACAAAAAACCATAACCTTTACCACCGGTAAGTCAAACTCAGTGAATTAATTTACGACGTACCGCAAATATGGAAATTAGGACGTAACGGTCAGCGGTCATTGAATAGACTTTACACTATATTTTATTACTAATAAATTATTATTATTCTAGTATATCTAGTATATCAGTTACTGGTTGAGTTGAAGTAGCCCTTTTTGGCTAGACTTTGCCACCCTGGCTTTGTTCCGTTACCGTTATTTATTATTATTTTTATTAGTACTATTAAGTTACAAACAATATCTAAGAAATTAAATGTTTGTAAATGTAAAAGTTTAAAAATTCTCGTTAATCAGGTAACCGAAATTCAAAAGTAAATAGTGGTTTATATTACTTTGTTATGCTCTTTTCCGCAATAGCAACTAAGTCGACGATTTATTTGCGAAACGCCGCAAGACGGTACCGATCACTCCAATCCGTAATCGAAGGCATCGATCAAGGTTGACTTATTGCATAACGCGAAAGTGCATTCAAGTCTGAAATTGTTTCAGTAAGTGGCGGTAATCAGTAAATAATTATGTCAATAATTCCACCTGAGATGAGCACTTGGAGTTTCCTTGTGCGTCGAGAATTAAATCGTATTTAGTTTTTGATATCAATTTTAGTTTTAATGGAGGTCGTTGATTAAGATCGTTTAAGCATAACATCGTCATGGGATGACTATTACCAATGACGACATAGCAAGTCTCGTAATGAATTCGAACATTGAAATACGTTTTTAATATAAGTTTAATTAACGTTGAAGTATGGCCATCCCCTGGGGTATCTTCGTACAGATGATTTGATTATTTTGCAAACCTGACACTGTCTCACCATACTGTATTATTATAATAACCCCACAAAACTTTAAAAGCCCAAAATCTCACCACAAATTATTTAACAAAGTCGGAATCACTTTATTATTCTCATGTCAAAACAGTCAACTTAATTTCTTATTTTGGCGCCCTACCGCTAGAGGATAGACGTTGCCACGTTTTGCGGACTTTACACCAGTGTGGAGAATTCCGAATAATATACCTATCTACTGTTCTGACTGTAGGGTTGTGTTTTTGATTGGCTGCCAGCCAACAGTTTTTCTTGAAACGGGCATTATGCAAATCCATGTACTGGTAAATCCCTAATAGTAACAAATTGAGTTAATTTAAGCTCAAATAAAACCCAAAAGGGGGAATCTTTTAATTCTTTGGCAACAGCGTATTACTCTAGAGTAAAAATTGGTGTATATTTTTACGTGGTTTCATTGAGGAACTCTCGAGGAACTTGATGGACCTATGCATTTGCTGTCTCGTTGGATTCTTATGATAAAGAGAATAAGATATCTATTTTGTTCTGTCGTCGTTGACTATTACCATAGAGAGGTAATTTAGGTGCGATAAAGGTGAATGGGTGGCGAAACTTATACAATTACAAATTCTCTTTTACTTAAAAGGCAATAGGTACTTTACATAATTTTGGTTTAGTCGATTTAAGACTACTTAGAAGTGGCGCGTGACTTTTTAACCTGGGGTAGGGGTACATAAAAAGCCCGGCCGGCTACGCCCAAATTTGTTCAATAATTTGTAATAAATAGTCCTCATGAAATACGATACTACGTAGAAGAATCCCAGGCAAAGCGCCTAAGGTAATTTTTTTTAGCCACACCCAAAATTCGTTACCTTTAAGACTCGACGTCAAAAAAAAAATACACCCGAGGGACATATTTTTTATTATTTACATAGGTTAGTCTTTCCGCATTTATATACAGGCGAATTTATATAAAATAAACTAAAAATTCTTTTAAAATACAAAAACAATAAAATTAACAATATTAAAAATATAATTTTTTGTGTTTTATACCTAGATAAATACCTACCTCTTCCATAGGTAGTGTGCTGTGGTTTTATATTAATTCTTCTATTGGTCTTGGCCACAATTTATTACCACGTCGTTGCTACCGCTCAACCATTTTCAATCACACTCTAGAGTTGGAAAGCGCGTCTCCGCGATGCCATGACCAACATTGACCTCTTGAGTGGACTTCGTCGTCGTCCTAGAGTGAGGAATACAATCTTGAAAAATCTTTTTATTTATTGTATGCACGCAAGGAATTTGAGAGTAAACCTGTTACTACCCGACGGTAATTGTTTTGGTTTCGTGCAAATAAATTCTGACTATGACTATAGTAGAGAATATTTATATGAATATTAGTATGAATACAAGTAAAACGAAACTGATTAGATTGGTCGTATTTTGCTTTACATATCCCACAGGCCTATAAAAACTATAGTAAAATGCTTATTCCCCATAAAGACTGTGTATTTAAAATAGCATGTCATGGAGAGGCTGTGAGATCAGGGAATTAATTTTATCCCCTTGAAAAAGGTTGGCAAAGATTTAAAATTATATTAACCTCAAATAAAAACACGAGTCTCACCGAACCACGGCGAATTTGCGAGCCAATCAAAACTATTTTTATTAACTTGTTCGCCTGTTTATTGTGGTGTTTATCAATTTGATTGAAAAATTTGTTGTTATTTTTGTGATATAAACTTTCAAAACAAATAGATATTAACAACGCCGCTGTGTTTAGTGCATAATTGTGTTAAGTATAGTGAGAAAAGTGCTTCAGAGGATATATATTATTTTCAACAGGTAATGCATCTCAATAGGTGCATTGTTTTATTAAGATATTATAAATAATATCATAAAGGAATTTTTAAAATTGTTTATGACGTCCAGATATTATTGTTAGGTATTTTATTACCTCTTAGCAAACCAAAATAACAACCTTGTATTTTCCAAGATGGCGCGCGTCGATCGCTACGAAGTTACATTTAGTTGGAATGATGCTGCCAACTCCAATTAGTGGATGGGAACCTATAAAAATCAAATCCCCATTTCTACAAAGATATTATAGCATGCCATTTATAAAGCCTATTAGGCATTCTACTTTTTTTTATAGGCCTATCCCTAAATACTTACAAGCAATATTTTTCTCCTTATTAGAGATTTAGATAATTTATTTTATACATAGACCAATCGAAGTTAAAATATATTTTCAACATACCTATTACTTTGAATTTATTGGATTTTTTTTTGTAAATGATTATGATGGAACCTTCTTTATTCTAAAAATTAAATTTTATCATTGTCGCTATAAGGTGTAAACGCACTTATATATCATGGACTAAACGAGTTTCATTATCGATGTAAACATATACAAAAGAGCCGTTCGTCAAAAGACATTTAACGGGCAACATGCGCAGCGCAGGCTTTCCGCTGATTGGCTCGCAGCAACAATATTTTAGCGCAGCGTGTTGTCAATATTATTAGATTTATCAGAAAGTTATGTTACATTACAATAATTAAGGTGGGAGTATTAACATGCTTGCCAACCTATAACCTATTTCGCGTAGATTTATTTATGTTTTCTAGCTTTTATACAAAATTTAAAGAAAATCAGTATCGACTTGACATTCTATAGGTAATAATTGACATATTTAATAAATATCACGGAATTTCATAACTTATTTTAGAAGAATTGTATAGCGAAAAATATCGAGTAAGATTTTTTTAACATTATTATGTCATTGTCACTCATTTGTTCTTTCACTATACAATTCTCCCAAAATTTTAAGAATTTTCCATTTTGTTCGGCAATGTTGGGAAACATGAAATGAAAACATAAACGTCATATGGATAATTTTATGGGCAAACCAAAAATACTAAAGTATATGGGGTGTTCCATTTTAAAATACGTACCTATATTTTATTGTCCTTGCTTGCATCCCTGTATATTTAAAAATAATTTTAGAACATAATATATTTACGTAAACCTCACAACTTTCGTCAAAACGATTTTTCGATAACTCTAGTAGTACAGCATATTATATTACTATTTTACACAAATGGGCCATGCACCTTGTATAGTATGGCAATCTAACAACTTAATACAAACCAGCTAATAAATAAAGCGCGACGAAGTCGCTTTTTGCAAGGGTTTGTAACCCGTGGAATAAGGCAGTTTTCTTCACTTTCAAGGCTAAACATGTCCCCGATAAAATACGAGAGATTTTTTGTAAAAATTTGCCCATTGTTTTAAAACAGTTGTCCGCTGTTCAATAATATCCAGTTACCGTAGGTTAGGCATATCGGTATTTTGACGTAGACTGTTGTTTTGCTATACAAAGAAACATCGATAGTTAGAGAGAGAATGTTATACAGGGTTCCCGATAAAATTACAGTTAATGTTATCGTAATTTTTAAAAGTTTACCACCGCGTGTAAAATAAATAAATTTTTGCCCTTCTATGTGACCTCACTACACATTAAAAATATCTTACATGACAGCAACGTTTGAACCTTTAGCTATCCGGCGATATAGTCAAATTTCTCTAACAAAAACCCGCATCGTGGCTAAGTCACTTGTCATTTATGACACCCTATTGAAGTCTTTTTTTTTTACTTTAAGATGATGGTGACAGAGGCAGGACTGGGCCAAGTTCTTTTACCATCGCATTCACCATATTTTAAACAAAATCATCAGATTTAACAATAATTTTAGAAATTCAAGAAATAAATATAGTCCTCTATCAAATGTGTATCCGTGGGATGTTTAATAATGCAAATGTGGTAAGTAATCTTAATCTCTTTGTTTAGTATTGAAGAAACATGATTTCGATGTTGGAAATCTTGAAAATGCTGCGTGCGAGAAACAAAACGGCTGCCATCGTAAATACTGTTTCCAATTTCTCTAAGTAACCATTGGAATTACGAAAAAATGTTTAAAAAAAATGTCGCTATATAAATTCTACATTGAAAATGTTATTATGCACTTTCATATAGTACTAACCATTTTCTCAAAAAGTTAACTTATATAGTTTTCAAAAATAAAAATAGGATATAACTATTACTACTTATAGTTTTTTGCCACTGCATATCAAACAATAATTATACGTTAAATATTATAAACACCAATAAATTAAGAAATACCCACCATCTCGCTATGTTTTACTGTGTAGGCATAGTAGGCCAATAAGTGGGTACAAAAAAATACCATTGGCATGCAAAAGGTGGAGGAGTTTTTTTAATTTTTTAATATTATTGATGGCTATGGTCTGATCAAAAATCCAAGTTTTCGACCTTAGGCGTGGTCTGCGTTCGCCGCCATCTTGGATTATATGTACAAAAATTGATATTTTTAACATTATTTCCGTAACTGTTTGTCTCACGACAAAATATAAAGATACCAAATTTAAAGAAAATTAAATTTACTAAAATTTACTAAATTTTATGTATTTACGGTTTTTCTGTACGTATAACCTATAAAGAGTTACACGAGCCCAAAATGAAATTTTCAAAGAAAATACGTTACACTCGCCATTTTGTTAGCTTAGGAGATAAACTATTCAAAGACTTTCATGCTAGCGGCCATTTTTACTATGCTAAATTTGCACATATGTATTTGCAAGAGATGTTGCATTTGGAAGAAAAAATGGACCCCGTTGAATACCACAAATTTACAACAGAAGGCTATTTTACGATTAGGCGGTCAGACAAGTTTTGGTCTGGAATTTGGTCTGATATGACCATAGAGCAAACCTTGATGAGGATGATGCATAGCAATGGGGGCCTTACTCGTGGTCGTGGTATTAGTGACAGCGTACTCGCACTTTGGACCTTAGGAATGATTGCTTTGTACAATGTTTGCGACGCCATTGAAGAATATTATGACGTTCGTTTAGTAACATCTGAGCAACATGTCGATGCGAGGAGTTCACGGGTTTGTCGAGACAATGAAGATTTTAAAAAGTTATTGAATTGGTTTTCCCAGCATTACCCCTTTCCGGAAATAAATTCGCTGTTTTCCATAAGTACCGGACTAGTTGGGGATGAAAACATAAACTGCCATTTATCCAGAGAAAAGGGTACGGAAGGATTATTAAACATGATTAGAACGTGTCAGAATTTCGAGGCCATTAAATTTAAACGCAAGAACAAAATTATTCCATTGGAAGCAGTTAATAATAGTATAAAAGTCGGTGAAATACCTTAAATTTGAGCTTTGTCCATTTCCACTGTCCCTTTTCTCAGAAGGTGGAATGCGGAAAGGCACAAAATCCTCGTTGTACTCAGCTTTTGCGTCATGGACAGAAAGCGTCTAACTCGGGCATAACATAATCAATGTTGTGGATGGAGGATACCTTTTACACAAAGTTGTATGGAATCGTAATGATTCTTTTAAGTTAATTTGCCAAAACTATGTTCAGAATAAACAATATCTCTACGGTGCCAATGCAGTAGTTGTTTTTGATGGATATCCGGAAGATGGTCAAAATAGTATAAAGACAACAGACCGACTACGCCGATCGAAAAAACAGAAAACTGTCGATGTAATTTTTGACGAATCAATGTTAGTTCAAGTTTCGCAAGAACGTTTTTTAGCCAATCAAAGCAACAAGGTTCGTTTGATTTCGATGCTGACACAAAAATTTAATGAAACTATTATTACAGTTAAACAGACTGAAGAAGATGTGACTATTGTGAATACAGCTATTTCCTTGTGTTCAAAGTTTGATGCAGTTTTCGTCATTGGAGAGGACGTGGATCTTCTGGTTCTCTTATCAGCATTGGCAAACCATTTAGGCAACATTTACTTTCGCAAACCTGGTAAAGGAAAAACTCCTGAAAAGCTGTATTCTGCAAATAGCTTGAAACAGAAAGCAGCAGCTGCAAATATTCTCTTTCTTCATGCGTTTAGTGGCTGCGACACAACATCGTCTCTGTTTAACCAAGGAAAAATTAAATGTTTCTCGCTTTTCGAGAAACATGCAAAACTCAATAGCATAATTGACATCTTCAAACAACCTGATGCTACACCAAGAAGCATTGAAAAAGCCGGAGTACTATTTCGTATTGCTTTGTATGGCGGCGATATGGAAAAGCACCTTTGGAAGAACTCCGCTACAAATTTTTTGTATGATCATCGACAAAAAATAAATGTAATCTTGCCTCTCTGCCTCCAACTAGGAACGCTGCAAGGTATCACGCTTTTAGAACATACCATCAAGTTCAGCAGTGGTGTGGAATTCAAAAAAATGCCGTAGACTGGGGTTGGATGGAATCTGGTGCAAATGGTCTTTCTCCCGTACCTGTGACACAGAAAGCAGCCCCCGAAGTATTACTGATTTACTGAAAATAATTTCATGCAACTGTAAAAAAGGGTGCAGCGGAGCATGTAGCTGCAAAAAAGCTGAACAACTACTATAACTATCTTTTAAAGCTAAAAAATGGCAGGTTTCATGTAATTTTTAAAAAGTTTGATCTTTGGGCTTGTGTAACTCTTTATAGGTTAGACGTACAAAAAAACCGTAAATATATCAAATTTAGGAAATTAAATTTTCTTTAAATTTGGTATCATCATATTTTGTCGTGAGACAAACCGTTACGGAGATAATGTTAAAAATATCAATTTTTGTACATATAATCCAAGATGGCGGCGAACGCAGACCTCGCCCAAGGTCGAAAACTTGGATTTTTGATCAGACCATAGCCATCAATAATATTAAAAAATTTAAAAAAACTCCTCCACCTTTTGCATAGCAAAATCCCCAACTGACTGGGCTATAGGGAATTGAATAATAAACAGTACCTTCGTACCTATATAATTTTAACGCCTAAGGGAAAAACTTTGTAAAAAATCAAGTGATTGCACATTAAGACAGATTACAGACAGCAATACTTTGCACCCCTATAAAATCTTAGATTTTTAATTACAATCATTATCACTTTCAATGCAAATCTTACTTAGCGCTAAATCTTCATCATCGCGTGGCCCGGCCCGTACTCTTCCATATTATTAAATATACATTGATCTGGATTACCCTCGCACTTACACATTTTCGGTACACCGAAGTCGATTCTACTGACACGTATATGGAGGAGAACAGCGCCTTTGGAAACAGCAACAAAGTTTCAAAATAAGGTCTGGAGCACAAGGTTTGGTACAAGCAACTGGCTCGTATGTGCTTCCTAACTTTCTTCCGTTCAAAATCAAAGGGTAGTGGGTTACTGCTGAATGAGGTTCTGATTCCACTCAAAATACTGAAGATAGGCCCTCAGCAAAGCCGGATCCAGTGCATATCTTGTTGGAGGAAAGTTCTTATCTTGACATTGTTTTTGAGTGAACAACAACCACCTCACAGCACCTTAATCAGTCAGTGTTATTTTGGGGTTATAAAGCTGACAAACCAACGCTTTCAAGTTAGCCCTGACACCTTCTCTGAGAATGTAGTCCCCAATTTAGCCCAAGTTTCTAGCAGTGACATTTTCTAAGTAAAAATTATATAGAAAGTGCTTTTTTTCAGTCTGTTGTGGAAAAGAAAATGTCAAACAAATAAATATCCATATACTTATAAAGCCGCGCAATAATACCCAAAGTGAACTTTTTAAGAAAACAGTTAGGCGTACATAAAAGTTTGTAATAATCTTTTCTATGTAAAATACGCACAATAATATTTTTTGCATAAAACTTTTTTTATAATTCCAATGGTTACTTAGATAAATTGGTAATAGTGTTTGCCATGGCGGCTATTTTGTTTCTCGCATCATCGAGAGTGTTAACATCGAAATCATGTTTCATTTAATGCCAAGCAACGATACTAAGACTACATAACGTTCATCATTAATGGGCTAACGGGAGACTGTTTTTGTACACTCAAAGAAGGACTAGGAAGCGGAAAGCCAACGAAGCTGTTAAAGTACTGTACCCAATTTTAATACTTTTCGGAAAATAGTGTTTGCGATGACGGCCATTTTGTTTTCGCGTGCAGCAATCAAACGCATCATTTTTGAAAGTGCCAAACCGAAATTAGGTTTACTCAATGCCAAACAAACAGATTAAGACTATTCTCACACTTGCATTATTAAGGAGCACAAGGAAGCCTGTTTTTGGCTGTTCCTAAACTCCGCCGGACTAATTGACCAGTCATATTTACTATATATAAACTCCGCCGGCAACTTCAAGAATCTCATACATAAACTCCGCCGTATCATAATTATGCGTAATATAGTAAATAAAACCATAAAACTTCATTTCAAGTTTCTATTAAACCCTGTCTAAAACTGTACACTTAATATTAAACTATCTTAATATCCTAAAGCTTATAATTTAAACATTATTTCTTTAAATAATATGAAACTAATTTCACAAACTCAAATTTCGTTACCGTTTTGGATTTGTACAAGGTTATTTTGTCTTTAAAAAATAATTTCTTCCTTAAATATAATTTATTTTTTATTTCGTGGGGTATTTTAACACTATTCATTTTTACGTATGTATCTATCTGAATATTTTTTAAAACATCAATAAAAAGAAAAATGTTTGGATGGGCATTATAAAAATATGAGTTGAATTTACTATGAAAGGACTCACAAGCATTTGTAGTGCGTTCAGTTTCTGTAGCATTTGCCCAGATAGATGGAGGAAATAAACTATACTCATCAATATAATTGTCCGTCAAATAGTCAGCAAACTTAATTAGTTTTTGGTTAGTAGGAATCACAGACATAAGACTAAACACAAAACAGTCACTAACATCACTTGGTTCGAGAATTGTTAAACCAAAGGTCCACCGTAGCCATTCACCAACTTTAGATGATTTATTTTTATAGTCATTCACTAATCCCAACTTTTGAATTCTTCTCCAGAAACTTTGGCACAAATGGAATCGGCATCCTGTAATCCGGAAATTTGGAATAACGTTCCTTGCTGCATCATGGATGGCGTTTTCAAAGTCGGCAACGATTTCCTTGGGTTGGAAAATTAAGTTTAAACTCTGACACCTTGCGGCAATTGCTTTGAATGCTTGCATATACGTTGTCAACTTTTCATCAGGCAATAAACAAAACACCAATGAAATATAGTGAGAGTTTGTTGTCAATTCATCAATGTTATTTAACGTTATTTTCCTTCTAATTAGTTTAAGTGGCCTCTCGCTTATGTTTTCCACAGCTTTTCTTTTAATGCTGTTGGATATATGTTGCCTACTTAGATGTTTAGGCGGCGGGTGGTTATGAGACCCATCCTTTTTGAATATGGTTGTAAGTTCATCGTCAACATAAATTTTAGAATTGCACTTTTTTTGGACGCATTTCCATTTTACTCCAAACGAAGTCTCTTCGGCTCTATGAAACTTGTATTCATCTTCTACTATTAACTTATTTCCACGTTGACCGGTGATCACTTCCATTATTTTCACTTTTTCAAAAAGATACCTTCCTACTCCACTAAAACGAATAAACTAATAATTCTGTCAATGCGACGAAATTTATGAATTAGGCTATTTTACCTGTTTGGGAATATAACTACCTAATACTAATATAAATAAATATATAAAATCTAATTATTTTACCTAGATCAAGAAACTTCATCGATTTGTACAATTACCTGGAACAACCCCTAATTACCACTACGGCGGAGTTTATGGGTACTCCATACAGGCCAATTTTTGAAATATACCTGTGGCTGTCTTAATCCGGCGGAGTTCGTGAGCAGCCTGTTTTTGTACACTTAAGTGGGAAGTAGTACTTAAGTGTACCTACTTAAACGGGTAATTTTTTGTCCAACAAAAAGATTTTGTTCGTTTCGTTATTATGGGCTGTTTGTTCTAAAATTATTTTTCAAAATGTATGATTTTTTAAACCTTGTTGTCAACACGCTGTATAAAACAGATAAAAGTTATTTATTATACAGTATTTGCTGACCCCTGGCCATTAATCTCACATAATGCCGTACTTAACCGTAATTAAACACATAATTTTAGATTGTTTATTTTAGATGGTTTTGATTTATTACTTATAAACTACTAAATTTAATTCAATAAAATTATAAACAATTATAGCAATTAGCAAGTTGTTTGCTATGTACGGGAAATAAAAGAGGAGGAAACTCCTTTCAGTGTTTTAAAATCGATTTTTAATTTTTTAACACTTTTTAAATATTTTAACTTTGTTTTCGTCCAATTATACAACATGTTCTTGTCCTTTTCATGTTTTTAAAATTTGTTTACATTCATTCGTGTAAGTGGCACTTGGGCCCTTCGGTGCTGATGATGGCACTTTCTAGTGCCGAAAAATGTCCACCTGCATAAACTGACTTTTTATAAATTATTTGTGGAGACGACTGTGTGTTTTTCCCCATATAATTATAAAGGACACTAAAACACACCTAAAAATGAAAAAAATACACTTTTATGTTACCAAACTATTTTTCGCCACACTGTATAGCGAAAATATTTTTCTGAAATATATCCCGTGTGACACTATAAGATAGCATGTGAATAAACTTCGTAACTCAATTTATATAGGAGCAATGGAAATCTGACGCATTATTGCAGAACCCTGTAGAGGTCGTTAACCTTACAGCTTTAGGAAAAAAATGTTGTTAGTGAATACTGCTCCAAAAATCGCTGGAAATAATTTTCAAGTTCGAGACATGTCTGCTAGGGTTGTAACAGACATGGTCAAATAGAAAATTAGGTTTTTCTTGTAAATAAAAAATGTTAATTGGAGTGCAAAGTTTTTAAAATTAAAAATAGGTTTTACACCTCCGCTGAGATTTAAACCCAGAACCTCTGGATTACCAGTCGAACGCTCTTACGAATATACGGAGACTCTGCGATTATTTCATCAACTTCGGCAATATAACTTTATTGAATTTTAATGTATGTTCTAAATCAAAATGGTTGGCGAACATCGAAATTTGCTTTTATATTAAAATCGGTTACTTCGTTTGGGCTGAACGGATTTTAACAACTTTCATCCTATTCAATAGAGTATTTCTTCTTCTATTCATTGAACTTAGATTGATCCTTACGTAAAACTTACTTTTCTTGCTAGATGGAGTTTTCCTACCTATGAACAAATAAAGAGCCGTTAAAAAAAAATTAAAAAAGATTTGATTATTTTTAGAGAAAAAAATAGAAAACTAAAAGCTCTAAACGTCAGTCAAAACCGTAGCTCTCTAACCTATTTCTAGCGGAAGATATTGACGACAAAATTAGAAATATCGATAAGCGTGCCTAGGCCACTTTGATTATTAAAATACTGATATCAATTAGCTTATTAACATAAAATGCTTTTCAATAATAAGAAGGCTTTGGAAAAACAAACAAAATGGCAGAATTTTTATTTAAATGAGATATGTAATACATGTTTTTCCTTGTTGCTATTATTTTGGCGATGATATTAGGAAGTCATTATTTATAATGAAAAATATTCAAAATGCGTTTTTCCAATGAAGGGGCATTTTATTTGATTGCGGTTTATTTCAAATGTTAAAGAAATGCTACCGTTGCTGCCAGGCATACCTTTGGCAGATCGACGTGGAATGTATTTCCAACATGCTTTGTTCGACAATACTTAGAACAAACATTTCATAGCGGATGGATCGGTGGTGGAAGTGTATTTTCATGGCCACCAAGATCTCCAGACTTCACTTGCTTAGATTTTTATTTGTGGGGTCGAATTGAAGATATTGTTTTTAACCTATACTACTCGGCAAAACATGATCGAAAGAATTAGAGGCGCCATGAGAAGTATCTCAGAAAAAGAAGTCGAGACTGCCTGTTTCTCTATTTAAGAGAGACTATAGTACTAAATCGAAAATGGCGGAACATCGTTCGAACATCTAGGTCCCCATTAAAGTTCATTTTCAATCATGTTGTTCGCAAATTAGATGTTTCCTGTTTTATTGTTTAATTTCTCACTTAGATGCTAAAGTTTAATATTGACACTTCTGATACGTAGAATAATTATCAGTTGATAGTTAAAATAAGGTAATCTTTATCAGTATTTTAATAATCAAAGTTGCCAAGGCATGCTTATCCATACTTCTAACTTTTGTCGTCAATATCTTTGGATAGAAATACGTTAGAAAGCTATGGTTTTGACTGATGTTTAGAGCTTTTAATTTTCTATTTTTTTCTCTAAAAATAATCAACTTTTTTTTTGATTTTTTTTAAAAGGCTCGTTATTTGTTCATATTTAGGAGAACTCCCTCTAGCAAAAAAAGTAAGTTTTACGTAAAGATCAATCTAAGTTCAATGTATAGAGAAAGAAAAACTCTATCGAATAAGATTAAAATCCAATCAGCCGAAACGAAGTAACTAATTTTTATATACAGCAAATTAATATTCGCCCATCATTTTGTTTTAGAAGATAGAGTAAAATTTTAATAACAAAAAAATTCAGCATGCCCTAACGATCAAAATGTGGATAGTTTCGGTACCTCTTAATTCGGCAACATAACGAGAAAACCCTAATTTCCTATTTGACCATGAATGTTACGGTCAGTAGCGGACATCTCACGAACTTAAAAATAGTAAATGTTCTGAGATACGACCGAAGGCCGTTATTTTTTGGTCACCCGGTATAAACTTTGCCGATAATCAAATATTGATTTTAAGTAAATATTATTTTTACACTACTAGAGCTACAAAGAATAAAGAGAAATACGCCAGCTACTTTTCTCCAGATACCATAACGATGTCAGTAGCTGAAAACGGTGGTCACACTATTTTGACACCTTGTGCAATATAATATATGAAGGGTACAGGGGAAAAGAGATCAGAGTCCATTTTTTGCAAAATTCAATTTTTGGCGCCATCTGGTACTTTTGGACCTAAGCTTTCGCATGGCACGGTCGGTGTTGAGCAAAACCGATCACAGTCACCGCAATTGCATTAAATTAAAAAGCTATGCAACGCAAGAACGATCAGGGTCCAAAATTGTCCGAGCGCTCCCAAACAAAAACGATTAGAGTCCATTTTCTCGCGCTAACGGCATGAAATCAGGTGGTTGTGTGATTTACTGATTTAGTATTATTGGCAACGTGTTTGCTAGTACTTTTGTTCCGTGCGTTCCCAGGAATTCTTTGCTAATTTAACGGGTTTGTCCAATACTCACAATGAGGACAGTTAAGAGTTAGTTTCTATCGGAGAGCCTGTAGGAATGAATACAGATGATCCCGACAATTTTATTCCGCTAGCAGAATTAGTTAGGAAGATGAAGGATGCAGCTCAATAGAGTATCGCTTTTGTATTATTTGCTTTTTATCGCTATGAAATAAATAATATTAAAATAAAACAATAATTGATTGAATTTTTTTATTTTCAGAAAGTTATGGCAATATCTCCTACAGGTATTTATTTTACATGGAAAACGCAGGCTGGTTAATAAAGGGGGCCACTAAAGGGTAACATGCCGCCGGAGGCAACATTTTTTTTGGGTGCCACGCCCACTTTTCAAAGGCAAAGTGCGCTTTTTCAAATGAAAATATCAGATCAAAAAGCAATAACAATCATTAAGGCATAAAACTATCGATGGTTATTAACAGTTTAAGAATTAATTAGGGTGGGCCATGGCCCACCCGCCCCCCCTGTGGGCACGCCTATGTGGGCAACTAGTTGATAATGACCTTATAATAGGAATTTTTCATGTTCTCATAATTGTAATATTTTATATGAGTCTGTAAACTTGGTTTTCATTATTCTGTAAAAACTACTTTTTGTGACTCTGATCTCTTTTCCCCTGTACCCTTCATATACAATACCCTTATATCCTTGTTCCCTCTACTGTATATTATTTAAACTGCGTATTTGGAAGTATATTGCAAGAGATTATTATTTACGGTCATAAAACACGACGGAAAATTATAAAAGTTTAAGGGTTTTTTAACGACTTTACATTGCACACTTTATCGATATTTTTTTCTCGTCTCCAACATGTTCTGTCGTAGTTTCCTAACTTCACTAAAATTGATTTTACAACGTACAGCAAATAAGGCAACACTGTAGCAATTTACATGCAGGTGGTATATTCTTAAATCTAGAACTTTTTGTTCTGTTTGTTAAATTGTCATTAAATATAATATTATTAATATTATAAATTTTCATAAAAGACAGAACTATAAAAAAATTGGAATGCTTAATAGGCTGTAAAAATGGCACACTATAATATCTCTATATTAACGGGGTTTTGGTTTTTATAGGTTGCCATCTACTAATTTAAGTTGACAGCATCATTCCAACTGACTGTAACTTCGATGCGATCGGGTTTCTTTGATAATACCTACATGGTTATGTTATTTGGGTTTGTTGAAATGTAAAGAAAATAACTAATAATATCTGGACATCATCAGGCAGGACAATAGTTTATCATAAAGAATTCTAAAGATTTCTTTATGGTATCATAATAAAACAATGTATGTATTGAGATTCATTGCCTGTTGAACGAGATATCCTCTGCGCACTCTTCTAACTATGAAAACAATTCTGCACTAAGTATATAAATACAGTAGCATTTTTGTTAATACATATTGCTTTGAAAGTTTATATATCACAAAAATAACCACAATTTCTTCAACAAAATTAATAAACACCACAATAAACACACAAAGAAGTTAATAACAATAGGCCTGATTGGCTCGCACCTCGCACCGCTCGCCGTGGTTCGGCGAGAATTGTGTTTTTGGTTGGCATTAAAAGAATTTCAAATGGCTAAAAAAATTTTCTAGGAAAAAAATAATTCCCCCTAGAGATGCTATTTTAATAACACAGCTCTGGAAAATAAGCAATCTAGTTTTTTTTTGTTGGTATGTGCATTTAATACGTCATACATAATATGCACATTGCACAGCAGTGGTGGATCCAGAACTTCACTAACAGGAAAGGGGCACATGACCTAAATGGTTTTAAGAAGTGAATACAAGAATACAAAAAAAAATGTTACTGTATAATAAGTGCATATATTTATAAGGCTAGAGAGAACTAACAAATAAAACTCTAAATAAAATACAAAACGTAACTTCTATGTACAGGCTGTTTCTCACACGGTGATCGATCATTAAAATATTTTCAAAAGTAATACAATTTGAATCTTGCATATTTGAATAATAGGGTTTTCGGAGACGCTCTTTTCAAATAAAATAACAGCGACCATATTATGCGACTTCCGGTTATACCAGAAGTGTATAATATTTTGTTTGTGTCATTTTCTTCATTTCCAATAACTTTTATTGAAAGTTTTTGTGTCGTACTACTATCGTAAAAAATTAGGTTTTTCTTAAATTTAATCCAGTCGCCATAAATGGACTATATTTTCAAAGATAACACAGTGATACTAGATATTATTGTGCTCGATAAAATGAATTGTTGGAAAATGAAATCTTAGATTCAGGGAAGAGGAAAAATAATAATTTGTAATCTTTATCAACAAATCTAAAAAATTCTTTATTTTTTAAATACGAAGCTACGTTGCTATTTCAATAAATTTATAGGCTAAATAGAACATTTTCTATCTGTCCACCTAAGATGTCACTATTATAACTAACTAGAATTGTTTTTAATCTTATTTACGGTACTTAAATAGTTTTTAATCTTATTTACGGTTTTTCCCAAAATCCCCCAAACATTAAACAGACTTGATTTTTGGCAAGAAGACCATGATAATCTAAATACTAATAATTATAACTAACTGGGATATGAGCCTGTACAACAATTTTTTCTTAGAAATGGATACAGTAGGACTTTTGATAAAAGTTATTGGAAATACAGAAACGAATAAAAAAAAATTTAGAGGGTACTACATTATCAATAAGCAAGTTTTAGACAACTTCCGGCATAACCGAAACCCGAACAAACCCCAGTTTGTTAGTAATACACATAAAAATTAAAATAATAAGTTAAATAATGCTATTTCTAATATAGTATAATAATTTATGAAAATCTATTCCGGGTAGTGCACAGCCAGATCCCATGTAAATTTTGCAATCATCGAATATCATACCAAAGTTTATGATTTTCTCATAAGCGAATTAAAATTTACTTTCTCTTACTCTTCGTAAAATACGCCTGTTATATACATATTATTATTTCACTGAAACTACCAGTAATAAATATGATATTGTCAAATGTTACTAGACGTTTTATTTGTGTTATTGATTTCAACATGTTGTACAGTATTCAAGAAAAATAATTATTGTACTAATTTTATAAGCGCAAGTACTGCAGCGAAATAATGAAAATTTTATTTATTTGAACATTGGGAAAAAGTCGTTTGGTGAAAGGTCAGTAGACCTAGCTAGCGAATTTATGCTGTAATTTAATTCTATCGTGCGTCCATCGAAAACGTTTTGCACATATTTCCTTTGTTCTAGTTTATTGTGCACAGGACAATCGTTCTTTAGAAACTTAATATCTTTATTCAAAAGCAACTTGTTCTAATGCAGGTCCATGTTTGATTATGGAAAATGTAAAAAAATTTTTTTTTATTTTTCTTCCGAAATAAAGAGATCTAATAACCACGTATAAACACGTCCGGGTTTGTTCGTCAAACATTTATCTTTTAAAAGTGTTGAATCCTTGCTGGTATAAATCCACATTCATTTTTTATAATCCAATGTCTACAATTTTAAACATTTGATTTATTGTTGAATGTTAAGGTGCATTTGTTGGTAAAACAAACATTGCGTTACAATTTTCTATCGTTATTTACTCTTCACATAACATCAAAATAAAAGTTTGCTCTTCGTTATTCATCACCTTCCCTCAGTTCCTGATGTTTTTGATATTAATACGTAGGTAATTTCCGCAGCGATGCTTTCCCACAGTTTTGCCAAGACGCCTCTTGCTAATCCAGTTATATTCTTCTGCATGGAGTAAAAGTTCAAAATCTACATTATGTTCGTGTGCTTTACCATCTAGTCATTATTTTGCTCTAAGCACTTGCATTTATAAATAAATAAATAATGTATTTATAATTTATTAATTTATTCAATCATATCGTACGAATAGTACCTTTTTTTAAATAAAATTTGTCAGGTTTTTCTAATTTAACATTAAAAAGTAAAAATGTAAGAGTAAAAAAAGGTTATGTCTATTTTTACCCTACTATCCCCTCTCTCGTAGTAAGTGGACATAGGACACAACTTTATATAAAGTTTTTACTTTAATTTTAACCAATTCATTCAATCCCAAATTATTAACTATACCTTTTAGGATACGCTGTGTAATTATCTAAAATATTTAAAAAAAACTAATTTTCTTTTTCCAAAATCAAAAAAAATTCCGAAAAATAAACTAGTAAAACAGACACAAAAGAGTGTTTTCAACGATGCAGTCAAAATCCAATTCAAGAATAGGTTCCTCAGAACGAACAAAATTACGACCGTCCTTGGGACCATTGTTACCCATTCAGATGTCACCAGAACAGGCCGAAGCGAAAAGAGACTGAAATAAAGTGGCTGTAAAATCTGAAACAAAAAAGAAAAGAAAATGTTACGATTCTCCGCGTTCGGGAATGAGATGCCAAATACGGTGTTTCGTTTTCATCTAATGCTTGCAGACACCTTGTTTCTATCTAAAATATAATATTTATAATTTTATAAAACAAGAACAAAACAAAAATTTTATGTGGATAGAGAGTCTAAAACATTAGTTTATAAGTCTATTTTTTATAAAGGTTTGATAGAATATAATAATTTGGAAAATTCTATTAAATCTCAAATATCATTAATAGTTATTTACATTACTAGATGCGAAAGTTAATTTTTTGGTGTGAGGAGGTTTTTGAATTGCCGAGGCAAAGCCGAGGTGATTTAATACCTCCGACCACCAAAAAAGGCTTTTGCATCGTGTAATGTATTAAATTTTTTCTACTACTGTTCTCTGATCAATATATTATTAAGTAAAAAACTTTGATTTTATTCGAATTAAAATGATAAAATAAGTTTTTTTTTCATCTTAAAATAATCCGTGACAACTAGTTATTTGAGTATTGTTGAGAACTAGTTATTTGAGTACTGTCAGAGTCTGTCAGTTCGATTTTTTTGTCCTGGCACCGAAAGTAATACTTAACATAGCTAGCAACGTATAATATTCAGGTAACACGAATGTTTACTTTCGTTATCTGTCTTGTTGCTATGGCCCGAAAGTTAACTTATCTATACAGTAGTAGAAAAAACTATTTAAAAAAACATTAAAATTCCATTTAATTTAAAAACAAAATGAAGATGCGTTTTAAAATTTAAAAATAAATCTATAAAAATGTGTTAAGAAAATGTAATAAAAAATATTTAATTGTAGCCTTTTTGCTAAATAAAACATACATGGGGGCGTGTCCGAAAAAACGCTCGGACACGTCGATTGGTTTTTCTAGTTGCGCATTTTTTTCAATAAGAATTTCTCATTTAGGTTGTGGTATGTAACAGTGGACGATACCAACTTTCTTATTTTAAATGCAACTTCCATTTGTGTCCGTGTTTTATCTCCATAATCACTCATCTGTAGAATTGTTATTTTGTGCATTTCTGTTGTAAGGACACTCGGGCGCCAATTCTGTAACGGCTAAAATCTGCTCGGGCGCCAATTCTGTAAGGCCACTTTTTGGTGCGGTTACTTTTTGTAACGGCGGATAAAAATTGCTTTTTGAAACTGGCTAATAAAAATTATATTTTTGTACGGATCAGAAAATACTTTTTGTAAAGAATCTCTATTTCAATCTCAATTATCAAGTTATCCCTCAGACGCGGAAGTTATTCAATTTCGGGTATTCGGCGGTCGGTAATTCGGCGGTAAATTCGGTCGGGTTTGAATTGAATAACTTCTAAAGCGTTCTGTGGGCGGAATTAAAGAGAATATACAAAAATGAACGGAGTTTTACTCGAGCGCCACTGATTTTAATTTTTAGGGAAAATCAGAACCCCCGGAGCCCTGGGTAACCTTTAAACAGTTGGAGACAGAGTTCTATTAGCGCATACAGATAACAGTCATTCACGCCTCTAAGTTCCTATGGGAAATAAAACACACTTATGTCGGGAAATGTAAAATAATTTTATTTTTGTAACAACAGAAATTAAAACAAATGTACAGGTTACAATATCACGTTACAAATACTTCCCTATAAGTAATAAAAAAATCAAAATTTCTCGGAAAATTGGCGGTAATTTACAGTTAAGCTTTTCGGTGGAACAAATTTCAAACAAACGGTATTAAAGTGGGTTTCATGCGACGGTGTTACATAAGACGAAGTCCGGTAATAATTTTAAGAACGGAAAACTTATAAGCGGGCGGTATGAAAATGGTATTACAGCGGCGGTTCTAACTACTGGTGAATGCGGTGATAATTATCGAGCAACTATAATCATGCATATAGGCAAATGAAAAATGATTAAAGCGTAGCGGTATTAAGCAAAAGCAAGCTCGGCAAACTATCGAATAAATCTAGTTCTAAATACGGATAAATGAAAATGATTGTAAGGCGGCGGAAAAATTTAGCAGGAAATAATTTTCAAATATATAAAAAAATCAGTGTTGCTTACCACAGATAATGACGGTATTCGACGACGGCGGAAAAGAATAATAAAAAAAAATGAAACGGCAAACGGTTCACTAGCTGAAAACTAAGCACTTTCAAAATCACTTTTGGTCGGCTGCAAAGCTGGATCGAGAAGGGCTCGTATTTTTGGTTCGATCTCGGATTTCAACTTTTTATCTCCCACCATGGAAATGGTCAAAGATCTGGGGATTTTAAGAACGGTGCGCGTTCGCTATCTTTTCGAATCGGTACCGGAGATAACGCTGAATTTACCTGTATCGGAATGCCATATATTGGTTTGCCAATTTAGACGGTTTCTGTGATAGCGGTAATTAATTAATTTCTCTGATTAAATTCAAAACCTTTTGTTACCAGCGGTTAGAAAAATATTCAATAAGTCGGTTGCATGAAAGAAACAGAAAAATTAATTGAAAAACTACGGAGATAATTATTTTCTAATAATTCGGTGCTAAACCTGTTATCAATTCGGTAAAACTTAGGTAACTTCGTTACATTCCCCCCTCACTTGCTAAAAAAAATTGAACGATAGTAATCAATTTTTTCTTTTACTCTGGGAGTCTCCGGACGAAAGCGTCCTTATGGCCGCAGGTCGGGCATAGTAGCGTCGGTAGGCTGGCGGTCTCTATCGTCCTGGACCGGTGAGGTGGACAGGCTAAGTGTCTGGCTCGACATCTTCTGAAAAGTAAATAGAATTGGGTAGTTCCGGATTCGGTTGTAAGAATTACCCTCGGTTTCGGGGGGTCTGGTTAGATAGAGTGTGCGGTTTTGAGATCTTTAATATGGATCCGACGGAAAATTTTGCCATTTTCATCTTTAAGATCGTATACTACCGGTGAGTGAACTTTTATTACTTTATGTGGACCGGAGTATTTGGGTGCTAGTTTGGCGTTAAAATGTTTTGCGGCGGAGGACAGGTGGTGTTCACGCTTCAGTACCTTGTCACCTAGGTGACAACGCCAATCACGGCGGCGGAGGTTATAGTACCGGCTCTGCGTAGTAAAAGCACGGGCCAGGTGTACCTTTACTAATTCAAAAGTTTCGGTGAGTTTTTTGAATCTTTCGATTACCGGACCGGTGTCTGCGGGGTTTTCGGCGTCGGAGTTTTCAGGTTCGGGTTGTTCGCTACGGTATAGAGAATTCTGTAAGGACACTCGGGCGCCAATTCTGTAACGGCTAAAATCTGCTCGGGCGCCAATTCTGTAAGGCCACTTTTTGGTGCGGTTACTTTTTGTAACGGCGGATAAAAATTGCTTTTTGAAACTGGCTAATAAAAATTATATTTTTGTACGGATCAGAAAATACTTTTTGTAAAGAATCTCTATTTCAATCTCAATTATCAAGTTATCCCTCAGACGCGGAAGTTATTCAATTTCGGGTATTCGGCGGTCGGTAATTCGGCGGTAAATTCGGTCGGGTTTGAATTGAATAACTTCTAAAGCGTTCTGTGGGCGGAATTAAAGAGAATATACAAAAATGAACGGAGTTTTACTCGAGCGCCACTGATTTTAATTTTTAGGGAAAATCAGAACCCCCGGAGCCCTGGGTAACCTTTAAACAGTTGGAGACAGAGTTCTATTAGCGCATACAGATAACAGTCATTCACGCCTCTAAGTTCCTATGGGAAATAAAACACACTTATGTCGGGAAATGTAAAATAATTTTATTTTTGTAACAACAGAAATTAAAACAAATGTACAGGTTACAATATCACGTTACAAATACTTCCCTATAAGTAATAAAAAAATCAAAATTTCTCGGAAAATTGGCGGTAATTTACAGTTAAGCTTTTCGGTGGAACAAATTTCAAACAAACGGTATTAAAGTGGGTTTCATGCGACGGTGTTACATAAGACGAAGTCCGGTAATAATTTTAAGAACGGAAAACTTATAAGCGGGCGGTATGAAAATGGTATTACAGCGGCGGTTCTAACTACTGGTGAATGCGGTGATAATTATCGAGCAACTATAATCATGCATATAGGCAAATGAAAAATGATTAAAGCGTAGCGGTATTAAGCAAAAGCAAGCTCGGCAAACTATCGAATAAATCTAGTTCTAAATACGGATAAATGAAAATGATTGTAAGGCGGCGGAAAAATTTAGCAGGAAATAATTTTCAAATATATAAAAAAATCAGTGTTGCTTACCACAGATAATGACGGTATTCGACGACGGCGGAAAAGAATAATAAAAAAAAATGAAACGGCAAACGGTTCACTAGCTGAAAACTAAGCACTTTCAAAATCACTTTTGGTCGGCTGCAAAGCTGGATCGAGAAGGGCTCGTATTTTTGGTTCGATCTCGGATTTCAACTTTTTATCTCCCACCATGGAAATGGTCAAAGATCTGGGGATTTTAAGAACGGTGCGCGTTCGCTATCTTTTCGAATCGGTACCGGAGATAACGCTGAATTTACCTGTATCGGAATGCCATATATTGGTTTGCCAATTTAGACGGTTTCTGTGATAGCGGTAATTAATTAATTTCTCTGATTAAATTCAAAACCTTTTGTTACCAGCGGTTAGAAAAATATTCAATAAGTCGGTTGCATGAAAGAAACAGAAAAATTAATTGAAAAACTACGGAGATAATTATTTTCTAATAATTCGGTGCTAAACCTGTTATCAATTCGGTAAAACTTAGGTAACTTCGTTACACTGTTAAATAAATTTTTTTTCTGATATGCAGTTAACGAAATTCAAACGACTATAACACTGACAACTACTGTCATGAAGACAGACAAGAATTTGCTAAGGTCAGGAGTTTTAAACAAAAGTACACAAAACTATTTATACCTTTTTTTATTTCATCAGTAAAAAGAAACGCTAAAATGCAATAAATCTAAAAACATATTTTCACAATATTTCCGAAACAGTTGAAGGATAATATACATAAAATATGTTTAACATTTTCTGAAAAATCCAAAAATTGAATAATATACAGGGTATTGCATTTAACGTAAGAAAGTTGGTAGTGGCCACTGTTACATGACACATCCTGTACAAAAAAAGATTTTAATGAAAAAAATGCGCAACTAGAAATACTAATCAACGTGTCCGAGTATTTTCCAGACACGACCCCATGTATTTATTATCGAATTTATTCGATTTGGCTGATACACACTGTATAAAAAAACCTTGCAGAAATAACATAAGACAAAAGAAGGTTCTCAAGATAACCCTTAAAAATAGCTCCTTATCTTCTGAATTACTTACAAAAGCTAAAATAATCCCGCCACATTACCACTTTACATACTTATTAACGGCTGTTAGCTCTCGGTCAACCGGCCGTGTCG
The DNA here is from genome assembly GCA_963969555.1 of Polydrusus pterygomalis. Classification (NCBI taxonomy): domain Eukaryota; kingdom Metazoa; phylum Arthropoda; class Insecta; order Coleoptera; family Curculionidae; genus Polydrusus; species Polydrusus pterygomalis. The sequence continues at coordinate 54,383,923 of OZ018380.1, read as the reverse complement.
GCGCGGCATGTGAACTGGCCAGATGCGGACATTAAGACTTGAATTTTGAAATTTATTTAGTATCGCCCCTGGCGCAGTACTTATATCTTTAATGTATGTGTATTTGGAAAATAAGAGTTAAATCTGAAAATCCATTTTAAGAGAAAAACAGTATAAGGATGGGTCTTTCAAGGTTTGGTAAATCGTATGTCCCAATTTGGACTAATTTGGTGATATCGCATATAGAGCATAATAATAGTTTTTCTTCGAATGTCAATAAACCCTGACAGTTTTTGCTTATTGACGTTAAAGTTTTACTTTTTTATCAGTAGGGGTTGCTATAATTGGCAGCGGAAATACAGATACTTTTTCTTTGAAGAAATAGTCCATACTCAAAGTGGAGTTGAAAGTATGAAAAGGAAAGAAAAACACGAAGTTTTCCTCCACAAAATTTAATAGAATAAAAATTCTCAGTTAAAAAGGTCTCTACATGTTTCGAACGTAAAAACGTTCATCATCAGGAGACAGAATGTATGTTGCTGATGGTTGTAGCAAAAGAGAAAACAATAGTGGTAGGTGTCAAACCTTAATGGAGCTTTTATGGCATTAAAAGTTGTAATGATAAAATAGCATTTTGGAAAGTGTTAAATTGAAAGAAAGACAAAAACATACGGGGTATCTGGAAAGACTTCTAAAGGAGTTTAGAAAGACCAAAAAGAGGAAAATGGGTTTAGTAAATTACTTACTTCTAAAAAGTAGTTGTCGAACATATTTAATTAAAACATGTCTTGTAGACAATATAAAATGTGAAAAGTTTTGTTATATTAATTTTAATAAGCATTGTAGGTATCAAGTAATGAATTACTGAGTTTCAAACAGGAAAAACAGTTTGGGGCACTAAATGCTACGATTCTAAATTAATATTTGGTGGGGTTACTGCAGCATTCAGTGCCCCAAACTGTTTTTCCTGTTTGAAACTCAGTAATTCATTACTTGATACCTACAATGCTTATTGAACTTAATGTAACAAAACTTTTCACATTTTATATTGTCTACAAGACATGTTTTAATTAAATATGTTCGACAACTTCTTTTTAGAAGTAAGTAATTTACTAAACCCATTTTCCTCTTTTTGGTCTTTCTAGACTCCTTTATAAGTCTTTCCACATACCGGTATGTTTTTGTCTTTCTTTCAATTGAACACTTTCGAAAATGTTATTTTATCATTACAACTCTAAATGCCATAAAAACTCCATTAAGGTTTGACACCTACCACTATTGTTTTCTCTTTTGCTACAACCTTCAGCAACATACATTCTCTGTCTCCTGATGATGAACGCTTCTACGTTCGAAACATGTAGAGACCTTTTTAACTGAGAATTTTTATTCTATTAAATTTTGTGGAGAAAGACTTCGTGTTTTTCTTTCCTTTTGATACTTTTTCTGATAATCGCACGAACCTGTCAACATTTTTGGTTTAAATGCATTTTTTAAGAGAAAAAATATTATACAGGGTGGGTCACAAAAATGCTACATCAACTTTAATTTCTTTATTGAAACATATTCCTTGTTTATTTTTACATTCTACAATGAATTCTACATTTTTCATAAATCATTCGCTATACCTATCTTCAACCGATTACGAAATGTTAAATGTTAAAACAATTAGACAAACTACAAAGTATGAAAAGGAACTATTTTATAAGATGTTAAAAATGCCCTTCACCAACGCTGTTCCGCTGTAGATCAATCGATCTAAAAATTCCTATTGAACATTTTATAGTACTTGTGAAGTAATTTCTCTTATTATTTGTCGAATGGACTCTTTAAGTATATCTATCGAGTTGGGTTTAGATTTACAAATTAAATTTTTATCGTAGCCTTAGAAAATAAGCCCAGATCAGGCGATCTGGGTTACCATTCTATTGACCCCCGTTGTTCTGGAAAGTTTGTATTCAAGTAGTTCCTAACATGAGAAGCATAATGCGGGGGAGCACCATACTGTTGAAAGCATAAGGTTAAACTTGGTAAATTTGGATCATTATCATTTGGAAATAGAGTGGCAAGAGCTGGAACCAGATGATTTTAAAGGAAATTCAGATATATTTCTCATCAAAGAAAAAATGGTCCGATTACTCCATTTTCAACAATACCTACCCATGCATAAACCTTTTTATTGTATATATTATGACTTTTTATGAACCAGTAAGTATTTTTCTAAGCCTAGTATCTGTAGTTTTGTCTATTAACCGAACCATTTAAAGAAAACGCAGTTTCATCTAAAAAACAAATTCTTTGGGCAAATGAAAAATATCTAGAATTAATTGTAGAATGTAAAAATATAGCATAGGTATGTTCAATTAAAAACAATTCAAGTTGATAAAAGTACATAGGTAGTATTTTTATGATTTAGCTTTCTTTCTTTCTAAAAACAAATGCATTTCAAAAAATAAATTTGACTTGTCCGAGAAAGAAGTGGCTGGTGGGATGAAGAACGTGAACTAGATGACGAAGTAAAACTGATAATCATTCTTTCATTTAAGGATGACTCAGATAACGAGGACTTCTAACTATAAACAGTTAGTTCTATTTGTTTACTTTTTTACTACTCTTCGGTGTTATATTATTATTATGTATTTTTATACTTAATTTTCTGCACAGTCCTTGAACTGATTTCCAGAGCTGTTCCTACTATTTGCTGGATATTTCAACTTTCCCTTTCATTCTAGAAATAATTAATCAAATTTATCACAACTGTATTTTGAGGTATTTAAAATAAATTGAACTGCTTATTATTATGATTATTCTATTTTATAAAGATATTTGATATACAACGTAGAATTTTTAACTGGAATAAATTCAGTATTAGAAAGCCTCTTTAATTTCTTAAAAATACAGAAATACGGCTTCGTTTATTTTTAGTTTGGCATACTTTTTCGTGTCTTCATTGCCTCAATTTTGGAAACCGCCACTTTATTTTTTCAAATGTAAATGTATGTATTGTGCTCGTTGGAAAGGGCATAAAAAAGGGAATACGACCCACTATTTACTATTGCATTTCTGTAATGTAGATGCAATTTGTTTTATTGTAATAATTGAAATATTGCCTATTTTTTTCTTGACAAACCCCTAATCTAAAGTAAAATTAATTTTAGGTGTTTTGGCGAAGTTCGTATATAAGTCGGTGTCTAAGTTTATCTAAATTTTCTGGTTTTGTTGCGTAAACTTTGGTTTTTGGGTGACCCCAAAGGAAATAATCTAGAGGATTAGGTTCCGGCGATCGTGACGGCCACTCAATGCCAGCGGTTTGTAAAAACTTTACTAAAATATTGTCAAACATTTATGGTGTAATGAGGCCATCCTGCTGTAATTATATTCGATCATCATGAAGATCTGCTCCTGCATGTTAAAAAAATAAAACAATCAAAGCTGGAATAAAATAAAGTGACCAGTGGAATGCGGGATCAAGTAAACAATTAACCTTATCAATAATATAGTTCCTTTTTTTTTAAACAGTCTGCGCTGCAAAACCCGAATTGCAGTATCAATTATTGTTACTAAAATGGCTAGTTTTTTCTGGCTTTCTAGATTACCGAAATGCAAAAGTAAATAGTGGGTCGTATCCCTTTTTATGTCCTTTAAACGAGTTTTCAGAATACATACCTTTTCATATGAAAAATAAAGTTGGGGTTGGTCTTTAACCCAAAAAGCGGGGAAATTTCATGAAGACAGAAAAGAAGTATGCCAAACTAAAAATAAATGCAGCCGTAGTTCTGTATTTTTTACCAAATAAAGAGACTTCCCAATACTAAAATTATTCCAGTTAAAAATTCCACCCTGTATTGGTTGGTACTTAAGTTACCGAAATAATGTTATTTGGTTTTTTTGCAACTTTCCAACTCCACATAAATATACATATCTTTTGTAAAAATAAAATTATATTACCATCATCACACTACTTAAAATGATAAAACAATTTTTTCTTTCTCCGGGTATTTTTTTTTTGGAATAACAGCATTTTTGTAGTTCCTGTGTTTTTTGATTTGATTTCCATAGTTAGTGACGTTTAGACCAGATTTGACTATAGTAATGCGTAACATGCGTTGATGAACAAGCTGAAAAAATCCCAATTCAGTAAATTACAAGCGGATAAAAATTAAATCTACATTTTTGTGCAGATGAATACACAAGAAATGCCGTTTATATACGTCCATCGGCGAAATTAGCTTTAACATTCCACATTGGAGATAATGCAAAAGAATTTAAGTCGTGTAAGTGCATTATCTATCCGGTAACCATTTTCTCGGTAAAGCATATACCTGAAGCGGGATTTTTCATCTAAAAGCCGTTACTTGTAACCTCGATACATCTTATGAAAGACCGACGATGTTGCTCGTTTACGATAGATTTATATGACCCCCGTATCACTCCATCACGCTTCGTTTTGACGTCGTGCGGGAACACAACGGCTAAGGCTGGGCGAATATCGATAACGGATAAAGCTATCGATGTTACTTTTTGATAGAACTCCGAACATCTGAAAGGACTATAGAGGAAGAGTCCTTATTCCCACTTCAATTAACCTTTTAAGAGTGCCGCATTTGCCATTTTATTTATAATCGATATTTCATTTAATTTTCGTTTTCTTCAAAAAGCGGCCGAATTTCCGTCTTTGTATAGCAATTACCTACGGTTTTAAGTTAAAAAAAAAATAAGTCATAAAAAATAATAAAAACAAAAATTTTGTGAAGTTTGCCCTTATTTTGGTTTTGCCTTTATTAATAAATAACTTCGGCCTTTTTTAACGTAAAACTTTAGGTAATTGTACTTTAAAGATGAGTATTTGACCGATTTGTTGATAAAACGAAGAAAAGAAGTAACGAAATATTGTGAGGTTATATTTTGCTGCACCAAAAGTCATACAAAAATACTGTGTAGAGTTACTAAAAATAAGAAAAATAACTTACGATAGTTTGTTGGAAAGTTACATCATGGCTAGTATTAGTAGAGGTAGATGAGGGTTTCAACGCCAATGGGCGTCAAATCGCTTCTAAGTGCGCTTGCGTTGCCCATTGCATGCGTAATACACAATGACAGGTGACATATAATATTTGTCACTTATCATCTTCCTGTCATGTTCAGTAACCCTTTCCATCACTACTATGTACTCGATCTCGATTTATTTTTAACGATTAGCACATTTTTCCGCGCATGCGATCACGAACCAGGTGGTATTAGGAATAGACCTAGAGTTCTCTGATTTATCTCTGGCTTTTTCCTAACGACCTAGGGGGCTAGATCGCGCATGCAGTTTCCAACATTTATCAAATGTAGCGAGCCGTAGGCGAGTAGTGTTAAGTAAAAACTCACGTTATTATCCGCGCCCCTCTACATTTTCATGCGATTATACAAAGTTGTTTGCGAAGCGATCCTTTAACAACATAGCTAAGCACAGATTTTTACCTTACTTTGCTGTTTAAAAGAAGCAAAAGGAAATTACCAAGTTTATAATTCTTTAATTAAATATTTTACTTTCCCGCCTTACCCTTTATTTTGAATAGAAAATTCGAAAATGAAATAATTTTTTAAATTATATTTGGGGAAAATTTTGTACATATTATGTAAGTACCTATTACGTTGTAACGATTTAATTTTGCCATTAGGTAGCTGTTTAATTGTGCCTTTGGTGTAGTAACGATTTATCTTTGAGATTAGGATTCATAGTTTTTATTAATTTCAGGAATATAATAAACTGAAGAGTTCCACTTCCACCGAGACATTTTCCAACAAACTGCGAAGGGCAAGTGCCTAACAACCAACCCAAACCAATGTCAACGAGATCGTAAAACTATACGGTTCAACAACTAGCATACCTAGGGTATAACGAATACAACCCTTTCAGAAACTGCGCAGATCCGCATATTTTTACTTCGAAAGCATTATTCCAAATAGAGGACCATCGCGAAAACCCTGAAAATATCGTGAACAATGAGGCGGGCAAGCTAAAACACGCAAACAACCCCAGACATGCAATTTAAGCCGCTATGAACCCAAAAATAATGATTTTAATTATTACACCCCAGATAAGCATTACGACTATGACGGTTACGGTTGATCCCTAAGAGTTGATACGCCCCTTGAAATATCGCCCATGAGATTAGTACTCTTCCTCAGGGTCGGCCTTGCTCTTCTCACAAAAGGCAGTGCCACTCAAGGCCACTTATTTATAAGTGTGTAGCAGGTCATGATAAATGACGATACATTAGGCAACGCCTCGATTTGTGACAAAGACAAAGGATAGATATCTGTGTAATGAACAGATTTTCTAGATTTTTGGTTCGTTTTTCCCTCGAATTTGTCTTTCTTTGGTCGTTGGTAGGAACCGAACCCAGCGAACTCCTTCATAGAATTCTGGAATTTTGGGCGTTTGTTACTACTAGTGTAGTACCGTTTAGTACGGGATAAGTTCGCCCTAAAGGAGTACACGCATTGAATCGACTCAGACCGGTCGACTCGGAAAAGAGCAGTCGGAAAAGAACAGTCGGAAGTTCAAGGCGCATTGAATCGACTCGGACCGGTCGACTCGGAAAAGAGCTGTCGGAATGACAACGTCAGCCGCAATGCCGCGAATTGAATTCGCCTTGCCGGCAGTCGTCTACTAGTAGTCGAGTTTAGAGGAGCAGGAGAAGATAAAAATTACAGATTCTTCAGATTCTGACGAAGAATTGATGATAGCTCTAGCGTGTCATGAAATTGAAAGAGAAATGCGGTGGCCACGAATCTGGGTCCATAATATAAATTTAAAAAGGGAGGTCTACGGAGAATTCTACCATTAAGTAGAAGATGTAAAAATAATTAAAGGAAACATTTTTACGGTGTGTTAGCATGAAAAATCCTTTAATATTTATAATTTTCATAAAAATAAATTAATTTTTTTTGTAAGCTGTAAATTTAAATTGTATGTCTTAATTTTTCATAACTTTCCCAAAATTTACTTAAGTATATAAAGTTGTTTATTCATCATTGTTAAAAATATCTTGTTTTATTGTAAAATTAAAATAAAATTTACTATTACAAAAACATTATTGTATCCTTATCTACCACATGAAAGTATGTGTAAAATTTATATTTTTATATTTTTTAAGAAACTATCATGTAAAATTCAACCCACTTTTTACAGTGTGCAATAAAAAAGTTACACTCAAGTTTGTTTTATTAAAACTAAGGCTCGAGAATTTCGATATCAAGGTAAATTAATATGTTGACATTTAAACTTTTTTTTAAAGTCGATCAAATAGCACAATTATAACGTTTCTCTTTATTGGTGTTTTTCCGCTACACTAAATTTCATACAAAAATCGTAGTTTGCCGTCAGAGCATTCGGCAGTTTTTGCCCCTGCCAGCAATTCCGGGTCGAGTCGACCGATCCGAGTCGACCGCTCCGACTCAGTGCGCGGGGTCTAATTTAATTACATGAATATCAAAAATTTCCGACTGCTCTTTTCCGAGTCGATAGGTCCGAGTCGATTCAATGCGTGTACTCCTTAATTCTACTGGAAACTTGGCAGTTTTGGGATAGTTTTTGTGGATTTTGGAGGCCGATTTCCATTCACACGTGTGGATCATAATTATTGAAGAGAACGCATCTGTGCCCCGTTTAAGAACCTAAGGTAAGAAGTCTAGAATGTTGGTTATTATTTGGATAGATTTTCTTTTGTGTTGTTTAGTGCTCCGAGAAGGTAATTTGGGAATTTTTCTAATTGCCCTTTTTCCTTTTCAGGGGCGATTCCGTTACGATTCCGTTATGATTTGGGTAGCCTGTCGTTACGATTCCGATACGACTTGGCGATACGATTTGGGACAATCTGGGTGATCTGACGATTTGGTTGATTTGGGTACGATTTTGGAGGTTGCACTCGATTGTAGCAGTTGCAGCAAGTATAGATATCATCGATCTTCCGTGACAGATCCAGTCTTCCGACCATTTTGAATGAAACCTATCCGTGTTGAGTAATCCGTGTCGAATGAACCGTGTTGAATAATGATATCTAATATTCATGTGATAGTAGTTGTATTATAGTCTAGGGATTTATGATGATGCATGCAGTGCATTTGTCTCTAATTTCGATTGAAACCTATCCGTGTTGAGTAATCCATGTCGAGTAATACATGTTGAATAATCCACGGGCTGTATGAAGAACTCCTGTTGGTATACGTGTAATACGGTTAATGTTTATCTTCAGTATATTTCCGCATAGTATTAAGTAAATTTTATTTAGTATTTAATTTTATTTGGCAACCGTGTGCGTTATTAAGTGGTGACTGCTGGTCAGATAGACTTATTCTAATTATTTTTTTTTTGATAATAAGTCAATAGAACATTAGGTACCCATGCAAATGTTAATAATTTTTATGAACTGGTATTTGCTTATTTAGGGTACATAAGGGTAATATATTAAGGTTATTTATGATTTTTGTCTTCCAGGGCACTGTAAACAGAGTATGATCATACCTTGTGGCTTATATTTGATATTATGGTTAAATCTAACGACCTATATATTCCTTGTGTTTAATTAGTATTTTGGGCACACCGTAGTCTGAATAGACACTTTCTATATGCAGTTACTATTTAATACGATATATCTTTTTAATTAGCATTTAACGTCCAATGCTATTGACAGGTGCATATTGTATATAACCGCTTGTACATAATAATTGACAATTTATTAGCAATATATTTTCATCGGTGTTCTTGTTATATATTTTTTTGAGAACGCTAATAAAGGAACAGTCATTCTTTATTTTATTTCGTCGTTGTTACTTTTTTTTTGGTATTTTGATTTTTGGATATAGGGTGAAGCTTACTTCATAGATTGCAGTAGTGGATAAGACAATTCGTAATTTTTGTCGGGCTAATATTATTACAACTTCACGACTGGCCAAGATGTAAAACAATTAAATTACGTGGTGCCTCCGAGTAATTAATAAACCCTTCCCGTCTCCACTATCTAAAAGCTGGCGGCCATCTTGTTACCTGGTGCACATGCGCTGTAAATTTTTCTAGTAAGGTGTTGTTTAATTAAAAGTTTTATTTTTTATTTGTAACTAATGATAGTTTATAATTAGGATTTTTCTTATAAAGGAAAATACGGTGACGTCATAGTCTGGCGTTGCAATTGAATTTGGCGCTATACCCTAAGATTACCGAATATTATTAATAATTGCGAAATTTGTCAACAAGCTTAATACGACAGACACCCACCGAGAATAAAATTTGTACTAACACCAACCCCTAAAAAACCCCTGAAATCTATTCATATAGATACATTCCAAATTCTTAATATAAAATTCCCCACAGTTATAGATTTATTTTGGCGATATACACAAGCAAACCCCCTAGAGCCTGTTTGTAACGCAGAAACTACCCTTGACAAACTTATTAATTTTATAACTCACTTCGGCATACCACAACAAATTACTTGTGATAATGGCCCCGAATTTAAAACATCACAAGAATTTTGTAAATTACATAAGATAAACCTCCCCAGGAAACTCCAACAGTAACGTATACATTCCACTCTTTTAGACAATTTTAGAGTCATGAAACTAAAAGATCAGAAACTTAGCATAAAAAGGACTATGCAGTATTCTATTTTAGGATACAATTATTCAATACATAGTGTGACAAAACAAAAACCCTCTGACGTAATAAACGTTCGTTCCAAGGCAATCGACCCGTTCGATTTGACAGATGAAATTATTTAAAACTAATTTATCATAGAAAGGCGTGAAAGACTAAAACATTTTTATAACCAAATTCATCAAAATTTTCTTAATGAAAAAACGCGTGTTATAAAAAAATGAAATGAAAGTCTTGATGAACCCCCTACGTACGTGACCAATACAAAGGCATATTAAACCAAAACAGGTTAAAACAATGGTCAAAGAAAATCTATCAAACAAAATAAATTAGTTCCCAAATCTCAATAAAATTCACGAGACCCCGTACTAACACACATTCTTTTCCAAAGAAAAAAGCTGGCAACTCACAATATGACCAACCTCAACCCTGTTGTACTTATGCTCGTAGCAATAGCGAGTCAAGCAATATGTAATGATATTGAGATAACAGACCTTAAGTCTCCTTTACTCCCATTCCACTTAGGAAAGCCCGACTAGTCGATAATAAACATACCTTTATTCATTTTATTGAAATATCGCATCTTAGCGATCAAATAAGTAAAATTGATGAGTTTTATCAAGTAGTAGAATCTAGCTTAAATAAGTCTAACCCTAAGTTACATAATACTAACCCGCTCCCGCTATCACGCAATTTATTAACGCATACTCAACATTTACTTTTAAGTGCAAAAAACAAACTTAATATTAACCCCTCATAAACACGAGAAACGTGGTTTATTAATCATTGTAGGAAAAGTCCATAAATGTCTTTATGGCACATTAGATAATGATGACGGTGAAAGATTCGACCAAGCTATCTCTGTCTTATAAGAAAATCAAAATTCTATATACCATGAGATGTCTCTTCAAGTATCCTTAACAAAACAGCTTATTAATAATTACGATAAAACAATTTCGCTTCTTAACATAAACCAACAGCTAATAATTAAGCAATGGTTAGAATATTTTCAGTATAATGTTAATCGATCAATCGATGATATTTTTCAGCTTGTTTAAGAGCCCAAAACACGGTAGATCAAATAAACTTAAATTGTCAAAATATAATTACATTTTTGAACAATTTAGAAAACGCGCCGATGTTCGCAAAATTAAACATATTACATAGTGCAGTAATTTCATCTAGAACAATATTGTAACTTATTTGACTAGAATATATGAAAAAGAAAAAATCATTAATTTTAAAAACATAATTTCTTACTATTAATTATGCGGTCTTCAAGTAAGTTTATAAAACAATAAAATTATTTTTGCAATAGGTACATTTTCCAATTTCGAAAAATGAAGTTTTTGATAAATTTTACTTTATCCCAGTTCCCGTTAACCAATCAATTTTTGTACCTAATTATCCTTACCTTATACTTGGCAAAAATGAGCTGCAAAAAAGCTATGAAGACTGTTCCAGCATAGAAGACATATGCCAAAACCGATTAAACCATTGTTTGATGATTACATCGTAGCCATGATTCGTGACGCTGAAAATCGAAACTGCCACGTAAGACCAGTATGCCTACCAAACCCAATAATAAAAGCCGTAACAAGCAAACATTATAGTAGCTGTACCTGCCGCCAACCATTTGAAGATTTTAAAAAAATGCCAGTCTAATGGAGAATACCTGTTCATCAAGCAACTCAGCCTGATCGAAGTTTATAAAGACAATAACCAAAGTCAAGATCAAAACCCAATTAATCTATATTCTATCGATATGGACGATATTCACGACCTACAAGAAAAGGCGAAATCTATGGAAATCTCAAATAAATTCAAAATCCACCCTGCTGGCTGGAGTTTCATAAGAGCACCCTTACTACATATGCTACATTTCGGCCAAAATCTCCCTAAGAAGAAATCAAACTTCCCAATCAATAGAGACCGATCAAACATATTACAGAAAACATATCAACCCTTATGTTCTCTGCTTAAGGAGAGAGGAGTTATGTGAATAGAATCCACGATGATTTAGAAGAAACCGTCAACACTGCACTTTTATGCAATGTTATAAATATAAGTTAAATTGCATTGTAAATCATTCTTTCTCGAATCTTGGTTCATACTGTAATAAAAATAAATTTTTTAAACGCAATTTTTCCGCTCTGCAACCCTTATTTTTGCTTTCCTTGAATTCTTGAGGATTGAATTTGTCCAGGAATATGGTTAGGTACTGACGTATCACCTGAAATAAAAACAGTGAGTTGTGTTCTGTACATTTAAACTAAATTTTCTTGAATTTTTCTGTCAAACTGGTCAAAATGGTTAATTCAGGACTTATGTAAAGCTCGCCTTTGTTTTATCTATGGTAACTCTTTTGCTTACCTTATTTCCCTGGCTGTCTTCATATTCCTAGCGTTTATTGGGCTAAAACTTGATTCTTTCCTCGAGAACAGTTGTTTATTCCTATTTTTAATGTCTGAGTACGTTTGCATTAGTGTCAGGATAGACTGACTGTCTCTTGATGCATAATAGTTTCTGGTTTTCTTCTAGTTTTCCCTATTTAACTCCAATTTTAATCCTAGAGGGGCGGTTTTCTACCTACAAGAACGAGGGTTTGCGTCTTCCAAAAATATCTCAAAAATCCCGCTTATTTACCTATGAAAGCTAGGTTATGGATTTGAAAGACTCTTCCCTTGGTTTCTCCCAGTGTAAATATCCTTTCTTTTGGTTTTAAAGTTTGATCTAGTCTTCCTGTGCTTACGGGTAATCTGACATCTTGAACTCTCACAGCTGTCGTTCGATTATCGATTTTTTAAATTTCGTTCTGCGAACTGTCAGACCGTTTCAGTAAACAAAGAGATTTTATCCATTTTTCCTAATATCGAGTTCTAACATAAATAACTTCTCGTATGTTGGTGGTTTTAAAGTAATTACGTTTTATGGGTGCTCAACAAGGTTAATCACTGGCTGAAGTCTTATTTTTTTTGTCGATGTAATTTATCACTTCCGGAATTCGTACATCCGGGCATTATCCTTGTAAAACTGACAGACTATCCGCCATTTTTACCGGTCTTCCCTTCTTCTGGATAATTCGAGAATTAATTTCATTTCTCTTGTTAGCAACGAGGTGGCGAGATGTGCAGAGTTTGGGTTTCCTATATTTTTAGCACTCAGGTGGATTTTTGGGACCCAAACTATCAAAAAAATCTTTTATTATGTGTGTTGGTTAAGTAGCCTGGTCTATTTTGGAGTTTTGAAGAAGTTTTTGGTTTAAGGCCTAGGCCGATTTGAGGTGCGACCGCCTCGCCACGTTACTCGACCTCAGACAATCTAAAGGAGTCCTAGTACGCGATTCTAGTACCGGGTCCTAGAAACGCATACCGGACACCTAAGCGTACGTCCCAGTACAAGTTCGAGCACGGGTTCAAGCCTTTAACGTCTTTGTCCATGCGAGTTGCCAGTGACTGAATTCCCCATTTCATACCGTCCATGTAAAAACGTTAGCGGACTGGGTTCCTGAGAAGGCAAAGCTTAGGGCGTGTTTTGGTATGAATTGTTTAACTTTCTAATCTTACTTGTGCCTAAATGTGTTCTGGTACTGGATACTTTTTTTTTTGATCAATGATTTAAATTTAATGGTATTCTTTTGGTGAAACTGAAAATGCGGTTTTTTATGTAACGTTGAACTCTCGACCACACCAATATTTTACTAAACTTAGTTTTTATGTGTTTTTGGAGATTTGTCGTTTTATTTGAGTCCAGGCATCACACCCTTTAGCTTAGGTAAGGTATTAGTTTGGCTTCGTTTCGATATTACCAAGAGAGAGGACCCAAAACTAACCCCAAAACTAACTTGGTGGGTTTCTATTTTTCCCGCGGCATACAAACAGTGGCGCATTTTATTTTTCTAACCCCCCCCCCCCCCCCTACTCTCTGGCATTTGAGCTAGGGTACTTTTGCTTGCTTTCAAATAAGCCTCTCTTTCTTGGTCGAATCTGCCTCTCTTTTTATTTTTCAGATGTAGCAAATTTTTTATGCCAACTTGGAATTATTTATTTTTAACTTTTCTACTTTAATAATTTAAACTCTCTGGCTCAATAAAAGCGTAGCAAGTATTCACATTTCACATTAAGGTACCTATCGCTTGTGTTCTCTTGTGTACGTATTTAATACGTATATTTTACGTCCTATATGTACGTATCGTTAATGTCCTGAAGTGTTCGCATATAGTATGTACATTTAAGGTACCGTACATGCATGTACATACCGATGTAAAATGAACACCAAGGGTGCCGGAAAATTCCCCGAGAACAATTCGTCGACGGAAAATTCCCCGATAGGAAAATTTCCCGACGGTAAAATTTATCGACAAAAAATTCACCGAATAGAAAATTCCCCGACAGAAGCGAATACCCAACTTTCCTTCACACTTTATCTCGGCTTAGGACGAGCAGCATAATGCTGGCGTGTTTAAAAGTTTTTTTTTCGTTTTTCGTGTTGTCAACCCATCTGTTGTAAACAGTTGGTAAAACAAGTGAGGCACTGTTTTAAATTTAATGTCCCGTCCGCGTACCAATGTAGATTTTGGGTAGGAGTGGAATATTCCTTCTCGTACTAAAAATTAGCATTCGGTCATACATTGGTCCTGAGTCAAAGAGCAAAAATGATTCTCCATTTTTTGTCACGGCATCTGGAAAAACGATATCTCTTCGATGGAGTGGTAAGGCCGGGGCCGCTTCTTCTCTTCTACGAATATTCCTTATGGTTCTCTTCATGCTGGAAACTTTCGGTAAGCATGCTGCGGCAAGTCCAACGGATGCCGTAGAGATGACATTATGTGGTGCTTCTTGGGCATTTACCGCACTTTGACGTATATTAATATAAAATTTTATTTTCCACTTCTTTGGCAACTGCAGTGTGGTTATGCTCACCAGTTTTTTTAAGTACTTTTTCCCTAAGTGTTGTAACCCGAGCAACGCACTTTATTGTGTAATAATAATCACATTCCCAAAAAATCTTGTCGTCCCCCCTTATCTTTTTGATATAAGTAGTGTCACGACCAAAATTGGTCAGTAGGTACCTATTTAAATGTTACCCCCACTGTAATATTGTTTCAGCTTTCAAATTAAGATTTATAAATATTTTTATCTTATAATTCAGCATAAATTTAAAATTTACCATTCTGTCAATAATTCATTTCACTTTAAATAATTTGTTTATAAAACATTACCTTTTTATCGCTATATAACCATCGTTTACTTGTAATGAAATGTGTAATGCCATCCTTCCGGCCAGTTTCAGCTTTCTTGTAGCAGAATTTCAGTCTTCTGTCAGTTTGAGGCACGATACCTTCTTTGTTTACTTTTTTTTTTATCAAACACCCTGTATATTTCAGCTTTCCTGGAACCCTGTAGGGTCGATTTTGTTAAGGAATGTAGCTGGTTACCCATGTATCACCTAAAATAAGAGCAGTAAGTGTTGTATTACTTGTTTAAAATGATTTTTCTTGTTACTTGTTGTCGAAGCACTTGGGCATCACATTTAGGCCTAGTGTAGTATCTCTGGCAGTTTATTTATGGTATAGCTCACTAATTAACACTATAGCTTACAATATATTATATTATATATTGACAGTCTTCCATTTTCCTCGATTTTATGGGGCCTAAACCTGGTTCCTTTCCTCGTTAGCGGCTGGGTCTTTCTAGCTTAAATTCGTCATATTCCATCGATCACTGGTATAGTGACAAAGTAGACCAGTTGTCTCAGGATGCCTGGAGCCTAATTCTCTTGAAGTTTACATTATTACGTCTCGGTTTTGCCTCTAAAAGGGTAGTTTTTCCCAGCTAAAAGTGGCAAGTCTATCTTATGCAATAATACCTTGACATCGCTTTGTTTATTTACGGAATTTAGGTTATATTTTAGGTAGGTTAGGTTAGGTTAGGTTGAAAGTGAGTGGGTTACAGCCAACCCTTCACCGCGACCATTCGGTCTATTGTGGCTCACACCCTATTTATATTTCCCCCAATAAGTCCAACCTTTTAATTAGGGTAATGAGAGTATTGGGGGAGACATTTTTCATGTCATCCGGCAGCAGAGTCATCTCGCCAAATAGGGCGAATCTGATTCTTCCTGCTGCGGGGCAAGCGCACATTACGTGTTCTGCTGTTTCTGCATCTTCCATGCAAAGCCGGCATTCATCAGTTGGGGCTATTCCAATTTTATACATGTGGTGTCGCAGTCTGCAGTGGCCGGTGTACAATCCCACTAGTGCTTTAAGGCATGACCTGTTGAGCTCTAGTAGTTTGTCAGTTAACTGTCGGTTTATGTGGTTGTTTATAAATGCTTTTGAGTGTGTTAGACCTGGTAAATTCAACCAGTGTCTTTCCCATTTGCTTTCTGCTTCAGCTAGTATTGCCTTTCTGGCCGTAGCATGAGCTATACTTATTACCGGCTCGGGTCCTGTGAATTTTTGAGCTACACCTCTCTTAGCGAGCTTGTCGGCAGCTTCATTACCCTCCAGACCCATGTGTCCCGGTATCCATATTAAGGTTATTTTGTTGTTCAAACCTAGTTCGGACAGTGCCTAGTGACAGCAACACACCGTTTTTGAGGTACACCATCTCGATTCAAGAGCTTTTAATGCAGCTTGACTGTCGGAGAATATCTTGATTGATTTATGTGCATACCGTCGGTCTATCAGCAGTCTTACACACATTTCAATTGCATAAACCTCTGCTTGATGTAGTATCTTTGTGAGTATCTGTGATCCAGATATTATCTTCTACCACTTTTTTGTTTGGCTCTCATTGAAGAAGCAAAACAGTCAAAGGACGGGAGAGACGAAGAAATGGGTGAGAGAAATGTGGAAAGCAAGGACATGGAAGGTAATCCTTTTAGAAGAAGAAGCTCAGTAGCTAGAACACCTCCCGAGTCCAGAAGAGGCTCAGTATCATTAACAAGATTGATGGCATATGAGGAGGATAAGGAAACAACCAAAAAGAGAAAAGCTGATGAACTGACACCAGATCATCTTACGGAAAGTATGACCAAGAAGAAAAAAAATGTAATAGTCAAGAGCCTAATAGCCATCATAGAAACGGTAAAGAGAAGTGCCCGAAAACTCAATGAGGCTGTTAATGCGCAACAAAACACGAAGAGGGAAATAAAGGATGTAAACCTAGACCTGCAACGCATTACCGCGCAATTAAATAAACAGAACCTAATAGATTGGATACAAGACGCCAAATGGGAAAGGCCAGAACTACCAAAACACAGCATTGAGTGCCAGACCGAAGTAACATGGGGAACGCAAGAAGTAGGAATCCAGACGGAAGACAAGAACATCAAAAATAGCCTAAGAGCGGCGGATATGAATACCGAGCTAGCGAGGGTGGATAAGACCTACGACCACTTCGCGGAATTAAACCAGCAATCCAATTGGCTAGAGCAAAACTTTCAGCAAACGAAAGTGGTATATGGGGAAATAAATGAAATCGCTAGAGATATCAGTACCGTAACGCTGGTAAACGATACAAAAGAAAGCATAGATAAAGCAACTAACTATGCCAAGAAACAAGTTGAATTAGACGATCTAATGAAAGAAGAAGGACAAACAAAGCAAATAAAATATACTATACAGCGAAGTAGCCAGGTAGTATCCGATGAATACAACGGCGAACCAACGGAGGAAGTTAAAAAACTTGCAATAGCAATCAAAACCTCCAAGGAGCAGCAAACGGGTGAGCTCTACGAAGTGATCGAGCGAATGTGGAAAATCGTGGAGAAGTATGGTATAGATAAACTTTTTGTAAACCCAATAGGCTTCAAAGACCAAAAAACCCTACGTAGAATGCTTGAATACACAGCGAGGAACACGAATACCCAAGTGAGCATCTATAGAAATAAAAAAGACGACGACGACCACGAGATGGAAGGATGGGAAAAGCAAAAGAAACAACGGGGTAAAGAAACAATTTTTCTCAAGGGCACGGAGCAAGATAATAAGGAATCGTATGCCTACATCATGAAAAAGCTGAGGCAACAAATAGACATAAAACAAGTTGGCATAAACACGCTTAAAACAAAAATAACAAAAGACGGAGTCACTTTTAGAATAACAGAAAAGAAGGAAGGTGCTACTGACAAACTGCTGAAGGAAATCAGCTGTATAATAGGAAACGACCGAGTGACAAAAGGTACAGGCAAATCGACCACCGTTATACTGCGAGACCTAGAAGACACTATAGAGAAGGCAGAAATCTTTTCAGCAATAGGGATGGCACTGAAACAAGAAAACATTGCTGACATGGAAATAACCGAACCGAGGACTCCAAAAAACGGCAAAGGAAATAAATACTCTTTGGTCACGATTCCAGAGAATATGGGACAAACACTATTACAATTAAGGAAAATACGAATAGGATGGAATCTCTGCAGAATTGAAAAAAAAATAACCATACCTAGATGCTTCAAGTGTCAATCTTTTGGACATGCATCACACAAATGTCGGTCCAAAGAGTCCAGTAAACAGAAATGCCTTAAATGTGGAGGGGAAGAACACTTGGCACGAAACTGCAGAAATGAGAAGAAATGCTACGTGTGTGGAACTGCCGGACATCGCCCAGATAGTATGGCCTGCGCTGCGTACAGAGAGGCTGTAAAACAGGAAAGAGCTAGAAGATGGAGTACTAACCATAAAAAATGTTAATTCTACAAACAAACCTCAATAGAAGCAGGACTGCCCACGACCTACTAGAACAATTTATAAGAGAAGAAAATATCGACATAGTGCTGGTAGCAGAGCCAAACAAAAAAGTGGTAGAAGACAATATCTGGATCACAGATACTCACAAAGATACTGCAATTAAAATATGCACACAATCTGCAAGTACCAAAATAAGTAGAATTGTTAAGGAGAGAGGAGCGGTGCTGGTAGAACTCCAAGAAATTGAAATATACAGTGGCTACATTTCCCCTAACGAAGATTTAAATGCATACAAAGACTATCTGGACAGACTGGAAAAAATGTTTAGGAACAGGAAGAAACCAATCATAGTAGCGGGGGATTTTAATTCAAAATCCACAGCGTGGGGCTCCGCGACGACAGATCAGAGAGGTGAACTCCTAGAAGAATTATTGTCAGCAAACCGACTGGAGATTGCAAACACGGGAGACGAACCTACCTTTGTAAGAGGCGAGCAAGCTTCACACCTAGACATCACAGCGCACAGTAAAACACTGATTGGCAGGGTAACAAACTGGAAAGTCCTGGATACAGAAAATATGAGCGACCATAGACATATCACCTATAATGTGACGCAAAGAAATAAAGAAGTATTCTACCCAAATACTCGTGGGAAATGGAAGATAACCCAAAGTAAAATAGAAAATCTTTCAGCCAATATAGAGACAGTCTTGTGGAATAAAAAAAACCAACATATTGATACACCTAAGGAACTAGAAGACCTAATTAGAGAAGCCTGCGATAATACCTTCCAAAAAACCGATGCAAGAAGGAAAGGTCACCAAAGCAAATATTGGTGGAATAAGGACATATCACAAAAAAGAAAGGAGTGCGAGGGCTATAGAAGAGGGATACTTAGAGAAAATAGGAAATGCAAGCAAAGGAATGTACATAGCAGCGAGAAACTTGTTGAACAAAAAGGAAAATACCGAGCTACCAAAAAAGAACTACATAAAATGATAATTGACTCTAAAGCAAATAAATGGAAGGAAATCACTAAGGATCTCGACAATGATATATGGGGCAAAGTCTATCAGATAGTAATGAAAAAAATGAACTTGCAAACAAAAAACAATCTTGACACGAGCAAACAGTACTCTACAGCAAAAAGCCTCTTCCCAAGTTACCCAACAACCGAATGGACAAAAGCACCAGACCAGGAATTAAACATACCTGAATTTACAAGTGAGGAACTAAAGATAGCAGTCAATGGACTAAAAAGCAAAAAAAACACCAGGTCTAGATGAAATACCAAACGAAGTGATCAAAATTGTAACTAAGACTATTCCAGAGATCGTGTTAGCGGTAATGAATAAATGCATAAAAACAGGAAATTTCCCTATGGAATGGAGAAAGGCGCGGTTAGTTTTAATTCCGAAGCCTACAAAAAACAATACAGACGAAACTAAATACAGACCCATATGCATTCTGAGCTCACTAGCCAAACTGCTCGAAAGACTCATAGAGGGAAGACTGAAAAATGCAGTTGAAAGAAAAGGTGGCTTGTCGCCTCTGCAATTTGGATTTACAAAACAAAAATCTACCGTAGCCGCAATAGGCAAAGTTAAAGAAATCGCAAAAGCAGCAAACACCGGAAGCAGAGGTAACAAAAAGCTATGTGTGATGGTGGCCTTCAATGTTAAAAATGCCTTCAATACTGTACAATGGCCAAGAATTATTAACTCTTTGGAAAAACTGGATACGCCCCGATACCTAGTAAACATTGTCAAAAGCTACTTTGAAGACCGAAAGGTAATTGTAGGAGAAGAGGGTAAAGAACTAAAGATAAGCATGGGAGTACCACAGGGCTCAGTCCTAGGGCCACTATTATGGAATATATTCTACGACGCAATCTTGAGAATCGACCTGCCCCGGAAATCAGACTCATTGGGTACGCGGATGATCTAGCGCTTATCGCAACAAGTAAAAGTTTAAGCACCCTGGAAAAATTACTGAAGCTTGGAATCTGTAAAATAGAAACCTGGATGGAAGAAAATGGACTAGAATTAGCATCGGAGAAAACAGAAGTCGTGATACTTTCTGGAAGACAGAAGCTGAGGACGATAGCGGTCAAAGTTGGAAACAAGGACGTGGATAGTAAAAAAGCTATAAAATACCTAGGCGTGTGGCTAGATAAAGATCTCAAAATGACTGAACACATTAAAAAGACAGTAGAAAGGGCAAAGGTGGTAGCAGGGACTCTGACCAGACTGATGCCGAGCAAAGGAGGTCCGACCCTGCAGAAAAGAAGGATCCTGGCAGGAGTAACACACTCAATAATACTATACGGTGCACCGGTCTGGAAAGAGGTGCTAAGATTTCAAATGTATAGAAACATGATCAACAGATGTCAGCGCACTATAGCGTTAAGAACAATTGCAGCATATAGAACAGTGTCAACAGAAGCACTCATGGTGGTGTCGGGGATCCCTCCGATAGAATTACTAGCCGAAGAAAGAGCGGAACTATCCGAAAGGGGCAAAGGAGATAGAACTGAATTGCGTCAAATTCTCTTTGACAGATGGCAACAAAGATGAGAATCTGCAACTGTGGGGGCATGGACCAGGATGCTTATACCACAGATCAACGAATGGTTTGAACAGGAGGCACAAGTTGACCACTATACATCGCAATTCTTGACCGGACACGGATGCTTTAGAAGCTACCTAAAGAGATTTTGTATAATCGAAAATGAATACTGTGAATACTGCGCTACAAATGAAGAGGACACAGCTGAACACATCCTAAGATGCTCCAGATGGAAAGAAGAGCAAGCAAACATCAGAATGGTACTGGGTGAGGACCTCACCGCAGAAAACTTCATAGTCCACATAAGAAGGGGCAAATGGCCACAGATACAAGCAAAACTGCGAAAAATAATAACTAAAAAAACAGAGCAGGACAGAATCAGGTAGAGGATATAAAAGAAACAAAGGTCTATAATGCCGCCTCAACACGAAGAAATGCGAGGAGCGATACTATTACTATTACTATTACTATTACTTTTACTGTTACTGTTACTGTTACTGTTACTGTTACTGTTACTGTTACTGTTACTGTTACTCTTACTCTTACTCTTACTCTTACTCTTACTCTTACTCTTACTCTTACTCTTACTCTTACTCTTACTCTTACTCTTACTCTTACTCTTACTCTTACTCTTACTCTTACTCTTACTCTTACTCTTACTCTTACTCTTACTCTTACTCTTACTCTTACTCTTACTCTTACTCTTACTCTTACTCTTACTCTTACTCTTACTCTTACTCTTACTCTTACTCTTACTCTTACTCTTACTCTTACTCTTACTCTTACTCTTACTCTTACTCTTACTCTTACTCTTACTCTTACTCTTACTCTTACTCTTACTCTTACTCTTACTCTTACTCTTACTCTTACTCTTACTCTTACTCTTACTCTTACTCTTACTCTTACTCTTACTCTTACTCTTACTCTTACTCTTACTCTTACTCTTACTCTTACTCTTACTGTTACTGTTACTGTTACTGTTACTGTTACTGTTACTGTTACTGTTACTGTTACTGTTACTGTTACTGTTACTGTTACTGTTACTGTTACTGTTACTGTTACTGTTACTGTTACTGTTACTGTTACTGTTACTGTTACTGTTACTGTTACTGTTACTGTTACTGTTACTGTTACTGTTACTGTTACTGTTACTGTTACTGTTACTGTTACTGTTACTGTTACTGTTACTGTTACTGTTACTGTTACTGTTACTGTTACTGTTACTGTTACTGTTACTGTTACTGTTACTGTTACTGTTACTGTTACTGTTACTGTTACTGTTACTGTTACTGTTACTGTTACTGTTACTGTTACTGTTACTGTTACTGTTACTGTTACTGTTACTGTTACTGTTACTGTTACTGTTACTGTTACTGTTACTGTTACTGTTACTGTTACTGTTACTGTTACTGTTACTGTTACTGTTACTGTTACTGTTACTGTTACTGTTACTGTTACTGTTACTGTTACTGTTACTGTTACTGTTACTGTTACTGTTACTGTTACTGTTACTGTTACTGTTACTGTTACTGTTACTGTTACTGTTACTGTTACTGTTACTGTTACTGTTACTATTACTATTACTATTACTATTACTATTACTATTACTATTACTATTACTATTACTATTACTATTACTATTGCTATTGCTATTGCTACTGCTACTGCTACTGCTACTGCTATTGCTATTGCTATTGCTATTACTATTACTATTACTATTACTATTATTATTATTATTATTATTGTTCTAGACCACGAGCTGCAATTACAATTTGGATGTTCTAGTTTTTATTAACCGCGATGGTAGGGACAATAATTTTTATTTCTTTATGATGTTCAAATTAATATATTTAATATTAGTCATTTGGTATGACACCATCCAGAATCGAAGTCTGGATGCGCCACTGTATCCAGATTATCCTTTAATCCCACTCAAATTAATTTTAAGTAGGTATGCTATCACCATTGCCTTCTTGATTTTAAAGGAGTGTATGAGATAGCATATCATAATTTAACGGATCCAGGTGGAGGGTCTCCGAGGGAGTGAGGTCTACCACAGGTTGCATCTTAAGGTGGGAGTATCAGCATGCTTGCCAACCTATAACCTATTACGCGTAGATTTATTTATTTTTTCTAACTTTTACACAAATTTTAAATAAAATCAATATCGTCTTCATATTCTATAGGTAATAATTAACACGTTAAATAAAAATCAAGGAATTTCATAAGTTCTTAAAGAAGAATTGTATATCGAAAAATATCGGTTAAGATTTTTGTTTTTGTAATATATTAGATATTACCTAAATAATGTGCAGACGATATTAATTTTATTTAAATCTTAGTCAATAAAATAATAAACTAAGAAAAACAAGGCGAAGTAGGTTATAGCTTGGCAATAAATTGTATGACGTTGATAAATCCACCTTAAAGTCAGCGATTCGAAGTTCAACTACATAATTTGGGGTTCGGTTTGCATGTCAAATTATGACAAGACGCCAAGACGTGGACATCGGTTTGTTTATTATTTTAATCTACGACAGTGCCATTATGACGTTTTTAGCATTATCAGATGTCATTATGACCTTCATAATAGCACTCAGTGCCATTATGAATTCATAATCACATCTAAATGTTAAGATACAAAAACAAAAAGAAAGTCGGTGCCAACTATTTATTTGTTATTATTACTTAGAAAGTAGGGAATCTATTACGCTTTGCGCGATATCTTCGACATCCGAAGGGACACTTTCGGATTCAGAATCTCCCATATTTAAATTATTTTTGGCCAACACTTTGCATACAATAGAAAATTAGACGGCAATAATGGCGTTGTCAAAATCGAAATTGAAACAATCAAAAATGCGGTTACCATAAAATCGACTAATATGGACACCGGAAAATTTTAAAAATTACGAAAACGTTATCTGATATTAATGAAATTTAGACTAATAAAATCTATTTGCACTGTCGTAGATTAAATTTTGAATGATACACGTTCGATATGAGCTTTGTTAATGAAACTTGTGCAATTAAACCACTCGGCTAATGCCTCGTGGTTTAACGTTGCACGCGTTTCATTATAAATAGTGTTCATATCGACCTAGTATCATTAATAACTCTAATATTCTGAGGCGAGTTTTATTACAGAACGTTGACATTGGTATATTTTTAGGTTAGTTTTGTTGGTCAAATCATAAAATGACGTTGACATCGGCATTTTTAGGTTAGTTTGTCAAATCATGACAAACCGTCAGAATATTAAAAAATTAACTGCATTTTGGTTTGCTTCTCGATTATACGGGTGGGTTTGTACTATGAAGAACTAGAGTGTAGGAGGCCGATCGCAATGCATTGGATTCGGTCCCAAATTAGCATTGGTAATTCAGCTTTACGAGTCGCCGTAAGATGGCGCTCGTGTTCGAAGTGTGCTATCAAATAAATGGTTTCTTATGGGCGCAATAACTATTTTTATTTAAATTAGTTCTTTAAGGAACAAATAAGGACTTTTATATGAATTTACGCTTACTTTGTTATACTTATTAGTAAACTCGGCCTGTATAAAGTTCCAACGATGCTTGGGTTTTAAAATACAGGGTATTAAACATTCTAGCTATACCTTTGGAGCTAGAAAGAGACTTATTTGGCTGCTTTTCCTCTCTGTAGAATATCCTATCACACAAAGCAAACTCTACTTTTATAAATTGTACCTTTATTCATTATAAATATGGAAATCAATTACAATACAACGTTATTTGTCTTGTCTTCAAACGTTATTTGTTATTTCGAAAATAAAATGTCAATTTGTCAAAAGTAAAAGTAAAAAACGAAGAAGAAGAAGACGACACCAGCCCACTTGCGACGCGAGAGCATCTATTGGCCAATAGCGAACTAACCAAAAAACCGGGACAGAATTTGAAAATGCTGTCATTCTCGATCGGCCTCCTACCCTCTAGTTCTCCATAGTTTGTACATTGAATATCAAACTATAAGAATAGCAGACCTTCGAGAAAACTTGACAACCCTGTTTTAGACTGTATTGGAGAAGGTTTGGCCGCCATTGTGGAGTTGATCGTAAATCTATAGTTATAAATGCAGCGCCTCGGCAACAGATGTCTCAAATTCACTGGTGTGATGTCGTGGTGTTGCCGCATATCGTATTTTATTGAAATTTTTAAGGATTTAAGCATTTTTAACAGACAATAAAATAGGAGGTTCTCAATTTCAGCCGAATGTATGGTTTTGATAATAATATGTACGCTGATTACTTTGGGGTAATTGGACCGATTTTCATAATGATTTTACCGTTGCATAATGTGTTAAATGTTATACAAATAAAAGTAGATAAAAAGCGACAGCAAGTAAAACTAAAATAAATTTTATTTCGTCAAACTAGATATTTCTTAAGGAAAGTAAAACCTACTTATTTTAACCATTTTGAAAAGTAGTAATAATTGCAAAAAAAAACAAGTTATACAAACCGCACATCATTTATATATTACCCATCATATACGTTGTAGCTTAGGTATGTATTGAATAGTTAGAGTCGTCATTTAATTATGTTAGAAATGGAAAACATGGCAGTCAATATGAATGTTTTCATGTAATTAACGTTGGAACGTCAAAAGGTTGAAAATATTATATGCTTCAAAGCAATTAAAAATAGGGACATTTTTAGGTCTAGACTATACTATAGGTAGGAAAATAAATGTCAGCTACTTAAATCTAGGATAAGTGTAGGTACTTATGTGAAATCAAGTTTTACGATAAGCTATAAAAATAAATTTAAAAAACTCAACGACCTATGGTCCAATTAAAAGTTATGTTTGTGCAAACAAACAGGCGGCAACAATGTTTTAATTTAGCAGTGAAAAGGCTTGTTGACTCATTGTGCCATCTATGAATTTAACGTAGCAGATTTAGGAAATCTGCTTATATGGCCTTCTTCTGGTTTGATATTTAATGGTTTGTATCTTTGCTTTACGGGTTAGACGTCAACATTTCACCTGCCTTTTCAATGAACAGCCATGTATTATATTTTACTTACTTCTCCTTAAATCCCAGAAGGCGTTGGTTACCGCCTTAAAAACGAATATAAACTAGAATAAAGTTAATTCTACAACCTTGCCTACAGCTGTAAGGAACCTCGTTAATTCCGATATTAAGGCCTCCTGAAATTTAAGGAGGAGTAAGTGAAAGCCAATACAGCTAAAGAAATTTTAATGTTTAACTCGTGGGACAAAGATAAAAACCAAACAGTATAGTCGAGAAGCAAACTAAAATAGCAGTTGTATTTTTATTTTTTATTTCAAAGAAAGATGAACCGTATTATTTATCCAATCTCAGTTTGAGGACATTCCAATCATTCCATAGGGCGGTAAACAGTCTTAAAGAGACCGACCGCACAACCAGGGTTGTCAGATCTTACTTCTTCAATTCTTTAAGTTTTTTTTTATTAAAGATATTTCATTTATATCAGTATTCAATTGTTAGTCAGTAACTTTCTTTGAAAGCTAGTTTGCAAATATACTTTAAACCGAGGAGTTTTGAGTGTGACAGAAAAAATAACAAGCCATTCATTGTTATAATAATACATTCTTTAGTCCTTAAGAAACAATATAACTGAAATCAAGACAAAAAGTGTTTTCAGTGTTTAAAAACAACTAAATAACAAACCCTTGTTTCTCGTATATAGGTACTTACATTGTGCTTACTAATCCGAAAATTTTGAAGAATTGGCAACAGCATGTAATTTGTTGCGGTTGGAAGCGCGAGGATATAAGCTGAACCGGTACCCGGCCCGTCTGACGATCGATTCTGCCAGACAGAGATAGGCCAGTGACCTCCGATGGCGTGGAAGAGACGGAGATAAAATATACGTGGTTATGCCTTGATGAACGGGCCGGAGTCTGGTTGACGAGAATGAAGTTCTGGTAAAAAAATTAAAGCATTTTCTGAGCAGTGTCGTGCCGTGTCAGGTTTATTTTTCTGATTTTAGTTTTGTATATAGAATTTTTGAGTTACCTTATATTTATTATTTTAATATAATATTATTGTATATACAGTGGGTTTATAAAGTGTAGTATGTACAAACACCTAATGTAAAACAAACTTATAAGTGTGTATACGCATATTAATTATTTGTGTGGAACGCCTATGGTTAGGAAATTCCCACAGTTTAATGTCATTAAATTGACCTAAGAAACACTATACCTCTTCATGGACAATTTTTTTTTTATCGATGTCGGTACTGAGTTATTCAGTTGGTGTTTTTTGTTGAGCGGCCCGGGAATAAGCGAATGTAGAAATATGATGATGATCCAATATTATAGGAAATATAATGTGTGTTAATATCGCTTCATCAAAATTACAACTCGAAAACAGAAAATGTATAATGAATCCTATCGAGTTTTTTTTTAATCTTTGATACTTATGCTTTTTAATCAGAGTTTAAAAACCTTTCTTTAAAGACCTCTCTACCCATATAAATTATGTATTTATCAACATCTGATTTCGTAGTCACGCGCCACAGAATTCATGGAGATAAGACGAGACGGGCGGCAGTGCTATAATAAAATGATTAATAATAATAATAATTTAGTCACTTGAAAATATACTGGAATTAGCGTTTATTGTATCTTCTTGATAACTTTTCTGATTTTGGCAATCATTGTCAACTTACCTTCATAAGATTTCTTAATAGACTACAACTCCCTAGTTTTATAACTTTTATAAAGCATATAGTCCGGTCAATCTAGACCAAAAAATGAGAGTGAACGTACATAAAGTTACAGCAAGCTGAAAATCAGTAAAATTGTTTAATATATAATTATGAAGAAAATTTTTAAGTTCCCCATCATTGCCGTGTATGGAAAAAATTTTACTCGGGGTCATAGGTTAAAAAAATCAGTTTTTCGCAATTTTCAGCAAAACGGTAAATTTTATCATAAAAATATTCCAAACAAAAATTGTAGATTATAAAATTATCTATAAAAAATGTATTAATACTTTTTTCCTTACGAGGCACCGTTTCTATAATAACGATATAACGATTCAAAAGTTGTAATCGTCATAATATGCACACGTTTTAACGCCACCTATGAGGTAGTGTACTTAGCGCGTTTTTTTAACGTGGTTTCCCCAGTAGGCCTGTCATGAATTGACAAGCAAACGAACCTAACAAATTATTTATAACAGTTGCTCATAAGTTAAGATGTCACTCCGGGGCTGTGCAATGAGCGAAAGGCCTGCGGCTAGCTCACTTAGTGCGAGGCAAGAAGGCATGGGTTCTAAACTGCTGGTTCTGATATATAAAAGTTAACAGTCACCTCTCTAGACTGCCGTGCTCTGTTTGTTAAAAAACAAGAAATTAATTTAGGGGGCCATTCGCAGTAAATATCAGTAAAACAACGTACATATCACCGCAGTTACCCCTGCAAATAGGTATATGGGAACCTTATCCTCGTGGGAATATTGTCTCTCTTCCTAAAGAAATTAATTAAAACGCACAACTTATTAAAACAATGTTGTCATTTAATTAGGACTATGAATATTCGCTTTATGTCGACATAATATAATTAAATTAATAGTGCAAACAAACCAACGAGTAAAATATATACGTGGTTGAACTTTAAAAATAGAAATAACTTTATTTTGGTGAAGGAGAAAGCGAAAGATTGCAACCTTTTTACATCCGCTGTTATCAACCCGTTTTATTTAATAAATATTATAATAAAGGAATTTGCTTCTTTATTTATACGCATCAGAAACTATGGGGTATTTATCTGAAAGTGTTTTCTTAAAACATAGGACAGTTTGAGGTTCCTTTCTTTAACACATACAAATTCTTACGAAGCTAGCATCTCACTGGCTGCTAAACTACTATGTTGGTCGCGCCTAGGGCTTGGTACATAGGCCTCTTGACGCGTTTACAGATTTCATAGAAACCGGAACCTGACAGGAACAACGGGCACATAACCAATGGACTCAAGTTTCTACATTGATTTACCTCGAGCTAACCATTATTTACTCATAAATTTGCTAGTCGTTATCCATTAATTTTCCAGTCATTACCCATAAATTTTACCAGGGCTAAAACAGCAATTAATGAAAAACATGTTAAATGTGATGTTAAGTGAAAATTTCATAAACAACTCTCTCGTTTAAAGTGCGCGATGCGAAAACTATTGGATTGTCATTAGGAGGGTTACCTTGCGAGAGTACGGCGCCAAGGGCGATATTCGAAGCATCGGTGGTGAGAACAAAGGGTTTCTCGAAGTCGGGGTATTTAAGAATCGAGGCATTTATTAATAGTTCTTTTAGATGATTGAATGATTGAATAAAGGTGTTAGAATGTTCGACTTTTGCTCCTTTTTTGAGACATGAGGTCATTGGTTTAGTGATTTTAGCAAAATCCTTAATAAATCGGCAATAGTAGCCGGCTAAACCTAAAAATGATTTGATGTCTTTTGGGGTTTTTGGTATAGGAAAGTTTTTGACTGCTTTTATTTTGTCGGGGTTAGGTTTAACACCGTCGCTCGTTATTTTATGTCCTAGATACGCAACTTCTTTGTGTAAGAACTCCGATTTGTCGAGTTGTACTTTAAAGTTAGATTGTCTAAGTCTTTCGAAGACTGCTTTGAGTCTGTCAATATGTTCTTGGAGGGATGTAGAAAATATAATTATGTCATCTAAGTAAACAGAACATATTTCATTTTGAAGACCACGGAGGACATTGTTCATGACTCTTTGAAAGGTGGAGGGGGCATTTTTGAGCCCGAAAGGCATCCGTTTAAATTCGTAATTGCCAGTATCTGTAGAAAAAGCAGTTTTAGGGATGTCATTGGGTTCCATTTCAATTTTGTGCAACCCTGTGGCTAAGTCTAAGGTTGAAAAATACTGAGCTTTGCCTAATTTGTCTAGGATGTCTGTTATATTAGGTAGGAGGAATTTGACATTGATTGATTTATCGTTAATTTTACGATAATCGATCACAATTCGCCATTTGCGTGTGACGGTTTTTTCTCAGGGTATATTTTTATTTGTGGGTTTAGACCAATAAAACTCAGAGCATGCCAGTAAATTTACTTTTAATTGGAGACAGGCTTTCTTGCTTCTTTTATCTTTTTGGTAAATCTGGAAACACATATAAAAATAAGGTAAGTCCCAGATAGGTAACCATTTTTCTAAGAACATAATAAAGAGTAAGCATTTTTAATATCAACTTAATTACAGAGAAATTTCAAACTCAATAAAATACCTCAATATTATGAACTGCAACATTTTATTTGAGAATTAGATATAATAAGGAAATTCACCTACCTGGTACTTAGCGTGAAACTTTTAATTAGGGTAAAATAATTAAATGAGTTCTCAAAGCCGAACAGCTACTAGCTTTGCCAAAGGTTCAAGAAGGAAAGGAATTTGTCGATTTTGGTAGGTACCAACGTAGTACTCGCCGTGAACAATAGCGCAAAAAAGGTCGCAAAAAAAGTACAGGATAAGGTGAGATAAAACGCGCGCTACACTGTAATTATTCAAAACTAGTACTCATAGGTCCCTCTGGTGTATATTCTTCCAAGCGCAAAACCAACCAGGAAGGTAACCTACAAACTCGGTGTAATTTCAGCTATCCGCAACAACGCCCCCTAGAAGAGAGTAGTTAAACCTTGAGAAACAATAAAAAGAAATCCCACCCTTTAAACGAAACGACGAAAGCTGTAAAGTAAACCGAAAGTAGATAGTAGATTCCTGTTTACTATAACATAACTTGACGGCAATTCTAAAAAGGTAGAAAACACAATAAGTCCACGGTATATTTGCACGAAAAATGACAACAAACATTGTCCAGACTTATAAAACAAGAAAAGCCAAACCAAAGGTAAGAATTAGGGAAATTCTGCCTCAACTGCCCCCCTTTTTAGGTTTACCTAACCCCCCCCTAACCTAAAAACAAACATTAACCTTCTCTCTTAAAATACGGTCTTAATAAACTGGCATGAAAAGAACCTCGTTCCTTTTTACCGTCTGTAGAAGACAAAACAAAAGTTTAATTTTCTTTTTAATTAAATACGGACCTTCAAACAGAAGAAGACATTTTTTTGTTTCTGACTTCAGTTTAGAAGATATGTAGTTGGAACGTAAAAGTACCCAATCACCCTCGACGAATGCAGGGTAGGGCCTACTAGGGTATAATACCGCCCGTCGAGCGGCCTTACTAACCAAAGTTTCCTTGGCTAGAACTAACTTTACATCGGTGGATAAAAGTTCTGTACCTGGTATCAACAAATCCTCGGGTAACAATTTTGGCGGTGAGGTACCATGATGCAATTCAGTGGGTGTGAAACCGGTGGACTCATGCACCACATTATTAAGGAAGAAAATGAATTTATTAACCTCGAATGCCCACCTGGAGTGTTTTTCATTACAAAACACCCGGAACAAACGACCCAATTCTCTCATAACCCTCTCAGAAGGGTTGGCCTGGGGATGCCGGATGGAAGAAAAAATAACTTGAACTCCCAAAGACTCTAAGGTGAATCTCCAGGACTTGGCCGTAAATTGTGTACCATGATCACTAAGAATTCTCAATGGTTTTCCCATGTTAGGAAAATAGTCAAGAGTCAGTCTACTCAAAACTGCTCGGGTAGTAGCTCGTTTAAGAGGATAAAAAGCAGTATATTTGGTGTAAACGTCAAGAACGACAAGCAAATAGGTAGCTCCACCACGGCTACGAATTAACGGTCCATAAAGATCCAAGGCCACTAAATCCCCCTTGGAATTTGGAATAATGGGATGGATATCCGGCTTTGGTAAGGAAACAGTCTTACTTTTTTGACAAATATCACAACTACGAATAACTCTTTTAATTTCAGGGTACATATTAGACCACCAAACCTCGTGTTTTAAGGCTGACCAAGTTTTAAAAGCGCCATAGTGCCCCAAGGTTTCGTGATAAGCCACACAAAAATCTGATGTCAGTGTCTTGGGCACACAAAGCCGATAAGGTTCATCATCGGAGTGCCTAATGTACAGCATATCGTTAAACAACAAGAAACGACTTTGCAGGTTAGAACACTCATTGGATTCAACTTGCAGTTTGATGATAATATCTCCTAATTTTTTATCTTCCCTTTGAAGATGAGGGATATCCTTTAATTTTTTCCTGAAATTACTAGGGAGAGTGAAGCTCAAAATTTTAAAACATTTATTATCTGGTACAGGTAAACGGACACAGGCAAAGCGTGAAAGGGCATCAGCCACAACATTTTGAGGACCTGGAACATATTGTACTGTAAAATCATATTCTTGCAGTAAAAGTGCCCACCTACTTATCCTAGGGGATAACAAACGACAGGAATTAATGAAGGTAAGACATCGATTGTCGGTATGCAAATAGAAATGCTTTCCTAATAAAAAAGTCCTCCATCTTTTTAAGGCCCAGACAGCACAAAGTACTTCTTGTTCATTAGAGTGGTACCTGGACTCCCGTGGCAGCAAGAGCCTACTTGCCCAAGCAACAACCCTCTTTTCATTTCCGGCTACCTGAAATAACTCTGCACCTAACCCGGTGCCAGAACTGTCAACAGACACGTGAAAAGGTAATGAAGGATCTGGAAAGTAAATAAGCGTTGACTCCATTAGGATTTCTTTTATTTTAGCAAAAGCTTCCTTCTGTTCCTCCCCCAACACCATTTTGTTCCCTTGTGAAGTAAACGAGTAAGAGGCTCCGTAGCCTCAGCAAGGTTTGGGCAAAAACCCCTATCAAAATTGATGAGTCCCAGGAACTTTTGTACCTCTTTTTTGTTAGGAGGACTGATGTAATCCTTAACAGCTGAAACTCGGTCTGGATTAGGCTTTACACCCTCTTGGTTTAAAATATAACCAAGAAAAGGTAATTCTTGTTTAAAAAAACGACACTTTTTTATATTTAATTTAAGTCCTACCTGACATAAACGATTAAAAATGTTTTGCAGGTGTAGCAAATGAGAGTTGAAATCTGGAGACAAAACTAAAGAGTCATCCAAATATTTTACTAAAAAATTCTGAAAACCTTCACCAAAAACAAGATCTAAACATCGAGTAAAGGAAGAGACGGCTGTGCTGAGACCGAAAGGAAGAACCTTAAACTGATAAGTTTTAGTACCTACCATAAAACCTGTATATTTTCTGGATTCCTCTTTTAATGGAATCTGCCAGTAACCCATGGTTAAGTCTAGAGAAGACAGAAACTGTGAACCCTGAAGGCTCCTTAGGATATCCTCAATTGGTCGAGGCAACTCAAAGTCTTTGGACATAACAGAATTTAAATGACGAGCATCTAGACAAATTCTTACCGAACCATCCTTTTTAACCACAGTACTTAAGGGTGAAATATAGGGTGTACTAGCACGTTCAATTATACCCCACTTGACCATATCGGCAATAGACCTCTCCACAGCTTCTCTATGTGCAAAAGGTATGGGATAGGGTTTTATAAAAAATTCTGATTCATCTTTTAATTTAATTTCATGCGAATAAATTTTAGTAAGACCCGGAGTCTCAGAAAAAACCTCCCTGTTCTTTTGTAAAAAATCACGAAAAATATTTTTTTGTTCTTCTAAAAGCTGACTATCCCTTAAGACAGCATTTACTTGCTTCTCAAAGGTATTGTCAGGAAAAGACGCCGGAGAAACGATTTCATTTACCTTTTCCGAAACCAAACGAGCACAAATTTTTTCTGGCTCGCCCATGAAAGTAACCGAAGGAATTTCAGGGACTGTCAACGTTTTATCTTTTAAAAAAAAATATTAGGCAATCTTTTCCTAAATCAATTTTTGCTTTTACTAAACGCAAAAAATCTATACCCAATATAACAGGGTAATTTAACTCATTAATAATTAAAAATTCATGTGTAAACTTCTCTTTCTCAATGGAAAAAGACATAGAAACTTGTTTTTCTACACGTTTGTGTTTGGTTTTAAAAGCCCCAATAACTTTACCGCCTGCACAAGAAAAAGAGGGGATGAAATGATGGTTAGGCTCTAGTTGAGCCCAAACATCTGAAGAAAAACATGAAATTTCACTGCCAGTGTCAACCAAAGCAGGGAAATTAAAGTTAAAAAAATTTACTGTCATTATAGGCGATTTAAAGTCCTCACTAGCTTTCAAAACATTATCGAGGTCAATTTGTTCATCAGAAAAAGTTTCTAGTACGGTCCTTTTTATTAAATTTTCCCGGATAGGACCTTGATTTTCCGAGAAAATTAACAGTTTTCCGACTCGTCGACGGTTTCTGACACTTCCAGATTAAAAGTTTGTTTTTTATTGTTTCTATCGTTAAAATATTTTTTAGGCTGAGTAGAATAATTTTTGGAAGGTATCGTAACCGGGGTGACTACGTCATCATGACCCCTAAAATAGTACTCGGCCTGTCGTAGCCTCCTTAGGGCTTCCTCTAAAGTATTAGCTCCCACCAATAATACAGAAATACTGGGCGAAAAATGACGAGAAATAGTGGAAATTAGTAATTCAATAGGATATGGTGGGTCTAAAAATTTAGCTAGGCTTACATTATAATTAAAATGGTCCACTAGGGAGTCACCTTCCCTGTACCTACCAGAATCTAATTGCAACCTAACCTGCAACTGCTTTGTTGCCCCCCAAAAATGTTCACAAAAATTTTGTTTAAAATTTATATAATTTTGAAAGGTATGTAAAAAGGCATCCGCCCATAGACGTGCGCGCCCCTTAAAAGAATTAATGAGGATCTTATAAATGTCGTGATAAGGCAATTGATTGACTGCTAAACTACTTTCAATCCTACTCAAAAACTCCATGGGATGCAACGAACCATTGTTTTCGAAAACTGGCAGCTGTTTAATATCGAATGGAATATTTATGTTATTTAACTGAGATTGAGGTAAATTATTGTTACAATTATTATTTATATTTAAATTTTGCATTGTAGCTACCACTTGTGTTACTATTCTTAATATATCTTCGTTCTGAACATTTAACGGATTAGCAGGAGCAAAAAACATATGCGGTTGTGGATGTGGAACCTCCATAGACGATGATGGTAGCACGTTCTGGGCAGACTGTCCAGCTGCGCTGATCGGCCCAGAATGGTTGAAGCCCGCAGTGAAGGGCTCCATACGAAAAGTTGGGTTAGTTTGATTTAAATTTGGTTGGATCCTACCTTGAATATTGGTATTCGGTATATTTTCAGTTGGTGGATCCAGAGACCATCTGCTTCTTCCAGGCAGAAGGCGAGGCTCTGAAGATGGCTGCCTTCTAGAGTTTGACATCTCAAACTGGTCCAAGTAGGAAGGAAGACGGATGTTTCTACCACTTCTGGTGAACCTAGGTGTTCCTACACCCGAAGATGGATTATTTTCTGCCTCTGGCGAATGTTGTAAATTTGGCATGTCAAATTTTCTGGCCTCTTGATTAGGTGCCAAGATGTGACGGTTTTTTCTCAGGGTATATTTTTATTTGTGGGTTTAGACCAATAAAACTCAGAGCATGCCAGTAAATTTACTTTTAATTGGAGACAGGCTTTCTTGCTTCTTTTATCTTTTTGGTAAATCTGGAAACACATATAAAAATAAGATAAGTCCCAGATAGGTAACCATTTTTCTAAGAACATAATAAAGAGTAAGCATTTTTAATATCAACTTAATTACAGAGAAATTTCAAACTCAATAAAATACCTCAATATTATGAACTGCAACATTTTATTTGAGAATTAGATATAATAAGGAAATTCACCTACCTGGTACTTAGCGTGAAACTTTTAATTAGGGTAAAATAATTAAATGAGTTCTCAAAGCCGAACAGCTACTAGCTTTGCCAAAGGTTCAAGAAGGAAAGGAATTTGTCGATTTTGGTAGGTACCAACGTAGTACTCGCCGTGAACAATAGCGCAAAAAAGGTCGCAAAAAAAGTACAGGATAAGGTGAGATAAAACGCGCGCTACACTGTAATTATTCAAAACTAGTACTCATAGGTCCCTCTGGTGTCTATTCTTCCAAGCGCAAAACCAACCAGGAAGGTAACCAACAAACTCGGTGTAATTTCAGCTATCCGCAACAACGCCCCGTAGAAGAGAGTAGTTAAACCTTGAGAAACAATAAAAATAAATCCCACCCTTTAAACGAAACGACGAAAACTGTAAAGTAAACCGAAAGTAGATAGTAGATTCCTGTTTACTATAACATAACTTGACGGCAATTCTAAAAAGGTAGAAAACACAATAAGTCCACGGTATATTTGCACGAAAAATGACAACAAACATTGTCCAGACTTATAAAACAAGAAAAGCCAAACCAAAGGTAAGAATTAGGGAAATTCTGCCTCATGCGTTTACCGGACGCATCTAATTTTTTTGGGACGATCCAAATTGGGCTACTCCAGGGTGAAGATGAATTTTGGATGATACCGTTCTCAAGCATTTTATTTATTTGTGATTTTACTTCTTGTTTATGAATTTCTGGATATCGATATGTTTTGGTAAATATTGGTGTTTCGTCTGTCAAATTGATTTTATGTTTGATTTGGTTTGTGAAAGTTAGTGGTGTATTTTCGCAATAGAAAATGTCGCGATATTCGTAACATAAATTTCGTATGGCTTTAAGTTCTTCTTTATTACAGTGAGATAAACGTATGTTTTTTAGATTTGTGTTTTGAAGATTGTCGAAATATTCATTTAATTCTGTGTCTGTTTCCATTTTTTTAATAAAATTTATTTCAGTTTCGTCCAATGTTTCAATATCCGAACATTTAAATATTTTGATTTTTACTGGGTTTTCACGGCTGTTTGTAACGAGAGTGGTGGCGAATGAGTCGATGACTTTGACCAAAGCTTCTGGCATTTCTGCGTTGCCAAAATCTGTATATTTAAGGATTCCTATACCATTTAATTGATTGACAAGTAATTTAACTTTTTGACACGTTCTTGGGGGTATTATAATTTCTGTAATATCAAAATTATGCGTAACAGACATTTTACTTTGGTAATATAAGGGTAGGGTTATATTTTGCGTTTCTAAAGTAGAAGTTTTTAAGTTTATATTAGCGCCTATATGAGTTAAGATATCGATTCCCAAAAGTCCGTCGAATTTTGGTGAAAAGTTGAAAAGATAAAATTTATGTTTTCCTAAAATGTTAAATAAAGGAAAGATCGGGATATTTATGACTTCGTTATGAATGGAGGTGGCGTGTGCTGTTCTAACTGAAAATGGTTCAGTAAATATGAAATTTGGGTATATTTGGTAAGCGAGATTTGGTCTTATGAAACTTTTACCGCTACCGGTATCTAATAAAAACTTTGCATTCATTTCGGGTATTAAAATAACTGGTAGGTTAGAATTAGCATAATTATTTAAAAGTATTACGTCATGTTGTGTGAGGTCAGGGTTTGCTTAAAGTATTACGTCATGTTGTGTGGGGTCAGGGTTTGCTGAAAATTTTCATCATTAGGATCAAGGGGTTTCGTAATTATTTTCATTATATGAATAATATTGATCATAGTTGGGTTGCACATTAGCGTAAGTGTCATCATAGGTAGGGTGTGACATTTCCGGGTAGCAATGTTAGGTGTCTATTTTTTGATAAGGATTTATATTCGGGGGTAAGTGCACAAGTGCATCAAAATTACCGATAATTTTTGAATGAAATGTGTTTTTTTATAATTGCAAGAGTTTGTTTCCATATTTTCGCGAAAAAGCCCGACTCCGCAGGAGGAGGGCATTTTCGTAAAATATGAAAACATACGATTGCAATTTGTAAAAAAAACACATTGAATAAAAAAATTATCTGGTTATTTTTATGCACGAGTGTAATTTATTTGAATATTTCCCAAATTAATTAAGAACCCGAATCAAGTAAATTTAAATATTTTATTTAACAGAAAATACTAACAATAAAATTAAAATGCTTAAAAATTACAAGAATTGCAATGAAAAGTACAATTATTGTAATTAACAATATTTTGCTTTGAATTCGTAGACATGGTGGTTGATGCAGTCAACGAGCGAGAGCTTATTTCGGCGGGGGACTCCCTTGAGCTTGACGGTTGGTCATTGTCCCGCATTTTTTCAATCAAAAGCATATGGTGGTTCTCATCCATCTGAATGTAAGGCGTCAGTGACTTGGTATTTGAGTGTCTACTTAGTTTAATTAACTGTTGTTCTCCAACACCTTTTTTGGCAAGTTTTGATACGGCGGTTGCTCGTATAATAACTAGACTGGGTACATATCGCTAATCGTCAGCCGAGAGTACATCTAATATTATTACTAAAAAAAAATTTACAAAAATTTACAATAAAAAAATACTTTTCTTTCCTTTTTTTCTATTTACTATTGCTTTTTTTGCCTCACCTTCCTGCGGAACGTGAAGGGGAAACATATCGCCAATTTGCCATTATAACAACTGACCAAAACTAGACAATGGTGCAAAATTTCCGTTTTCTCGTATAGATAGGTAGTTTTCGGAGACGGCGCCGTATAGTGCTCGACGTCCCGTTTCCAATGCCACCTCGCTCGCCGACTTGTCGTTACGGAGATATATGATATTTAATATTATGATATTGATATTTATAGGTGCTCTTTAAACTCGCAATGTGGGATATGCTTTCCATATTTGCTCTATAAAAATATGTAAGTATTCAATCGATTAAAACATAAGCAAAAAATTATTCTTACATTAAAGCTATCAATTATCAGCTAATAAAGTTGTAGAAATATTATTTTGCCGAGCCCTTCGGGCACGGCACTGTTCTAGTTCGTTCGTTTAATTATACGACAGCTGTCACTTTCACAGGTAAGTGTCATTTTTTTTAGCTTTTTCGTAGCAAGGGTTATAGCTGTAAAAATCTTAAATTAAAAAAAAAATCAGTACCCAACTAACAAAGTTTTATACGACAGCTGTCAAATTTTGAAAGGTAATTGTCAATTTTTTTTAGCATTTTCATAGCGAGAGTTATAGCTGTAAGAATCCGAAATTTAAAAATTTTTCGTTACCTAAATAACAAAGTTTTATACGACAGCTGTCAAATTTTGGCAGGTAAGTGTTAATTTCTTTTTAGTCTTTTCATAGCGAGGGTTATAGCTTTAAGAATCCGAAATTTAAAAAAATGCAGGTACCTAAATAAGAAAGTTTTATACGATAGCTGTCAAATTTTGACAGGTAAGTGTCAATTTTTTTCTTAGCTTTTTCGTAGTGAGGGTTATAGCTGTAAAAATCCTAAATTGAAAAAATTTTTAGTACCTAAATAACAAAGTTTTATACGATAGCTGTCAAATTTTGACAGGTAAGTGTCAATTCCTTTTAGCTTTTTCGTAGCGAGGGTTATAGCTGTAAGAATCCGAAATGTAAAAAATTTCAGGTACCTAAATAAGAAAGTTTTATACGATAGCTGTCAAATTTTGACAGGTGTCAATTTTTTTTAGCTTTTTCGTAGTGACGATTATAGCTGTAAGAATCCTAAATTGAAATATTTTTTAGTACCTAAATAACAAAGTTTTATACGATAGCTGTCAAATTTTGACAGGTGAGTGTCCATTTTTTTTAGCCTTTTCGTAGCGAGGGTTATAGCTGTAAGAATCCGAAATTTAAAAAATTTCAGGTACCTAACTAAGAAAGTTTTTTACGATAGCTGTCAAGTTTTGACAGGTAAGTGTCAATTTTTTTTTAGCTTTTTCGTAGTGACGATTATAGCTGTAAGAATCCTAAATTTAAACATTTTTCAGTACCTAAATAACAAAGTTCTCTATGACAGCGGTCAAATTCTGACAGGTAAGTGTATTTTTTTTAAACTTTTTTCGTAGCGTAGGTTATAGCTGTAAGAATCCTAAATTGAAAATTTTTTTAGTACCTAAATAACAAAGTTCTATACGACAGCTGTCACATTTTGACAGGTAGTGTAATTTTTTTTAAACGTTTTTCGTAGCGAAGGTTATAGCTGTAAGAATCCTAAATTAAAATTTTTTTCAGTACCTAAATAACAAAGTTCTATACGTCAGATGTCAAATTTTGACAGGTAGGTGTACATTTTTTTAAGCTTTTTTCATATACAGGTTTATAGCTGTAAGAATTCGAATAAAAAAATGTTCAGTACCTAAAAAACGAAATAAAAAAAATTATAAAAAAAAAGTATGTAGCAAAACGCGGATTTGAATCAGGGACCTTCGTGACCAGAGTCCAAATCTATACCTCTACGCTGCCGCAGCGTTTATAAAAATTTGATGTAAAATAAGTATATTAACACCGTAA
Organism: Polydrusus pterygomalis; assembly: GCA_963969555.1. Classification (NCBI taxonomy): domain Eukaryota; kingdom Metazoa; phylum Arthropoda; class Insecta; order Coleoptera; family Curculionidae; genus Polydrusus; species Polydrusus pterygomalis. Next base: position 54,343,789 of record OZ018380.1, on the reverse strand, counting down.
TGGACATACCACACAATGTTAAATATTGAAAAAACTGACATAAATGATATCTTTTTTACAATTATTTTTGATCAAACGCAAAGAAAAAGGTCCAAGACAGGTGTTTCATACATTAAATACTTTCCAAATATTATAAAAACTATTAAAATTGAAGTTAATATGCCTCCTGCAAGCCATTTTTATTATTAAACGGACGGATATAAATGCGATGTTTTTCCCTTATTTTTGGTCAAACGAAAAAGATAAAGGTTCAAGGTAGGTATTTCACACAAAAGACGTGGTCTAAATGGTCTTATTCCTTTAAAAAGTCAATTTGGAAATCGCATTTTTCACCTATTTTTGACAGATGGTATAAAAGTCAAAGTTCAGGACAACACACGTGGTGAAAGCATGGCCAACTTTCCTAAATCGAATGGTATTAGAATTTATAAATTTGGTCTGTTTCCGCGCGCAAAAACTTGATTTGTCTTAAACTTACGAATATATTTTAATAATTTTGGATATGTAGAGGTGTTGAGAAGTAATCAGCGCATTTTTTGAGAAAAAAATAAAACGGTTTTGTTAAAAATTGAATAAGCTACAGTCGATTAGTAAAACATCAGATAAAAGTATCTCTGAAAAAATCATAAATTAATTTTTTTGAGCCACAAAATATGTTTTCCCAGGGTGCGCTTACTATGCAAACTAAAGCTTGTTTATCCGTCGATATGGTAGATCAAGAAAAAATTCAAAATGTTATATATTATAGACACTTGCAGAATTATTTAAGCAAACCAGTGCGACGCCAACAGAAATTACGGGAGAAAGTTCATAAGCTGCCGTTTTTTCCGTATTAAAGATAAAGAAACAAAAAAATATCTCTTAAATAAAATTTGACGAGCTCTATCCGCTAAAGTATACAACGTTTCGATCAAAAGTCGTTTTCCGTACGAAAAAAAATAAAACCGTACAAAAATCAGGCCTAACTTTATGATTTCCACTTTCTTACAATTTTCGGCAATTTCCATTCCAGTTAGGTATAGAACAATACATTGGAAAAAGGTAGATTTTGAGATGGCCTGAACGATTATCCAAACCGAATGTCGATTGGATGCACCCAATTCGACTTATTAGCGATCCAAGAGGTACCATTTTCGACCAAATTTTGACTTTGAAAAAATCAAAAAAATTACTTCCAAACTTTCGATCGCGCTCACAAACAATAGGGTTCTGTAGCCCACAGTCGCCTACGCGTCGAAAAAGTTTAAATCGAAAAAACTAATTTTTGTGGCCTGTATCGAATGCCAACGAGATCCAGATATTTCTCGACTTTAAAAATTAATAACTTTTTTCCGGCACACCCTGTATATTCGAAATTTTTACACAACGTACCCCCACTATTCCTCTGTAAACCCAAAAAGTTTCAATCGTCATACATTAACCGTTTCCGAGAAAAAAAATCGCAAATGTGAAAATGTCGAAACTGACGGTGGCGACGACAACATACGCACATTATTTTCACCGAAGCGCCGTATAACATATCGCGGTTTAGCGCGATATGTAACTAGACTGGGTACATATCGCTAATCGTCAGCCGAGAGTGCATCTAATATTAGTACTAAAAAAAAATTACAATAAAAAATACTTTTCTGTTCTTTTTTTCTATTTACTATTGCTTTTTTTTCCTCACCTTCCTGCGGAACGTGAAGGGGAAACATATCGCTAAATTGTCATTATAACAACTGACCAAAACTAGACAATGATGCAAAATTTCCATTTTCTCGTATAGATAGGTAGTTTTCGGAGGCGGCGCCGTATAGTGCTCGGACTTTTCGTTACGGAGATATATGATATTTAATATTATGATATTGATATTTATAGGTGCTCTTTAAACTCGCACGCCTTTATGCAATGTGGGATATACTTTCCATATTTGCTATATAAAAATATGTAAGTATTCAATCGATTAAAACAGAAGCAAAAAATTATTATTATATTGAAGCTATAGAAGAAATATAAGCTATATAAGAAATATTATTGTGCCGAGCCCTTCGGGCACGGCACTGTTCTAGTTCGATCGTTTAATTATACGACAGCTGTCACTTTCACAGGTAAGTGTAATTTTTTTTTTAGCTTTTTCGTAGCGAGGGTTATAGCTGTAAAACTCCTAAATTGAAAAATTTTTCACTACGTAAATAACAAAGTTTTATACGACAGCTGTCAAATTTTGACAGGTAAGTGTCATTTTTTTTAGCGTTTTCTCGTATAGATAGGTAGTTTTCTGAGACGGCGCCGTATAGGTGCTTTTTAAACTCGCACACCTTTGTGCAATGTGGGATATACTTTCCATATTTGCTCTATAAAAATATGTAAGTATTCAATCGATTAAAACATAAGCAAAAAATTATTCTTACATGGAAGCTATCAATTATCAGCTAATATTGTGCCGAGCCCTTCGGGTACGGCACTGTTCTAGTTCGTTCGTTTAATTATACGAGAGCTGTCACTTTGACAGGTAAGTGTAATTTTTTTTAGCTTTTTCGTAGCGAGGGTTATAGCTGTAAGAATTCGGAATTAAAAAATTTTCAGGTACCTAAATAAGAATGTTTTATACGATAGCTGTCAAATTTTGACAGGTAGGAGTCAGTTTTTTTTTTAATCCTTTTCGTACCGAGGGTTATCGCTGTAAAAATCCTAAAGTGAAAAATTTTTTAGATCCTAAATAACAAAGTTCTATACGACAGCTGTCAGACTTTGACAGGTAAGTTTCATTTTTTTTTTGTTTTTTTCGTAGCGAGAGTTACAGCTATAAGAATCCTAAATTTAAAAATATTTCAGTTTCTAAATAACAAAGTTCTATACGACAGCTGTCATTTTGACAGGTAAATGTCATTTTTTTTTTAAAGCTTTTCTTGTATCTAGGATTAAAGCTGTAAGAATCCAAAATTAAAAAAAAATTCAGTAGTTAAATATCAAAGTTCTATACGACAGCTGTCAAATTTTGACAGATAAGTTTAAATTTTTTTTTAGATTTTTCGTAGCGAGATTTATAGCTGTAAGAATCCTAAATGAAAAATTTTTCAGTTCCTAAATAACAAAGTTATATACGACAGCTGTCATTTTGACAGGTAAATTGCAAGTTTTTTTTAAGCTTTTCTTGTATCTAGGATTATAGCTGTAAGAATTCGAAATTAAAAACCTAAATAACAAAGTTCTATACGACAGCTGTCAGATTTTGACAGGTAAGTGTCAATTTTTTTTTAGCTTTTTCGTAGCGACGGTTATAGCTGTAAGAATCTCAAATTTAAAAAAAATTCAGTACCTAGATAACAAAGTTTTATACGATACCTGTCAGATTTTGACAGGTAAGTGTCAATTTATTTTAATTTTTTTCGTAGCGAGGGTTAAAGCTGTAATAAAACTAAATTAAAAAAATTTTCAGTACCAAAATAACAAAGTTCTATACGACAGCTGTCAAATTATATATACTTAAATAGTAATTCTTATTTTTTATAATTTGCTACCATTTCTATGCTGTTTAGGTATAGAACAATATATTTGAAAAAAGTAGTACTTGAGATGACCTAAACGAATATCCAAACCAAAAGTATATCGGACGCACCCAATTCGATTTATTAACGATCCAATATGACCCTACATTGATTTTAAAAAAATCAAAAAAATTACTTCCCAACTTTCGATCGCGTTCGCAAACAACAGTGTTTTGTAGCCCAACGTCGTCTACATGTCGAAAAAGTTTAAATCGATTAAAATGATTTTTGCCACCTGTATCGCCCTACAACGAAAAAAAACATATTTTTTAACTTTGACTTTAATAACTTTTTTCCGGTACACCCTGTATATTTGAAATTGTTCCCAGAACGTGCCCCGACTATTCCTCTCTACGTCCAGAAAGTTTGAATCGTTTTGCTCTAACCGTCTCCGAAAAAAAAATTCGCGAATATCGAAATGTCGAATAACCTTCTACCACGTGGCGACGGATTATCAATGTCGAAACGCCATCTTTAAAATCGAGATTACAACCATTTCTAAAACATTTTGGGCAAATATTTTGGTCAGTAAAATTAGCAGAAGGTTCAAGGTAGATATTCCACCCGATTTAAAATCTGGAAATGTTCTTATTATTCTAGCAAGTCACGCTGAAAACACCCATTTTTCGCCATTTTTGACAGCCGGATTTTTAGAATTAATAATTAATTTAGATACATCAATATCAAGGCACTCTTAGTCAAAAGTGAATGGTGTTAGAATTTGTAAAGATTGCCTGTTTCCGCACCCAAAAAAGCGACTTTTCTCAATTTTGAGAATATATTTTAATGATTTTGAATATGTAGAGGTGTTGCGAAGTAATCAGCGCATTTTTTGAGAAAAAAATAAAACGGGTTTGTTAAAAATTGAATAAGCTACAGTCGATATAGTAAAAAAAAAGCTGCCGTTTTTTCCGTATTAAAGATAAAGAAACGAAAAAATATCTCTTAAATACAATTTGACGAGCTCTATCCGCTAAAGTTTACAACGTTTCGATCAAAAGTCGTTTTCAGTACGAAAAAAAATAAAAACCGTGAAAAAATCAGGCCTAACTTTATGATTTCCACTTTCTTACAATTTTCGGCAATTTCCATTCCAGTTAGGTATAGAACGATATATTGGAAAAAGGTAGATTTTGAGATGGCCTAACCGATTATCCAAACCGCATGTCGATTGGATGCACCCAATTCGACTTATTAGCGATCCAAGAGGTACCATTTTCGACCAAATTTTGACTTTGAAAAAATAAAAAAAATTACTTCCAAACTTTTGATCGCGCTCACAAACAATAGGGTTCTGTAGCCCACGGTCGTCTACGCGTCGAAAAAGTTTAAATCGGAAAAACTAATTTTTGTGGCCTGTATCGAATGCCAACGAGATCCCGATATTTCTCGACTTTAAAAATTAATAACTTTTTTCCGGCACACCCTGTATATTCGAAATTTTCACACAACGTACTCCCACTATTCCTTTGTAAACCCAAAAAGTTTCAATCGTCCCACATTAACCGTTTCCGAGAAAAAAAATCGCAAATGTGAAAATGTCGAAACTGACGACGACGACGCCGCCGCCGACGCCGACCACGCGGACAACATACGCACATATTTCAAATGAAGCAGCCTATATAGAGCAAAATTTTCGGGAAGCAGTCGGGGTTGTCGTGATTCCGCGTGAAGGCGACGAATAACATATCGCGTGTTCGCGCGATATGTAATAAATAAGATGACGTTAATTGTCCGAATATTACATTTTTTGACGTTTGTTAACAATAAAATCCCGCTTTGACGTTTCGTCAACAATATAAACTTGCGATGCAATTTTCGATTTCTGGCAGTGCTGTTTTCGCTGTAATTTTGCGAAAATTGCATTTCTCTTATGGGAACTTTAACATATGAGGGAAATATTCGCGTTAATTTCGCCTGTATTATCAGTAATCGGTTCTACCGATTGATTGAATAATTCTTCTGAAAGAAATTTTTGTTTTAGTGGTTGCGTCTGATGATGGTTATTAGTTATACCAGAGGATGTGTCCATCGGTTCTGTTTTTTGTAAACGTGACATGCCGGAGGGTGCTTGTCTATTTTGGGGGTTATAAAATGGTCTAGGAATAAACGTTGGTTTTTGTTGGTTATTTTGAAAGATAAAATTTGGCTTTTGTTAGTTATATTGAGGGTTAAAATTTGGTCTTTATCCAAACATAGAAGTGTTATTTCTAAACTGTCCTGAGCCTGAAAATCGATTATTACTAAAACCCTGTGTTGGTATATAATTTTGTGTAGACTTAAAATATTGTTGATGAGGTGGTTGAGAAAATGTTCGGTGCGCATTAGCAGCATAATGCGTTTGTGGAGGCGTATTTAATTTGTTTGTGGGCGCGTTTAAATTTGGTGCGGTTTTGTTAATAAAATTTCTACGATTTTTGTAGTTTAAGAAATTTTTTTCTGCTCTGGCAGAGCTCATTGCTTCTTCCAAAGATTTCGGATTCTTTAAACGCACTACTCATTGCATGTGGTAGTTTAGACCATTAATAAATGTTTTTAAAACTAAATTTTCGTATTCTGAAATTTTTAATAATTTTATTTCGATAGTATCGTCAGATGCGTTTATTTTTGAAAAAAGTAGGCTTCGTGCGTCTTGCAGACGCAGCCCAAATTGTTGTGGATTTTCGTTTTTTTCTGGTTTTAAAGTAATGATATCTTGTATAACGCAATCTATTGACCTTTGATCTGCGAAGGTCGCTCTTATCGCGGCCTTAACTAAAGTCCAAGAATTTAATTCTATTCGGGAGGCGATTAAATCGGCTGCCCTGCCAACTAACTTTTCTAAAATTGTATTAAATAGGCACACATTTATAGGGGCCGCGTTATTAGTCGTATTTCTATGGTTTTCTAGAAAATTTTCGCACGAACTTATAAATCTGTTAATTTGTTTTGGATTACCGTCGAATTTGGGGATATTGTCTGGTTGGTATCTCATTAATTGATAATTCGGTTCCGCCATTATAATACGTGAGTCGTAAAACGAATTTTCGAAAAGATTAGCTAGATCTTCCAGCTTTAAAATTATTATGAATTCAAAGATAAGATAAAATGTATATGTATATATATAGTGACAAAAATAATATATGTATCAATAAATCAATATGGTAAAATAAAGGAAAATTGTCAAAAGATGCACTTACAGTGTAAAACTGATAATGGCAATTTTCATTCCTAGTCTATGTTCCAACAGGATAGGCGATGCTTGTCCTTTTCCCTGGATACGTCTATGAGTTGGGGACGATGCTTGTTCCCGCAGGACTCATACCAATAGGATGTGGGCGATGCTTGTCCCTTCTTCCCTGGTCAGTTTGGGTTTGTTCGGGTTTGTTCAGTTTGAGCTACCACGTACACACCACAGCAAAATATTAATTTGTTCATTTTTTGCCACAAATCGTTGAAACGAAACCGGCGAATACGCACGATGCGCGAACCGTTGACAAAATCCTACCGACTGCGCCAGTAAACAACCCTCGTTAGGGGAGTTTATTTTTAAAATTTTTTATTATTACTCGAGGTGAATACAATAGTAACTGATTAAAACAATGCATTTTACTTATATTTATGTGTTCTGTGTGAGAACGCTGTATTACAGTAAATCTAAGAAATAAGATAAGAGTTTTGCAGAATTTGTTGATTATGCAAATCTCACGGGAATGTAACTGGACACATTGTGGTATTATCTAGAAAAAATAACTTATATAAACCTGTTTATAATAAAACCAAAAAAGAGTACGATAAGCTTCTTAGAAGAAAAATTAAAAAATTTTGAAAAATAAGTTAAAACCTCAGATAATAAAAATAATTGTTTATGTGCTATTTGTAATGAAATAAATGGCAAAATTAAGATAAATGAAAATTACTTTGCGGATGATGACCAATCAATGTTTTTACAACCTATTACTGACAATTAATTATTAAATATGGCGCAGAAATTAAAAAACAAATACAGCAGCGGTGTTGATGAAATTATAAAAGTATTGTAAAACTCTCTATTGTGGAAATTGTTAGTGTTCTAAAACATATTATAAATAACTCAATGAAATATGGTGTTGTACCAAAACCAACTTAAACTTGCTAAGATGAAATCCTTTTATAAAAAGGGATGTCCAAAGGATTTTAATAATTTTAGACCTATAAGTTTACTTCCTAGTTTTTCGAATATTTTCGAACTAGTAATATCTTCTCGATTGGTTAATTTCATGAATAAATGTCAGCTTTTCTCCTATTCACAGCACGGCTACCTGACAGGTAGGTCCACGACATAATCTGCCATTTTCCAGAGATTTTAGATCAACTAGAAAATAAAAACCTGACTTTGGGTATGGTTATGGACTTAAGAAAAGCATATGATTACATAGATAGGGACTTGCTATTGTTTAAACTGAATAGATATGGTATCAGGGGAAATGCATATACGTGGATAAAGTCTTATCTGTCAGATAGAGTGCAAAGAGTAGTGTTTCAGGATAGTAACAACAAAATCAAATCTGATTTACAAGAAAACAGTATTGGCATAGGTCAGGGGAGTATATTGGGCCCTATACTATTTATCATCTTTTTAAATGATCTCGGTAGTTTGGAGAACAATTTTTTGATAACAAATTATGCAGATGACATAAATCTTCTTGTTTCGGGATCAAATCTCCAGGAACTTGTTAACAAAGCAGAAACTGCTTTTGTCATGACTAGTAACTGGCTTTTACAAAACAAATTATTTTAAATGACGAGAAAACGAAACTAATTATTTTTAGAACTAAACAAAACAAATTGGATAAATCTGATAAAATGAATCTGTGTGACAAACAACTTATTCTGGATAATGATACGAAATTTTTGGGTATTACTATAGAAGAATTTTTATCATGGGCCAATCATATTGATAGTATAGAATTTAGTTATTAGTATAAGAATGCTGCCTCAACAATTCCTACTTTAAAGAAAAGGATAGATTCTTCAACCAAGTAGACGGACTACCGATGGGCTCATCTTTCTCGCCACTAATCGCCAATATTTACATGGAATGGTTTGAATCTAAAGCAATGGAACAGGCAAAGAAGAAACCAAAAATGTGGCTTAGATATGTGGATGACACCTTCATTATTTGGAATGGAACCGATGACGAACTAAGAGATTTTCTAGATCACCTAGATAGCTTAATACCAACAATCAAATTCACTATGGAGAAAGAAGAGAACAACCAATTACCGTTCCTAGATGTCAACGTAAAGAAAAATGGCAACAGCATCCAAACTTCAGTATACAGAAAACCTACGCATACAGATCAGTATCTCAATTTTACATCAAATCACTCAAACAACACGAAACACGGCATAGTTAAAACCCTCGTGGATAGAGCAATTACAATCTATAACTCAGAAGAAGCACTTAAAAAAGAAGCTCACCACTTCAAGACCGACCTCAACAAAAAATGGTTACCCCACAAGATTAGTTGACACAGTATTGGAAATTGTAAGAATCGACCCAACGCACAAGAAGCAAACAGAGAGCACAACCAACACTAAATAATCCGTATGTCAAAGAAGTATCTGAGAAAATAAGAAGACTAGGACAACGATATAAAATCAACACCGTATTCAACTCGAGGGACACCCTAAGAAGCTACCTGACGAAGACAAAGCCTACAAGTCAAAAATATAGGAAAAACTGCGTCTACCAGATCCCCTGCGAGTGCGGCCAATCTTATATAGGTGAGACATTAGGACCACTTGAGACAAGAATTAAAGAACACAAAAACAATACGGTTAAAGGAGAGACCGAAAAGTCAGGTGCAGCTGACCATGCCTGGAAACATGATCACCATATCATGTGGTCAAAAGCTGAAATCCTACATAAAGAAACCACACTGGAGGAAAATAAAGTTCAAGGAAGCTGCTGCTATTCACCAGAACCCAGGCTGCTTTAGTAAACCATTATTAGACATAAGAAATATCTGGAAACCTTTGTTAGATAGATGTAATCTTAGGATAAGATCGCGTGAAAACTGAACGCATGACTGCACCAACCTCAGTTATGCTTCAGTGCACCTAGTTAGTACAAAAATAGTCTTAGTAGTTACTTTACTTATTTAGTATTCACCTGAAGACGACTGGAGATACTTACCAGTTGAAACGTTGTAATTTAAAACAAATAAAAACAATTCTCAAAACTCTTTCATCATTCAAGAATCTTCAAACAGTCACTAGTATATTATGCTGTCTCACTAATTTTTTTTTTAATCGCGAAAGCTATATTCGATATCTTCACGGCAAAGATCGATTTATTTATTTACAGTTTGAATTTTCCACGTATTACGTAACAAAAATTTTGTTCATTATTAGTTTTTGCCACCTTTCATGACAATTGACCGTTTATTAGTTTGTCAATTTGGCGTTTATCTGCGACCAATGTTTTAATTTCTGTAACATTATTCGTGTATTTTGTTCATTTCAAATATTTGTGTATGTAATCCCGGTCGAAAAAATCCCCGCGTCTAATGTACTTTTAATAAAGGTCCTGTAAATGTAAGCCAAAAAAAAAATTGGGGGTTATTTTTTTTTAATTTGTGGTGTATGCAACTCCTTTTTAAATTCCATCTTGTATTGGGAAACAATCGTAATGGATTCGAAGTCTAAGCTGCCAATTGCATCCAAGTCAACTAATTCACTAAAAGCAAATTCAAGAAACAATTTAGCTGAATTTCAGAATTCAAAATCTACGCTGGCAATATTAAAAGATGAAAAAACTAAGTTATCTCTAACCAAACTTGAAGAAAGCCAACCTGATCTGCTTGAGGATCGTGTTATGTCCATGGATGATTTATTTATTGCTGATAATGATCATTTGGTATCTATGATAAAAGGTCTTTTCGAAAACCGTGATCTGATTAATCTGATTAGAAGAATCACTAATCCTAGCATCCCGGTAGTAATCTTAAATCCATTTATCACCGTCGATTTAAAACAGCTAATAGTAATCTGATGCTAGATCACAGTTTTCGCAAAGGACCAAATTTTATGAATATTACTTCATTACAATATGTTGCTTAGGTCGAGACCCTGATAGTAAAAGAGCTTAACCTGAAGAATCTACCATGAAAAGGTGAGGGGCTAAAACATTATTTGAACGTGGCCGTTTAAGTGGGTCATTAATAATTTTTTTATTTTGCATCCTTTCGAGCAAAATACAAAAAAAGTTCCCAAAAATTAAGTTTCTGACATGAACGACTGACGGTTCATTGGAATGTACCGCATGAAAAAGACCCATTAGCCGAAGGTTATATATTAGGGTTGGTGCCTGCTAACGTGCCTAATGACAGGGTACACTATCTGAGGGCCTGTCGCTGAGTGGTGATTTATCTATACTTGCTTTGTAAGCTATCGTGCTTCAGGCTTATCCTTAGTCATTATTTAGTGACATGTATTTTTTTATGGCAGGAATTAGGTTAAATAATGGTACTTATAAAAGAAAATTCCACACCAGTACTTTTAACCAATCAAGATGGGGTTTTTGGCAGGTGACATGGCAACACATGTATTTTATCGGATTTTTTTTCGCTTTGGGTAAATTTTTTATACATTTGCTTTTACATAACTAAGATGTTTTTGGCATTCTTCTGACACCGTCTACTTTTTAAAGGCGAAAAAGCTGTGCTTGGTATCGAACATATCGCTTTATTAATTAAATATCTATGTCTGATAAAATATGTACAATAATATTTAGACACCATTTTATTTACCATTTTTCCATTTACTAATTTCGATTTTGAATAATTTAGAAGCAAATATTCCTGAACAATTTGAAACAAGTTTTCTTTCATCAAATAGCAACCACAATCTTCTATTCGTTTGGCCAAATATGACATAGTACCATGATTGATCGTAACGCTGGACAATTTTTTGCATAAATTGCATACAGCATGATTTTCAAAACGATTCATTTTCTGTTTTTGACTGCAACATATTTCGTTTACTACAACTATGGAGGGCTTTAGGTTAGGAGTCCGATCGCAATACATTGGTTTCGGGCAAAGTTTTGGATCGGTAAAGCAGCTTTAAAAATGGCCGTCAGGGGCGCATGTGTTCCTTTAAATCTGTAAAATGCATGGGTTCTTATGGGATAATCAACTGTTTTATTGAATTTAGTTAACTAAAACCCTCTACAGGCTGAGATATGTATATATTATATCTAATAAAGCTTATTTTATTAATTATTGGATAAAAATACCGCTGACGTCTATCAAAACCTGTAAAAAGTCAAACACTTGACGATCACTGCGCCGCGACCGGGAAACAGCGAACTAACTACTAAACAGGGACGTAAATTTAAAGAACAGCCATTTTCGATCGGACTCCTTCCTAAAGCCCTCCATAACTACAACGCACGAATTTATACTGACAGGTTGCACTGTCAAAATATAATGAGCATAGCCTCCTATGACCGGTTCGCTGCCACTGATTATGCAAGCCATAAAATGAACGATAAAAAAATTAAATAAAAAAGAAAAAAGAAATTTTTTTACGACTTGTGGACAGTCAATATTTATGTAAAATTAAAGAATATAGGTATGTTATGTTAATTCTTAATTGTATTTCAGTGTAACTACAATAAGTAGAAATAAATATAATGTTATTGCTACCGAAAGCTAATCAAAGCTGCGGAGCAAACGAAATCTCTTCATGTATGTAACTACCTACATGACAAAACACTAAAATTTAATTTTTCTACTACTTACTTGTAGTAAAACAAAAATGTTACATAATATAAAATAATGAGCTATGATAAATACTGAAATATAATTTTTGCGCAAGAACAGTCGAAATTAAAAAAAATTTGGCTTTCAATTTTAACTTATTTTTATAATATCACAATGCGCTCGATGGTACTTTAGAAAAGTTGAAAAAAGAACTGTTTGTCAAAATTACGTAAAATAATATAAGTACTATGCTAATATCCAAAATTGTATTTACGTGTAACTACAATTAATAGAAATCGTATAGGCAGTATAAAGGAAAATTTTACACCAAATTGTGTTTAAAATAAAATAATTTTATGAATGAATGAAATTTTCTTTCGAGGTTAAATTATTTCCGGAAATCCTCTCGCTCATGAATATTTTTAGAAAATTATCCCCCATCTTCGACTCGAAATAATATTCGGAATATTCATAAGCTTCAAAAACAAAAGAACCTTTATTCCAAATGAATGGAATATTTTGGAATTTGTATTTTATTTGGAGAACAATAAAATAACTGCATGTATTCAGACCACATTACAAAACTACCAATACTTCATACCGTTTTCAGAATTTCCTTTACGTATTATAAATTATGATATCTACCCGAACTAAATCATAAAATTAACGTAAAACCAAAAAAAATCGTCTTTGAATATGGCTTATCAACATCGTAGGCTAGGTATGTCGTAAATTACCATTATTTAACCTAATACTTGTCAAAATATAATAACTTTCACTGAATAATAAGTAATTTAGAACATGTGAAGCTATTTTCAATTCTTACTTTGACAACTATTCTTTTTGATATTACATTATAATTGAATCCTTGTAACGACCTATGAAAAAAATTATGTTCTTGTATTGAACAAAATATTGCGGTAAAATAAATAATAATAGATCCTACAAATTAAAGTTATCTCATCGCTTTAAAAATAGTGTGAACTTATGACAAAATACAAAACTCTAATATATTTAATAATAATAATAATAAGTTTATTTAAAATTTAATAATATAATAAATATGTTTATGTAGTCTTCGATAAAAGGGAAAATTTTGCACTTTCATTAATTGGAGTCCAAGCATGATAGCCTACCGAAACACGTATACATATTAATCACCACTGAGCTGCAGGTAGTGTACCCTGTCATTAGGTACGTGTGGAAGCATCAACCCTAGTGCAACCTTCTGCTAATTAGTATTTTTCATGTGGCACATTCCAAAGAATCCTACAGTTCTTGTTAGGTGAAAATAGGCACCAATTAAAAAATATAAAATATAATAACTATCTTTTAGGACATATTTTATAAACAGTGTACCCCCCCCCCCCCTTTCTTTGGTGCATTTGTCGGATATAATCTCTATAAGGAGTTTTTATTATTAAGTATGTTAATAACAACAGACGATTAAGTTTATGGTTAAGGGAAAATAAACACAAATAAAACATTTATATAACGGAACACAAATTTGAACTCATGCACCTCGCACTTGCACTAAAAGTACACTATATCATCAGACATCAATCACCCACCGACAAGGGCAATCAAATGATACTATGTTTTAAATTACTCCGTTTAATTTAAACAGCGCGGAGCAACGACAGATCATTGTTTTAAATTAGTTCGTCCCTCTCTATTCCGTTGTAGTAAGGGATACACTATAATATAGCACTCGCTTTCTCCATATATTAAAAAAGAAACAACTTAGTTCCTGAAATAGTTATTTTTGTATTAAGAGCGTGTACCGTTAACACAAGAATTTCACAAACGGAATACAATCAACATTTTTTGTACAACTTATATGAATTAATCGGCTAACATTTTATATTATAAATAATAAATACTCCCTGTATAATTTTATAGCATCAAGTTAACATGCTCTGTCGTTACCATAGAAACGACTTGTTGGCACGTTGCTTGTTGTACTGTCATACGTTTATAGTTTGTTGGTATTTACATTCATTTTAAGATATTTTTAATAAGATGATGTTGATTATGGTAGTGGCAGCGATACTCCATCGGATATAGCCGATGTAGCAAATTCGGCAATATCTAACATGTTACCGGCCAAATCTAAAGTAGTGTATGAGAAAACATATGACCAATTCCGTGAATGGTGCGGCAAGAAAAATGTACAAAAGGTGTCTGAAATAGTATATTAAAGTATAAGTGGATATTAAGGTATTTAAAACACGCGCCATTTTGCAAGCACGACGGCGCAGCCGGAGTGCTTGAAATAGAGCAAGTGTTTTAAAGACCAGTTATCCACGAATATTTTACATTTTTTTTTTATTGGTACACTTATTGGTATTTATATGACAAAAAATGGAAATAATAACTTAGTAAGTAACTGAAATGGTCGAATTCGTGATGTGATATACCTGTCGTTGTCATGAAAATGAGGAGAACAAAAAATAACTTCCAATCTGTCACATAAGATTCATTGTTGTCACCGTTGACAAGGTTGTGTTTTTTGCTTAAAAAAATATTTTATTTGACGTTAAAAGGTAATTCTGTCAAATCAATTATTAAAAAGTTGACATATTAGACTTCACGTTATACGGGTTGTTGATGTTGCCATGGTAACTTTAAAACACGCGCGTTTTTGAAAGTGGGATTTAAATACGCTGAGGCGTACTTTAAATAGGCGTTATAGGGTATCAATAAAAAAAAAGTACTTATATGCTATTTTAAGGACAACGACGTTATGGAGTGTCTACTCAATGTTGAAAAGTACATTGAATGTTAAAGAAAATATGAATATAAGGAAGTTTTCAAAATTGGTAGGTACCGTTTATTAAGAACAAAAACATCGGATACCGCCGAAAGAAGTCCACAGTTTTATCGAGGTAAGATATCAATAAATTCATTCAAAAAGCTGATGATTTACTTTATAAGGTATCGATGATCATAATTTTGTATTAGGGTTATCAGTAATTTTAATATTTTTTAATTGTAGGTTGCATTAATTTTGTAAATCAGCGGTGCTTGTCGCCGTGACGAATTATTGAAGATAACTATTGAAGACATTGAAGATGTCGGGTCAATATTGATCGTTAAAATACTGGATACAAGGACCTGTTGCCCGAGAATGTTTAGCGTTTTAAATTCTGATTATATTGAGATATACCGCAAGTATAGAGCACTAAGGCCGATACAGACAAAAAAATATCATTACCTAGTGTTTCTGAACAGCGGCAGCGGCAAGGTGGAGCACCTTTAAGAATTTATATTGGGAGCAATTTTTCAAATTTTGGTATCAATTATATTCTAAGAAATGAAACTGTTTGTATGTATATAATTAAAAACTTTGTTATAAAAATTTCGATACATTTTTCGAAAAGTAATGTTTTATTGTTTTTTTGTGAATCATTTTTTCAGTGAAAAAAAGGATTTTTTTACGAGCGTGTGAAAAGTTAGACTTTTCACACCCATTTCAGTGTGAAAAGTTTTACTTTAACGCACTAGTGTGAAAAGTAAATTACTTTTCACACGCTCGTAGAAAAAATCTTGTACTTTTCACACGGTCGTAGAAAAAATCTTGTATGATATACGTAAGAAAATATCTCGTTTAAGGCACTCATATGAATTGCGAAAGTCGCTTCGCTCGTTACGCAAATTTTCATATGCGTGCCTTAAACAAGTTATTTTTACACTTATATCATAAATAGCTATTTTCACTGTAAAAAAGAGGCGTTTTGTGTATCCATAGCAACAAAAAAGTCAGCATTTTTTTACAGTTGTAGAAAAAGTATATTTTAGTTATAAAATAAGGTTAATGTTTAGTTTTTTTTGTGATAATTAGAAAACCTTTTAGAAATTAAAAAATCATCTATTAAAAATATTTTATTCCATACATATTTTAATGGTTAAACGGTATTTTGTTACCGGAAAAAAATCTGGAATAGGCATAAAAATATGTTAAAAAAAACGACCTCGTTTGTGTCTAAACGAAATATTTTAGGGATAAAAGGATTTTTTTCTTTTTTCGAACAAACCCGACAAACCCATATATATTCAAAAAAAAACTTGTAATAAATGATTTTCTTAGTCTATGGTATCGTGTTATTTTGCATCACTTTTCATTATATTTATTGGAACTACAATTTTTACAAATAACTTTTTTTGGTCGTTTTGTTATTTTTTTTTCAATATTAACATTACATTTTTAATTGTACTTAATACCACAAATAACAAACCAAAGACAGCAAATTCAAAATCGAACTAACAGTGACTGAATTAACACTATTTAAATACAACACACTAACGGCCATGTTTTTAAAAATTGCGACTTTAGCTCACACTAAAAGAGCTATCGACTAATGTTTAAGGTGGCATTCTCAACGTCATTTAATTCATTACCAACCTATAACCTATTTTGCGAGTTTTTTTCAAGTTTATTATTTTATTGACTAACATTTAAATAAAATCAGTATTGACGGCACATTACTTAGGTAATATCTGATATATTACAAAAATATCTATTTATTTCCTTGCTAATTTTGGGAGAATTGTATAGTGAAAGAACAATGGCATAATAATGTTAAAAAAATCTTACCCGATATTTTTCATTATACAATTCTCCTAAAATAAGTTATGAAATTCTTTGATATTTATTAAATATGTCAATTATTACCTATAGAATATCAAGTCGATACTGATTTTATTTAAATTTTGTGTAAAAGCTAGAAAACATAAATAAATCTACGCGAAATAAGTTATAGGTTGGCAAGCATGTTGATACTCCCACCTTAAAAATAAATGTTCTGAAACGCTTCACTCAGAAACTAATAGCGTTTTCGGTTTACAACTCCGAGAGCGCTCTGTGACGTCATCGATCGGCCCGAGATTTGCTGTCACTCCGAAGGCGGTTGCCCTCGGACGGAGTGTAAATTGAACGTGATTGCGCTTGAAAATTTGACAGATGTCAACATACAAAAATAAACAGTTAATTTTCAAATTTCAATCTACTTGAGTGCGCTTATGACATATTATATACAATATTCATTGAACTAGACGAAAAACAAACACAGAAAACACAACAAACGAGATTACACATCAACAAAAGAATAGAAAATGGTGGTGGTTTGCGGTTCTGCGCAAGCGCTGCCTCTCTACTCTGTAAAAATTTTCAGATCGAAAAAGAGCACTCTCAAACGGATTCAGAGTAACCAAATTTGTAAATCGAACGTCCTACTCCGAGTGAGAGCAGTGGATTTTGATAACCGAACACGCAAATCTCGGGGAAAGCACTCTCAGAATGCGCGAGAGCAGTAAATCGAAAACGCTATAAGATTTGCCTGGTATATTATTTCACAAGCAAAAAATGTTATTGAGAGAAAATCCGGCCCCTCACGTTCCGGTAGATCTGTGAAGTAGACCTGTACAGAATCAGATACACCTGTGTAGGTAAAGCGCAACGTGTATGTGAGCAAACCTGTGCAGTTCAAAGGACCTGTGCAGGCGACCGGAGCAGTATTGAAAATCGATTAGGTCGACCTACGGGCCCTGCGGCGTGCGCCAGACTGCTGTCGTACGTTGGACCGGAATATTTGTGCCGACAAGCCTGCACAGGTCTCAGTTATCTATCATAATTTTGGACTAAAAGCACGTGTTTGTACATAGATTTTGTTTTAAAATGGCGTTAATAAGTACTGAAGAGCAACGTAGAGTAATAGTCAAATGTTTCGGGAATTATTTTACCAAGAGCTTGAGGTGAAATAATTGAAAAGTATTTCATGTCTTCATAACTTCTTCCTGTGGCTAGGAATCTTAAAGTTACACTTAATCTCTGATGTGGTGGAATGCAATTTTTCTTCATTACTGTATCCTTCTTTGCAATAAAAGGACCAACCATAGAAAACAATTTTAATAAGTTTCCTTGTCCATTCATAAATAGTTTTGAAAATCTTTGGCTGTAAATTTCAACTCGTTCAATAAATTTATATGACTGTAACTTTTTCGCTTTAGTAACCAATCTTTGCACCACTTTTGCCGTTTTTTTTGGGTTTTGCACGTTTATTTATAAGAGGCCCAGAACTGCCAATGCGTCGTCATCTTTCGATGCCATCATGATAAACTAAATAAAATCTAGAATTTGACCTTAGCGTGTGTGGACTTTTCAGGTCTTCGGTATACCTGCATAGTTTCACCTGCACAGGTGTACCCGCACAGGTCTACCGGAACGTGAGTGGCCGACTTTACATTTATGTATCGTTCAAAATTTTATTCCATTTGTCCTTCTCTATTTAAATAGTCAACGACCAAAGTCCTTTAGACTTTATATTTGATTGCAGGTGGGAATCGCAGACGACCTTGCATCTTTACCAGATGAGCTAGCATCTTTACCAGATGAGCTAGCATATTTACCAGATGAGCTAGCATCAGTAGAAGAGCTTGAACAGCTAGGCGTGACTACGAGTACAATCGCAATTGAGGAGGAAATTGCCAAATTGGATATTTTCCTTTCCAAAAGAAACGAAGAAGAACAAATTTTCGGAGCAATCGAAGGAATGGCAGATCGCACCGAAGAAGAAGAAAAAGAAAAAGAAGAAGATAATGACGAGGAAGCGGGGTTTTATCGACGGCAGTCCAGGAAACTTTCATTGCACGCGACGAAGTTTGCTACGGAGCTTGAAGGTGAAGTATATCTAAAAGTTTGACATCAATTAACAAAATGCAAATTTCTAGCCAAAATTCATTATTTACATTAGACTGACAGGTATTTTAGGAGAAGAAATCAATGACGGAATAAAAAAGTTTTTAAATTTTAATTCACACAGTCTTAAAAATATACTAATAAAACATGTCCCAACTAATTTTACAACACTAACAAATAAAATAATACTTAATTAATAATTTTTTTTAATCTAAACCTAATTCTGTTTCACTGTCAGAGTCGTCATTTAGGTTAATAACAGTATTTAAATATACGAATCTTCGACTTTTAAAATATGCATTACTCTTTTTAGTTTTTGGCCGGTATATTGTTTATAACAGTTTTAATTAACTTTATAATACTCGAACTTAGGTAGGGGAAACATTTATTGCTTTCACCTTTTATTTTACTTGGTGCCACATACTAATATGCTCTTGCAAGTTAAATACACAATAATAGGGTGGAAAACGTAAGACAGTATGACCAATCTGTTCCGCCAAGTACATAAGTATTGTTTTTTAATGTTAAGTGTATTTAAGACTTCTAAAAGTTGTTCTTTTTTGCAATTAAATTTAAAATAAATATCATTTTATAATTAATATTCTTGTATTTTCGTTTTAGTACTTGATTTGTTTGGCGCTTTATACAGCGTGTCTTTGGAAGTTCTTACGAAATGGAAAATTGTTAATTAATTAATAATATATAATTAATTAATATAATAATTAATTATTAATTAACTCTACGAAAAAAATTGCCTCTTCCTAAAATGTCCTGCTTGGTGAGAAAATAAATTTGCACAAGAATATTTATATGTTGGGCATGGCATATATTTTATTTATCTATGCTGAATTTTCAAATTTTTAACAGATCAAATAAGTAGAGGATCGTCGGCCCTAGTGATACATTTTCCTGAACAATCATCAGTAGAAGAGCCTGAACAGCTAGACGTGACTACGAGTACAATCGCAATTGAGGAGGAAATTGCCAAATTGGATATTTTCCTTTTCAAAAAAAACGAAGAAGAACAAATTTTTGGAGCAATCGAAGGAATGGCAGATCAAACCGAAGAAGAAGAAAAAGAAGAAGAAGATAATGACGAGAAAGCTTGGTTTCATCGACGGCAGGCCAGGAAACTTTCATTGCACGCGACGAAGTTTGCTACGGAGCTTAAAGGTAAAGTATATTTCAAAGTTTGACATCAATTAACAAAATGCAAATGTGTAGCCAAAATTTATTATTTACAATAGGCTGACAGGTATTTTAGGAGAAGAAATCAATGACGGAATAAAAAAGTTTTTAAATTTTAATTCACACAGTCTTAAAAATATACTAATAAAACATGTCCCAACTAATTTTACAACACTAACCAATAAAATAATACCTAATTAATAATTTTTTTTAATCTAAACCTAATTCTGTTTCACTGTCAGAGTCGTCATTTAGGTTAATAACAGTATATAAATATACGAATCTTCGACTTTTAAAATATGCATTACTCTTTTTAGTTTTTGGTCGGTATATTGTTTATAACAGTTTTAATTAACTTTATGATACTCGAACTTAGGTAGGGGAACATTTATTGCTTTCACCTTTTATTTTACTTGGTGCCACATAATAATATGCTATATGCTCTAGCGAGTTAAATACACAATAATAGGGTGGAAAACGTAAGACAGTATGACCAATCTGCACTGAGAGAAAACTTTATTAGCCGTAGCTAGAAATCCATTCGCAGTAGCAAGAAATCTGCATTAAATAGGCGCCGAAAAACAACTCTGTTGTCGCTACAAGGTTCTTTTTTTTGAAATGACTTTTTAACCTCAACATGGTCGTTTTTTAAATATTATTCTTTTGCTGTTAAAAGACAACTCTATTGCCATAAAAAATATATAATGCAGTGGTAAACAAAAATGATTTTGTGATTAATTGAGGTCGTGTAGTTAGAAAAGTATCGGTTTTTACTCCTAAAAATAATCAGCCAGCTATAAAATAATTTTATTTTTATTGTAGCTAGTCCACCTAGCTACTACTAAATTCCTTTTTTAGCTCTTTCGCCAAAATGGCTGTGATTGGTGGATTAGTTTATAGTGGATGTTTTTGGCTATTGATTTGACAAAATTTTTATATTTTAATAATTCTATATAGGGTGGTGTACTTTTAGTGCAACGTTATACAATAAGAGTTGTGGCGGTGTGTCTCCAAATTCAGGTAAGTACAATTATTTTACCAATAATTATATTTATTACTTATATTTTTTAATTCATTCCGATCATGGCCGCCATTAAGTTTCCGTTCTGCACTTATTAGGGCAGTATTTTTGATAAAAATTGTATGTTAAACTTTGTTTAATAACGGGGGGATCTGACTGATCTGAAAGCAACAAACTGCTAGGAACATGACCCTTTTTAGCCATTTTTTTTATTAATAGGTATCAGAAAACCTAACAAATGCGATTTTGCATTGCAAAATTTAGAACGTGGAAGAAATATCTCAAAAACTCAGATTGTTTTCCGATTCTATCCCCTAAATTTGTTTTGTATTTCTGAAAAAATTAATTTCTCGCCTAACAAAATTTAAAGACTAACCTAAGTCAACGATTTTTTGTAGGGTACCTAAGTAGAGTAATGTGACAAACATGAGTTACTTATCAAGTAATAAATATAATTATTGGTAAAATAATTGTACCTACCTGAATTTGGGGACACACCGCCACAATACCTATTATATAACGTTGCACTAAAAGTAATTAAATATTAAAATATAAAAAATGTATCAAATCAATGGCCATCAAACATCCACTATCAACTATAATCCACCACTAAACAAACTAACAACACTGCAAATGGCAATAAAATGAACCAAAACGATTTCACCATGTTTTAAAAAAGCAACTGTTTAGTTCCTAAAAGGTATATTTTAGATAGGTATAAAAGATTGGTTAGTTTTTATTTTTATTTTTGTGGTAATAAGATAACCTTATAGGAATTAAAAAAATACTTTTTAAAAACACTTTACTGGATACATATTGTTATGGTTATATGATATTCTGTTACCATAAGAAAGCATTGAGCACACGTAACAATATTGTTCCTTGATTGCGACTAAACGAAATATTTTAGGGATAAATGGATTTTTTTTTGTGGTAATACACATATTATTCAAAAAAATACATGTATTGAGTGATTTTCCTCAGTGTGTTCCGCCAAGTACATACGTATTGTTTTTTAATGTTAAGTACTTCTAAAAGTTGTTCTTTTTGCAATTAAATTTAAAATAAATATCATTTTATAATTAACATTCTTGTATTTCCGTTTTAGTACTTGATTTGTTTCGCGCTCTATACAGCGTGTCTGTAAAAGCTCTTACGAAATGGAAAATTTTTAATTAATTAATAATATATAATTAATTAATATAATAATTAATTATTAATTAACTCTACGAAAAAAAGTGCCTCATCCTAAAAAGTCCTGCTTGGTGAGAAAATAAATTTGCACAAGAATATTTATACCGGGTGGTCCAACGAAAACTTAACACGTCGATTTTCCTGCTTTAAAATTAAAATTTGAAAAATCGCTCGGACCCGTCGATTTTAATTTTGAGGGGGACATATTTTGCGTATATTGTCAATCTTGTTACTTCAAGACCCTAGGAGGAAGGGGGGGTAAGATCTAAATCTTAAATGGATACCCCTATTTTATATAATTTTTTTGGATTCTGCATAAAATTCTGAACATTTTTTAATAAAAGCATTATTACTCTATACTTAACAGTTTCCGAGATATTGACTCTTGACTAGTAGCGACAGTAACAGTTTGGCAATTATAATTTCTGCTCGAAACCGTGAACTTTTTGTTAAAAAAAGGTTCTCCCGTTTCTTAGTTACTTTAAACAATAATAGTGATGATTAAACTGACTGTTGATGAAAAAATGGAAATAATTCTTATTATTGACGATAATAAAATTATAACACGCATCGCGTGGCTGCAGAAATTTTTAATACCAGACACCCAAATAAACATATTAGCTACGTTACTGTTGGCAATGTCGTCAATAGATTTAAAAATACTGTCTGTTGAAAATAATTTCAAGAAAAAACATGCAGTTCAAACACTTACTGAAGAAAATCAATTACAAGTGTTGCAAACGGTTGTGGAAAATCCAAAAATTCTATTGGAAGGAACAAAGAACACAGTTCAAGGTAACGCGTCAAGAGCTTCTGCTAGTAAGATACTTAGAATAAATAAATTTTATCCGTATAAGCCAAAATTTGTACACATGCTTAAACCTGGAGATATGTAACAGCGTTTCATGTTCTGTGCTTGGTTTCAAGGAGAACTTGAAGACGACATTTTCTTTTCAAGAAGAATTTTATTGAGTTACGAGGCAACATTTACTTCTAAGGGTGTCGTATGTTCCCAGAATTGTCGTTGGTGGAGCGATGTGAACCCCAATTTCGTAATCGAATGCCGTGACCAAACGTATTTTAAAACGAATGTTTGGTGCGGCATTTTAAATAATCAAATAGTGGGCCCATATTTTTTCCACCAAAATATTAATAGTGAGATTTACTTAAATTTCCTAATAAATTTTTATATTTATTAACGGCCTGCTATTAAACGCGCGACAGGCTGTTTTGTATCAGCATGACAAATATTTGGATAGAACTTTTCCACAAAGATTGATAGGAAACCGTTCAGAAGTACCTAGGCCACCTAGGTCACCGGACATTACACCCTAGATTTTTTCTTGTTTGGTCATTTGAAGCAATTAGTCTACAAGCACAGACTATTGCTTGATAATCTTGATATTGATATTGATCACCTGGAAGAAACTATAAGGCAGTGAATCCGGCTAATTACTCCTCATATGATCAGAAACGCTGTATCAGAGTTTTCTAGAAGGAGAATCATTTGTATGCAAAAAGACGGTAGGCATGTGGACCCCTAGATTATTTTTGGAGTCATTTAGTTTTATTTGTTATTGGATAATTAGAAGTTGCCACATCATAGAAAATAGTGCACTAAAATTGTATTATTATTTTTATTCAATATAAAAGTAGTTCTCTTAAGTAGGGTTTTTATTGTGTTATTGTTAACCGTCCTTGTTATAGCCTGTTGGCCTTTAAACACTCTCCAAGTTTTTGAGTTTGGTAGCAGAATTTGGACCAGTCTTAAATCGGTATAAAGTGTGAAGGAGAAGTAACAATACAGGCTAAAAAGTCCTGCATATTATGTAATACGTAATTTAATTTTTAAATACCACGATAATTAACGTTAAAAAAGAAACTTTATTTTTTTCCCGCCGACTCTTGTTTGCAAGGCCTGGTTAGCTAATAATCTACTACAAAAATGCTATAAATAAGTTTGTTTAAATTCGTTAAGCCATTTTGAAAGATAATTATTTACACAATTGCTCGAACATCCTCCACCACTTTCCGTAAAGAGATAAAACAAAAAGTTTTTTACAAAGAGACTCGAATTTACCTCTGTTTTAAAATTACTATCTTTAGTTAGTGACATCTCCAAAAAAAAGTTTTGTTTAAATTACGACGGTTACGCCCCCTGGCGAATATTTGGGAAGCTTGAAAATAAGTTCCAGTATTTTCTCTTCATCACTTTTGTTATAAAAATTTTAACCGCTAATTATTACGACTATTAGTTTTAGTTTTAGGTACTTTTTGAATATACAACATATAAATATTCTTGTGCAAATTTATTTTCCCACCAAGCAGGACTTTTTAGGAAGAGGCACTTTTTTCATAGAGTTAATAATTAAAAGTTTCCCATTTGGTAAGAACTTCCGAAAACACTTTGTATACATATTCTTAGCAATTTGTTTTGCATCCAATGATAATTAATGTCGCTTTTTTCTACTAGATACAGAGCGATAATTTTTCCATGGGCACCACATCATAAAAAACTAGTTGAACACTAATAATTCTATGCACAACATAATCAACACTTCAACAAATTTCTCAAACGCACAATACACAGGAGGACTGATTATATATCCTAATTACACCAGGCCCGGTCCTGGGGTCAATTACCAAAGGTCTAATCTAAATAACAATTGCAAGCGCCATAAACTTAATGAATACGGGGTGGACCAAGCTGCTTTTATTAACAAGGACAACATTTCTATGCAAAATATTGGTAAACAAATTAAATTTATTAAAATAGTAAATATATCACACTGTTAACATTTTAGGTATACAACAATGAGGTTTTATTAAAATAAATGATAGGTAGCAAAAGCCAAGATGATATACTTTAAGATACACTTTAAACGTACTGTGGAATATCTGTTTTGAAATGATTTATAAAAACTTACCAGAGAAACTGCTCGGTGGTAAAAATATCTTTCCGAAATGGGCCTAGTTGCTCTTGGTAGGGTCCATATATTCTGCTATGCCCGGCAATTTCCTTGTTTCCCTGTTTTTAACAATAATTAACTAAATTGTTTACAATGGATGAATATAGAATTTTTTTTATTATTTCGTATTTTGATTTTTATTCATAAAATAAATTTAAATATAACAGCACCATATTATGAAAATTTCTGACAAAATTTAATGAAGTTCATATTCATTAAACAAGAGGAAAAAATAACTTTATTTTGGATCATACAAATTTGAAATCGACTCAAAAATCAATATTTGTTAGTGGTGCTATAGAATATAACAAGTTAGGAAATGAAATTAAAAGGTGTAATTTAAAACTATTTGTAAAAAATTAAAGAATCAAATTTTATGTAAAAACGTCTAATAAAATAGTCTTTCTAGATTGTAATTACCTATCTATCAGGAGAGAAGAAAAAATTTAAAATTTGAAATGTAATTAAATATTTCAATGAACTAATAAAAATTTGTTATTATTATTATTATTATTATTATTATTATTATTATTATTATTATTATTATTATTATTATTATTATTATTATTATTATTATTATTATTATTATTATTATTATTATTATTATTATTATTATTATTATTATTATTATTATTATTATTATAACCAGACAATTTTGACTGTGACAGTAATCACATTAACAAACATACTTTACTCACAATCAAAGTGGCTCGGTTCGCTCTTGCACAATTTTTGTATAGGTTTATAAAAGTTTGTATACGTTTATGTACGTATACGCCTTTGCAATAGTTTCTACGAACTCTAACAAGCCTGCTCGGTTTTGTACAAGCTTATAAAAACTTGTACGAACCTGTACAAACTTGTACACAAGCTAACCGAGGAACTTTGATTGTCAGTAATTATGTTTGTCGATGTTATCACTGTTACAGTCATATTGTTAAAAACATTTATGCAATTCAACATAACATTTCATTTTCCTGGGTCTTACTGTTTTGGAGAATATCTTGTTAATAATAATATAATATAATGTTAATAATAATTAGAGGCAATAAATAATATTTTCCAATGAGTCCGACTCTGGTTTTCGGTCCATTTACTACCTGACACACGGACTTTATTCATTACAATTAATAAAATACATAATAGTATAGGTATCAGATTAATCTTGCCGAATGAAACGCGGATTACATTTTTTCCTGCCATTTTCGTACACCTTTGCTGAATTTATTAAACTTCTTTCAAATTTTTAACAGATCAAATAAGTAGAGGATCGTCGGCCTTAGTGATACATTTTCCTGAACAATCATCAGTAGAAGAGCCTGAACAGCTAGACGTGACTACGAGTACAATCGCAATTGAGGAGGAAATTGCCAAATTGGATAATTCCCTTTCCAAAAAAAACGAAGAAGAACAAATTTTCGAAGAAGAAGAAAAAGAAAAAGAAGAAGATAATGACGAGAAAGCTTGGTTTTATCGACGGCAGGCCAGGAAACTTTCATTGCACGCGACGAAGTTTGCTACGGAGCTTAAAGGTGAAGTATATCTTAAAGTTTGACATCAATTAACAAAATGCAAATTTCTAGCCAAAATTTATTATTTACAATGGGCTGACAGGTATTTTAGAAGAAGAAATCATTGACGGAATAAAAAAGTTTTTAAATTTTAATTCACACAGTCTTAAAAACATACGAATAAAACATGTCCCAACTAATTTTACAACACTAACAAATAAAATAATACATAGTTAATAATTTTTTTTAATCTAAACCCAATTCTGTTTCACTGTCAGAGTCGTCATTTAGGTTAAAAACAGTATATAAATATACAAATCTTCGACTTTTAAAATATGCATTACTCTTTTCAGTTTTTGGCCGGTATATTGTTTATAACAGTTTTAATTATCTTTATGATACTCGAACTTAGGTAGAGGAAACATTTATTGCCTTCACCTTTTATTTTACTTGGTGCCACATAATAATAATATGCTCTAGCAAGTTAAATACACAATAATAGGGTGGAAAACGTAAGACAGTATGACCAATCTGTTCCGCCAAGTACATACGTATTGTTTTTTATTGTTAAGTGTAACTTCTAAAAGTTGTTCTTTTTTGTAATTAAATTTAAAATAAATATCATTTTATAATTAATATTCTTGTATTTCCGTTTTAGTACTTGATTTGTTTGGCGCTCTATACAGCGTGTCTTTGGAATTTCTTACGAAATAGAAAATTTTTAAATAATTAATAATATATAATTCATTAATATAATAATTAATTATTAATTAACTCTACGAAAAAAAGTTCCTCTTCGTAAAAAGTCCTGCTTGGTGAGAAAATAAATTTGCACAAGAATATTTATACAGGGTGGTCCAACGAAAACTTAACACCTCGATTTCCCTGATTTAAAATTAAAATTTGGAAAATCGCTCGGACCCGTCGATTTTTATTTCGAGGGGGACATCTTTTGCGTATATTATCAATCTTGTTACTTCAAGCTCCGAGGAGGGAGGGGGGGGGGGGGTAAGATCTAAATCTTAAATGGATACCCCTATTTTATATAATTTTTTTGGATTCTGCATAAAATTCTGAACATTTTTTATTATTAGTCTATATTTAACAGTTCCGAGATATTGACTCTTGAAAAATCTCGAAAACTGTTTAGTATAGACTAATAATGCTTTTTTTTTTTAAATGTTCAGAATTTTATGCAGAATCCAAAAAAATTATATAAAATAGGGGTATCCATTTAAGATTTAGATCTTACCCCCCACTCCCTCTTAGGGGCTTGAAGTAACAAGATTGACAATATATGCAAAAGATGTCCCCTTCGAAATGAAAATCGACGGGTCCGAGCGATTTTCCACATTTTCATTTTAAAGCAGGAAAATCAAGGTGTTAAGTTTTCGTTGGACCACCCTGTATGTTGGACATGGCTTCAAAGCGTACCGAAAACTAAAACTAATAGTCGTTAAGATTTGCGGTAAAAAAATTCTAGGCCACAGGGCGCTTTTGCGGAAGACCCAGTCTTGAAAATAAGTATCTCTGGATAAGTAGGCTTTGAAACAATCGATTGTTGTTGGTAACAGAATAGGCGTTTTAGCAGTGACAGTAACAGTTTGGCAATTATAATTTCTGCTCGAAAACGTAAACTTTTTGTTAAAAAAAGGTTCTCCCGTATCTTAGTTACTTTAAACAATAATAGTGATGATTAAACTGACTGTTGATGAAAAAATGGAAATAGTTCTTATTATTGACGATAATTATAACACGCATCGCGAGGCTGCAGAAATTTTTAATACCAGACACCCAAATAAACATATTAGCTACGTTACTGTTGGCAATGTCGTCAATAAATTTAAAAATACTGTCTGTTGAAAATAATTTTAAGAAAAAACATGCAGTTCAGACACTTACTGAAGAAAATCAATTACAAGTGTTGCAAACGGTTGTGGAAAATCCAAAAATTTTATTGGAAGGAACAAAGAACACAGTTTAAGGTAACGCGTCAAGAGCTTCTGCTAGTAAGATACTTAGAATAAATAAATTTTATCCGTATAAGCCAAAATTTGTACACATGCTTAAACCTGGAGATATGTTACCGCGTTTCATGTTCTGTGCTTGGTTTCAAGAAAAAGTTAAAGACGACATTTTCTTTTCAAGAAGAATTTTATTCAGTTACGAGGCAACATTTACTTCTAAGGGTGTCGTATGTTCCCAGAATTGTCGTTGGTGGAGCGATATGAACCCCAATTTCGTAATCGAATGCCGTGACCAAGCGTATTTCAAAACGAATGTTTGGTGCGGCATTGTAAATAATCAAATAGTGGGCCCATATTTTTTCCACCAAAATATTAATAAAGAGATTAACTTAAATGTCTTAAGAAATTTTTATATTTATTAACGGCCTGCTATTAAACGCGCGACAGGCTGTTTGGTATCAGCATGACAAATATTTGGATATAACTTTTCCACAAAGATTGATAGGAAATCGTTCAGAAGTACCTAGGCCACCTAGGTCACCGGACATTACACCCTAGATTTTTTCTTGTTGGTCATTTGAAGCAATTAGTCTACAAGCACAGACCATTGCTTGATATTGATATTGATTACCTGTACAAACTTGTACACAAGCTAACAGAGGAACTTTGATTGTCAGTAATTATGTTGGGTTCATTTTCCTGTGTCTTACTGTTTTGGAGAATATCTTGTTGATAATAATATTACATTAGAGGCAATAAATAATATTTTCAAATGAGTCCGACTCTGGTTTTCGGTCCTTTTACTACCTGACACCCGGACTTTATTCATTACAATTAATAAAATACATAATATTATAGGTATCAGATTAATCTTGCCGAATGAAACGCGGATTACATTTTTTCTGCCATTTTCGTACATCTTTGCTAAATTTATAAAACTTTTTTCAAATTTTTAACAGATCAAATATGCAGAGGATCGACGGCCGTAGTGATACATTTTCCTGAACAAGAGAGGGAAGTACTAGATTGTATACAAGAAGATACTTATTCAGATGAAGAACATGAAGAATACCTGCGGAGAAAAATCCAGCCTTTCAGAGTCACCATTGATCCTGACGATATGCATACTAGGGATAAACCTTCGAAGTCAATTAACACAGCTGATTTTATTGTAAGATAAGTTCAATTATTAAGGTAGGAGTATCTACATGCTTGCCAACCTATAACCTATTTTGCGTAGATTTTTTTATTATTTCTGCTTTCACACATAATTTAAATAAAGTCTATATCGTCTTTATATTTTATTGGTTCTAATAATTGACATATTAAATAAACATCATGGGATTTCATAAATTATTTTAGGAGAATATTTATTGTATGCCAAAAAATATCCAGTAAAATTTTTTTTAACATTATTATGTCACTGTTCTTTCAATATACAATTCTTCCCAAATTAGCAATAAAATAAATTGGTATTTTTGTAGTTTGTCAGATATTACCTAAATAATGTGCCGACGATATTAATTTTATTTAATAATTGTTAGTTAATAAAATAATATGCTAAAAAATGCAAGGTGAAATAGGTTATAGGTTGACAATAGATTAAATGACGTTGTTATTTCCACGTTAAGATTACTTCGTTTACCTTTAAAAGCAGATTTACTTTTACTTGTTTATTGGTCAATTAAAAAAATGTTGTTTAAAAAGGTTTCTGGAAATTAAATAAAGAATATTGGTAATTCGTTTTTTGTCATACAGGGTGTTTCATTAAGGGTGGCCACCTGTCATATCTTGGAAAGTACTAAGCATTGAAACTTGGGGCAAACATTTTTATGATTAAAGTGGTCATGAGAAAATTCTGGAAATTATTTTTAAGTTCCGCATTGCTCCACAAGGGTTCATAATTGAAAATTAATTTTTAAAATTCTAAATTTTTCCGAAAATTCCTGTATTATGGTATATCTTTGGTTACATTCTTAGAAAGAATAGACAATTCTGCATCATTTTGGTTCAAGGTTCATTGGCGTACCGATCTTGATAAAAGTGTAATCATTAAAATCGCTGTAACTTCCAAGTGACTTATCTGATTTTACTAAATTTAAGCTTGTTTGGAAAAGAAAAGTAAGTACTTTTAATTGTCGTATCCAACGGTACACGATTGTTTCTAATAAAATTGCTAGAGGACGCAATTTGTAATAATATCTAACAGTTTTTTCGATTTTATCCGGAATATTCAAATCATACGGTATAACAATGACATCATAATTGAAAAGTAGATTAAATTTGCAAGAAAAAAATATGAAGACCGCAGTTCAATATTTTTGTTGGTTTCAGAGTTATTGCCAAAACAATAATTTTATCGAAGAAATTAATAATCAAACGAACTTACCTGAAGTGAAGTTCGATGTTAATTATATGAAGCGTCCATTCCTCTATATCACCTTACCACGTAGTACGCCCTTGTCGTGCTTATGCTCACTAAGTTGAGATATAGTATTATATTATATCCATGTCTTAGTGTGGATGTGTATTTTTCCCTATTATTAAAAGTTGGTATGTAATGTATTAAAACTTTTAATTTCTCCACTTATACATGTTTGTAGCGATTCATTAATCCAGCGGCTTAGGGATTGTTTTGTTGCAATTC
This sequence comes from Polydrusus pterygomalis, assembly GCA_963969555.1. NCBI lineage: Eukaryota > Metazoa > Arthropoda > Insecta > Coleoptera > Curculionidae > Polydrusus > Polydrusus pterygomalis. The sequence continues at coordinate 54,312,334 of OZ018380.1, read as the reverse complement.
GATATGAGTTTTTGTATGTTAGAAATAAAATGTCTTGATCTGGTTTTCGATATTTCGTAGTTTTTTCTTTGTACATTAGTAATGTTGATGCCGCACAAAGAATCGGATTATCCGTGAAAAACGGTATTTGTAAACATGGTTGGATTTTATTTATGCCGGAAGTTTTTATGGTGTCAGAAATAAAAATCTGTAAACCTGCTGAGCTTTGTACGATATTTGATATTCGAATTAAAGATATTTTTTGTATTCTGTGACCAGTAACAAGTGATAAAAGTGTTATTAATTTATAATATGACAACTGTTTAATTGTTAGGTTTGTGTTTGGGCCCAAGTCTTTTTAATAATTTACGACCTGGGCTGGGTCCCAAGTCGTGTTGTATTTAGGCGCTGATGAATTTATTTTGGAGATTGTTTTCATGAAACGCGATACTCTTGAGTCGGTTTTAATATGATTTTGTAAAATAAGGCTTAGAGCAGATTTATGTGAGTTCATAGTATCATGTCTGTAATTTTTTGTTTCGAAAATGTTTTGAAGAAATTGTATAACATGGGAAATTGTAGGATTGTTTAATGAAATTTTGTTTGCTTGACAGAATTCCCACCAAAGTTTATATGTGGAGTCGTATTGCTTTATAGTCGAGGGCGATATGGATTTTAACATTGTATTGATTGCACATTCTTGTATTTGTTTAAATTTAAATCCCTCACAGATAATTTTGCAGCCACCAGGATAAGGCTTTTTGCCAGAGGGTGTTGATCTCTGAAAGGAGAGAAAAGAAGGTTATCAGTGGGTCCCAAATATATCTCTTTTTGTTTAAGTTTTTCGAAAAGGGGATACCATGGTTGGCTAGGCCATCAGGGCACTATCAGTATTCCCTCCCCTTTATCGTTTATTATCGTTCTTGGGATTAATGAAAAAGCGGGGAATGCATAGAACCTCTGAAAATTAGTCCGCTGCAGAGTAAATACATCTACTGCTATAGAATTAGGATCTGGTTTTCAAGACACATAGTTTTTAGATTTGTGGTTAAGATTTGAAGCGAAAAGGTCAATATCTGGAGGGCCAAATTCAGATATAATTTGTTTAAAATACATCTGAGATAAGGTCCACTCGGTGTCTTTTGACATGGTTCGAGACGCTTTATCTGCCTCGTAATTCTCTGATGATGTGATGTATGATGCAAACAGCCAGATATTGCGCTTTTCGCACCATTGCCAGATTTCTTTGGCTAGTGACGCAAGATTTTTATATTTGATACCGCCCATTTTGTTTATACAGTGACCGGCAGAAAGTACGCACCAAAGGGAATTTTTTTTTATTTCAAAACTTACCAAATTTTTTTGGCGGTGGAAAAGTTCTGCATGTCCCTAAACAAAAAAGAGCATAGACAAAACTAGTAAATATTGCGCCGTATACGAGGGAGAGGTGAAAACGTTAAATTCACTCAAGAATAAATTGCCCTTTTTTTCACTGTGGAAAATTTTTTCCCCTCCCCTTTTTTTGGGGTATTTATTATAATTATGTCGTAGGTGTATTATAATTAAATTTGTTTTGGGAAGTTGTGATCTTAGGTCCTGACTTGTCCTTTCAAAGGGTTTTGCTTCTTTTACCTTCTCTGTTAAATCTGTACCAAACAAAAAATGTATAGGTTTGGTTTTTGCCACAGTTTCTTTGACAGATTTACTTAAGCTTGGGGTTATCAGGTTTCGTCTGACCATCGTGATGTTGTATTGTAAATCTGTCAGTACACGACCAGAGTCGTTTAAACATTCTAGAAGGTTTTCTTTGACCTCTTTGGGAATATCCATTTTGTCCATGAATTTAATCTCCATTCCCTTTGAAAGCGCTACTAGGCTTTTAGATACCTGTGTTTGTTGAGCTTGCAAATTTTTATCCCTATTTAAGTTTGGATTAGACAAGATGGTTTTAATTTCTGGGTTTATTTCTGGTGGGGTCATGGCTTCACAGTTTGAAGGAAGCATAATATTTGTTTAATAATGTAGTTTTTTACTCCTTCTCTAAACCGTTAAGCAATAAATGGTTCCATCTAGATTAATCTAGAAGTTAACGCTGAGTGTATGACCGCGTTTTTATTGCAATTTTGCTCTGGATCCTTGCCCAAAATCCTGATTAGGTTATCTGACAAATCCTCATCGTTATGAATTTCTAATACTGGGGATGAAGGTATCGTATGGTCATTTATAGGGGGTTCAGGGGAAGCCACATCTCTTGGATTATGATCATCCCGGTCCAATGTGTGACTCGCCGAATCTTGAGAGATTCGATATGCACTGGTGTGGCGAGATTCCGAGCCTCTCGGGCAGCGATTATCTCTTTGAGATTTTGAGGGTGAGGAATATTGTAACAATAAAACGTTCGTTGTTGATGGTTAGATTGTTTTAAATGTCACTTGGGTGCTCCGAGAACTCAGTTTGATTCGTTTAGAGAGCCAAAGATCGTGAGGTTCTTATATTTTATTTTATTTTATTTTCCAGATTTTTATTTTGGGCGCCAATCGAGAGAAGATCTCGATAAAAAAAAAGTAGAGAGATAGAGAAAGAATGCTGTATTATGAGTGAGACCAATCTTAAGTGTACACGAAGTACTTCAATAAAACACAGTAAAATTCGTGTAATAAATAAACTCTATTAAAAAGTCTTATATTTTTTCCTTATTTTTAATTGGTGAAATAAATGCTATACAGTATATCATAAATTAAATGACTTTAAAATTTAGAGTCCTGAATGCATAGATTGTGCGATAAGTTAGGAAGATAGGTACTGCGAGGTAAATACTATAGAGTATATAAGAAACTAAGTTGTATTAAAGCTTATAGCTTTTAATACACAAGTAATACAATACTTTAGAGAGAGGGAAGAGGTAGGTATTGCGAGCTAAATACTAAAAAGTATATTATAAAATAGAGTACACTAAAGCCTAGCGCTCATGATGCACAAATAATACAGTTAGGTAGGAAGAAAGAAAGAGGATATTGCAATTCACACTAGTGACGTAGGACAAGCTGAAAGACATGTACGTTACTAACAACAAATTAAAATTGCCAGCGAGATCGTATGATCCCTGTGAAAGTACTAATTTAAAGTTACCTACTCTTTCGAGTTCTGGTTAACTTTGTTACAATATTTGTAATAATATGAAAAATATATGAGTCTATATTCAGGGTTTTTTAATCAGTATCACCTACTCTAGTTAAGTGAAATTTAAAAAGGGGTTAACATCTTGAAGAGAAACAAGCAAAGATATATATGAGGCAGAATTTCCTTAATTCTTACCTTTGGTTTGGCTTTCCTTGTTTTATAAGCCTGGACAATGTTTGTTGTAATTTTGCTTGCAAATATACCGTTGACTTGTTTGGTTTTCTACCATTTTGAACTAACGTCAAGTTATAGTGAACAGGAATCTACTACCTACTTTCTGTTCATTTTGCAGTTTTCGTTTCGGTTAAAAGGTGGGATTTCTTTTTAATGGAACTACTCTCTTCTAGGGGGCGTTGTTGCGGATAGCTAAAATTCCACCGAGTTTGTAGGTTGCCTTCCTGAGTGTTTTTGCGCTTGGAAAAACCAGAGGGACCTAATAGTATTAGCTTTGAATAATCACAGAATCGCGTGCGTTTTATCTTACCTTATCTGGTACTTTTTTTCGACCTTTTTTGCGCTATTTGTTCACTGCGAGTACTACGTTGATACCTACCAAAATCGACAAATTCCTTTCTTTCTTGAACCTTTGGCAAAGCTAGTAGCTGTTCGGCTTTGAAAACTTATTTAATTATTTACCCTAATTAAAAGTTACATGCTAAGTACTAGGTAGGTAAATTTCCTTATAATATCTAATTCTCAAATAAAATGTTACAGTTCATAATATTGAGGTATTTTATTGAGTTTTGATTTCTCTGTAATTAAGTTTGTATTAAAAATACTTACTCCTTATTATGCTTAGACAAATAATTACCTATCTGGAACTTACCTTATTTTTATATATATTTTTAGATTTGCAAAAACAGGTAAAAGAAACAAGAAAGCCTGTCTCAATAAAAAGTAAATTTCCTGGCATGCTCAGAGTTTTATTGGTCTAAACCCACGTAAAATATACCCTGAGAAAAAACCGTCACATCTATAGCAATAAGTAAAAAGTTAATGAATAAGAAATGTTCAGGAAAATCACCAAAAAAAGCCACAAGCTAATATTAAAGAAAAATACTCATCTTTTTAGACTAGACTAGATGTTAGAGAGCTTCACTCTTTACTGCGGTTTCTCCCTGTAGAAGCCTTCTAGTCATACCACACGGCAAGCGACACAGACTCTACAAAATTCCAGGCAGGATCAGGACAGTAGCTAAACTACTAATGCCTTCTGGAATAGGCATCGAACAGCAGCTCCGGATAAACCATATAAATGCTGACTCCTCTCTGGCAAAATTGGACTCACCGACAGTAAATGTAGCAAGCAAATTAAAGCATATTTGCTAAGGTTGAAATTTAGGCTTTACATTGAACTTAAAGTTGAAATTTGAAATGGGAATTTAAATATATAAAACTGAAATTTAGGCTTGGGTAAAGCTGGAAATCTGCATTCGGAGTGGAGATTTATCCTTGCATCGTCGTTTCTCGACTAACAAGTTTTAGGGTGAAATTTGAGACATTGCACTGAAAATTACAGATGTAACGTTGTACATAAACTTGAACTTGAACTTCAGATAGACATCGTGGTTATGAAACTAATCTTCAGCACGTGCATGCTCACATTAAAAATTGAAGTTAAACGGTGGATGGAAAATTCATTTTAAACATCAGATTGAAAATTTATTAATTTTTAATACATTAAAGCCTGAAGACTTGAAATTAAATTTGAAGTAGAATTTAAATTGAAATTGATCTAGAATTAAAACCTGAAACAAAATGGAGGCCGTTAGCATGCCGTGGTCAAAGTATATCTTTGATTTACCTGGTGTTCTGGTTTCCATCAGCCCTGGAAGGCAAAATTAAACTCCATTGAGGACACGAAGAAATATTTCACTGATTTAACTTTAATCCAGAAATTCTGCAACCTAAAATGCCTCTCCAGCCAAAATCAGTACATATTTTTCACTTGGATCGCCTTTCTGGGCTGGCAGCCGATATGAGAAGGAAAGAGTTGACCATCCATTATCAGTTTTATTGAATTAACCTCACAAAAAATGACATATCACACTCCAATCCCAAGATCAAAAACAAATCACATGATCGCCGATAAACTATGACGTAGGGGAAGCAAAACGAAGAAAATTTAAACTTTAACCGGAAAAATCACCAAATTAACCCCATTTTCAAGATTACTTTGACAGCATAAACGTGCCGAATAAAACCTAATAACCTACTAAATCAGAACAAGGTAAATATCGATTATTTCTGCCTTCTAGACCATAATGTATGCTGTATGTATATAAAGTTGCCTACTAGTCATTTGCAAAGCCTGTTTGTTCCAAGATTACTTCTATCATAGTGGATTGCCAGGGGTGTAGTAGGGAATTTAATTATGATACCTGATATAAACTCTTCAAATTTTTAAAGTAATTAAATTTTTAGGAAATTACCAAAATCAGTTATAAGAATCACAAAGTGATTGTTACAATATCTCCTCAAGCTTCGTGACCTATACCTTGTGGTAGATGTCGATCTACATCTTGATCTACGATTGCTTGACCCTGAGCGTCGTCTATGCCTACGTTTCTTTTTGTATATTTTCCGTTCCAGTTTGCTAATTTTTTTTTAGCAATTGCTTTTTGGAAATTTCGTCTCCTGAATCGCTTGATTCAGAACCCATTTTTGGTAGCGTAAACTGCCAAAAGAGAAAAAAAAAACAATTATGATTTTTGTACTTACATGTCCTGATGTCGAGACAAGTTTACCAAAAAAATAAAATAAAAAATACACACCTTGCACTACTTACACACCCACGCACCGGGCACCAAGTGAAAAATACGGTAATCAGCGGTCTGATTCACGCGTATCGATAATTTCGAGAAAATTTGATCCGGTGTTATAAGCGGCAAGCACTAAAAGGTAAATGAGAACTTATAGCAGGAACAAGGAGAGTCGGGGTACGGGAGAAACTCTCAACTTAGTGAGCATAAGCACGACAAGGGCGTACTACGTGGTAAAGTGATATAGAGGAATGGACGCTGAAATATAATTATTGTTTTATTAGCCTCGTGGCCACGACATAAAAATATTTTTAAACTTTATGATTCTTTTATGTATAGGTTTATTACTCATTATTCCAATGTCCCCAAAACAACTTCAGAATTAATGACATAATCATGGAAAACTTCCAATAGGCATGTAAGAAAAACTCACGAGGTTATATTTAAATATCTATTTTCCACAATTTTACACGAATAACAAAAAAACGCCGAGTAAAGCGAGGGAGGCGTTCTCTACACTCGACGAAAAGCAAGTTTCCTTCTCTCACAATTCTATATACGTCCTTTTACAAAATAACAATACCTCCCTTTTTTAGAACTTTGACCTGGCCCAAAAAGGGTCTGTCAACTCGTAAATCTTTTCCTTTTATTTTAAACTTAAAAACTATTAAAATTAAACATATTCTCATAACACTCTGCGTCTTAGAATGGTGGTCCCGTCTCTCGTCCAGCTTAAGGGTGGCTGCTCACATCTTAACTTAAAGGTGGATCCTGACACGGCCAACCTGACACCTAATTCGTTCTCGAATTATAGAAGTACAAGCAAAGTCTGAAACAATTAGAAAAGCGGTAGATTCTGTTTTGTTGTGTCATTAAGTTAACGTTGAGCTGTGAGCCGATCGTGAACAATATAAATAGTCAAGAAGTTTAATTCCAAAGCATAGTTTTATGTCTTCACTTCTTTTATTCTTTTGGTAAATCCTATTCTATAATAGGGCGTTATAGTATGATTTGAAATTTAATTTTAATTGTATTGTCGGAGAATAATTTGGTAGAATCGTAGGGTTCAATACTAAAATTATATCATAGAAGAATTTAACAGTATTGCATCGTAGCATTTAAAATATATCATCGTAGAATTTAAAATATGTCATCGTAGAATACAAAATATTTCATCGTAGAATTCAAAGTATATCATCGTAGCATTTACAATATATCATCGTAGAATACAAAATATTTCACCGTAGAATTTAAAGTATATCATCGAAGCATTTAAAATATATCATCGTAGAATACAAAAAATTTCACCGTAGAATTTAAAGTATATCATCGAAGTATTTAAAATATATCATCGTAGAATACAAAATATTTCATCGTAGAATTTAAAGTATATCATCGTAGTATTTAAAATATATCATCGTAGAATACAAAATATTTCATCGTAGAATTTAAAATATATCATCGTAGAATACAAAATATTTCATCGTAGAATTTAAAGTATATCATCGTAGCATTTAAAATATATCATCGTAGAATACAAATCTGTGGATATTTGCCAAAAGCTGACATGTCAGTTTTTTTCAGTATAAGGATTTCATCGCCTTGATATGTCATAAAGTTTAAAGTTTTATATGGCAAAACATGATATCTCAATCTTTTAAACTGAGCATGCGCCGGATCGAGTCCTAATATGATATGTTTCTGAACTCCACTTCTGTTTTTGCCAAAACCTGTTATGTCTGTGACATATCATGTTCAGTCAGTTTTAATCGAAACGTAGACAAAAACATGTCAAGTTTTGATCCTTAGAATATTAAAGGTTTTGTTGTTTATTAAGCCGTTACAGACAGTTGGTGTTTATATTTTAAAGTAAAGCTTGGCTTGTTTTTTACTTAATAAAGAAAATTAAAATCTCGCAGCGGACAAGTTTTTTTTAATGACAATTTTTATTAAAAAATAAAAAGGTGGAATGTAATGTTGTGTAAATCTTGTTTTTTTATACCTACTTTTGTAATAAAGATATTGAGTCATAAGCCACTTCCACATTTATTGATATGTCAACCCCCATATTTGGCAAAAGTTGGTATGTCATTCAAACTCTATTTTCTCTCAATTTTTTAATAAAACAATAACTTTTCTCTAAAAACTGGATATTTTTAAATAATAATGAAATTTAATCAAAAACAATATCATTATGAGGAAAAAGTTTTCATGTAAAAATCGATTTGTCAATAACACAAAAACTTTATAATGGTTTCCCTTAAAACTATTAAAAATGACATGTCGGCTTTTGGCAAATATCCACAGAAATATTTCATCGTAAAATTTAAAGTATATCATTAAAGCATTTAAAATATATCATCGTAGAATTTAAAATATATCATCTTAGAATACAAAATATCTCATCGTAGAATTTAAAGTATATCATCGTAGTATTTAAAATATATCATCGGAGAATACAAAATATTTCATCGTAGAATTTAAAGTATATCATCGTAGTATTCGCATCTAACTATAACTCTCCTCTCTTAAGAAGCGTTGTGTTAACCCTAATATTAGACCAATCATTATCATAAAACAATAAGTTAGCGTTTTACATTACTCTAATAAATCAGAAAATTCTCCGGGCCACAAACGAAGCATATCTTTGGCGACAATACTCCTACGATTCGTCGATAAATTTTTTACTTCAAATCGATCGTTTTCCAATGTACTGACAACCCCGACCGGACCTTCATATTTTTGGTCTAACTTAGCTAAATGGCTATTGCCCGAAGGGTGGAATACCAGATCTCCAATGTTTATAACTTTATTCGACCTACGTGTTTTGTCAAATAAAACTTTCGCATCGTCGGCTTCTTTCCGTATTCGCTCGTATGCCAGCTTTCTATCCTGTTCTAAACCTTGAGGAAGATCGCGGTTTGGCGGTATAAATTCGTTCAGTTTCCCAATATCCGGCGCATTGCCCTCAACACCAGTCAATAGATAAATCGGTGTAAACCCTGTAGTTTTCTGAGTTGTCGTGTTGAGCGTAGTCTGAATTTTAAGAATTGATTGTGGCCACTCCGCTTTATCGCTGATTTCGGTGCGTAACAAATTTAAAACTGTTTTAACATATCTCTCCACCTGACCGTTACCCCGAGGAACGCCTCAATTCCCTTTAATGTAACGAAGGCAGGCTCAAATGACACTCGAGTTTTTTAGCTACTTGTTCGGATAACAAACTACAATCAGCTCCAGTATCTATTAAACAATTGACTTTCGTACCTTAAATAAGAAAAGTAGTGCAAAAATCACGATCTAATGCTATAAAAAAATAGTTAATTTGTGACGAGGACGGTCGGTCACGTTTCTTAAGAAAACAATCAGCAGCGTAGTGTTCACGTTTTTACAATAAACACAAATAATTTGAGCCTTGTTGTGTTCCCATGGACTTCTCTCTAGCGCTGAAGCGAAAGTATTATAAGACTTGCGTCTTTTTGGACAATGTCGGCTTAGATGACCGCTTTGATTACATGAATAACATGTCCCCGAATGAATCTTTAAATCAGTTTTTGTGTCATTAGAACACAAAGAAGAATAGCCTCTTTTAAAATCGACATTTTCAGACAGTTTACTTGTGCCAGAAATTTTATAAGTGCTCGAGAACGTAAGGAGTTGACTGACCGACTTTATATTGTTATTAAACGCGGCGGTTTTGACGTGAACATCAGCAATGTCACCAATAATAATTTCCAAAATTTGAGTCGTAGATAAATTAAAACTTAGCGAGTTAATAAGAAATAATTTTTTTCTGGCATACTTACAATAGGATTTCGCCTCTTTGCTGGTGTATTGGCTGGCTTTTCGAAGCTTTTCACTTAAATTTCGTTTTGCTGGATAAAGGCTTGACAGCTCGTTTCTGAACTCCTCCCAAGATTTGTCCACAGGCTTCCACATAGAAAACCATTCCTTGGCTTCTCCAGCGAGTCCAGTAGCACTCCTTACTAGTAGTTCGTGGCTGGTCCAGTTAAAAGTTTCCCCCATTTCATCACACCACTTAGAAGCACCATCGTCATCCCGATTTGGTTCGAAACTCGGTGCTTCGAATGATGTTGGAATCGTCGGTCGCTTACTTGTGTCCCTTAACTTTCTAATAGATTCGGTTAAAATTTTGGCGAATTCTTCCATTCCGACACTTATTACACAATTTATCGAGTTCGTAAGGGTTGGATGGCCACCGATAAATCACTCCGTAGAAAATCGCGGATACTATCCCACTTCTGATGTAAGAAAAACACACGAGGTTATATTAAAATATCTATTTTCCACAATTTTACACGAATAACAAAAAAACGCCGAGTAAAGCGAGGGATGCGTTCTCTACGCTCGACGAAAAGCAAGTTTCCTTCTCTCACAATTCTATATACGTCCTTTTACAAAATAACAATACCTCCCTTTTTTTAGAACTTTGACCTGGCCCAAAAAGGGTCTGTCAACTCGTAAATCTTTTCCTTTTATTTTAAACTTAAAAACTATTAAAATTAAACATATTATGTGGCACTCTGCGTCTTAGAATGGTGGTCCCGACTCCCGTCCAGCTTAAGGGTGGCTGCTCACGTCTTAACTTAAGGGTGGATCCTGACAGGCATAATATGATGTTTTAAAAATAAATCTAGATAGCCGTGAAACAAAATCGGCAGATTTAATTTTGATAGGTGTTGACAAAAGTTTATCCTTGTTTTTTTTTAATTACTTCTTGCCTAATCAAAACTATAGGCTTGCCGTATATTTTGAATGTGCCGCTATTGCGGAACGAATGCACCATACCAGAAGAGTATTTCCACGACGGGCAATACGTTTAAGACAAACAGGAAGTGTACGACCTACTTCAGTTGGTATCAGAATATCAGAAGACGTGTAGTGAGGAATGAAGACAACATTATAACGTTCTTGCGTACGTGGAAGCTAATCCGAATTTAAGTTCAAGAGAAATTTCCATATACCTAGGTATAAGTGTTATTGCAGTGTTCAGAATTATAAGGGATTTTAGGCTGCATCCCTATCATCTAGACTTATACCAGGACCTATCGGGAACTAATTTTGATAATCGGCTCGACTATTGCTATAGTCTAATTTTTGGTAGAACAAAGGTTGACAAGTGACATATTACATTAACAGCTGATTTGGTTACGTCGAAAAAGTTCCCAGATCGACAGTGGGCCGTAACAAGCTCACACATCACGTTGCGTGAGATTATTTTCTTCCGAATTTGGTGTTTTTTAAGTGTTTCTGTGGCAGTTTTTTGTGTAGTGTGTGTTTTAAACATTCTACTGTTGGATTTTATATATTTTAAAGACTAGATTTTCACGGTGTTCATAATTTAAGTCTTAATGGTGAATACAAACATCACTTTGGTTAATTCATCTATTATCAATAATATTTCTGAGTTTAGATGAATATGGATCATGATTATTGTGTGATCAAGGGCCCCGTTGATATTGTTGAAGAAAATAAGGTAAGTTACACCAATTATTTTAATTTAATACTGTAATATTTACTCGTCTAAAATCGAGGTCATTGAAGGTCACCGGTATTTTTTATAGAAAATGTCCAAGCAAACCTATACACATTTCATTTGCTATTGTAAATAGTCCCTATTATTAGTTTATCCATCTATTTTAGTTACTGAAACGGTGATTCTTGCTTCTTTTAAAGAAACAGGGAATATTCGAAATCGAGGGTCAAATTCAATCTGAAATAATTTTCGCATATTAGATTATTTATTTTCACGGTTTCATAGAGTATTGCTTGCTTAATATTAGACCTTTTATACGCAGTTTAAAAAAAAATCATGGTAGGTAGGTATACACACCTGGAAAGTTACTAAATGTTTTATTGTTTATATTTCAACCCTACCCCTCGTTCTAGGTTAAACAATCTTATTCTATGCTGCAAGGAAATGAGCTGGCACAGAAATTTGTACAAAATGTGTACGAATATTTTAACAACCATCACCCTCAGCTCAGCGCTATTCAGGTAAATGTTCTTTAATATTGTTCAATTATTATATGTCCCACTTTTAAATTCTGTTTATAGAAAAGCGCTAAATTACCATGGATTTAAGACCATTCTTTACATTAGATTATAAAAACAGTCCATAAATTAAAATTTAGAAAAATTTGAAATAAAATCAAATCACTATATTTGGCACACCGTGTACAGTATTATTATTTTTCTTTGATAAATTTGAATTTAAATTTTGTTATGATAACCTATGGATGGTACGATCCCTGAACTTAAATATCACTCGAGTAGAAATATCACTCGAGTAGTTCCAGCAAAATATATAAATTTAGGACACTCTCTATAGTAAATTAACATTATCCTATTATTAATTCAGAATAATAAAGTCAAAATCCAAGTATACTTTGTTACAAACTGTAGCAAAAAAATGCACTTTAATTTTAAAGTAAAAATTCAGTATTATTCAGGAAAATCTACTCGTAATAAATATTTCAGTAGACGGAACACTACAATGAAGGCATGCAAGAACAGAATGTGCTTGGTTGCTTCTTGGTATTAGAGGCTACTTGCTGAATATAACCTCTCAGCAGTTTTTCCTCTTCCAGGTTTACGGAAGTAGATAGAACTTTCGGCTGGTGCTAAATAGCCAAATAACAAAATATAATACTTTTTTTTTCAAATAGTGCAACCTCACGGAGCTGTAACTCCTAACAGATGTGTGCTACAAAAAAAAAATTTTACAAAAAATGTAGGAAATTTTATCCTCTTTAAATTTGTATAGAATATATTTTGTCGTGAAAGCCACTGTTTTTGAGTCATTATCAAAAAAACAAATTTTTGTACCTACAAGCCAAAATAGTCAAATAACAAAATATAATACCTACTTTTTTTCAAATAGTGCAACTTCACGGAGGTGTAACTCCTAACATATGTGTGCTACAAAAAAAATTTATCTGCAAAAAATATAGAAAATTTTATCCTCTTTAAATTTGTATAGAATATCTTTTGTCGTGAAAGCCACTGTTTTTGAGTCATTATCAAAAAACCAAATTTTTGTACCTACAAGCCAAAATAGTCAAATAACAAAATATAATACCTACTTTTTTTTCAAATAGTGCAACTTCACGGAGGTGTAACTCCTAACATATGTGTGATACAAAAAAAAATTATCTGCAAAAAATATAGGAAATTTTATCCTCTTTAAATTTGTATAGAATATATTTGGTCGTGAAAGCCACTGTTTTTAAGTTATTATCAAAAAACCAAATTTTTGTACCTACAAACCAAAATAGTCAAATAACAAAATATAATACCTACTTTTTTTTCAAATAGTGCAACTTCACGGAGGTGTAACTCCTAACATATGTGTGATACAAAAAAAATTATCAGCAAAAAATATAGGAAATTTTATCTTCTTTAAATTTGTATAGAATATATATATTTGGTCGTGAAAGCCACTGTTTTTGAGTTATTATCAAAAAACCAAATTTTTGTACCTACAAGCCAAAATAGTCAAATAACAAAATATAATACCTAATTTTTTTTCAAATAGTGCAACTTCACGGAGGTGTAACTCCTAACATATGTGTGCTACAAAAAAAATTTATCTGCAAAAAATATAGGAAATTTTATCCTCTTTAAATTTGAATAGAATATCTTTTGTCGTGAAAGCCACTGTTTTTGAGTTATTATCAAAAAACCAAATATGAGAAAATAAACATTGAGTTTATGTGGTAAAGAGAGAAATAGCTATTTTAGAGAAACCCACCAGGGCCTATAATATTTATAGTTTACTTTAAATAAATAATTGTTGCTTGGTTTAAAACTAAAATTAATAAATAAATTTAAATTTTTAGGAGACGGTTAAAGCATTGCAAATTTCTGAATTCTCTGTACGACGATACAAGGATAGACCTTTGGAAGATCGTCGTACTTTATCCAGAAAGAGGGCCAAACCTTTAAGCGATGACTTACGAGAGGGTGCACGTGTGTAGGTCAGGGATGAAATTTATACTATGTATGCAGAACGTAAGTAATAACTATAATAAATTTTAACCCAACTTAAAAAACAATAAAACTTTTATTTTTTAGCAGTGCATTTCTACCTCTATTGCAGAAATTACAGGTTTTATAAAAAAATTAGGAACTGCAGTACTTACTTACTACTTCCAATAAAGGTAAACTGTATCGGCGTGGGAAAATAACAAAATATAAAATATTTTTTACAATATTTAAAAGACAACATAACATTACATATTATACCTACACACACATAACAGCTGATTTAAACAGTCTCCGATTAGGTTATAACTACCACTTAAAAGTTTGATGTTATACTTTAACTGACTACTGAAAAAGTGCATGTTATAGAGGCTTGACCACTAACTAAGTAATTCAGCCAGAGTGTGGAAATTAATATTTATTTATAGGCATATTTTCGCGTTATCAGAATTATTTATTTCTATATTTTTTGGTTTTTACTGTTTTCTTTACACAGCTAGAAAGCATCTTAGAATCAGGAGGCAGTAGTGTTTTTACTAATAAATTAAGTATATTTATTTTACCTAATTTTTATAAAACTGTTTGTAGGAAAATCAGTTACTATCAAGAGTTTACATGCTCAGCTCCATGAGAGGAATAAGTTTGCTGGAAGCCTTAGCACAGTACTAAAGCTCGTAAAGAGCTTAGGCTTCAGCTATAGAAAAGATGACAATAGACGTGCACTTATGGAAAAGCCATGTATAGCAGACAAGAGACGAAGATTTCTTTCCGCATACATGGAGAATGAAGAGCTAGGAGCAGAGAAAAAGCCATATGTATTCTTGGATGAGACGTGGATTTTTTCAAACGGCTCCTTTCGAAAATCCTGGCAAGATGAAAGCATTAAATCAGTCAGGAAAGATATACTGGCTAAAGAATGTTCATTTTTTGTTTTGCAAAAGTCAACAACTGAAAAATGTTTAAAACAATGTTTTTCTCAAATAATGATTATTGTATACGCTAAATTATATACTTATAATAGATGTTTGTTTAGAAAACGAGGGGTTACTACCTAATATTATTATTTTTTATTTAAATTTTTAATATTTATTTTAGATACATTGTCCTACATGCAGGAGGTCAGCAGGGCTTTATCGAAAATGCTCGGCTTATCTTCAAATCGAAGAGCAACGACTACCATGGCGAAATGAATGCTGATAACTTTGAAAAATGGCTATCCGAATCATTGCTCCCAAATTTAGAGGAGCCTTCAATTATCATTTTGGACAATGCCAGTTATCACACCAGACAAACTGATAAATGGCCTACCAAAAACTGGCTAAAAGCAGATTTGCAGCTATGGTGAACCAAAAAGGAAATACTCTTCCCTCGAGCTGATACGGTCCAGGAGTTATGGCAACATATTAATCAGCTGCCACGGCTTGACAAGTCTTTTAAAGTGGATGAACTGATCCAAAATGCTGGTCACGAAGTTTTGCGGCTGCCTCCGTACCATTGCCAATTTAACGCAATTGAAATGGTATGGAGTCCAGCCAAATTTTAACCTAATAACCTGTAAATGTTTTTAAATTTTTAAACTGTTTTGTTCAAGTTTTTTATTTTATTTATTCTATCTATATAGCTATCTTCCCTGCATAAACGATGTCAACTTTTGTCTCGCTGTGACGTCATGCGCGAGCCGGTTAACTAGCGTTTTCTAAAAGCTAAACTAAAACTAATTATAGAATCCTCCTTGTTGCCCTCAAAAACATAACTACACCAAATCTGATTCATATCTGCTTAACATCAAATCATCGCCAATTTTATAAAATTAATATTTACTTCGCCCTGTACACAATTTGTGCTGGTACTAGCCTAGCTACAAGCAATAGGTAATAAATAATGGTCCTTTATTTTTCCCATGTTTACTTATTAATACCTAATTATTTTTGTTTTGTATAAATAAACGTTAAGAGAAATAAATGTTGTTTTCTTCTTTTCCTTTAATTTTATGTTTTCACATAATTATTTTGGTAAGTACGGGCCTGTCAATATTTTTTTTAAATAATAAGATTAATAACTATATCTTGGTAAAAAATATTAAAATTCCCTTACAAAATTTAAAATATGGCGAAGGCGACGGTAAAATAACTTAGTCCGGTTCTGTTTCTGTAGCCAACCGAATAACTTAAAATAGACCAGACTTTAACAGGTTGCCAAAAATGACAAGTGATGCGGCGAGTTCTTTCATTAATTAGACTTTATTAGCTAAGAGAGATGTGTAATGAAAATCCTAAGGTAATTTACATAATATGCACTTTTGGTCACAAACAAATCCTCACTGGATGCGAGAGGCGAGTCACCAAAACAGGTGGAGTGTAATCTTGTGGTGCGAAGTTTTATGACATGGCGAATCTTACTTAAACTTTTTACAACATGATTTGCCTATCCTTTTGCAAGATGTTCTTATTTACCTAAGAACATCCATGTGGTAGCAACTTGATGGATGCCCAGAACACTTTTCGCAAACTGACCGTGATTTTTTACATTTTAGATACCCGAATCGCTGGGTTGGAAGGAGTAGTTTATTTCCACGGCCACCTAGATCCCCGGGTTTGTTGTTAGATTTTTACTTCTAGGGACGAATTAAAAGACGCTGTTTATAATACGCGATCAACCATACGAGACTTTGAAATTAAAGTAGCTATTTCTAGTTCTAGAAGAAGAATTAATAGTTGTATTTTGCAAAATGGAAGTAATTTTTTACATTTGTAAAGTGTTTCGATTGTGTCGTTAAAAAGTTTTCCATGATTATTTTAATGATGTTCTTATTGCCCATTGACCTATAAACACGCTCCAAATTTTGTCTTTTATATAATACATTTTACCAATCTTAACTACATACCTATGGAACTATAAAAACAATAATTTCATCGATAAAAGTGTTAAAAATTATTGTTTTAGCAATAACGCACATTTTTTCTTGCAAATTTAATTTACTTTTCGATTATGATGTCACAGTTATACCGTATGATTTGAATTTTCGGGATAACATCAAAAAAACTGACAATTAAAGAACTTACCTTTCTCTTCCAAATAAGCTTAAATTTAGTATAGTATAAGTCATTTAGAAGTAACAGCGATTTTAATGATTACACTTTCAATAGATTTTCCCACTCTTATCAAGGTCGGTACGCCAATGAGCCTTAAACCAAAATGATGCAGAATTGTCTATTCTTTCTAATGATGTAACCAGAGATAATAATATACCATAATATAGGAATTTTCGGAGAAATTTAGTCAATTGCGCCCCCTTGTGGCGAAATGCAAAACTTAAAAATAAATTCCAGAATTTTCTCATGACCACTTTAATCATAAAAATGTTTTCCCCAAGTTTCAATGCTTAGTAGTTTCCGAGATATGGCCGGTGGCCACCCATAATGAAACACCCTGTATATACGTATATCGTGTGATAACTAAGTTACTGCCTAGCTTGTTACGTTCTTAACATTATTACAAAATTTTGGTACGTTATATGGTTGTACATTTCTGACTGTTACTTCCGGTTCAACCGGAAGTGCACAGAACATTGTTATTTTATACAGAACATACTAAATATTTAAGAAAATATATATTCTACAAGGAATTCTACGTATAAAACATGTATCATATCCTATACTTACCACTTACCAAATACTGTTTCGAGAAAATCGTGATGGAAATTATTGTCTAATTAGTCATACACTTTATTGTTCTAACAAAAAACAAATGAATAGGTAAAACATTTAATATTATTTTTTACATCTATTTAGGTATTCTGTATGAACAAGCCACAACTATTTCACTTTCGGTTTAACCAATAATTTTAATTATCTTACTTTTGTGAATATTTTTTATTTATGCTTCCTTATGGCTAAACTTGCTCTATGTGTAAAATTGTTAGTAGAACGCATATTTTAAAAAATATACAGGGTGTGTTGTTTTAAATAACGTTATGTGCACTTTTGGTTAACCGGAAGTGACAGTCAGACGTTTAAATGCTGAAAATATGCTGGCAGTGCAACCATAAAACCTACCAAAATTTCATAATAATGTTTTATTTTGCAATGACGTGACAAGCTGGGTTTTTTTTTGTTTTTTTTGTTTTTGTTATCACCCTGTATATATTTTTGAATCGTTTGGTTGTTTTAATTGAGGAATAATATTACATTGACTTTCCACTATTCTGTAAATAAATCTAAACAACTTTTGTTCAAAGAATTACCAGAATTTTTTTATATACCGAAATTTTAATTTTTTTTGTCTAATACTAAGGCCTTTCGCACATGAAGCAACTAAAAAGAAACGAATTAGAAACTTAAATCACCATTCAGTTACTTATTAGTCACTCCCCGTGTATTTCAATGAGAATCCGCATACAGCGCTACTAGTTGGCAACTGGTTTGCAACTCGTCAGTAATCAGTCAAGTCTCAACCCGACGTGTAGGTCGCTCGGCAATTGGTTTCTAGTTTATTCTGTAAACAACTACGCAAAATGGCAAAAATGGCAGACCAACTATTGAATTTAAGACTAGTAGAAGAATTGGAAAAATATCCGTATCTTTATAACTACACGTTAAATGAATAGTCACGGAAAGACATTACCGAAAAAGCTTGGAATGCTATTGAAAGCGAATTAAATGTAACAGGTATGTATTGATATGCCTTTTATTTAAAATAATACAAAAAAGCTACACAATGTACTTCCACTGCCATGCAAGCGCAGCTGATGGAGGTATAAAGTAGTTAGATAAATAATTCCTTTGGCTGTGTGCAAAAGATTGGCAGATATTTGAAGATTTTGTGGCTCTATATCAGAATTTACGGCCGTGCTATTGTTTTTGTCTTCCAAATGCTATGGATTATATGGTATGCCGTCCCGTTTACGTGCATAATTATATATAACACAAACAGATGTTATTATTTTAGAGATTTTTTGGTTCGTACGACATTTTATTGGAGTATTTAAAACCTGAAACTTTTCGGTCATCATTCCAAATGAACATTCTATGGTACGCCTACCTCGACTTAATCGGTAATCGGACGACATGCTGATTTATGCCAGCTCGTTTTATGCAAATGTGGCTAAAGCCCATATCCAAAATCATCTTCATATCCTACTTCCCTGGTTTAAAACCTGGAAACTGACAATTAATGAAAACAAGTGTGAATATCTTATTTTTACTAAAAAATTTACAAACAACAAGATACATATTCCCCTTAAAATTAATGGTAAGCCAATCATCCCCACCAATAAAATTAAATACCTCGGTATTACCTTGGACAGTTGACTTAAATTTCACTTACACACATCCAATACCCTGCGTAAAGCCTTTGGCGCTATGCAAAACCTATATACCCTGTTAACTAAACAAAATCTTAAGGTGTGTTACGTCTTCTGGAAGATATACAAGAATAGATGAACTACACGATACCACAATTATGCCTTACTTCAACCAATACATCTACGAACAATCAGACAAATTTTACCGTACAAAATCGCAGTCATCTACCCTGACAACAAACTTAACCCAAACACGCCACACACACGCAGTAAAATATAAGCCTGTGTATTCGCGGCTTCCGATTTATTTTGAAGACTCCTAAACCCTTAAAACCCTCGCAAAACTCCTAACCTGACTCGACAGACTAACGATGCACATGACACCATTAGGCGTCACTAACTACAGCCACCACTCAAAGATCTCAAACTATAATAAATATACCAAACTTTAAAGATGCAGTCACATAAACCCTGTAAATCACTTTAATGTCCAGTATGAATGAGCGAGTGAATGGCGAGAGAATGGAAGAACGTATGGAAGCACACAACGTTACAAACAATCAAACAAAACCCGGATCACGATCATTATAATACACCGCTAGTTCCTAACAACTAAAGGTTGGTTTTTTGTATTATTTTTTCCAATCAAAAAGATTCCACTTTTTCTACACCAAATATCCACCACAAAACTTTTAGATTACGATTTGAACTCTAAAGGCCTTGTAAAGTTATAGCTGGAAAGGACCGATTGCTGACACTGAAATACCTCACAGCTACCAAGGGTCAACAATAGCCCCAGCTGGTTTAGTCTGGCTGTCTTCCCTAGGTGGTAGCTCACATCTGTGAGCATAAACCTAGATCACACGTATTTAAATATTGTAGATGTGAAGTTTAAAAATGTATCTATAAAACAAATAAAGAGATTAAGAAAGAAAGAAAGAAAGAAAGAAAGAAAAAGGTAATTGAAAATTATTTTTACATTATCCAATCCACGTTGTGGATATGGCCTCATTAGGTAACGTACTTAGGGAAATGCTTCATCACCAACAAAGTGGTAATAAGGGAACTGATTATTGCTCTCATCAGTAGGTAACTTTGAAGATCGGGGAAAATTTAGGACTTTATTTTCAATCCAACGCTTAATAGATGAAGCACGGAAAATTCCTCCATCGCTATTTCGGCCTGCAAAGCCAGTTTCAATTAATGTAAATAGACCATCCGCGTCACAACATGCCATCAAAATGATAGAATGGTACGATTTCTAGTTATAATTAGTTGATCCGGACATAGGAATTTTTTCTATACGAAAATGTTTCCAGTCAATAGCGCCTAAGCAGTTAGGTAAATTTCATAATAAATAGAAGCGTTCTGCAATTTGTTTCCATTTTTCTATATTTGGAATTGGCATATATTCTTCTTTTAATATATTCCATATAATAGCTGTAGTTTCGTCTACAATTTGTGAAACGGTATTGTCCCCTCTTGCAAAATATAAGCCAAGATTGACGAATGTATCTCTAGTTGCAAGATATCTGAAACAAAAATGTATTTAAAAAAAAAACATCTATTTGATTTTATTAATTTATAATACTGCCCTTATAAGTAAGAACGCGGTATGTTAAAAAATTCGGATTTTCAGTTTTTGATGAAAAAGTACTTAAAATATACATATTAAGATGTATACTAAGTAAAATAGCTGTATCTTTTATTTATCAATGATATTTAGCATAGTTCCCCATGCCGTATGTTAAGAATATACTCTAATCATAACGAAGAGCGCGATATCTTCGGCATAATACAAAAGCACGCGGTATAAACGGTATTCGCGCTAAAAAATACCGCGGTCTTCTTTAGTGAGACCCCGATACCGCGTGTTTCGGTATTATCAGCTAGATTTTCTGCCAGTATACGACGTTTGCAACGCAAGAAGGGACTATTTCTGTTTGTATTAAAAAATTATTTGAATGATAAAAGAGTTTTGGACTTCCATTGTCTTTATTTGTTTTGAATCACAACGTTTCAACTGGTAAGTATCTCCAGTCGTCTTCAAGTGAATACTAAATAAGTAAACTAACTATAAGACAATTTATACTAGCTATTTGCACCGAAGCATAATTGAGGTGGGTGCAGTCATGCGTTCAGTTGGCACGCAATCTTATCCTAAGATTACATCTATCTAACAAAGGTTTCCAGATATTTCTTATGGCTAATGATGGTTTACTAAAGCAGCCTGGATTCTGGTGAATAGCAGCAGCTTCCCTAAACTTTATTTTCCTTCAGTGTAGTTCCTTATGTAGGATTTCAGCTTCTGACCACATGATATGGTGACCATGTTTCCAGGCATGGCCAGCTGCACCTGACTTTTCGGTCTCTCCTTTTAACGTATTGTTTTTGTGTTCTTTAATCCTTGTCTCGAGTGGTCTTAATGTCTCACCTATATAAGATAGGCCGCACTCGCAGGGGATCTGGTAGACACAGTTTTTCCTATCTTTTTGACTTATAGGCTTTGTCTTCGTCAGGTGGCTTCTTAGGGTGTCCCTCGAGTTGAATACGGTGTTGATGTTATATCGTTGTCCTAGTCTTCTTGTTTTCTCAGATACTTCCTTGACATACGGAATATTGAGTGTCGGTTGTGCCTCTCTGTCTGCTTCTTGCGCGTTGGGTCGATTCTTACGATTTTCCAATATTGTGTCAACTAATCTTGTGAGGTAGCCATTTTTGTTGAGGTCGGTCTTGATGTGGTGAGCTTCCTTTTTAAGTGCTTCTTCTGAGTTACAGATTGTAATTGCTCTTTCCACGAGGGTTTTAACTATGCCATGTTTCGTGTTGTTTGAGTGATTTGATGTAAAATTGAGATACTGACCAGTACGAATGCGTAGGTTTTCTGTATACTGAAGTTTGGATGTTGTTGCCATTTTTCTTCACGTTGACATCTAGAAACGGTAATTGGCTGTTTTCTTCTTTCTCCATGGTGAATTTGATTGTTGGTGCTAAGCTATTGAGATGATCTAGAAAATCTCTTATTTCGTAGTATTTTTCAATGGTTTAAATTACTGATGTATAAAACTTACATTTAAATTAAAAGTATTTTAATAGTGTTTCTTATATACCGCCATTATTACTTTGTTCATTTAAGTGGGTACGCGTTATTCTATTGATAAACGCGGTATGTTAAGAAATTAAAAGTTGCCGCGTTTTTTTGTTAGGATATGAATAGCAAATAATAGGAATATTTGCGGTATGTCATTTCTTATAGCTTAGGATTGTATTTTTTTTAAATTACTTTGATCGGTAATAAACTACAACATAATGGAAAAATAATGTAGATAAAAATATTTCATTAGATACAAACAACTCAAAGGCTAATCAATAAACTTTAAACTTCTATTTCTCATTTTGTGGTTACCGCAACATAACGCGTTCTTCTTTATGAGGGCAGAATACAGCCTTATGCAAATGTATTTTTATTTCAGGAACTAAATGTAAAGAGTGTGGGGGGGGGGGGGGGTCCTTCCTGTTTTCTTTTAGTGGACTGTATATCCCTGCATACGGAACTATCTTCTCTTTATTTTGCGAAATCGAAATGAAACTTTTAGGTTATTTTGTAAAACAATAAAATTTATTTAAAACGAATAAACACCATTACTAAAGTCCCTTAGTTACATAAAAATGCCTTACAGTACCTAATTTCAAAATACGCGCACATTCACATTTAGCAAAACTCGCGGCTTCGCCTTTTTGCGCGAGTAATCACAGAAAAAAAAAGGGTTTAAGAAATGTCGCGTTAATGCTATTGCGTCGAATCATAGGCCATCTATGAGCCACCTGCATTATTAATTTTGTCGGTATCATCGGTACAATGGCAAGTGACTTTACCGACTTAGCAGGTGACAGTATCGGTAAAAAAGGTAGCGTTTTTATCGAATGATACTGGCGGGAATATTTAAAAAGATTAGTTTGTAATATCATAATTATTGAATTTTGAAAAATATTTCTTTAAGTAATTGTTTCAAAATATTAAACGGACAAGACTACATATTATGCTTTATAAAACAAAAAAATTAGATGTTAATTTAATTTTTTTCTTCTTTAAAATATGTATAGGCCCATTTCTTATTTTGAAACAATTACTTAAAGAAATATTTTTCAAAATTCAATAATTATGATATTACAAACAAAACCTATTTTACTTATTATTATGACTATAAATTACTTAAATATATTTACAAACATCCTAAACGAAACAAGGATTATATAGAAAAAACATTTATTAAAATTTTAAAAACAACTACTATGTATATTATTAATTCCATTCGTTAATTCTAATCTGAGATCAAAAATTATGTATGCAAAATCATGTAGTTCTGTTGACTGCAACAGCCACCAGACACCAAATGGTCCCAGGGGCCAGGGCCAGCAGCAGCGGCACTCAGGGCAGTGGAAGTATCCTGAAAAAAAGGGAAAACAAAAGCATTATCTATTCGTATCGAGCTGTAAAAATCAGACGCCAAAAAGTGGTATTCGCAAACATATAACTATAATTAATTTTACAGATATCTTTCCAGGCTTTACACAGGGGTTTATTTTTGTCAGGAAAAGAAAAAAAATGTATATGAACGTAGTTTTCAATAAACATTGGGCAATAACTTAAATAATTACTCAGACAATTTGGGAATTTGCACAAATACATGGCTCTACCTACCTTCGCCATAATTTTAAAACTTTTTTAATTTTAGATTTGTGTGCCTCTTATGCAAAATGTAAGTTAACATAGCCCCAAAGTAAATGCAAAAGTTTGATGAAACTAAAATCAATGCTAATTCAGATTATTTAAGATTCTGCTTAAAAGGTACACAAATATCTTATTACTATACAACCTATTCCGCTTCAACCCATGCAAGATCCCCAACCATACCTATAAAGTTAGTGAGAAAATGATTATTATAAATGTTACAGTTAATAGTTTAATGAGATCACAGGTGCCATGCTAAAAAATGTACAATGTAACATAAAAATTAAAGAATTTGGAAGTTTTATTACAATGGGGTAAACACATTCAGAATTTAGAAATGGTACAAAATAAATTCATAAAATACCTACATAACTTTCATACTTAATGCACCACAACTGACCTATCCTCAGCTGGAATCTAACATTCAGATCAGAACACTTTGTAAACAACGGGATAAATATAAAAGATTTTGAAATTATAACATATAACATAATAAATATAACTGCCCTCTTTTGCTCGATGAAATAGGGTTGCCTTCAAGAGAAACACATCTCAGGAATACCATTTCGATATTTCCTCATAGAACTAACTATGGCCAAAATAATTTTATATCAAGCTCAGGCAGACTAGTCAGTGAACATCCCAGACTTGATTTATTTTCAAACAGATCCAATTTAATGCAACGGCAACACTGGGGTGCCCCAGACAATACATTGATTATCGAGTTGATTATAAAAAATTAGTGAAATAAGAAGTTACTGCCCAGATTGTTATAACCATAAAGTACCTTAGTATATCTTTTATTTATACTGGTAAACCCAGCAGTTTTGATACTATACGGTTTTCATTTTAATAGCCTTGCCTGACTGGTACCCCCAAATGAATTATAAAAAACACTTATTACAATAATTTCAAATTAATTGATGTAGGTATATGAGTATAAATTGCAATAATAATAACAACTACTATGATGTATACCAGCCATAAATCAGACCTCAGTTTGTCCATGTCTATACTGAAGTTACTAGTCTTATGAGAATATTGCTACCCGAGTGTCCCTTCGGTCAAAATTGTATGAATGAATTATAGATTGTGAAGGAAACTTTGTTGAGAAACTGTTAATTAGATTGTGATGATATGGGTGATATTATGTAGTAAAAGAAGGCTGAGGTATACTTGTTATGTATTTTGAAACTTTGACCCACTGACCTTGAAGGTTTAATAAGCCATTTTGTGGAAGGGTAGTGAAGAAAACCCTTAAAAATTGATAAATATAAGGTATACTTACATTACCTGTCCAAGAAAATATCCAAACTACCAAAAACAATACCCAGGATAGCGTGGCGTGGGGTAGCGTCTCCCATAAAAATTCCATTTACCATTGAACTACAACAGATAAACTTCAATTACCATAAAGTAATTTTGAAAAAAATTGTCACCTTAACTTACGTAAAAACATAACACTTCCTTCCATTTAAAACAGTCTACTTATTCCAACAAAAAAGCGATCAGCGGACATAAACACACCATAAACAAACTAAGAAAATGGCTGAATGCTGAATTGAATAGGCGATCGATAAGGCGATGCTAAAAACAGTGTGACCAACCAACACCTTTGTCACTAAGAAGTTGAGATTTTAATAAAATTTACAACAGAAATCTTGTAAATTCGCTAAAATGAATTAATTATAATTTCTAATAACGCGAATAATAATAATTTTACAAAAAGTTGCATAAACAACGAGAATTATTAATAAAACTAAACTTTTAGTGTAAAAAAACAATTCCCTAGTTGGTACGTAGTCCCCCCTTGTCCCGCTTCGTTGGTCCTGCCGGGTAATTCGTTTGTTGTCATAGGCTCCTATATTTGTGACACCCCCCTGCGAGTAATAGTGCCGCCGAAATTTGCACAACCGCTCTCTTCTAAGGGATAATGTTTACTGGCGGGGGTAATTGACCGCTGGATGCGAGTGAGCCGCCGCAGAGATGGCGCCAGGCACACCGATACGCAGTGGCGCAGAAGTTAACAGGTTACACGCTGCAACAAAGAGAAATGGAAAAACTTAAGCGTCTTCAGCTAAATCAAAAAAACCTTACTACCTAGCGACTGCAATGTAGTTTGCTTTACCATTTATGAAAGTTTTAACTACCTCAACTTCAGGAAATTTGCCAATGCAATCAGAAGAAGTACATGATGACGACGAAGTAGAAAATTCAGATGCAATAAATTCGCAGATAGATCTGCCCATTTTATCTACAGAGTCTGTCTCCTTACCCCCACCATCTCCACAATCGCTACACTCTTTACCATCCGAGTCCCCACAATCATTGGTTCATCAAAAAAATTGATCCTTGTAGATTAAACAGAATAAAAGGGCAAAAGATAGCACAGATCAGTGCTTTCACGCATATTTGAAAGCAAAAAAAAAACTTGAAGCTAGCTTGGATCCCTTGCAGGAGGCCAATAAAATGTTTTTATTAATCCTACTCCCCGATATTAATCAAATGTCTCCCTACCAAACAAGAATGTTTAAGCGAAAAATTATGGATTTAATTGAGGATACATTGCATAATATGTGTATTCATGAAGACGACTGGAGATACTTACCAGTTGAAACGTTGTGATATGAGAAACAAAAGGCAATGGAAGTCCAAAACACGTCTATTACTTATTGAATAATATGCCACAGATTTCGAATTCAAATTAAAGTATTTCGACAGATACTACAGGTTCGGCAGGGTATCAACCTATTTTCTCAACACTTGAACCAGGAGAAGGAAATCGATTGACTCTTTATAATACAAATTATAATCCACTAAGAACATTATCATATTATGAATTTATGGGAAATGTAGTACCGGTGATGATTAGGTTTAAAATAATTAACTATATTTTATTCTTTTCTCAAATGTTTTTATAAAAAAGAAATAAAATAAATTTGATTTCCTTACCCGAGGGTTATTAAAATCCTTTCTTCTGCTCCAACACATTCTCGCATTGGCGTATTTTTCTTATGGATAGCAGGTGTACTAAATATATATATGATTCTTTTGAAATTCTATAGAATGCCAGAAACTTGGCATAATTTTGTTGTAGTTCTTTTGCAGCAATAAATGCTCTGCATTTTATATTTTTTGCAATGTATGGGTGAATCCAATACTTCTTTTTCTTCAGTCGGTTTCTCCTTTTTGCATTATAATAATAAAGGATAATATCTTCATCACTTGAATCACTATCCATTTTTTAACACGATAATAAATAATAATAGTTATTATTACAATACTGAAATAATAATGTATGTGTCGTAGACTGATAGTGAAATTCGTCATTTCATGAAAAACCTAGTCACTTCATGAAGCGTCGGCAGATTGTGTAAAAACATGAAATTACACGATCTGCCGCGTCACTTCATGAAGAGACCTTGACGTTTCGGCGTATTATGTATAACACAATCTGCCTAATTTTAAATATCATCACTTCATAAAATGCCACAAAAACAAGGCATATTGTGTAATTCCGTCTAAAAGTATATTGGCACCTGGTTTGTTCGGGTTTGTCAGAGCATTTTTTTTATTTTTATAAAATAATATTAGTTGAAAAAATTTAATTAAAAAAAAAATGCTGTGGGGAACAATGAACAAACCAGTTGCCAATATACCTTTTAGGCGGAATTACACAATCTGATGACTGACATGACATCGTTAGGTACTACATGAAGGGACGATATTTAAAATTAGGCAGATTGTGTTATATATAATACGCCGAAACGTCAAGGTCTCTTCATGAAGTGACGCGGCAGATCTTGTAATTTCATGTTTTTACACAATCTGCCGACGCTTCATGAAGTGACTAGGCTTTTCATGAAATGACGGATTTCACTATCAGCCTACGACATATGCACCATATAAGAAAGCCACCATAATCGAGAAGTGACTTGATTTTATAAACTTTCAGTAGCGTCGTGTGCGATTCATAGTTTGTTACTAGTTTATAATTTAAGTTTCTAATTAGTTTAGTTTATTTTTAGTTGCTTCATGTGCTGTTGCATCTCTTTCTTACATCGTTAGGGAACGCTACTCTCGGAGACGCATCATGCAACCGCAAGAAAATTTAAAAACACTATAAAAGCAGGTAGCTACGAAATCCACCTAACATGCTTCTAAAAAATATAATGTTAACTTTACTTAACATTACATGTTTTATTGAAAGGGTATTATACAACCAGAATCCAGGATTTAAGGGGGTAGGAGGGGACAACTCTTTTTTGGCTTCAGAATTTGACAAATTTGAGCTCTCTAAATTGGCTTTCTTCTGGTTTATCAAATTAATAAAATACTAAGTTATTCTGATCTCCGTTCCGACAGCTAGAGGGCGCTATTTACCTGAATCAACAATTTCTTTATTTTTCTCAAAAATTTTAAATGCAACGATACCTATATCTTTTTTAATATAAACTAAAGAAGAATAAATAAGAAAAATATCTAAGAATACCACAAGTCAATATATTTTCTTAAAATATACCTATATATTATGGAAAATATAATATAAAAACGAGTTCTGTACATTTAAATTAGTTACAACAAAAATAATAGAGGATGGTTACATTAATAAAACAAATTGCAATAAAATTTTAAGTAGACTGAAATAAAAAAAAATTAATTAGGCTTCGACTTAAAATAGGAAATTGTACATGTCGAAATTAAAATGGGATAAATTTTGTTTTATTTCTCAAAATTTTCAGTAAGTTAAATGCCTCTTCTATTGAGGTCCCCATTTGGACGCAGTACAAATTAAAAAAAAAAATGAATCAAAATTTACCCTATTAAATTTTGACACTAACTATTTCATATTTTAAATCAGAGCCTTTTCTTTTCCACAGCCCACTTAAAAAATTTCTGCAATTTGTTCAATGAAACCCTCCTCTATTATTTTTATTGTAAATTAATGCAATTTACAGAACATTACTTTAAAGAATAGTTGTGTTGATAATAACTGTATGAACACATAATGTTATGATATTTTTTGTAATTTCTTGTCTACACTTACCATATTTAAATTTCAGTTTGTTCTTATGGAGCTAATTTTTATAATTTATTTTCCATATTTCCGGTTTAGACAAAGATATTGACTTGCGGTTTTCACAGATATTCCATTGAAAATTTTTAAGAAAAATGAAATCTTTGTTGATTCTGGTAAATAGCGTCCTCTAGGTGTCACAATAGGATTTAGAACAACTCACTTTTTTATTAACTTCATTAAACAAAAGAGCAAATAGCAAATTCTGATAAGCCAAACCAAAGTAGTAAATATTTTTGTAAAACAATATTTGTCCCCTCCTACCTCCCTTAAACCGAAAGATAGAGCAAAAACCTAAGAACAAAAGTTATGCAGAACTTTTATTAGCATAAAAAAATTGCTATCTTTGATACAACTTTACTATAAGGATTTTTGAGAAATTCCCATTTTCTGATTTGTCACAATAGTTACGGCAAACATAGAAATTAAAAAATTATTTCGAGCAATTTCTCTTAGTCACTTTTGTAATAAATATTTACGTATGGTAAACGGTTTCTGAGATATAGCCGGTGGCGATTCTTAGTTGCCACCCGGTGCATAACTTCTTCCACAATAAAGAGCGTTTTTAAGTCTACCGACATGACACGACACCGGTAGCAGCTCTTCGCTATGGCCGGACTGCATTTAGGCAGAATCTACCATTGATTAGCAATAGGCTATAAATCAAGGTCTCTTATTGGTTGTTGCTAATCGCTGGTACGTTTTGTCCAAACATTGCTAATCGCGGGTAGATTTTGTCTCCCTGGGAATACTATATGTACTGTTGCCAATAGGAGGTAGGATTTGCCTTGACATTGCTAATCAGCGGTATGTTTTGTCTACACACATATTGCATCATCTTTTTTTGTGAGTCGTGTCGTGCATTTCTCTTAAATTTTTCGGGTGGTGTAGTCAATGTCCCTTAATTATTTTTATACGTAACAGTATGAATACTGATTTAAAATTTCCAACAAGTTTTTGCCATGAAGTGGTAAATCAATCAAAAGAAGAAACAGTGTTATGGGCTGACATTAATTCTATTGAAAAATTTATTCAGTGAATTTCAGAATTTTTTACCGAAACTAATACTTCTTGGGTATTCTGATCCTATTGCAACTGAGGCTAATGATAGATACGCGATGGCAGTTTCGGCATTAGGCGATAGGATTGTTATGCACCGCTTGTTGAAACTATGTCCAGCTGCTCAAATAATCCTGCTTTAAATGAAATAGGTTTAAATTATGATTTTCATTTCCTGCATTTACAATGCAGGAAATAAAAATACTGAAACACTGTCAGTCCTAGAGAGCATGAATGCTAATGATAATAATGGGTTTGAAAATTTCCTAAATGCACTACGAGAACAACATTCTAAGTTTGGTACATTTTTAAGTACGTGCGGTAGTACTTTTGGTCTACGCAATCGAGCTGGTGCTTCAATAAAAGTTCAGCCGACGTCCATCTTCAGAAGGAGAAACCAGGTGTAACTAGAGACAGTAAGCGTCGACCTGCAGGTCGACCAGCAACTGGTAAAAAAACACATTTAAAAAGGAAAAGAAAATTGCTGTCAATGTAAATAAAAATGTACCAAGTGCGAAGTCACACTAAACATTAAAATGTTACTGTAAGAATATAAAATGTTTTGTATAAATAATAAAATAATAAAGCCTGTATTTTTTCTTTTTCCATATCTTCTCTTTTCTATCAGCAACCTTATAGTCATGTCTATAACAAGTAGGTACCTATTTTCAGTCGCGCTGTTTAAATGGGTATTGCACGTGTTTAGAAAACACATACCGCTGATTAGCAATGTCAAGGCAAATCCTACCTTCTATTGGCAACAGTGCATATAGTATTCCTAGGGAGACAAAATCTACCCGCGATTAGCAATCTTTGTACAAAACGTACCAGCGATTAGCAACAGCCAATAAGATACCTTAATTTATAGCCTATTGCTAATCAATGGTAGATTCTGCCTAAATGCGGCCGGGCTCAAGTAGACTCAAATTTGTTTTGTCACAAAAAGAGGGTTTTGCCTACGCAAGTTCAATTAAACTAAGCAGCCATTTAAATTAATTAACCTCGGTGTTTTGACTCATAAAACTGAACACCACATAAATTATGAAAAATCGGAAATGACACGAGTGGAGTGGATGCTCCATGACTGCAAGTCATGATCCTGAAACGACACGATACGATACCGATAAGTGGGTAAGTGTGAAAGCATAGCATTAATTTAATTCAGATTCAGATAAAATTTTGCATCCACTGGCAATTATTGATGTCGGTGTCGTGACGTTGATGTGAAAAAACTCGTCATTTTTGGAAAAATATCATGTATTCCCTTTGCCCCTTCAAATATTGTCCTCTATTAAACAGTCATATAGTGTCGATGTTGCATAGATCTAAAGTATACCCGCACCTTGAACAAACTTATATAAATAAGTAAAATATTGAAAGCAAATCCCCGGTAAAAAAACAACTAGCAATTACAGAAGTTCTAGGCACCACTATAAGCCTATTTATGCTATCGGTGTCGGTTTGTTTGAAAATTAAAGAAAATTAGGAGAGTAGGTTTTCCTTTCATTTCGCTAGACCTATCCCCAGATGCGCTTCGCCATAATCATGGCTCATCAATGAGGCTAGGCTATAATCTAGGGGTATTACAAAATACCTATCACAGATATTTAGTAACAGGTATGACTGTGGAATAGTCAATAACAGGTACAATATTTAAAATGTACCTGTTACCTAGTATTTAACTTTACGAATATTAGATTTTAGTCTGGTATCTGTTACCGGTACCGACTGCTAATAAAATATTTAAACTAGTAAGAGTATTTTCCTCTAGTTCGTAGTATTTTTACTTGTGCCTACGTAAAAACTAGAAAGACTATTTTTATTTCTAGTGGCGGCTGGAGATAATTAATACTTCCCGGACCCAAAATATCAAATCAAAAAAAAAAATTAAAAAAAAAACTGGAACAAAAACTTACCGAATAATTAAAGGTAGCATGAAAGGACATTGTCTTAAATTACAACACTAAATAAAGTGTATTTGTCGATATTCCAAAGAAAAAGATCAATTAAGTTTTTAAGTTTTAAATCATAACGTCATTAAAATGACGATCATTATAAAAGTTGTTTTTGAGGAGGTAGCACTTCACCCTGTTCTTAAATTTTTTTACTTCAGAGATGCTTCTGATAGTAACTGAAAGTCTATTTTGGAGGGAACTGCAGCAGCTAAATGAACTCTTACGATATGATGATATTTTATAGTTAAATATATAACTTTAATTTGGATTTCAAGTGTTAAGGGCATAAATTACTGAGGTATTAGGAAATTTAGAATTGCGTTTTTTTTACAAACATGACTGCACCAATACAGGGCAGCGTAAGAATTTTATTGTGCCAAAAAGTGTCTTTCCAAGATTCAAGTGGGCTTACAGATTACATTTTTCAAATTATCATTTTCTGCAAAACAAAAAATCTTTGTAGTTTAGTTGATTGACCCCAGTAAATTACTAGATAGCTTAGGTGGCTGTAGGCTAAGGCACAATAAATATTTATCGACTGTTTGCTATCCATAATACTTTTTAAATTAACCACTGCAAAGTATGCCGAGTTAAATTTACTGGCAATAAAGTAAACATAAGCTGTCCACTTATATTGTGAGTCTATATAAAGGCCAAGAAATTTGCATTGCTCAACTCTCTGAATAGTATTGTCATTTAGTTTTAGATATATATCAGGATCCCATCGCATTTTTATGGAAAACCATATAATGAGTTTTGTTTATGTTGATAATTAAGTAATTGTTTTTTTGGTTCTATAGCTGATGTTAAAATGGTGTTATAGCAACTCTTTTGAGTAGATAAAGTATAACTCTAACCGCAAGGGTAGATAAAGTAACACTTTAACAGCAAGGGTAGATAAAATGTTTTAACTTTTTTTATTTAATTACATTTACAAATTCAAACACATTAATTCGAAGTGTAATTTTACAATTAACATTTTTAGAAACATCTATCTTTCTTCTTCTTGTGGTAAATATTTTTCGTACATTTCCTATTCACTTCGTACACAAAACACAAAAATACTGAACACTCCACAAAAACCAGAATGTAAAATTTGTTTGACATTTGTTGCACACAGTTACGATTTTTGTGCCAAAAATTACAATTTTCTTTAAAATTTTATTTTTTACCTGAATTTGAAGTCTTGGCAGTCTCGCTTTAGAAAAAAATGTTGTATTGCATACGACGATAAAATCGCATAATCTTTTCAACTCGACTGACATCTCTACGCTAAAAAACACTCTCAAATATAAAGTACAATTTCATCGTCTTATAACTATTTGTACCGTAAAGAAAATTTAAGTATAGTCCGGTCAATCTAGACAATCAAGGCCAAAAGTAAAAAAAATTAGTTTCGCGATTTTCAGCAAAACGGTAAGTTTTATCATAAAAATACTTCAGACAAAAATTGTAGAGCATAAAATTTTCCAAAAAAAAATGTATCAATACTTTTTCCTACGAGTCACCGTTTCTGAAATATACCGATTCAAAAAGTTTTAAAAGTTGTTCTCGTCAAAATGGAAAAATGCGTCTTTACCCGGTTGGAATGGTTTTATTGAACGTTTAACAAATAACCATATTATTATGAATTATTCTAAATCTCAAATTTCATTTTTACCATTTATTCACCAACCAGCCAGTAACTATAATACTATCTATACGACTTTACTTTGTGCATTAGTGAATGCAAAACGGTATGACCACACTGTATGCATCGTGACTTTCGACCAGCCCCTGTATGCTAAAGCTCGAGAAATGGTATCAGCATCAGCCACACCTGAGGGCTCTGAAGTATCAAAAATTATCATCAGACTCGGAGGATTTTATCTACTGATGTCTTTTCACATACTGTGCAGGTGATATGTCTGAGTAGACGCGTGATCGCAGAGCTCCCTAGAATTCTTTAAAATAAGTGGTATTTCTTTGTAATTAGTTGTGAAATAGTTAATCAAATGATTAATTAGCTCAGTGCGCATCCGGAATTTTTCGTCTCGTGAATAAAAAAGTTATATTTCCCGGTTTTTGGCGAAAATCTACTAATCTGTGTTATTAACCAACAGTGCGCATTGCATTAAGGCAGTGATTGTAAAAATGTCAACAAGAAGTTCAAGCAAAACAGACCATGACGAAACTGAGAAGCTCATCAACAAGGTTTGTGCAACTTTTATTTCTCAAATGGAAGCTAAGATAGATTCTAAGTTGAGTAAGCTCGACAATAAGCTCTCTTTAGTGTGTGATTCGTTCAAGAAACTGGATAGTCTCGTCACAAAAAATAGTGAGTCTGTCAATTTACTCCATACCCAATTTGATGTTTTGGAACAAAATAATAAACGCAATTGCTTGCGCTTTTCTGGTCTGAATATCCAGGAGAGTAATGATGAGCTGCCTAATGCTGTCGCGAGCTTTATAACAAAAAATTTAAAAACTCCGTGCAGTATTCGCGATTTAGACTCTGCATTTATTGTTCGAAATAAAGATAAACACAACAGTGATGGCAGTCGTTCTACAATTTTAGTACGATTTTTATCAAATATAAAAAAGTGCGAAGTCTTTGCAGCTAAGAAAATGCTAAAAGGTACGGGAGTTTCAGTATACGAGGATCTTACGCGTGTTAGATATGATTTGTTAAGTGCTGTTAAACATAAATACGGCCAGACCAATGCTTGGTCGGCCGGCGGAAGAATCTATTATTGGGATGCAGTTAAAAAATCCAAAGTATTAGTATCGAGCAAGAACGACTTGTAAACAAACAATGGATCTGTTGGGTACTGCTGGTTTGTTGAGGACTTTGTTCATGGTCGGATACATATCTTTCCTTATCTCGTTAAAAAAATAAATAAAAAATTGTTATTTTTTTATCATTTACATACCATTTGCCTTCTTAAGGATTATAATTTGACTAGGTTTTACATTAAAGATAATTAAGATTGAATTTTTTTTTTCCTTTTTGTATTCTTGATAGAAAATATACATTAAGTTTATGATTATAAATTGATATTAATTATTTATTAAAAATATCAAATACTGGTTTCGCTATATAGTGTAAGTTAAGCATAAGATAAGCTAGCAATAAGGTTACAATGTTATGGAAATTATGCTTAGTGAGATAGAAAAATATAATTTTCCGGATGATTTTCGATATAGTTTATTTGGTTAAAAAATCTATAAAAACTGTATCTACTTATATAATATTTATATTTATTTATTTTTTTTGTTTCCTTTTTTCTCTTCTTTCTTACAAATGGGATATTCTGCGATGTAGTGTCATGGTTAGCGTAGTTAATGGCAATGAGATCAGCTTTTCACACTTTAATGTTCGCTCACTGTATCCTAGTGTGGATTTATTCTCAAATGTTCTAAACGATGAGCAGATTGATGTCGTAGGGTTGTCGGAAACCTGGTTTAGTCCCGGAGTCGCGGACAATGATTTAAAAATTTCAGGGTATCGATTGTTTCGTGAAGATCGGAAGGGGGGTCGTGGTGGAGGCGTGGCGTTCTACGTCAAGGATTACATTAAGGTAAAGCAGCTGGATTTACCACAGGGCAGTAGCAGTTTGGAGAGTATGTGGTTGCAAATTAGGGTAAAGGGTAAGAATATATGTTTCGGTAGTGTTTATCGGCCACCTAATTCAAATCTTAATTTATGTTTGGAAGATGTAGAAAATATTTTGACAATAACAATTCCACAATTTGACTATGTATTCTTTGGTGGCGATTTTAATGTAAATTTTTTAGACGTCCAAAGTAATGCGTACAAATTATTTAACACGTTTCTTGGTAAGTACAGTTTACATCAGTTAATAAAAGAACCGACACGTATAAGAAATACATCGAGTACATTAATTGACTTAGTTATCAGTACATCTCTCGATATATTTATAAGTTCGGAGGTAATTGATATGTCCGATGTATCAGATCATTCTATGGTTACATGCCATTTTAGGGTCAAAAAAGAAAAACCTGCCTTAAAATTTAGTACTTATAGGGATTACAGCAATTTTGATTATGATCACTTTCTCGCGGATCTGGGTAGGCTAAATTGGGGTGACTTTTTTTATTTAAATAACGTTGACACAATCTTAGAAATATTTAATAAGCACGTTGAGAACATACTGGATATTCATGCGCCGATGAAAACTAGTAAATGTACTAAAGCACCTGCACCATGGCTTACTCCTAATCTAAAGTACATGATTAAATTGCGTAAAAAAGCCTTAAGCAAATACAAAAAATGCAAGACCGATGCTGCCAAAAATGAGTATAAACAACTTCGAAACCTCGTTACTTCTGCCGTACGCAACGAAAAAAGGGCATTTTTGAACTATAAATTTAGGACGGATCCAAAAAGTTTTTGGCAAACTTTAAAATATATGAATATTTCTAATAATAAGGGCGATAACTTAAATCAAGTTGAAAATTCTGAAACCCTAAATAAGTTTTTCATTGAGAGTGTACCAAGGCATAACTTTTTAGATGGTAACTTTATAAATAACCACTATTCAAACCAATTGCACACCGGTATAACAAATAAATTTAGTTTTAGCGTGGTTGATCAGAAAAAGATCACTGAGATTATCTCTACTATAAAATCAACTGCTAAAGGTGTCGACGGCATCGATATTAAGACTATATCACTTATTACTCCACTTCTTATTTCTCAAATAACATTTCTCATAAATAAATGCACTGAAACTAATACATTTCCTTCACTGTGGAAACAAGCTAATATAATACCTATTCCGAAAGTCAATAATCCTAATAGTTTATCAGAGTTTCGACCGATCAGTATTCTTTGTACAATGTCCAAAATCCTAGAAAAAGTTTTGCATGAGCAAATTGATCTACATGTTAAAATTAATCATATATTACCTTCAACTCAATCTGGTTTTCGCGCTGCACATAGCACAACTACTGCTCTACTCAGTGTTTCTGATGACATCCTAAAAGCGCTCGACGCAAATCAAACTACTTGTCTTATACTCCTTGATTACAGTAAGGCCTTTGATGTTATTTCTCACCCTATTCTTTTACAGAAATTAAAATATTTTGGTTTTGGAGATGGCGCTTTGAGTTTAGTTGAAAGCTATATTACTGGTAGGAGTCAACGCGTTATTTCTCGGTCAAAAGGGCCATCCACCTTTTTATCAACTGATAAGGGCGTTCCACAGGGTAGTGTACTAGGACCTCTTTTTTTTTCTCTATATACGGCCGATTTTTCACGTCATCTTTTGCATTGTTCATCGCATCAATACGCTGATGATAAACAACTTTATTTGTCGTTTTCACCAAGTGACTCAGTACAATCGATACAAAAGATAAACAATGATTTGAACATTATATCTACAATTTCTAAGGCTCATAGATTGATGCTCAATTGTGCTAAGACAAAAATGCTAGTATTTGGAGCAAACAAAGACCAGTTTTTGAATAATAATGATTTTAAAGTATCATTGGATGGAGTGCAATTAGCGTCTTCTGAGGTAAGTAGAAACTTGGGCATTGAAATGGATGTCAACTTGCGCTTTGAGAAACACATTTCGCTGCTATTAAAAAAATGTTATTTTAAGCTTAAACTATTGTACAGATATAAAGATATTTTTAACACTGATGTCAAATTAAGATTAACTGATTCTCTGGTGCTCTCTACGTTAACCTATGATTTTACAGTGTATTGGCCCATGCTCACTACCAAAAATCAAAATTGTTTGCAAAAGATTCAAAACAGTTGTCTTCGGTATTGTTATGGTCTGCGTAAATTTGACCACATCACCCCTGCTCTGCTGAATTCTGGGTGGCTTACCCTTGATGAACGTTACCTTCTGAATCTAACGAACCTGGTTTATAAAGTGTCAAAAAGTGGTTCGCCTAAAAATATTTAAACGACAAGCTTATAAAAAATAGTGATGTACACGGACGTATAACTAGAAACCGCGAACAATATGCAACCCCAAGACATTCAACTGCTATTTTCCAACGCTCCTTCTCGTTCAATGCTGTCAAGTATTATAATGCGTTGCCAGGCGATGTTAAACTCTGCTCATCTATTCCTGTTTTTAAATCAAAAGCGAAAAATTACATTAAGTCATTGAGAAGCTGACGCTATACAGTGTAATTAACACTAAATAATATATGCTCGACATATTAATTTCTTGTTTTCGTCTTTTTTACTTTTTCTGTTCACCTATCCATTCATCACATACTATAATTATTTACTAAGTAAGTAAGTAAGTAATAGGTAAGCTAAAACATTGTGTATAGATAGTTTTTGCCTTCCTTGGTGGTTAGGTAGAATAGCGATGGCTAGACCTCGCCACCAAAATACAATAGTATACTGTATAAATTTTGTTCATATAAAAAATAAAAGACCTGTTTATTTATTTATTTATTATTTTCTGGGAGCAATTGGTCATATTATGCAAGGAAGCGGCATGACAGAAGTACTCGCAGAGATACAGTGTGTGTATAAAGTCTGGAAACGGCTTAATAACATCACAATTTACTGGCCGATTTAAACCAAATTTGGTACAGTTGTGTAAGAGGATCTAACGCACCGAATGACGATATTGGCGTTGTTGCCAGCTTTTTAGTTTGTCTGAAATTCGAACGAATTTTATATTTTTAAATATAACACCCAGTATATTTTTTCATTTGTAGTTTTACATTAAATTTGTAACACTTTTGGTATATAACATACTTTGTTCATAATATCAGTAGTTTTCAAAATAACTAGTACAATTTAGAAAAGATATATTTTTTATATTAAATGTTCAAACTGTTTTCCCTGTACAGCTTGACAGTTTGCTAATTGAAAATAAAATTTTTCAATTGTGTTGTAAATCATTTCTGGCGTTATTAATTCAAATTCGTCCAAAATTCGACGCTGCAAATCGGCCAAATCTTGAGGTTTTGTGGTAAAAACTCTGTTCTTCAAGTGTCCCCATAAAAAATAGTGGTTAGGCGACAAATCAGGGGACCTAGGTGGCCACTCGTTTGTACCCCCTCTACCGATCCACCTATTCGGAAAAGTGTTGTTCAAAAATTCGCGCACGTTTCGACCAAAATGGGGAGGAGCATCGTCCTGTTGGAAGAATGTACTTGCATAATTTGGACCCATCACATTTCGTATAGTAGGCACTATTTGCGTTTCCAAGAGCTCAAGGTAAAGTTGTGATGTCAAATTTCCATCAATATAAAATGGACCGATCTTGTGGTTACCCAGAAGCCCAGCCCACACATTCAATTTTCCAGGGCGTTGTGTATGATCTTCTATCATCCAGTGGGGATTTTCATTTGCCCAAAACCTACAGTTGTGTCTATTGACTTTACCATTTAACATAAATGTTGCTTCATCCGAAAATACTATAAATTTGAAAAACTGGTTATTTTGGTCAAACCTTGACATCATAATATCACAAAATTCAATTCTTTGCTCATAATCATCTTCTGATAACTCTTGAACTACATGTATTTTGAAAGGGTGATATTTATGTTTTATTAAAACATTATGGACGGATTTGAAGCAGACGTCACTTACTTGAGAAATTTTTCTTAATGAAGAAACAGGGGTTTCAACAACATGTTGTAAAATTTCTAAACTTTTTTCTTCATCTACTACTACTGGTCGTCCTGATCGTCGCCT
Organism: Polydrusus pterygomalis; assembly: GCA_963969555.1. Classification (NCBI taxonomy): domain Eukaryota; kingdom Metazoa; phylum Arthropoda; class Insecta; order Coleoptera; family Curculionidae; genus Polydrusus; species Polydrusus pterygomalis. Next base: position 54,272,600 of record OZ018380.1, on the reverse strand, counting down.
ATCTCTACAATTTCCAGTTTCTTCGAACCGTCGGACAGTTTTTAGAACAGTTGCTTTTGAAATTGGATTTCGGTTTGGAAATGCATCTTTAAATAGATTTTTAACCTCTTCGTAAGATCTGACCCTATCGCCATATCCTCTCATCATAAGAATTTTAATTCTTTCACTTTCAGTTAAAGACATTTTTGCATGTAAAAATGACTGCTTTCATGACTTAACATCAAAACTAAACTAGTGTTTTATTTATTAATAAATAAAACACAATTTGTTGATATTTTCAAAACACGTCGTTATTTCGAAAACTACTGATATTATGAACAAAGTATGTTATACCAAAAGTGTAACAAATTTAATGTAAAAACTACAAATGAAAAAATATACTGGGTGTTATATTTAAAAATATAAAATTCGTTCGAATTCCAGACAAACTAAAAAGCTGGCAACAACGCCAATATCGTCATTCGGTGCGTTAGATTCTCTTACACAACTGTACCAAATTTGGTTTAAATCGGCCAGTAAATTGTGATGTTATTAAGCCGTTTCCAGACTTTATACACACACTGTATATGCGGTAAAATCATTAGAAAAAATAACGTGTGCATATTATGACGATAACAACTTTTACAACTTTTTGAATCGTTATATCTCAGAACCGGTGGCTCGTAGGAAAAAAAATGTTGATACATATTTTATAGATAATTTTATGATTTACAATTTTTGTCTAGACTATTTTTATGATAAAACGTACCGTTTTTTCCAAACACGGGAACGATGGGGAACTTATAAATTTTATTTATAATTATATTTTGAACAATTTTACTGATTTTCAGCTTGTTGTTAATTTATGTACCTTCAGTATGATTTTTTGGTCTAGATTGACCGGACTAGTAAAATATGATTAGCTATTTTAATCAGTATATACAGGGTGTTCCTAAATATCATGTAAATACGAAAAAGGGTAAATCTTTGGCTTATTTAATGACCAATAATTTATATAAACATTGGTCCGCAAACGCTTCGTTGCCGATCTACAGAGTGTTGAAATTTCAAGATTTTTTTTAGTTTTTTCTTTATAGCTCTTGTAATTTTTGAGATATTTAGCACTAATTTGGAATATAGGTTACGCTGTAGGACTTACATTATTGGGCATACCAAATGGTTTTAAGAATCTACAGGGAGATATTTTTTTAGGGGTCATGCCCCTTTTTCTCCCCACTATCTTTTTTTCGGTGCGCCGCTGGTGGATTCTAAAATACAAAATGCATTTTTTTTTGTTTTGTTCCAAAGCATTTTAAATTTTTGTAGTTTTTTCGTATTTACCACCGTTATCGAGAAAAAAAAATAAAAGATTTTCTGTGTTTCGCCAGATGAAATTAATTTTTTTTAAATAATTGGTCTACTATGCCTTGGCTTTATTTGGGTAATCTCTTATTTTTATTAATTTTGTCAGTTCGCATTTGAAATATTAATTTTTTTCCACAAGTGTTTGTAAATTAAAGGTTTAAATTTTAAACTGTAGGGTGTAAAAGTGTTTGTTTAAATATTCGATACTACTTAAGAATGCCAAATTATAGCAATTCTAAAATGGCTGAGATGTATTTATTTCATCTATGGCCTTGCGAATGGGAATGCAACAGAAGCCAGACGTCTGTACCGGGCGAGTCAACGATTGCGCGGAGTAGTTTTATGCCTTGAAGATAAAATTTGTCGATAATAAGCTTTTGTATGAAGGTATGGTTGGATATCTGGCACATTTTAAAAATATTTTGAATTATAAAGCCAAAAGCCCAAAAAGTAGGGTGTAATAAAGTTAAATTTTTTTAAATGGGACACCCTATATTTGAATACATTTATTAATTCTACGTGTTATTTCATACATTTTTATTAATAGTTTAATATACGAAAAAGTTATAGTTCTTTAGATAATTCGACTTTTAATGAAAATTTTGCATTTGCAAGCATCTTGTTATTGTGAAAATGCTACTTAAATTTTGACACTAAGCAATTCATAATTTTTAAACTTACTAAATAAAGTCAAAAATACATATTCACTATGAAATATTTGACGTATCATTTACAGGGTGTTTACTTTCTAGGACCAAAGTCAGAAAACTTCTAATTGAAAAATATCACTTTTTTTAAATGGAACACCCTATATATTTTTCCGTCATCTTATAGCTCGTCATAAACTCTTCAACTTTTGTAAAGAACGTCCTTTCCCTATCTTTAATAGTTTTTGAAATATTTTGAGATTTAGAGATTTAATGTCCTCGTTATAGCATCTTTTGTCAATGCATCACAGTAGCCATGGAAAATAAATGAAAATAATGGCACTGGATGACATTAAGAACAAGTCAATGTTAAAATTAAGCCATTCTACTGTAAAGTTTATTGTCCAGTCATTTTATAAGTTGGTACTCAAAATGAATTTTTCAAAAAATTAATTAATCGATATGATTTATATGTTTTGGGCGAGGCAAATAAAAATTGTCTTTTTGCTGAGCGACTATACAGGATGAAATATCCCGAGCGGCGAACACCCAGTCCTCGAAGTTTTCAAAATCTAATGGAAATGTTTGATTCAACAGGCAGTGTGAAATATTCAAAGCGTAAAGTTGTTAATAGAAGAGCTTCAAATGGTGAGAAAGAACTCGAAATATTGTTACACGTCCAGGAGAATCCCCTAGTTAGTAGCCGTAAATTAGCTTCGCTCGGTGATACCTCACAGTCAACGGCAAACCGCACAACACGCAAGTATAAATATCATCCGTACCATATTAAGTTACATCAGGAATTTCACGATGAAGATTTTTAAAGGCGTGTAACTTACTGCCAATGGTTACGTATCCAAATTGAGGTAAACCGAATTTTTTAAATCTTATAATGTATTCAGATGAGGCTACATTTAGAAGTAATGGTGCTGTTAATAGACACAATATGCATTATTAAGCAACAGAGAATCCACACTGGGTCCGAGAAGTTCAACATCAAAACCTTTGGTGGGTTAATGTGTGGTGCGGCATACTTTACAACAGAATTATAGGGCCATATTTTTTTAATGAACATTTAAACGGACGTAATTATTTACTTTTCTTACAACAGACATTACCAAGATTATTGGCAGAAGTCAACTATGATGAACGTCAAAATATGGGGCTCCAACAAGATGGTGCCCCTCCCCACTTTTATCGTGAAGCAAGAGAATATTTGGATCAGCACTATCCTCAAAGATGGATTGGCCGCGGAGGTTTTGTTGCATGACCACCAAGGTCTTGTGATCTTTCCCCGTTAGATTTTTTCCTGTGGGGCTACATAAAAGATAGGGTTTATGTCACACCACCTACGACAAGGCAGGATATGGAGAATAGGATTAGGAATATCTCTCAAACAATAACACTAGACATGTTATCCAATGTCCGGGAAAATATCATCAACAGGATTGACAAGTGTATTGAACAAGAAGGACATTTATTCAAACATTTATTAAGAAGAAACTGATTTGGGAAAGGGACAGTTATAACAAAATATTTATTTTCTCCATGGCTACAGTAATCCATTGACAAAGGATGCTATAACGAGGACATTAAATCTCTAAATATCAAAATATTTCAAAAATTATTAAAGATAGGGATAGGGCGTTTTTTACAAAAGTTAAAGAGTTTATGACGAGCTATAAGATGACGGAAAAATATATAGGGTGTTCCATTTAAAAAAAAGTGATATTTTTCAATTAGAAGTTTTCTGACTTTGGTCCTAGAAAGTAAACACCCTGTAAATGATATGTCAAATATTTCATAGTAAATATGTATTTTTGACTTTATTTAGTAAGTATAAAAATTATGAATTGCTTAGTGTCAAAATTTAAGTAGCATTTTCACAATAACGAGATGCTTGCAAATGCAAAATTTTCATTAAAAGTCGGATTATCTAAAAAACTATAACTTTTTCGTATATTAAACCATTAATAAAAATGTATAAAATAACACGTAGAATTAATAAATGTATTCAAATATAGGGTGTCCCGTTTTAAAAAATATAACTTTATGACACCCTACTTTTTGGGCGCACCCTGTATAATTCAAAATATTTTTAAAATGTGCCAGATATCCAACCATACCTTCATACAAAAGCTTATTATCGACAAATTTTATCTTCAAGACATAAAGCTACTCCGCGCAATCGTTGACTCACCCGGTACATGGAACGCCATCCAGATAGGATGATACCTGATCATCGAATATTCTCAAATATTCACAGGCGTCTTGTGAAAACCTGGAACTTTTAATAAGAATAACAATGATGCAGGTAGACCACTTGCTTGTTAGAACACCACAGATCGAAGAAGCTTTTCTAAATGAAATAGAAGAAATGCAGGTACTAGCACCAAGAAAATCGATGAACATTTAAATATTAGTCATCAAGTTGTTTGGCGTGTCATGCGTGATTCTCTGCTATACCCTTATCACATTCTAAGCGTGCAGGCGCTTATAGTAGAACTATCGGGTATTGGTGAAAGAGAAGATAAGAGGCACTTTATAAAATAAGGTAGTATTTATTTTTGCACTACATTTAGGGTGTATACACTATACAGCCTCTTATGCTAACAACAATAATCGTAGACTAGACTTAGACTCTATCTATCACTCTATCTATTCTTATTCTCTTTTCCTATATCAAATCAGTCTTTATAAAATACTAAACTAAGTTGAACTTAAACTTGAAGTGTAACGATATTTGTTATTGTTATATTAACTGTTTAAATAACTAATACGCGGTAGTATAGGTTTATACCCTGTACCAATGAAATATGTGTTCATAACAATAACAAATATTAATTACTAATCTTAAATATAACAATTATAGGGTGAAGGTAAAATAGGGGTGAGAACCCTACACCTCCGGCGTGAGGGAAAAATTTTTTTCACTAAGCCAATATCACAGATAAATTCTTTTCTTAACCTAAATTACAATAATAACCTAATCAAAATACATCTTAATTCTATTCTTATGCACTAACACTTGTTTATTGTTTATTTCTATCAATATATTTGGTGATTGTTCATTTATCATTTTATACGGTCCATTGTAAATAGGGTCCATTTTGCTTCCCGCACTGTTGTTTTTTAAAAGTACTTTATCACCACACTTATAATTAACTATCCTACTTTTACTATCATATATCTGCTTTCTTTTGTCTTTTGACGCTATCAAGTTACTTCTAGCATCAGCACATGCTTGCTGAAGTCTATACTTTAACTCTAAGGGATAACTATCGAAATTATACACAGGGTCAACTTCCCTTGAGAAATTCATTGGTAAATGTACCGTTTTGCCAAAAACTAATTCACATGGAGTATACCGAGTTTCGGTATGTACACTATCCCAGCTAGCAAACTAACGTCTTTTTGACGTCGAGATTAGGTCATTTGGGACCTTTAACGTCATTCGACCGAAAAATTACGTCCCCAATACGTACATTTTATTAGGTTGCAATAACGTACTTTACATGACGTCTTAGAAACGTAATTTTATTGTCGTAATAATGTCCCCTAACCAAAAGTACATGTGTTTGTCTAAAAAAAATCGATTTTTTTGTAAATGAGACCTATTGGTTGCCTACCCTGTAACGGCGACATAGGTTTTAGGGAACACCTAGATCAGTAGTTTGAAATTCCCGCTATTTTCTCTCATAGACCAATAAGCGAGTTATAGTCAACCAATTAGGATGATTTATTTGTGTCACGCCGCTGCCACTCGTCAGTCGCCATTTCGCTTGAAATACTGTAAATTCGGTTTGCTGCTCTAAAGACAATTATTATTTCATAATTATTGTAGTTAGTAAGTTAATGTGTTTTGTGGTGTTTTCTTTACTTTACAAGCACAGTAAGTACTAAGTATATAAGTTAAATTGTAAATTTGTTACGGAAACCGTCTGCTGTAATTAAAATAAAGTTACCCGAAAATGGCGTCCCAAATTTTACGTTCTATAAAATAAAATAATCGATAATTATCTTTCAAGAACCCTACGCCAAAATTAATGATTTTTTCATGAATTTTGGCATATGGATTACGAATCTGAAAATCATTTTCGTCAGAAACACGTAGTTTTTGAGGTATTTTTTTTTATCAAAGTGCTATGTTTTTTAGGGTTATGTCACAACCTTAGATTTTTTCAAGTTTAGTTCTTTATTGCATTTAAACGGTTCTATTTTATTTTACACAATGATATTTAAACATGTTTCGCATTAAGAAAAAGCAAAGATAATGTCACTTTATTGGTTTCGCAATTAAAATATTTATTTGAAACATAGTCTAAATTAATTCCTTCATATCAAGAGTGCCGCAGGGCTCCTATTATTATAGCCCCCTTGTATTTGTATTTTCAGTAAAGTGTTTTAATTGCCAAAACACTTTTATTTCGTTATAGCATATGTTTGCTGTAATATAATTTTTCCCTGAGCAGGGAGGTGGTTTAAGCCTGGTAAACAAGAGCTACTAACACCAAGAAAAAAAAGAAGTTTTCTGGCCACCATATAAAGACCAAAAACAATTCAATAGGTCTCTAAAAAGAATTGATGAAGTACTAGATACGGAGACTTGGAGGCTTTATAATGTTAAAAGAATATTTTATGAGACTGGTAAGTTTTTATAAGTAGTATAAACTAAGATATTTACTAAATTTTATATAATAGGTTTTTTTATTGATATGTTCTCAGCACATATAAATTTAAATATATTAAATAATAATATTATACACTAGTCAAGTTATCAAAATTTTAGTGCAACATGGAAAAAATTGACATCCAAAATTTTATTGCTGGAAACTGTTTATGTGGTAAGTATAAACGTAAAAAAGCAAAAATAGACCCCTGGATCGGTCATCCCTTTCCGTGGGGGGTCGAAAGGGGGTGAAAAATGGTGTTTCGTGATTTATGGTAAAAGGAGACGTCCTAGAAAAAAATGTTTCATACAAAACTTGTAGGTCATGTAAAAATCTACTACTTTTGTGAAAAGCACTTTTTCACATAACCTCAAATTTTTTTAGATAAGTGCGAAAAACCGGTTTTTGTGTTTTTTAATTTTCATTTGAAAACGTGTCAACTAATATTTATGAAATTTTAGGGAGAAATAGCTTTTCTTATGACAAATAAGGAAAAAAAAAATTGTTTTTATTTCATGGCCTGTTTTGAAGATATTTGCTTTTTTTTTTTTGTATTTTAAAATTCTTGCTAATTTAAATTTTAATTAACCTAAATTTCTTAATAATTTTTTTAGTATTTTTTCCTATAGAATACAAATAAGTACTTGATTTTAAAAAATGTTCGTAATTTTAAACGAATTATGAACTTATACTAAAATATTCGTTTTCGTATAACTCACTTTTGGCTTCTTGTGCATTTTAAAGGATGTTTTTGCGCCCTGACTTATTTTTCTTTTCATGTTAAAGTGCAACTAAAAACGAAAAAAATTAGCACAACCAAAAGTTTTTAAATTGATTTTTCGAAGGACAAATTTTATTTGAAAAAATACAAAAAAAAAAGCAAATATCTTCAAAACAGCCCATGAAATAAAAACAAAATTTTTTTTCCTTATTTGTCATAAGAAAAGCTATTTCTCCCTAAAATTTCATAAATATTAGTTGACACGTTTTCAAATGAAAATTAAAAAACACAAAAACCGATTTTTCGCACTTATCTAAAAAAATTTGAGGTTATGTGAAAAAGTGCTTTTTACAAAAGTAGTAGATTTTTACATGTTCTACAAGTTTTGTATGAAACATTTTTTTCTAGGACGTCTCCTTTTACCATAAATCACGAAACACCATTTTTCACCCCCTTTCGACCCTCCACGGGGAGGGATGACCGATCCAGTTGTCTATTTTTGCTTTTTTACGTTTATACTTACCCCATAAACAGTTTCCAGCAATAAAATTTTGGATATCAATTTTTTCCTAACATTTTCCAGTCTGACTGGTGTATTAATAATAACACAAGTATTGTTTCCACAACAAATGGTAATATACAATAATATAGTTATTTATATACTATAAAGTTTGGTATTTGTTTGGTTGTGGCTGAGCGATGACAAAGTAACATGTCTTTTACTTGTTTAGATGATTATGATGACGCCTTAAGCAAACTCAAGAGAGCTGAAGATACTTCAGACCTCGCTTCGGACATACAAACAGATACAGAGGAAACTGTTGCAAAAAAAAGAAAAGTCACTAGGCCACTAAGGCTCTTACAATCGAGTGATAAGGAAGAAGAGGTTCGTCAGGTTCCACCTCCTCCAAAAATACGGCGAACTTTATTTGTAGATGGTAATTTTAAAAATTTTAATGATGTAAAAATTAATGACACATTTTTTGAAATTTTAAAACACTTTTTAAAGTGGTTTGTGCCACCTTTTTTAAAATTTTTGCGTTTACATTCTAACACAATAATTATGTTTTATATTTTGCATTTGTTAAACACTTTACTATTTTTCTACAAACTGACATTTTGTGCTAGGTAGAATGGACAATACTAAATTAAAAATCTTTTTGGTCCTATATATTATATTTCTGCCGACAAGGGATAATAGGTTGGGAAATCCCTTATTATTATATTAAAATAATTTATAATTAATATTCCTGTTTGTAGAGAAATAGTGTAGTAATAAGGTATATTTAGTTATGATGATACATACTTTTAATTCACAATTTTCTTATGTCTTCTGTTTTTTAAGAAATTTAAAAAAATTTAAAACAATAATTTCTTTGTAGTTCTAAGGATGGTTTTAAAATAAACCGAAACGTTAACAAAAAGATAGACTTTTAATTAAAAAGTGACTTTTAAATTGCAGACTCTAACCAAACACAGAAGTATAAAGGAGTAGAGTCCCAAAGAAGGGAGTGTACAGCACCAACGGCTGCAACTCCTAGTAATCATTTTAAAGGGTTAGAACCCGTAACTTTACCAGAAAAATCTGGTAAGTAAATAAAATATTTATTTATATTGAGGGTATGCAGTTGGTGTGGCAAAGTTCATGTTATTTCCGGATTAACAGTTAACTGGTAAATTTTGGATGAAGAATTAAAAAATTAAGATAGAACTGTGAATGTTTTTCTCGAAGACATATTTTTAAGGTTCTTGTTTGATGAAATATTATTTAGTAACCTTAATATTTTATTGTAAATATTTTTTAGCTTTCCAAATTATTTTGGAAAATTTATTGGAAATAAAAAGTCAAAATAAATTAATTTTTTCGAAGCTCAACAAGTTGGTTGAGGTAGGAGAGCCAAAAATTAACCCGGAACTTCCAGTGACGCTACCAATTGCCAGCTCAGAACAAATAGACATAGTGGAAAACTTTTTACAAGAGAGGAACCATGAAATATTGCTGCTAAGTATACTTTTTTCGTACAGTAGATAGCATAAGATCAAAAAAAAAATTGTTTTTCAGCTCAATATATCCAATATAGGTATACTTAGGCAAGTAAATTTTCTTGAGCTAAATATATCCTTCAATTTATTTCTTTTGAGTTTTGGTTCCTATAAAAAAATGGCCATAATTTTGCCTTTATCACCGTTATTTGATAAATCTGAAAAATATATTATTAGCCTTTTTAAGTTTTTTTTCTATTGTACAGCGGTATTTTTCGTTAACTTGGGATTTTTTTGGTAAATGCTAAATATTACAAATTATATAATTTATTATAAATGTTTTAGGTTAACTTTTTTCGTGGATGGGGAGGAGAAGGTATAAATTCAAGAACTAATAGAATTTTAAAAGCAGCGTTACAAGATTCACTGGCTGTTTCTTATACTTTTTTTGGAAGAAACAAAAAAGCATTCAACAATTTGAAGATTTGTTCTTGCATTATAGGTAGGTAGTTTTTTACATGAAATTATTAATTTTTTTTGTTTTCTAAGTATATTTTTCATTTGTGATATACAGTTTATCAAAATTTAAATGAAGTAGGTAAGTGAGTGACTTTTACCAATTTACAAGACAGTTAATTTCATAATATTTGTATAAGCGATGGCTTGTGATCTTTATTAAATATTCCATCTTGTTAAAAGAAATTGTTAAGAATATACAAATACCGTTAATATGATTTAGTTATTGATCAAATAAAAGGTATACCGTAAATTTATATAAAGTCGATTCACTCAGTAAACCTGCAAGATGGCCGACATGTCATATGACAAAAGTCATATTCCAGCTAAATAAAATAAATTTTGCATTTTCAATGACTTTTGTCATATGACATGTCGGCCATCTTGCAGGTTTACTGGCTGAATAGACTCTATTATACTTTTATTTTAATTTTAGATGCTGTAAAATCCAGTTCAGAAGTTGAACGTGCAATTAAGATTTGGCTGAAACATGCGCCACAACGATTAAAAGGAAAAAATAAGAATGGTGATTGTAATAATTTTGACTTATCACGCTAAGGAAGAAAAGTTGTTTTAGTTATTTACTATAAGTTATTTTGTTGTTAAACCTCAAAATTGTTTAGTCGCAATTTATTTCCCATTGTTTAAAATGTCGGAAAATAAATTAAAGTTTAAAAAAGAAGTAGTTTTATTTTATTATATAAAGGTCAAAAACAGACCTCACAAGGACGTCAGATTACGTCATAATTGGGTTAAATTAAGGTCACATGCCGACGTTATGAAGACGTCATCAGTTGACGTCATTAGAGAGGTCATATTGGTCATAATTATTTCCAAAAAATCACGTCAAATTAACGTCAGTTTGCTACCTGAGATTATTATAGGAAAAACACCAAAAGGGTATCCAACTAGTCCAATTAGTTGGGTTTTTTGCTATTTGCTTACGTAGGTATGCCCCTAGTGATTTGTGCGAATTTTCTAAAGCACCTATGGTCTGATGATGATAGGCTGTCGAATTTAATGTTTTGATATGAAGTAATTAACATGTTTGCGTAAGGGTTGAAGCTAAGAACTCTGTCCCTTGATCCGACACTATCTCTCCCGGTATTCCATATCTCAAAATAAAGTTTTCAACGAACGTTTTGGCCACTGTTTCCGCTTCCTTATTTTGTATAGGATAAGATTCCACGAATTTACTGAGATCGCATTGTAAAGTTAAAATGTATTTATTATTATTTATATCGGGTTGTAAAGGACCTACTAGATCTAAATAAATTCTCTGGAATGCCGAATTAGCAGTAGTAGTAATGGTCATTGGCTTTATGTTTGGTTTCGAATGTTTATACCTCTGACAATCGTCACATTTTTTGATAAAATCTTCGACATCATGTCTTAAAGCTATCCACGAATAATATTTTTTAATATTGTTGTACATTCTATTTATCCCTGCGTAACCTCCAGTCGGCAATAAATGAAAATCATTAGAATTATCTGTTGCGTTTCGCGATCAGATATTCTCTAAACATTTTTAATAACACAAATTTTTATACCGGTTTCAGTTATCAATTTTATATTACGTAATATATTTTTTAAGAATTGAGCGCTCTTCTCGTCCTTCATTATCACTAATTCGTAAATATTAAATTCATCACATACGGATTTCAAGTCCCTCAACGATCCCTCTAAAGCAAACGCCGATTGGGTGTCCTGAAATTGACGTCCCGTATTATCGTTCCCGAATACAAGTTTCCCAACAGTGGTCTTAGGCCGCGCTGTCGGTGGAGGGTCTTGATTCATGTAAACAATATTTTTATTTTTAAAATAGACGAAATTCCCTATGCTGCAGTAATATTTTTTACTTTTAAATATTTCAATAAATTTCGAATTCGATATTGGACAAACTTCACAAGACTAGAGGTCGTTTAACTAAGTCTACTACTCCCGGGTGATCAATCCGTGCATTCGAATTACAACCTACGTCCTGTGTATTGTCTGTCTGTCGTTTCGCTGCTGCTCTTGTAATGGCAAGCAAAAATGCAGTCGTATTTTTATTTAAGCTTTTAAGTTCCTCCGTATTTAAATCTATGCGCGACAAAGCGTCCGCTATAACGTTGTCTTTTCCTCTTACATGTTTAATAACAAAATCGTACTCTTCTAATACTAATCGAAATTTCGTTAACCTACTAGACGGATTAGTCATACCAAACAGAGAAACTTAAGGTTTACAATGGGTTTCGAGAGAAAATTTCCGTCCGAACAAATAATAAGGTCTAAAATGTTTAACTGCCCATACTACGGCTAAAAATTCTTTTTCTACTGTACAATAATTTCGTTCTGCATTATTTAATGACCTACTCGCGTAAGCTACAGGCTTATCGTCCATGTTGTGAAGCATCCGTTTTTAAAATGAAAATATTATCTTCTGCAAAATTTGGAAATTGTAAAATTGGAGGATTCGCAAGGGCGGTTCTTAATTTTTCAAATGATTCCTGACACTCGCGTGTCCAATTAAAATGAACCATTTTTCTAGTCAAATTATTTAGCGGCAATGATATTTTGGCAAAATTTAGAAAAACATTTCTGTAATAATTTTCAAAAATGCTACAAATCGTTTAGTTTCGTTTGCATCTTTGGGTATACTGTTGAAGGGCTTTAAGTTTCTCCGTATCGTAAAAAACACCATCTACAGATATCACATGTCCAAGATATAAAATTTCCTTTTTCAAAAATTCGCATTTGTTAGGATTCAATTTTAAATTAACTTCTCTTAGCCTTTGAAAAATTAGGGCTAATTTTCAACCCCATTGGAAGGCGGGTCATTTGATATTGTCCCCTATCGGTCGTAAATGCTGTGTACGGCTGACTCGACTTTTCCAAGGGTACTTGGTAGTATCCCTGAGAAAGGTCTAAATGCGAGAAATACATAGCTCCTGATAATGAATCTAAAATTTCAGTTATAGACGGAAGTGGAAAATGTTCATCATCCTTTAGGTTTTTATTAAGAAGACGAAAGTCAATTACAACTCTAAAACCTTTAACGCCTGTTTGATCGGCTTTTTTAGGTACAACCAATAAAGGTGCGGACCACTCGGATCTGGTCATTAATTTGGTCAATTTGCTTTATGTATTTCCGCTTTTTGCGCGTGGGGCAATCTATATGGTTTAACAAATGACGGTGAAGCATCTGGTTTAAGTCATAATGTCTGCTTGTATATATTAGTAGTAGAAAGAGGGTCGTCAGTTAAATGAAAAATGTCTGAATATTTTGCACAAATTTTTTGAATCGAAAAATTTTCCTCTCTAGTTAAATGTTTGGTATTAATTAATTTTAGTAATCTATCTACGCGTTCTAACGAATTATTCTCTGTTTCAAGAAAACAACAAGTTTCATAATCACTAAAATTTACAAGTTTCGGATAAAAATTTTGTAACGTAACTTCTGTGTCACGTGTATTTAAAATTTTTATAGGTATCATGTTACTTTGCGGCTGGACTAAAACACTTGCTATGAAAACACCATCTCCTATTTCTTCAGGTAAAACAATACAATCCTCATTTTTGTTAATTTTGCAAAATTTAATTACCTCGCATCTTGCAGGTATATTAAAATATGATTTTTCTTTTGAAAACATTGGTAATTTTTATTAAATAGGAATGCAAATTTAAAATTTTCGTAATTTATATTTGCATTATATTTTCGGAAAAAATCTGATTCTAAAATACCGTTTATTTTATTTTCGAAGCTATCTATAACATGAAAGTAATGTTTTAAATTATTAGCATTATTTAAATTCAATGTCAAGTTTACAATACCTTGAGAAAATGTTGAACCTGCAACACCGTTTATTTTTATTTTCTTTCCGGTGTTTATAAACTCATTTTTATTTATAAACCTATTAAATATAATACTTATAGTGGCACCCGTATCGATTAACCAATTTAAAACAATATTTTTATAATTAACTTTGATAAAATTTAAACCATTTAAATTTAAAATAATAGATTAAAAATTTTCTTTCGCCTCGAAAAAAATGATCAGCTAATGTAGATTTTGTACTATCACCCTCGCAAGTATTTTCATCCCGCATGCAATATGCCCCATTATTATTTTGAAAATTTCGACCACGATTTTGAAAATTCCTATATTGATCCGAATTATTATTATAGTTTTGTTGCTGAGTAGAGCCTGTGGGTCTCTGTCCATATCTTCCCGAATTTCCACGAAATCGGCAATTTTGTCCATAACGCCTGTTATTGTTCTTATAATTATTATTATTTAAAAAATATTTAAAATTTGTCCGATTTTGTTGTAGAGAACCATTATTTGCGCGCCTATTTTGAAAATGGAATACCCGATGAGTTCCCGTATCTTTCTATTTAAGTTCCTCATCCTTAGCTCCCTTTATCGCATCACGTAAATTATCATAGTTCCGGGCTTTAACAATAGTGCGCATATCGCTACTCTGCAGACCATTTGCGAACACGTTAATGGCAATTTTATTTATTTATTTATTTCGTACGTTACAGGCTTTGACTACCGAACTAGTACAATAAAAACGTATTCTAATAATCTACAACCTACGTATTAGGGCCTATTACAATTAAAATTACACTAAAAGAAGAAAGAAAAATAAAAAAACACAATAAAAAAAAGAGAGAACATACAGTCATTCAAAGTGAGATTACAATAATAATTTGAGTTTCTTCTTGAATGTCGTTGGAGTACAGTTAAAATGAAAGTTTATCGGAATATAGGTGTTGAAAAGATGCATTATGCGATTGGTAATGTTATTTCTCCCGACGTCGGTTCGACTTCTGTTGGTTAAGAACATGTCGTGTGAACGTGTATCACGTGATGTTACTCGAAAGTTTATAAGAGCGAGTAGCTCAGAACAATTTATGACATTAGTAAGTATTTTGAACCCGAATACAAGTGTAAGAAAGATTCTGCGTCTTTCTAAGCTATCGATGTTGATGAGTTGTAAACGCTCGTGATGGGAAAAGTGGCTTTGTTTATTCTCATTTTGTATAGTATAAAATTGGCAAATTTTATTTGGACTCGTTCAATACGCTTAATATGGGTTTGGTAATATGGCGACCAGATTACGCAGCAATATTCAAGATGACTACGCACCAGTGAGAAGTATAGAGATTTCAGTATCCCAGCACTGGCGCATTATGAAGCCTGCCATTTTAAAAGCCTTAGCCGAAATATAGTTTATGTGTTTATTGAATCGTAGTTCGGAGTCGAATATTACACCCAGGTCATTGATTAAGTTAACTCTGGGTAGGGGGGAGCCTGAGATCAAGTAGGAATGTAGGATTGGAGATTTTTTACGTGAGAAAGTTATTATTTTGCATTTAGACAGTGGCGGCTCGTTAATGAAGGGCTCTGGGGCGCCGCCCTCCCTGCAATTATTTCAAACAGAATCCAAAAATACTTTACTTAACCCTTAACTACGGACACCCAGTTTTGTTACACTGATACGGACAGGGAGTCTGACAGACTCCTATTAAAAAATATGCAGTAATACAAAAAATAAACGTTTATATATATTTTTTTTATCAATAAATAATGCACAATATTACAGCATATTACAGCATATATGTTAAATATTTAAAAAAACGTTACATAAATGAACAATATGCAAAATCCTTTGTTTTGTAATATTTTCCAAACACTGTACTAATTCTTATACTCTACTAGTAGAGTGCAAATTTACATCCGCGACCACCCTTCTCTTACACCCCTGCCCCCCTCGCCTACCCTCCCGCGACCTTGACCGCACAGGTGTGCAGGTGTTAATTTGACCTTGAATTGTCCTTGACGGCACAGGTATGCAGGTGTTCATTTGACTTTGACCATACACGTGGGCGAGCGTATTTTTATGGTATGCAGGTGTTCATTCGACCTTGAAGGATGCAACTGTTCTTTGTTAATTTGACCTTGACCATACACCTGGACGAGGGTATTTTTATGGTATGCAGGTGTCTTTTATGTGACTCATTTGACCTTGAAGGATGGAGCTGCTCTTTGATTGTGTGGCCTGGCCATAATGCACGTGGGCGAGCGTATTTTTATAGTATGCAGGTGTCCTTTTATTTATGACACTGTTGCGTTACAAATTTTTACACCTTGAAATATTTCTTTATTGTCGTCATTTATTTGTTCGAAAATATCTAAAGGGATGCAAGTCTGTTTTATTGATGTTACCTTGACCATTATTTTTTCCCAAAAGTTAGATTTGTAATATATTTTGTGTTTTGTTATACCTTTATGTCCTTGAAGGGTGTTATGGGAGATTTTCACACCTTGATGGGATTTTCACACCTTGAAAGAGTGCAGCTGTCCTTTTGTTAGGTATGATTTCGAAGGCGGCATGCCTCTGTTCTTTTGTTATGGGTAATATTGAGCGCTGGCTATTTTTCTTACTTTGTTCTTTATTTAGGTATTCTTGGATTTATTTTTATAGTGGATGCAGATGTCCTTTATGTAACCTTGACTACACTTTTGAGCAGATGTTTATTTATGACATTGGGTTAAGTTTACGCAAGTGTTTGGTTTATATATATATAATATTGAATGAGGTGCAGGCACGTTTTATTTACGATGACCTTGTGTTGGTTCGGGGTGCAGGTGGTTTTTATGTTGTTGAGTTTTGTATACTCTTAAAGCGGCTACTCCTTTTACACTTTGAAGAATTATTTTCTTTATTAACATCATTCTGTTCTAAAATATCCAATGGGGGTGCAGGTATATATCATTCTCTACTATGGTTGTTAAAATAGGGTTTGTGCTCTTTATTATGGGATTATTTAACATTGAGTGCAAGTGTCCTTTTGTATGGGTAACTTTGACTGCTTACAAACATGCTTAATTTTTCTTTCTTTGTTCTTTCTTTGTTCTTTATTTTTATTTCTTTGATAATCTATGCTACCTGTTGTGAATGAAATCCCTTTTTTTAACCAGTAGGTAAAAATTACTTAAATTTATAAGGAGCTTTTTAGTTAATGGAGTTGAATTTGGGTTAATTATCTAGACTTGGCTGTTTTGCATCCAAAATATAATAAATAAAATATTACAATCCACAAAGTTGGATGAAAATTAGATTTAAAGCATATGTTGCTGAATATTGATGCAGATAAGAAAAATTAAAGTGCACACAAGAATTATTACTTCGTCATTGTAATTCATTTTTAAAAATCACATCCAGTAGGTAATACGTTTTTTTATGGAAAATTTATATTTTATAACATATTCATTTATTTTTATCGTATTATTCTTGCTATTTCTTGTTGTCGTATACGTATCAAAATGCATGCTTAATTTATGTCTAAGGATTAATAAAAATCCATATTAGCGGTAAATATATTCTCTTATTTAATCAGACTACTATCCAAATAATGTTGTAGCATACATAAAAAGTTAACTTCTGATAAACCTTTCTTAAAATCCATTTTCCTCTCTCCGTGTCCTATTTTGTGAAATTTTAACTTAGTGCTTTTACGCATTCAAAATTAAAATTATATTATGTACAAAAAGGCATTACAGCTTATTACTCCTTATATCGACGAAGATACGAAAAGTTAATGTGCAGTAAACAAGATTTTTCTCTTATCATTGTAAGTAATAAAAAAAGCAGATATAGCATGTGTTTTAAAATTTAAAAAAAAGCACCTGTATGTACATGAAGAGATATTCTTTATTTATATAATCAGCCCGATTCTATCAATTTAACAAAACAATAGGAATGAGGATCAGCCATCGCCTTTGAATAGTTTCCACTCATGCACGTTTACACAAAAACTACTAAAGCCATCGAACTTATTTCAAGATAATATATTTTTTGTTTATTAAGCAAAGCATCTAAAGCAATTTTTTGTGCATCTACCTTTTATGTTATTGATGCATGCCAAGACTATTTCAAAAATAGTTGCAACCGATCCGCTGTGCTGTCATAAAACTAGCAAATTTTAATAAAACGTGTAAATTTGGATAATTAAAGGATCAAATGTTGTTTATCATGTGATTTTTAGAGCTTTCATTAAGTAAAAATATTAAAATTACTAAATACGGCATATTGGCATAAATTACTGTATATTTTGAAAATAAAAGTTAAAATCTAAAAATTCAGCTGTTTGCCTTTATTGCCCTTATAGTGAAATAAATCGATTATCTAAATTTTAAAACATTCATTCAATGTAAAAAACTTATATTTTTATGTGACTTTAACAAGTTGAAGTGACAAATTTGTCAATTCGAATAATAAAAGGCAATTTTCTGGTGCTTTGGGTCCCCCAAGCAAAAACAATCATACAAAATTTTTACTATTTGGAAAATGAAAGAGTAAGTTGAAATTTCCCAGCTAATATGCAAGAAATAATAACAAAAGCACTGGAATCAGTTTAAGGACTGTGTAGAACCTTTTGCATGAAAAAAAAGCCAAAAATGTAATACTGAATAAGTCTATAAAGTGTAATTTATGTAAATCAAATCAAAAACTAATGTAACTCTTCCAGTTTTAAAAGAAAATCGAGGTGTTGTGCAATAGCAATAAAGAGAGAACCAAAACACAAGTATCTTCAACACTTAGGTGTCTTATAAACCTTTGCAATATTTAATAAAACAAAAATCTTGGTGGCCGATCATGGGCGTAAATTTGACAGGCAACACCATTTTCTAGGGAATTAAAAATGTAATCAGAATAGACTAGTAAATTTGTTGTTATTGACCTTCCCTTTATGAAGCCATGCTGATTAGTGAAAATAACATTTTTAAAACAGTCCTCAAGAAAATCTTTAACTAAGAATTGAATTGGTTTAGGAATAAGTGAAATTTTGGATATGGGCCTGTAATCAGTAACACAATTTATTATACCAACGTTTTAAAAAAGAATGAATTATTGAAAGTCTATCTAGTATTTTGACAAGTCGCATAATAATATAATACTTATTTTTCACTTATTTCTCAAAGTATTTAGTTGCAAATCATCATTTCGTTACTAGGGGCCCATTCTGTTTTCTTTTTATTATAATAATAATAATATTTGAAATGATAATGTATCTAAGAGAAGAATGGATTTATAAGACTTTTATTCTTGGAGAATGTTGCAAAACTTCTGGCTTCATGGGTTTACGCTCAAAAATTTACCAATAAAAATTATGCGAATAAACTATTTTCGAAAGACTGTTGATACAATAATTTAGATAATAACGTGGGAGTGTTCAGTAAGTATAAAACTCTTGTTAGAAGCAATTGTTTTGTTTTATGTCCATCATTCCTCTTCTGTCCCCATTACAATACGTTAATTAGTTGTAGTATATTTACCACTGTAAACCTTCCGCTTTAACAACCAATTCTGACCTGTCACCATACCATAACTGACTTGAATAATATTAAATTGATTAAACTACTGCATTATGAAAAAAAAAAGGTTTATAGACGTAATTCAACAAAAAGATTAATCATGTGTAATGCCTAAATTACTATAGAATTATAATGTAAATGATCCTTAGCTATGTTTGTCGCTAATATTCCCTTTCTTGGTTTATTATGGTTTTTATTTCAAAGGTACTAATTTAAGTTAAAAGAGGGTGATTTTTTGAAAAAAGGATTTTCTTATACCTTTAAGATAATAGGTACGTTAAAACAGGACAAAAATATTATACAAAGTTGTTCACATATCAAATGTACAACGGTATGTCTACGATAAAATGTCTCTAATATAATAATTTCGATTTGAATTTACGCTTGTGGAATACTGGACATTGGTTCTATAATCTTCATTTCTTGAACAATGTATTGATCAAAATTTAACTTAAAAAATAGATTTCTATATATTTTACATCTATTTATGATAAAGTTTGTCTATATTGTTGTTGTGTTTCTTATGTCTGTGTATGAGAGCACTAGCTGACAAAGTTTAAACGGCGATGATTCCATATTATGACTACCTATATTTTTTTATACGAATGCACAAATAAATACTTTAATGGATACGATGATTGGAACTGACCCCTCCGTTTTAATTCTTGAAAAAACACAAAATAGCCGAATTTTTGATAAGTTAATCTGCCCACATTATTGAAGCCATTTTTAAACTTAATAAAAGAATAAAACTCGAATTTGCGGAATCTTTTTCTTTTTTAATAAAAACATGGATATCTTACAATATATTTAAAAAACTAATGCTCGTAAAACATTATATTTTTGTATTATACTGTTTAGACTATGATTTGCATGTTTTCTATATTTCTTACGAAAATTGTCGACCGATGGTGTGTTAAGCAAACATTTTTGTTTGTTTAGCTAAAATGAGTTTTTATCGCTAGTTGTATTAAAACTTTGATTGTGTCGTTTCTTCTTCAAGTGCACATGCTGAGTGCCTGGGATTAAAAAAAAGTATGCTCTGCGACGAAGAGGGTGGTGATAAAAAGATACGTGGGAGTATCTTGGGTGAAGTTTTTAATCTTTGAAATTTTAGGTCTGGTAGAGATTATAGTAACTCTTTGGCTTTTACATACATTTTCTATACATTTTGTCATATTTTTAAACTCTCCGGTTCGATATTGATTTAAAAAGTGACTCACACACATTACAAAAGAGAAAACACTTACAAAAAGTAAAAGTCAGTAGAAATATTCGGGTATTGGGATATTTGATAATTTGGCTAAGTGGCTAATTGGATATTCGGATATTAGGATATTATGTTTTGAGGTTTTTAGGTATATGAATGAGTACAGAAATTAGAATGTATAGGTAGACAAAGTTACTTCACATCGAACATAATACATCAATACAAAACAGACACTTTTGGTTGTATTATTAAATGTTTATTAAAAAATTAGGTTTGCATTACATGCTGATCATATAACAAAAATACATTAAACAAAGGACATGCACAATTTTCATTATTTGAATGATAGAAACATTTAGGGACGTATTTTTTAAGGGCCGGGTGCTCATCCAACTCTATAATAGGTTTGCTTGAATATTTTCTTAAAAAATTAGCTTTTTCTCTGCCCTTAACGTAAATGGTATCAGCCTTTTCTGTCAAGCTTCGTACAATATCGGCAAATTTGTAAAATGGAGGAAATCCGGAATCTCAATCAATGCAATGATAGTGTTGCATTAACCATTTTGTTTGTTTGTATGCCGCTGGTCCTAGAAAGGCCAGATCAAACGGGGGTTTAAAAACATAGTGACTAATTCTATTATTTAGGGATTAGTTTATTATTTTCTATCTTGAATGCTTGGAAGTCCACAACCAGACTAGGGCCAGCCATTGTAACTCGGGAACGAGGGCGACCACTGATGGGCACCAACGAGAGCGTAGGACTCCTAAAGACAGCGCAAAAAATGACTTCCTTATTTCTCTCTGGACTAGCCCCGGAGGTAACGAAAAATGAAATACAGGATTACCTAAAAAGAAACGATCTTGATAGAAACTGCAGCTGTGAAAAGATCTACACTAAAAAGGATAAATACCGGGCCTCCTTTAGGCTTACTGTACCATATAATGACAGCGACAAGTACATGTGTTCCACTCTGTGGCCTACAGGTATTATCATAAACCATTTTCAGAACCTCCAGCGCCAAAATCAGGCGAGAACACAACACAGTCAAACACAAAAAGTCTAAGGATCCTGAGTCTGAATATCAGATCTCTAAGAAATAAGATAAATGAATTTGAAGCAGTTATAGCTGACCTAGACCTCGATGTTATATGCATTACCGAGCACTGGTTATGCGAAGAAGAATTAAGTGTCCTTTAAGTAAATGGGTACAAACTTGCTAGTTATTCAGCTAGAAGGCAGACCTCTGGAGGTGGAACTTTAATTCTCGTAAAATCAAACATAGAGACTTTTAAAAAAAATATAAATAATAACTTTAATGTGGAAAAATGTGTCGAATACTGCTCTACCTATATACAATCTTATAATGTTTATATTCTAGCTACCTATCGCTCACCCTCGGGGCATTTTGACAGTTTTTTAGCGACAATTGCGGAAATTATATCCAATTTTGAACCCAAAGCGAGACTCTTATTGGCTGATGATTTTAATATTCATTTCAATACGGCCCAGGCTGAAACGGTCCGCTTCTGTGATATGGCAGAGAGCTTTGGTCTGAAGCAAACTATATTTCAGGCCACACGCCTACAGAATTGCCTGGATAATGTCATGGTGAGTAGCGATATAGTTGTGTGCTCCGCTGATGTGATTGATGCTGGTGTGACTGATCATATGGGCCAGGTTGTCGAGTGCATGTTAGAGAGAGTGAATGTGGGTTTTGAAGAATCTCATAAAGTCTGCAGGCCAATAACGCAGAGAGGATTATTTCAGTTTTATAATACCATGTGTGCTGTTTCATGGGACTTTATTGGTCAGGGTGATATTAACTTACAGTTTGAGAGGTTTTTGAAGTTATTGGAGAGTGCATACCTTGAATGTTTTCCAGAAAAGAAGTATATTGTTAGGTCAGACCATTCAAATAATATCAGCTGGTTTAATAACCAAATTAGGGAAATGTGTAATCACCTAAGATTCTTAAATGATTTAAAGCGTCAGTACAACTTTGAAGGTGTAGACCAAGAAATCAAAGATTTCAGAAAATTATATAAAGATGCTATACGTGCAGCTAAAATACAAGCAAATGACAATCTTATCAGATCGTCTGCCACCCCAGGTAAGACAATGTGGCAAATAATAAATCAACTAAGAGGTAAAACTACTGTAAACTCCGATAGTAACCACAGCTTAGCCCCTGATGACTTCAATAGCTTCTTTTCAACAATCGCGGAAAACATATTAAAAAATATCCCAAATAAAAATATAAACCCTCTCGATAACCTGGAAGACCTTCCACCTCCTGTGACCTCCTTTTCCTTCACAGAAGTAACGTTTAATGAGGTGAGAGATATAATTGATGCATTAAAAAATAAACCTAGCCGAGATATATATGGTCTAAATGTTAAACTAATAAAAACCATAAAAAATTGTATAATAGCACCCCTTACCAAACTGATAAATATCTGTATTAAAAATAACGTATTTCCGGATTCTTTAAAAATAGCCACTGTCATTCCTATTTTCAAGAAGGGTGATCCTTCGCTACCGGAAAACTACAGGCCCATTTCACTCTTGCCCATTATCTCAAAGATATTTGAAAAGTGTATGGCGACTAGAATAGTGGAGTTTTTTGAAAGAAATAATCTGTTCTCGGAGCACCAGTTTGGATATAGGAGGGGCCGAAATACTGTTCTCGGTATCCTGGACCTTGTCTCGGGTATTTTAGAGTCCTTCCATAAAATGGAATACCACTCTGTCTTGTTCTGCGACTTGACCAAGACTTTTGACTGTGTTGACCATCGTATCCTTCTGCAGAAACTAAAATACTATAATTTCACTCAGAATAGTATCAACTTGCTCGAGTCATATTTGACCCATAGATGTCAGACTGTGGTGGCTGCTGGGATGGCTTCCTCAAGGAGTGAGGTCAGAGTTGGGGTTCCGCAGGGCTCAGTTCTGGGGCCTATACTATTTTTAATTTATATAAACGATCTCCCCATTTCCCCTGATCCTAAACAATACAACATCTTTGCGGATGACACGACTGTGTCAGTTGCATCCGACACTTTAGAAGAATCGATAGAGGGATCCATAGCGGCACAGGACAGGGCTGAAACCTGGTTCTGCTCCAACCGACTCCTGTTAAATGCCGATAAAACTAATAGGGTAATTTTCTCCATGAGAGAAATAGATGTTCCCAACGATTCTGGGGTCCGATTTTTGGGGGTGCTTCTTGACCCAAGATTGCAGTGGGACAAACATGTAGATGCCTTGGCAAAAAAACTAAATAAGAGCCTCTATGTTCTCCGAGGTATTTCTCAATGCGTGTCGTTTGATGTGCTGCGAACCGCCTACTTTGCGATCAGCAGTCAGAATAATCTCTGGTTTGGGATGCAGGGATGATTGTAGAGATGCGTTTATCAATCTCAGAGTACTGACTATGCCTTGTCTATATGTGTATAAATGTCTGATGTATGTCAAGCGGAGCGCGGGACTGTATCGGTCTCACCAGGATATTCATGGCTATAATACCCGGGCAAGGCAGAATTTAGATCCTGCGTATTGGCGTCTGCGAAGATGTCAGGATGGCCCGGGGTACTGGGCCATTAAGTTCTATAATACCCTACCATGGCACGTTAGGGAGTTACCTTTGAGGGTTTTCGCGCAAAAAATTAAGGGTTTTTTAGTATCTAAGGCTTTCTATTCATTCGACGAATATTTTATTTGCGACTTTAATACATTGTAAATGTTATTTCCTTTCTTCTTTTTTCTACCACTTGAAACAATGTTAATGTTTGTGCTACTTGATCTTAACGTTAATTTTAAATTTTTATTGATAGAGTTAAACATTTTTAATCTTGTGTATTGTTTAACAGTAACTAAATCTATGTTGTTAGTGTTCCAAAAATTTTAACCTTTTGTGTTAATTAAAAGTCCATGTGAATCTTTATATTTTACATTTTAACCTTTATTTTAAGAAGGTATCATTTGACGTGTGTAAACAAATTAATGTAATAACATGAATAAATGATTTGATTTGATTTGAACGGTTTTCAAAAAACTAAAATAAATAATGTATGTTGCAGTTGATTTTATCTGCTTCGGGCACTAAACACATAAAAGTTTTCAAAATATTTCAAGGTTGTCCGAAAATATATAAGAGTACCCATATCCCACATGTAAAATATAAGTATTAAATACATTGAATGAATGTTTTAAAATTTAGATAATCGATTTATTTCACTATAAGGGCAATAAAGGCAAACAGCTGAATTTTTAGATTTTAACTTTTATTTTCAAAATATACAGTAATTTATGCCAATATGCCGTATTTAGTAATTTTAATATTTTCACTTAATGAAAGCTCTAAAAATCACATAATAAACAACATTTGATTCTTTAATTATCCAAATTTACACGTTTTATTAAATTTTGCTAGTTTTATGACAGCACAGCGGATCGCTTGCAACTATTTTTGAAATAGTCTTAGCATGCACCAATAACATAAAAGGTAGATGCACAAAAAATTGCTTCAGCTGCTTTGCTTAATAAACAAAAAATATATTATCTTGAAATAAGTTCGATGGCTTTAGTAGTTTTTGTGTAAACGTGCATGAGTGGAAACTATTCAAAGGCGATGGCTGATCCTCATTCCTATTGTTTTGTTAAATTGATGGAATCTCGCTGATTATATAAATAAAGAATATCTCTTCATGTACATACAGATGCTTTTTTTAAAATTTTAAAACACATGCTATATCTGCTTTTTTTTATTACTTACAATGATGAGAGAAAAATCTTGTTTACTGTACATTAACTTTTCGTATCTTCGTCGATATAAGGAGTAATAAGCTGTAATGTCTTTTTGTACATAATATAATTTTAATTTTGAATGCGTAAAAGCACTAAGTTATAATTTTTTCTTCTAAAAAGCTCTCACACATCACAAAATAGGACATGGAAAGAGGAAAATGGATTTTAAGAAAGGTTTATCAGAAGTTAACTTTTTATGTATGCTACAACATTATTTGGATAGTAGTTTGATTAAATAAGAGAATATATTTACCGCTAATATGCATTTTTATTAATCCTTAGACATAAATTAAGCATGCATTTTGATACGTATACGACAACAAGAAATAGCAAGAATAATACTATAAAAATAAATAAATATGTTATAAAATGTAAATTTTCCATAAAAAAACGTATTACCTACTGGATGTGATTTTTAAAAATGAATTACAATGATGAAGTAATAATTCTTGTGTGCACTTTAATTTTTCTTATCTGCATCAATATTCGGCAACACATGCTTTAAATCTAATTTTCATCCAACTTTGTGGATTGTAATATTTTATTTAATATATTTCGGATGCGAAACAGCCAAGTCTAGATAATTAACCCAAATTCAACTCCATTAACTAAAAAGCTCCTTATAAATTTAAGTAATGTTTACCTACTAGTCAAGAAAAGGGATTTCATTCACAAAAGGTAGCATAGATTATCAAAGAAATAAAAATAAAGAACAAAGAAAGAAAAATTAAGCATGTTTGTAAGCAGTCAAAGTTACCCATACAAAAGCATACTTGCACTCTTTCAATGTTAAATAATCCCATAATAAAGAGCACAGACCCTCTTTTAACAACCATAGTAGAGAATGCACCTGCACCCCCATTCGATATTTTAGAACAGAATGATGTCAATAAAGAAAAAAATTCTTCAAAGTGTTAAAGGAGAAGCCGCTTTAAGAGTATACAAAACTCAACAACATAAAAACCACCTGCACCCCGAACCAACACAAGGTCATCGTAAATAAAACGTGCCTGCACCTCATATAGTATTTTAGAACAAAATTACGTCAATAAAAAAAATAAAAATTCTTCAAGGCGTAAAAACCAAACACTTGCGTAAACCCAACCCAATGTCATAAATAAACATCTGCTCAAAAGTGTAGTCAAGGTTACATAAAGGACATCTGCATCCACTATAAAAATAAATCCAAGAATACCTAAATAAAGAACAAAGTAAGAAAAATAGCCAGCGCTCAATATTACCCATAACAAAAGAACAGAGGCATGCCGCCTTCGAAATCATACCTAACAAAAGGATAGCTGCACTCTTTCAAGGTGTGAAAATCCCATCAAGGTGTGAAAATCCGATAACAAAGAGACCCAGACCCTATTGTTACGACTATAATAGCTCTTTCAAGGTGTGAAAATCCCATCAAGGTGTGAAAATCCCATCAAGGTGTGAAAATCTCCCATAACACCCTTCAAGGACATGAAGGTATAACAAAACACAAAATATATTACAAATCTAACTTTTGGGAAAAAATAATGGTCAAGGTAACATCAATAAAACAGACTTGCATCCCTTTAGATATTTTCGAACAAATAAATGACGACAATAAAGAAATATTTCAAGGTGTAAAAATTTGTAACGCAACAGTGTCATAAATAAAAGGACACCTGCATACCATAAAAATACGCTCGCCCACATGCATTATGGTCAAGGCAACACCATCAAAGAGCAGCTCCATCCTTCAAGGTCAAATGAGTCACATAAAAGACACCTGCATACCATGAAAATACCCTCGTCCACGCCAGGGTAGCACCATTAAAGAGCAGCTCCATCCTTCAAGGTCAAATGAGTCACATAAAATACACCTGAATACCATAAAAATACCCTCGTCCAGGTGTATGGTCAAGGTCAAATTAACAAAGAACAGTTGCATCCTTCAAGGTCGAATGAACACCTGCATACCATAAAAATACGCTCGCCCACGTGTATGGTCAAGGTCAAATGAATACCTGCATACCTGTGCGGTCAAGGTCGCGGGAGGGTAGGCGAAGGGGGTAGGGGGGGAGGAGGGGGAGGAGGAGACCCAGAATCCGGGTTTGTACTCTACTTCTACTTCTTTTAAAAATAACAAAAAACAATTGGTAATAAAAAACTTTAAACCTACTGATAACACAGAGTTAAAAAAAATAAAATCAAATTCTAAACGCTAGTAGTAAAAAAATCTGCAGGTAGAATTAAAATACCTTTTTATGCCTATTATTCTCGATCAGAACAACAATTTATACAGCATTTTCGAGAGCACTGCAGGCATAGGTTTACTGCATTTTATGCAAGTGTACGCCGCTTTTCTTTTCAATTGATAGGGACATAATATATAACCATATTTTCTGTGTATTAGCCATAATAGATTAGAATCTTATATTACACAAATACTGACACGGAGTCTGTCAGACCCCCAAACTTGCATAACTCGAAAAAATAAATTTTCACGACCTTACCACAGTAGGCACGTTGCAGAGCACTGAAAATAGGTAAGGTACTTAAAGCGACAGCAGCCATGAACAATTGTGGTGGGAGTAACAGCGCGAATTATGTAGTATAGAGTCTGTCAGACTCCGTGTCCGTAGTTAAGGGTTAAAAAAACAATAAAGCAATGTATGTGAGCAATCCATTAAAATAATTGAAACCAAACATAGCCCTATTCCAGCGGGCAGGCTATACTTATAGACAAGCGAGTTGCGCGCTCTCAAGATTATAATAAGCGCGGGCGACAGATTATTCGTCCCGATTCAACGCGACTTCTCGTTATGACTACGGAGGCGTGACGTCACCTACGTATCGCACAACGAGGAGCTTAACATTTTCCGCCCAACAGCTGTTCGTGACTCGCGATTCGACCTGTCGATGCCGCTCACGTTTTGTTTATTTGTTTTGATTTATTATAGTTACATTATAAAGTGGAAAATTTCGTCTAATATGAACGTCATTGATTTACAGAAGCTTGTGTTTAGTTCTCTGAGCTTAAGTGAAAAACTTGATTTAAAAAATACAAGGCGGCCACTTCCAATATTGAATATAGTACAAGTGAAATTAAAATGTACCTAAAAGTAAGGCACAGTTTACGCGTAAGGTTGACAAAAAATCCTGGATATGCGGTTGTGAGGACAAATTTTTTTTTTGTTTCGTGTGTCTTCTTTTTGACGGGGATGATAATTGGACTATAAATGGGGTGCAGGACTTAAAACATCTTTCAGAGAAAATAAAAAACATGAAAATAGTGCAAAACATCGTTATAATGTGGTAAGTTTTGAGATGTTAGGACAAACTAATATTTTAACTTGTTTAAGTAGTGCTTATGCTGATGAAATTAAAACTCACAACGAGAAAGTTAGAAAAAACAGACACGTACTTTCATAAATAATAGACATTTTAATTTTTTTTATCTAAAGCCAGCGCCCCCCCCCCCCTGACTCACTAGTCACGAGCCGCCACTGCATTTAGATATGTTTAGTTCCATCCTGTTTAGTAGGCACCATTCTAATAGTTTGTTGAGCACTAGCTGCATAAGTGTACAATCGTGGGGGTTAGTAATTTTTCTAAAAATCGTTAGATCGTCCGCGTAAAAAAGAAATTCGCAATTTACAAAAATGTCGGCAAGATCATTAACGAACAGAAGGAATAAGATCGGACCTAAGTGTGAACCTTGGGGTACACCGGATGTCACTGTTATTTCCTTAGATGTGGTACCTTTATATTTGACGATTTGAGTGCGATTGCGAAGGTAACTCGATACCCACGAGAGAAGAGGGTCTACGATACCGAATGATTTTAGTTTATTGATAAGAATGACATGATCCACTCTGTCGAACGCCTTTTTAAAGTGAAAGTATATTGAATCAACTTGTTCTCCTGAGTCCACGAGTGTCGATAAGTAATGTGAATATATACATAAATTCGTCTGGCATGATCGCCCAGGCAGGAAACCATGCTGACGTTCTGAAAGACTGTTGTGTAGATTTGATAGTAACTCGTCAACGATGATGGACTCGAGAACCTGTCCCATGCAATCAAGGCCAGATATGGGTCGATAGTTAGTTACGTCCCCTTTGCTGCTGCCCTTGAATATAGCGGTTACGTAGGCCGACTTCCAGAGAGTGGGAAACTGGCCGGAACTAAGGGAAAGTTGATATAAGTAACTAAGTGAAATGGCTAAGGTGGGGCTACAGTTTTTTACGAAGATAGGCGGGATATTATCCGGTCCTGGTCCTTTTCCTTCGTCAAGATTGATAAGCTTTTCAAACACTATGGAGCTGTTGATTTCGATGTTAGAAATAATTATGTTATTATTGGAAAAGTGAGATGGACTATTAATAGTTGTGGGATCAGACGTATTAAATACTGATTTAAAAAAATCTGCAAAGAAATTTGCAATGATTTTAGGATCACCTGATTCGACATCGTTAAATTTTAGTTTGGCTGGAAAGCCGGAAGAGTTTCATTGAGACCGTAAGTATGACCAGAACGCTTTAGTATTGTTCAGTATGTTATTTTGTGGAGTGCGAATGAATATGTCGTAGTCTTTTTTTATCGAGATTTTTGATTGTGATCTTAATGTCTTGTTGTGGAGCTAGTCGCGTTCTCTTGTGCTTCTTAAAGGCCTTATTTTTGTTATTAATCAGAGTAATAGTTTCATTTGAGAAGTAATTAGGGTATTTTAAAGTTGAAACTCTAGTTTTTGGAACGTATAGGTCGATTGCAATATTAAGAACAGTGTAGAACATTTCAATCGCATTATTAATGTTATCGTTATATATGAAATTCCATTCAATCGACTCAAAGTAATCATTTAAGCGGTTACAGTCCGCCTTATGAAAATTATATTTAAAACACTGGGGATCAGATATGTTAGTTTCTGTGGTATTTGTGCATAGTTCGATTATTAGGGCGGGATGATGAGTGTCAGCTTTTGTTAAGGGTGACATGTTCTTAGAAACAGACATATTACAAATATTTGAGAAAATTAAGTCCAACTTAACATTACTAGAGTTACATACATTGTTATACTGAATGATATCGTAAAAACATACACACAATCGAAGAGTATTTGTTCACATTCATTGTTTGAGATAAAAATCCGTTCCGCTTCAGAGTCAGTGTCGGTAGAAAGTAAATCGAGACAATCACCTCGGTTGGCTTTGTCACATGCTTCAATCTCGATAAAAGAGTTGGTGTAGTTGGGCAAGTTAAAGTCTCCAAATAATAATACCGTAGACGTCGGGAGATGGTCCAGTATGTAACTCACAGATGCTACGAAGTTTTGATAGATCTCGGCCTTCGAGGACGGTGGCACATAGATCGCCGCGAGGATATTATTAACTTTTCCGAACTTCACGCTTATCCACACTTGTTCAAGGTCGTTGTCAGGTACTGTATAGATTGACGATTCAAGGGAAGAATGAACAGCGATATAATTTTCTTATTGACGGAAGTTAATACCTGTACAATTTCCTCATTCCTGTCAGATTGTGCAATGGTTAAGTCCAGAAGTAAATCTTCAATATTTTTACCCAACTCTTCAATCGATTTGCCTTCTTGTTTAACTGTTCAATCTGGCGGATAATGATCCCGCTGACTGTTTGGAGAGAAAATTAGTTTTTAAAGCAACTATGAGATCTTGATTTGTTGCGTATTCCTATTGTGACCGAATTTTCGCGTTACGTGTTAATCGCGCTTTAAGAATGTAATTCGTCAAACTCTTTTTCCCTGCAACGTCCAATAACGAGTCGTATAACTCGATACTGTCAATTAACTCTTTGGTCGTTTTTTCTGAACCGTCCATGCGTGGTAACAGAGTCGCGGTAGTTTTTAAATCAAATTTTTCGGACATTTTAAAAAATTAACACTTTTACAATACAAAAAAAAATATTCCTAACCTTCACAAAAAAATAAATCCCTAACAACTTATCTAATTTAACTTACTACGCAAAGTCTTTATAGTGCTTCTTTTGGGGAGTCCTTCTTGAATTTCATATGGGCCACCTTCAATTCCTCTAGTAAGTACGGTATACGGTACCGGAAAGTACTGGGACAGGGCTGGTACATACTGGGGCAGTCCCAACTTCCTTTGGCTGCTGGACCTTGGCTAGATGTTGGCTTCTGGCTGACATCTATCTGATGACTGTCTTTTTGGCACTTGCTGTTCCCGGCTTGCGTGATGATCACTTCTTCCTTCGTTTGTTTGGAGCCCATCACTTTCCACTTATTTTTAACGCCACTTCAAATTTAATTTTGTACTAAACTTATGTACTTACTGTACATAAGTTCTCTGGCAGAGGATCGCCATATAGTAGAACTATCGGGTATTGGTGATAGAGAAGATTAGAGGCACTTTATAAAAAAAGGTAGTATTTATTTTAGCACTATATTTAGGGTGTATACAGCCTCTTATGCTAACAACAATAATCGTAGACTAGACTTAGACTCTATCTATCACTCTATCTATTCTTATTCTCTTTTCCTATATCAAATCAGTCTTTATAAAATACTAAACTAAGTTGAACTTAAACTTGAACTGTAGCGATATTTGTTATTGTTATATTAACTGTTTAAATAACTAACACGCGGTAGTATAGGTTTATACCCTGTACCAATGAAATATGTGTTCATAACAATACCAAATATTAATTACTAATCTTAAATATAACAATTATAGGGTGAAGGTAAAATAGGGGTGAGAACCCTTACCTTCCTCGAGATTTTCCTTTCAGGATTAATTTCTGCCAGTGGTACCTTAATATCCTAGCAGTCAACCCCAATTTCGATTGTGAAATACTGTTTACCGACGAGGCAATTTTTCAAGGAATTCAATTTTAAATTTTCACAACAAAAGGGCTGGCGAAAATCCACATGAAACACATTTCCAAGAGCTGTTCTCGTTAAATATATGGGGTGGTATAATTGGGGACCATTTGATTGATCCTTTATTTTTGCCTGGTAGACTTAATGATCACTTATACAGGCATTTTTTGCAACAAGAATTGCCTATTCTACTGGAACACTTACCTCTTTTGCTGAGAAGCTTGTGTTTAGTTCTCTGAGCTTAAGTGAAAAACTTGATTTAAAAAATACAAGGCGGCCACTTCCAATATTGAATATAGTACAAGTGCAATTAAAATGTACCTAAAAGTAAGGCACAGTTTACGCGTAAGGTTGACAAAAAATCCTGGATATGCGGTTGTGAGGACAAATTTTTTTTTTTGTTTCGTGTGTCTTCTTTTTGACGGGGATGATAATTGGACTATAAATGGGGTGCAGGACTTAAAACATCTTTCAAAGAAAATAAAAAACATGAAAATAGTGCAAAACATCGTTATAATGTGGTAAGTTTTGAGATGTTAGGACAAACTAATATTTTAACTTGTTTAAGTAGTGCTTATGCTGATGAAATTAAAACTCACAACGAGAAAGTTAGAAAAAACAGACACGTACTTTCATAAATAATAGACATTTTAATTTTTTTTTATCTAAAGCCAGCGCCCCCCCCCCCCTGACTCACTAGTCACGAGCCGCCACTGCATTTAGATATGTTTAGTTCCATCCTGTTTAGTAGGCACCATTCTAATAGTTTGTTGAGCACTAGCTGCATAAGTGTACAATCGTGGGGGTTAGTAATTTTTCTAAAAATCGTTAGATCGTCCGCGTAAAAAAGAAATTCGCAATTTACAAAAATGTCGGCAAGATCATTAACGAACAGAAGGAATAAGATCGGACCTAAGTGTGAACCTTGGGGTACACCGGATGTCACTGTTATTTCCTTAGATGTGGTACCTTTATATTTGACGATTTGAGTGCGATTGCGAAGGTAACTCGATACCCACGAGAGAAGAGGGTCTACGATACCGAATGATTTTAGTTTATTGATAAGAATGACATGATCCACTCTGTCGAACGCCTTTTTAAAGTGAAAGTATATTGAATCAACTTGTTCTCCTGAGTCCACGAGTGTCGATAAGTAATGTGAATATATACATAAATTCGTCTGGCATGATCGCCCAGGCAGGAAACCATGCTGACGTTCTGAAAGACTGTTGTGTAGATTTGATAGTAACTCGTCAACGATGATGGACTCGAGAACCTGTCCCATGCAATCAAGGCCAGATATGGGTCGATAGTTAGTTACGTCCCCTTTGCTGCCGCCCTTGAATATAGCGGTTACGTAGGCCGACTTCCAGAGAGTGGGAAACTGGCCGGAACTAAGGGAAAGTTGATATAAGTAACTAAGTGAAAGGACTAAGGTGGGGCTACAGTTTTTTACGAAGATAGGCGGGATATTATCCGGTCCTGGTCCTTTTCCTTCGTCAAGATTGATAAGCTTTTCAAACACTATGGAGCTGTTGATTTCGATGTTAGAAATAATTATGTTATTATTGGAAAAGTGAGATGGACTATTAATAGTTGTGGGATCAGACGTATTAAATACTGATTTAAAAAAATCTGCAAAGAAATTTGCAATGATTTTAGGATCACCTGATTCGACATCGTTAAATTTTAGTTTGGCTGGAAAGCCGGAAGAGTTTCATTGAGACCGTAAGTATGACCAGAACGCTTTAGTATTGTTCAGTATGTTATTTTGTGGAGTGCGAATGAATATGTCGTAGTCTTTTTTTATCGAGATTTTTGATTGTGATCTTAATGTCTTGTTGTGGAGCTAGTCGCGTTCTCTTGTGCTTCTTAAAGGCCTTATTTTTGTTATTAATCAGAGTAATAGTTTCATTTGAGAAGTAATTAGGGTATTTTAAAGTTGAAACTCTAGTTTTTGGAACGTATAGGTCGATTGCAATATTAAGAACAGTGTAGAACATTTCAATCGCATTATTAATGTTATCGTTATATATGAAATTCCATTCAATCGACTCAAAGTAATCATTTAAGCGGTTACAGTCCGCCTTATGAAAATTATATTTAAAACACTGGGGATCAGATATGTTAGTTTCTGTGGTATTTGTGCATAGTTCGATTATTAGGGCGGGATGATGAGTGTCAGCTTTTGTTAAGGGTGACATGTTCTTAGAAACAGACATATTACAAATATTTGAGAAAATTAAGTCCAACTTAACATTACTAGAGTTACATACATTGTTATACTGAATGATATCGTAAAAACATACACACAATCGTAGAGTATTTGTTCACATTCATTGTTTGAGATAAAAATCCGTTCCGCTTCAGAGTCAGTGTCGGTAGAAAGTAAATCGAGACAATCACCTCGGTTGGCTTTGTCACATGCTTCAATCTCGATAAAAGAGTTGGTGTAGTTGGGCAAGTTAAAGTCTCCAAATAATAATACCGTAGACGTCGGGAGATGGTCCAGTATGTAACTCACAGATGCTACGAAGTTTTGATAGATCTCGGCCTTCGAGGACGGTGGCACATAGATCGCCGCGAGGATATTATTAACTTTTCCGAACTTCACGCTTATCCACACTTGTTCAAGGTCGTTGTCAGGTACTGTATAGATTGACGATTCAAGGGAAGAATGAACAGCGATATAATTTTCTTATTGACGGAAGTTAATTCCTGTACAATTTCGTCATTCCTGTCAGATTGTGCAATGGTTAAGTCCAGAAGTAAATCTTCAATATTTTTACCCAACTCTTCAATCGATTTGCCTTCTTGTTTAACTGTTCAATCTGGCGGATAATGATCCCGCTGACTGTTTGGAGAGAAAATTAGTTTTTAAAGCAACTATGAGATCTTGATTTGTTGCGTATTCCTTTTGTGACCGAATTTTCGCGTTACGTGTTAATCGCGCTTTAAGAATGTAATTCGTCCAACTCTTTTTCCCTGCAACGTCCAATAACGAGTCGTATAACTCGATACTGTCAATTAACTCTTTGGTCGTTTTTTCTGAACCGTCCATGCGTGGTAGCAGAGTCGCGGTAGTTTTTAAATCAAATTTTTCGAACATTTTAAAAAATTAACACTTTTACAATACAAAAAAAAATATTCCTAACCTTCACAAAAAAATAAATCCCCAACAACTTATCTAATTTAACTTACTACGCAAAGTCTTTATAGTGCTTCTTTTGGGGAGTCCTTCTTGAATTTCATATGGGCCACCTTCAATTCCTCTAGTAAGTACGGTATACGGTACCGGAAAGTACTGGGATAGGGCTGGTACATACTGGGGCAGTCCCAACTTCCTTTGGCTGCTGGACCTTGGCTAGATGTTGGCTTCTGGCTGACATCTATCTGATGACTGTCTTTTTGGCACTTGCTGTTCCCGGCTTGCGTGATGATCACTTCTTCCTTCGTTTGTTTGGAGCCCATCACTTTCCACTTATTTTTAACGCCACTTCAAATTTAATTTTGTACTAAACTTATGTACTTACTGTACATAAGTTCTCTGGCAGAGGATCGCCATATAGTAGAACTATCGGGTATTGGTGATAGAGAAGATTAGAGGCACTTTATAAAAAAAGGTAGTATTTATTTTAGCACTATATTTAGGGTGTATACAGCCTCTTATGCTAACAACAATAATCGTAGACTAGACTTAGACTCTATCTATCACTCTATCTATTCTTATTCTCTTTTCCTATATCAAATCAGTCTTTATAAAATACTAAACTAAGTTGAACTTAAACTTGAACTGTAGCGATATTTGTTATTGTTATATTAACTGTTTAAATAACTAACACGCGGTAGTATAGGTTTATACCCTGTACCAATGAAATGCCCTCTTCATTGTTAATTTCAGGTATAGCGGGTGTTCGATTAATTGATTGGTCGTTTAAATTGAGCATTTTAACTTGATTCTGGATGCCTGAGGCACCCGCATCGTTGTCCATTTACGGAGGCAATCTTCCAGTTTCAAAAATGCGTTTTTATTTAATGGCAGCCTGTGTGTGTATCGTTTTCTACGCTGCTGTCAGAAACACTGCACAACACAACATAGGTACAGCACGAACTTCACAAGCGACGTTGTGTTATGTAATTTTTATGGTATTTAAGTTTTAATATTGTTAAATGTTTTCCTTTTATGCCTGTTGTTTTTGTTTGGAGTTTAAATATTTAAGTGTTTGTACAGATCGATGGGCGATCTTATTAATTTACACGCACAAACATCGACATCTCATGGCGATATCTTATCAGATATGAAAGCGCTAAGAATCGCGTCCGTTCTCTACCGAGGTACGGATAAACTATTTTATTTGGTATTGGATTGGATTCGATTTCGATTTGGTATGCTTAATGATGTAAGTCCTACAGCGTAACCTACATTTCAAATTAGAGCTAAATATCTCAAAAACTACAAGAGCTATAAAGAAAAAACTAAAAAAATCTTAAAATTTCAACAACCTGTAGACCTATGTTTATATGAATTTTTAGTCATTAAATAAGCCAAGGATTTACCCTTTTTCGTATTTACATGATATTTAGGAACACCCTGTATAATGTGAAAGCAGATTTAATCCCAGTTGTGTCATCCGCGTATAGAATTCGTTTGGCAGGAATACCTTTTGATACAAAATAATTTTCCAGGTCAAATGTAAAAATTGCAAAAAGCAATGAAACCATTACACCTCCTTGGGGCACACCATAAAATATGACATTAAATTGATCAGAAAACAAATTTTGAACCTTAATTTTTTACGGGGATTAGAGAGAAAATATTATAACCATGGAGCAATATGACCACGAATTTAGTTGTTTTAGTAAAATGATAGCATCAACAAAATCGAAAGCTTGAGTTAGATCGAAGAATAGGGCTAATGTGTAATGATTAGAATCATTTTGTGGGTGTATTCAACCAGGTCGAAAGCAGCTGTGCTTGTACAGTATTTTTTTTTGAAACTCATGTTATGAAGTATTTATCAACCTCTCTGTAGACAGAAAATGTTACGTTGGGTAATAATTTCCTTAAAAAGTTTTGACAAAGATGTTAGGCCAGTTATAGCCCTATAATTATCAACATACTCTGGATCACCCTGTTTAAGTAGTGGAATTGTTTCACCAAGTTCTAGAGCATTAGGAAAAATACCTACAGTAATAGAAAGATTAGAAATATGTTACCTAATTACTAACGCAAAGGTAATGAACTCTGACTTTTCTTTGGAGATTGGGTTGATATAAGAATATTATTTTTCCTTTTTAATTTTTATTGAATTTATTTTCTCTTTGGCTGAAATGTGTAACTAAATTATATAAATATAATAATTATTATTACTATAAAAAATATTGATTCCAAGATTATAATTTGCATGTAGGATAAATTGTTTAGGACTATCTCATTAGGTCATGTTAGTGTAACCCGCTTAAAGAGACTGAATTGCATTCGTTTGGGATTAAATACGGAATTTTTTTATAAGGACATGGGTATTGGGTATATTATAAACAAGTTGCTAAGGAAAAAAAAACACAAATAAACATAAAACTCCATTCTATGTAGGATACTTATTTTTGTTAACAAATTTAATTCTTCTTTCTATTTTTTCTAAAACGAAAATTTCTATACACAGCATGTATATTTTCTTTTGTAGTTATTTTGAATCTAATAACCTGAAGATTGGTTCTATTAACTCTTATTTTTTATTATTTTTTGTGGGCTTGTTATACAAAATATTTATATTGTTTTACTCGCTGATTGAGTCGGATGTGCGGTGCATATTTCCTCCTTTTCATTCCCCTTCGTTGCTACTGTTATAAAGCAGTAAATTATTTCTCTTTTTCGTTGTTTATAATTATAACCTTTTTTTTTTGTTTGCCTTTTATCCTTCCTTAATTCCTCTCTATATTAATGTGATAATGAATCTACTGGTCGGTCATGTGAATGTAAGATCATTATTAGCGAATTTCGACTCCTTTGTAAGTCATGTGGAGGCAAATAAATACGATATTATTGGAGTGACGGAGACTTGGTTACAACCTGGATCTGATGCTGCTGTAAGTATCGACACTTATAATTTTTTTTAGTCAAAACCGAATAAATAAACGTGGTGGTGGGGTTGGTGTCTATGTTAAGAGTCATATTGTCACCGAAACACTAATCTCTACATCTTTCGATTACATTAAATGTCTATGGATAAAACTTAAGCTACAGAGTGACAATGTTGTTATAGCAATTATATACCGTCCGCCAAACTCAAACACTGCACAGTTTTTAAATTATTTAGAGGACATGTTATCAAATTTATACACTGAATATGAGAATATTATATGTTTGGGTGATTTTAACATAAACATGATTAACTCAGAGGCCAGCCAAAGCGCGCAGCTAGAGAATGTGTTTTCTCCATTTAATACAGGGTGGCCCTTTAGTGTGGCAAAGTACAATAGCTCCGTTACTATTTCAAATACATTAAAAATATTAATACAAAAGTTGAAGGGCAGTAAGTGACTTATAACGTAAAATTATTTTTAACTCTATAGGGTGGCTCAAAAAAGCGGAACAATAAAAAATGTACTTTTTTCAAATGGAACACCCTGTATATTTTTTCATTTTTAAATTCCACATAAAATTATAATTATTTTTTATTAAATACATTATTAGTCTATACTTTATAGTTTCCGAGATATTGACTCTTGAAAAGTGACATTTTTTTACTTTGAAAGCTTCTAACTTTCTAACAGTACGTCTTAGAGCAAAACGGCTTACATGTTCCTATCTTCAATTTTTATTATCTTCCCAAAAAATCAACTTCCGGTTAAACCGGATGTTACTCGAAAGCAGGAAATATAGTTGTTCCGGTTTAACTGGAAGTTGATTTTTTTGGGAAGATAATAAAAATTGAAGATAGGGACATGTAAGCCGTTTTGCTCTAAGACGTACTGTTAGAAAGTTAGAAGCTGTCAAAGTTCAAAAATGTCACTTTTCGAGAGTCAATATCTCGGAAACTATAAAGTATAGACTAATAATGTATTTAATAAAAAATAATTGTAATTTTATGTGGAATTTAAAAATGTAAAAATATACAGGGTGTTCCATTTGAAAAAAGTACATTTTTTCTTGTTCCGCTTTTTTGAGCCACCCTATAGAGTTAAAAATAATTTTACGTTATAAGTCACTTACTGCCCTTCAACTTTTGTATTAATATTTTTAATGTATTTGAAATAGTAACGGAGCTATTGTACTTTGCCACACTAAAGGGCCACCCTGTATGTCACAAATTATTAGGGAACCAACTCCTGTATCTCTACTTTCCATGTCTCTGATAGATCTAATATTTACAAATATTAAAAATATAATGGATTCAGGGGTAATTGATTCTAATATCGCCGATCATTTTGTAACGTTCGTAAAGGTTGGATCAGGGGAGGTAAGTGATTCGTCGGTGGACTTTTTCTATAGATCTATAAAGCGTATAAATTTAAACCAATTTCAAGCAGATTTGGAACGATTTGATTGGCATAATATGTTATATATGCGTAATATAGACGAAAAGTTAAATTTTTTGAACTCTGCCATTTTAAGTCTCTTTGACGCACATGCTCCTCTGAAACATTTTCATAAAAATAAAAACTACAGCTATGCTCCGTGGATTACAGAAAACATTAAACTAATGCAAAAATTAAGAAATAAAGCTTTAAAAAAATTCAAAGATACAAAAAACCCTGCGCATTATGAATCTTACAAACAGCTTAGAAACTACTCGACATTTGCCATTAAATCCGAAAAAAAGGCATATCTACGTAATAAATTTCAACACTCTAACGATCGCGAAAAATGGCAGGAACTAAAAAAATTAAACCTAATAAAAAAAAAACTTTAATCTACCATCTAATCTTAGCAACCCAAATACTATAAATAATTTTTTCGTTAACTCTGCTTCTAACTCCATTCCAAAACCTGAGATTTTAGATTTTTATAACAATAATGTTCTGGAAAACATCGATGAGCCCTTTAATTTCAGATTGTCAACCGAAAATGAAATATTACAAATTATAGAAAGTATACGATCTAAGGCTGCTGGTGATGATAAAATCAATATACAATGATTCTTCTCTGCTGTCCTTTTATAATACCTTTTCTTACACACATTATTAATGATTGCATTCTTAATTCCCACTTTCCTGTTCACTGGAAAAAAGCTCAGATAATCCCCCTTCCTAAAATAAATAATCCAACTGAATATGCACACTTGCGCTGCATAAGTATATTGCCCACTTTATCTAAAATACTAGAAAAAAATAATGGAAAACCAAATTAGGCTTTTCCTTAACCAATATAATATTTTACCAAAACAACAGTCAGGCTTTAGGGCAAATCACAGCTGTGAAACTGCTCTGGCCCATATGACTGATGACATCCTTAGGGCATCGAATGATAACAAAGTAAGTATACTTATATCGCTTGATTTTAGCAAAGCATTCGATTTGCTCAATCACCGGATTCTTTACTCTATCCTTCATTATTTGGGTTTCAGCGATGGTGCCCGAAACTTTATACTCTCCTTTTTATCTGATCGTACCCAGCAAGTGGTTTACAATGGAGAGCATTCTGATCCTTTGAATGTAAATGTTGGCGTGCCACAGGGAAGCGTTTTGGGCCCGCTCTTATATATGATATATACATCCTGTTTCTATAAATATCTTAAATATTCTAATTCTCACTTTTATGCGGATGACACTCAGCTATATTTCTCCTTTTTAGAGCAACAAGCAGCAGAGGCACAAAACTGTATAAACTCTGACTTACAACGATTTTATGAAGTAGCTTCGGATCATTTGCTTAAACTTAATCCCAACAAGTCAACCGTAATAATTTTCGGTAACCAAGCCCAGACCGACTTTGTTAAAAATAATGTTGAAATTAAACTTAACAACGACACTCTACCTTATTCCGACACCTGCAAAAGCCTGGGTCTAATACTTGATTGTAAACTTCGTTTTAAGGAACATGTTACATCGAAACTAAGAGCTGCCTACGGAGCTTTAAAATTGATTTTTAGTAAAAGACATTACCTTTCTAAGGGGGTCAGAAAGCTCCTATGCGATGCTCTCGTTCTGTCTCAATTTAACCACTGCATTGGCGTATATTATCCTTGTCTTGATGCGACGGATCGATACCGGATTCAGAAAGTTCAAAACTCATGTCTCAGATTTATACATGGCATAAGACGAAGAAACCATATAACACCATTTCTTGTTGCATCTAAATGGCTTAACATGTTTAACAGGTATAGATTGCATATGTCACTATTTAGCTTTAAGATTATAACGCATAAAACACCACCTTACTTGTATGAAAAAATATATTTTAGAGCTGATGCTCATAATAGGAATCTACGCAGACGTTGTTTACTAACTGTACCACCACACCGAAAAAAGATATTTGAAAGATCGTTTTCTTTTAATATTGCTTATTTACTCAATTCACTGAATAATATTAAC
This sequence comes from Polydrusus pterygomalis, assembly GCA_963969555.1. Classification (NCBI taxonomy): domain Eukaryota; kingdom Metazoa; phylum Arthropoda; class Insecta; order Coleoptera; family Curculionidae; genus Polydrusus; species Polydrusus pterygomalis. Next base: position 54,230,955 of record OZ018380.1, on the reverse strand, counting down.
TTTGGTTTATCCAACCCAGCGTTTAAAAGATCAGTAAAAAACCATTATCTCCGCACGCAGTAGTTTCCACAATGAACGTCACCAGTCCATGTGGATTATAAGTCACATTATTTTCCTGCTCCCCTACCTCCTGCTCCCCCTCCTTTTTCCTCTCATAAAATCAGTAATCTATTTTTACAGCACCAAAATATTATATGTACTACATAAATTTAAGGCTCGAACAGTGTCCAGATCCTTGGACTGGATGTCTGCCCCACTAAGGCCTATTGTTCTACTCTCTTAACAAAATACTAACCCTTTATGTAATTTACATTAGAGTAAACAATAAATGTATTATTATTATTATTATTATTATAATTAAAAATATAATAGAAAGGATATTTAAGGTAGTCCCAGATGGCAATTATTGCAAAAATAGGATTATCGTCTGTGCTAAAATTTATTTTCAAAAGTGTGAAGTATTGAAAAACTATCATCTGTGTCAATTGCTCCCATGTACATTGCGTTTAAATGTAGTTAATTGGTGGTGCAATCATTAACGTGGTGTGAATAGGGATAAGTCTTATTAATTAATTTTTCTAAACTGCACACAAAAAATGAGCCAAAGTGATTACTAATTTCTTTGGGATTAGTTATAAGTAACTGTCACGAATACTTGGGTGTTTGATGTTGTTATGTTTTTTACGCAACCTAGACTATTATTTACGACTTGCCATATTGTTTTTGTATTAAAGGAAGAGTTTATTAATTTAAAATTATTTTTTTTCTAGCTTAATTTTTTCTCTAAATTTCTTAGCACGCTTTTATTGTTCCAGAGTGTCATTTGTTCTTAATGTTTTATGAAGCCAATGCAAATTTCGCGCATAAATTCTTTCTTTCTCTCTTACATTATGACGTCATGTAAGGGAGTCCAGCGCGGGGGGAATCAAACAATAAGTCTTCATTATTTAATTATTAAAGCCGTTTAAAACCCATAAATGCATTATTATTTTAGAGCATAATTACGTTTTGGATAATATAATAATATTATTGTAATGTAAATGGAATAGTCCTGTTTTATTATTGTAAAAAAACTGATCCCCAATTTAAAGGGAGGATACTTAGCGGGGTGATCCTTAACTTTTTGGATCATACTTAAATACCAACGATCTTTTGGGGGAGCGTGATCAACAGTAGTCGGTGCAATAGGTTGATCGGTAATGGTGTCCACAACTGGAAATCATGTTGCAACCTAATTGCCCAACGAGCAACTCGACCAACGGGATCCTTAATAGAATTTAGCCACTTTAGACTGTAGTGGTCTGTAATGACCTAAAATTTTGTTCCTTCGAGATAGGGACGAAGTTTTTCGATGGCAAACAAAACAGCTAAACACTCTTTTTCTGTAGTGGAGTATTTTCTTTCATTTTTATTGAGGTAGCGACTTAGATATGCAATAACGTGCTCTTCGCCATCCTGAGTTTGAGATAACATAGCACCCAAACCAAAATCGGACGCGTCGCACTGCACAGTAAAGGGCTTATCAAAATTTGGACATGAGAGAATTAGTGCCTTAATTAAATATTTCTTTACGGACTTAAAACCTGTTTCACACTCTGAACTCCAAACGAATTTTACATTTTTCCTTGTTAATGCTGTCAAGGGGGCTAATAAGGAGGAAAAATTTGGAACGAATCTGCGATACTAAGAAGCTGCACCAACAACTCTTCTAACTTCAGTTACGCTCTTCGGCGTAGGGATTCGCAATATAGCGTCAATCTTTTCGGGATCGACCAAAAGGCCTGAAAAATTGATAACATATCCTAGATATTTGAGTTCTGGTTTACAAAAATTGCATTTCTCACGGTTTAGAGTTAGACCTGCACGGGTTATACGTAAAAAAACTTCGCGTAAGACTTGTATATGTTCTTCAAAAGTCGAAGTACATATGATGACATCATCAAGGTATACGAATACAATTTTTTTTAAATCAACACCGATGACTCGGTCAATGGGCCTTTGCCAAACGGCGGGAGCATTCGTTAAGCCGAAAGGCATTCTTTTAAATTGGAAAAGACCACGATTGGGTACAGTAAAAGATGTTAAAGGCCTAGACTCTTTGGCAATGGGAATTTGCCAATAGGCTGATTTTATATCCAAAGTACTGAGATATTTTGCGTCGCGCAATTTATCCAGCGTAGATGACACAAAAGGAATTGGGAATGCATCTGGCACCGTAGCTTTATTAGGAATACGATAATCTACGCAAAATCGCCAGCCACCGGACTTCTTTTTAACCATTACGATGGGCGAAGACCACGGAGACTCAGATGGTTTCACGATTTTATCGGTCAACATTTGTTCCAGTTCGGAATTAACTTCCTTTTGCAAAGCAGGGGACAAGAGGATAGGACCGCTGCTTTATCGGCGTAGAATCAGTTTTAATGACAAGTTCCACCAAACTAGTACAACCCAATTTATTTCCCATACCTGAGAAAGATTCATCGATAAAGGTTTCCAAAATCCTTCCCTGATCGGGAGTCAATGAATCAATTGCGTGATTAGCGGAAATTTGTAGACTGAGCTTGTTAGGTGTTTCAGTGCCGAAAGACCACTCACCAGAATAAAGGTCAGGAATAATGTTCATTTTAGACCAAAAATCCACACCAAGAATAAGATTATGTGGGAGAGACGGAATAACCAAGGTCTCGATAAGAACAAGTCTATCACGGAGGCGAATTGGTAACTGAACGGTACCCAGAGTTTGACATGTTTGACCGTTTGCTACAGTACAATTTACTTTTACGTTTTGATCTAATTGGCAAAATGATTGAAAAGCTTTTCATCCTGTATGACCCATAATGGTTCTGGATGAGCCACTGTCAAGTAGACCTTGAAAGGGTTTTCTATAAATCAAGACTTCGAGGAATGGGCGCGAATTTCCTTTAGCAGAAGACAGGATGTAGTCAAGTATAATTTTATTTTTGGATATATCCGCTTGGATGGTAGAAGGAGAAGACCACGAACTTATTGCAGCCTTCACTGATGTACGTTTTTTATACACTCAGGACATGTTCTAGTGGTAGCGTCTGGCTTACCACAGCGATAACAGAATCGACGACGGGGTTTATCACACTATTTGAAACCATGACCGGACTGTCGGCAGTTCCAACACAAAATGGTAGATGAGATCGCGTCTAAAGTCGAAGAAGAAGACGGAGTTTAGAAAGCTGATTTTGAGGGGGGACGTTCAAGACAGGGGAAATAAATAAAAAATACGATGATTTATGATACGCTAAGGCAGGTTCAACAAGATGTCGATAATTAGTTGGAGGTGGGGCAAAACGACGAACGCGAGCTTCGGTTTCTTCAATTGAAGACCTTAGAGCAACAACGGTACATGCCTCAAAGTTGAGTTTTTGAGAAAATCCACTTTAAAGTTTTTAACTAAATCTTCAAATACCAAGAAATATAATAAAAATATTATAACTTAACTATTTGCAAATTTCCAACCGGTCTTTGATGAATGCTGAAAAAATTATTTAAAAAAAAAACATTTTTGCACAAAAAACTAATAGTTTAGTTTAAAAAATGTGGCTTGTACCTTTATTACATTAAGACGTTTCGAAAATACTAACCATAAACTTATTGTAATAATCAGTTCATAACAAGTTTTTAATAAAAGAAAATAAGTATATTTTCATAATTTCAATATATTTAAGGTTAAAAAAAAATCACTAATGTTTTAACGACCTTGTAACAGTAAAAAAAATATTTGGATTAGTTTTATACCTAGTTTAAACCAACAATAAATTTAAAAATAAAAACAACTTTAATTTTCTTCGTTAATATCGCTAAAGTTGTCCAAATGTTCAATCTCATCATCTATAACGTTAAGAATCCCTACATTATTATTTTGAACTACGCCAATCTCCCATCATCAATCCCATCATTAATTTTCCACACTTTTTAAAGCACAAAGGGGATAAGCCACAATTAGATAAAATTCAAAACTTCATAAGAATAATATACAACCCAAACATAATTTTATTTTATTTATAAATACTATCAAAAAAGTAATAAGCAAATGTGTCATTTTAGCGTTAAGCAAATAAAACAACGTCATTAATTTAATATTTGTAAAAGAAAATTTAAGCCACAATAATTTTACATAACAAGGGGATAAGCCACAAATTTTAATTACTCACCTGCACGTCGTCACCTGAAGACGTATCATTCTCACTACCACTTAACACGTAATCTTTGTCCCTTATACTATCAGCAGATCCAAAATCTGAGCCACGATCACTTTCAGAGTCGTCGTAATAATATGTATTTGGTCGAGCCGTCGTGTTAACCGGCTCCGTCATAACATAAATAACGTGGCTTGTACCATTTTTACAGTTAAAATAGTTGATTTCATTTTGAAAGCAAAATGGATTTTGGGAGTTTGTGCCGCGATCTATGTTACAGTAGCGGGGACTTCTATTTCTTAGCTAAGAAATACTACTACTGATGTGGAAAATGAATATAACTAATTTTAAAGAAGATTGTGGCTTGTACCGTTGTTGCTTTAAGGTCTTCAATTATACGACCAAACCTGAGGAGCTCTTGAATGGAAGAAATTGTTCGTGTAGCCAAACGTGACTGAATATACGGGAGTAAGTTACGTCTAATAATCTCAAGACGATTTGCTTCCAAAGCTTACGAAACAAATTTTCCATGGCTACAACAAAACTTAAAACTTTTTCTTATGCACCTTGAGTTCTATGTCGGATTTCGTCCCACAAAGCATATTCATAATCGAATGGCTGAAAGGATTCTTTAAGTTGGCGTACCAAATCATCCCAACTAGAGAAACAACCGGTTCGATACCATAGGAGGGCATCTCTTGTAAACAATTCGGGTGCAGAACGTAACAACTGTTCTTGGGCTACACCGCGGGATAAACAAATTTCTTCTACTCGTCCTAAGAAATCATTTACACTTGATTGACCATCGTATTTGAGATTCCAACGGCTAACATCGTAGAACTGTGGTACTGTTGGCATGGTTGTATAACGAATAGACGGTTCACGATGAGGACCACGCAATGGAGAGAACTGAAAGTTGTCCAGTTTCTCAGCCATATCTACATATGGATCTGAAAAACCTAAAGTGGTATCTCGACGCGTGGAGTTTGCTTCAGCTGCTAACGAAAAATCAGGGTGTTCATCGGCAAACCGAACGTGAGAACCTGAATGGTTGGACTGTCTCCTAGACGTATGAGTAGCAGTAGAATGTACAGGATATTCATACTGAATAGGATCTGGGAGATCTTGTCTGTTTAGTCGCTCAGAAGTTGGAGGGTAAGATGATTCTACTCGTCCTACAGGAGTATATACAGGGTAAGAGTGAGATCTCGCAATCTGGGGATCGTAAGGTGTAGACAAACTACTTAAAGGGACTGCTCGAGAAGGGATTTCAGCTGTATTATGGGGCTGCTCCAAGACGCCAGCTATAGGCTGTCGATCAGCTTAACTTGAAGCCAAGTTTCGAGATAATACAGGGCGATGCATTTTAATGTTTTTAGATGCAACACTGATAGGGGGATCTAAACTTATTGGATATCTGGGAAAATTTTCCAAGGGCTCAGAAGCTAAGGGCGGGGGAATTAAACTTGTCTGTGCCGTATGATTAACTGCATTTCTATGAACATCATCAGAAGGCTCGGAAATCGGATGCTCCGAAACAGAACTACTCGGGGGATAAAACATCATGACCGAGGTTAGGATTATTTAAGTCCAACAAACTGGTATGGCGGGATTGCGTCACGACATTACGAGTAGTGGTTTGAGGAATCGACATTATGGGAGTTTCTTCGAAGTTTAGTTGGCTTTATAAGTCCACACATTGGGATAAAAGTCTTTGCTTCCTGTCCTGTTCGGCTTGTTCGAATGTTTGAATGCGCAAGATTCTCATCCTTACATGGTATAGGACCGTATTAATTCGTTTAATTTCACTATCGCCATTCTGCGCATCTAAATGGGTAATGTCCCTGGACAAGGTAAATAGTTTTTCTCGACAAATGCAGAATTCACTGGTCGCATCAAAACAGAAAGTTTGGGGTGGATCATTAAGTCCGTCACGCTCACTACATAATGCCTCTCTCAGAATAGCTCTCTTTTGAGGAAAAGTACCCGTGGCGGGAAGATTTCTAATAGCAAGTTCTTAACGAATTTCCTCTGATCCTAATAGGTTAACCTCCGTCTTGAAAATTTTACCAAAATAAGAAAACTTTTAAATTTAATCTAAATTAACCAAGCTTAATAATTTATTCCCAAAGATAAAGCTTAAAAAAAATTGTTTACGTGCTGGTCTACACTTAATTTAAATAAAAGAAAAAGAAAAAAAAATTGAAATTAATTAATGTTAGTGTGTGTCTAGAATAGACATACACAGCCGACCCCTACAAAAATAACAAAAAAAAAATTTTTAGGTTATGTATCGCGTACCCTAAACGCGAAATATACGTACACAATAATATTACAGCAATAAAAAAAATCAAATTTTTTTTTATAAACGTTAAATGCCAACAAAAGTCAAAACAAAAAAATTAACTTTAATCAAGTATCGACAAACTTAACACTCAAAATAACTCATCTCATTACTGTTTCTGTAAAGCAACAAGAAAGTTAATGCAAGCCTAACTATATACCATGGTAAAGCTTACAAAAATCATAGTAAAATCCTGCTTTATAAAAAAACATAACCTACTTTCCCACCTATACCATACTCTGCACACAGGTTATAAGGTATATCTTCCCAAAATACACGGGAAAGAAAAAGAGAGAATTTACATAAACAGAATTTATAAATATAAAATAGACTCAAAGCGTTAAACAGTGCAAGTTAAGTTTATTCCTAAACCACTATTTCGGTGTAAACTCACTTAAAATACAGCCAAAATACAATGCAATAAATACAGTAGGCTGCGCATGTGTTCTGCTAAACCAAAATAAAGTATTTAAAAAATGATAATAAACCAAACTCAACTAAGCAATAAAAACCAATAACCACGTTGAAAGTTTAACCAAAACTATGTTACATAACTACCCTTTTGAAAGGCACTAGAAAACTGTCTAAGTATTCCCGTTTGAAAGGCGCCATTTTGTTAAATTGAATTTGACGTAATGTTGCTTTAAATTTAAAATATAGATTTACATATTGGACCAAGGTGGTAGATTTTAAAACAGAAGAAATCTCAACGGAAGTGATATAACAATCACTGTCTTACAGGGTGCCGTCTAGCTCCTTTAAATCGAAGAGTGGTGTGGGCAAACTAAATAAATAAAGCGCCACCTGTTTTGGGGCCCTTAAAGTCAAGACAGTGATTGGTTACAAAAAAAAAAACAGAAAAACTAAAGAAAACCACTCAGTCAAAACAACTAGTTTAATCACCACTCAGCATTAATGAAATCGTAACATAATAACACTACCTATAAATGATGGAATAATGAAATAATAACATAATAATTTGCAACAGCCTGAACCTTAAACATTTAGTTAACTCTTTGTTTTAAAAATTACCAATAATTAATGAAATAGTAAAATAATACCAATATTAAACAGCCTTGTTAAAGTTCAGACACTACTTAAATGAGGAAATGTATGGAAACAGCCTAAACCTTAGACCGCGTAAAAAAACGTTATGAGGTAACATTGGCTGAGCCCCAAATTAGGCCGAGCCTTACGTGTACTCCTTTGTGGAATTCGGAATTAGACTTTTAAAAGTCACGGCCGTCAGATACCAGCTGTTTTCGAAAACCGAAAAATAATTAATTCAAATAGAACAGAGGTTTTGTGTTCTGGTTCTCAATGAAACGCGATTAAAATATTAATAAAGTGATTTTAACGGTTAACTAATCTGATGGTAATAATTACTATAAGGCCTACCCAACACTATAACATAATTACTTTTACTACGAATGCATTCGATCCATCGCAAATAGGCCTACTTACTCAGGTTTACAGTTCATGCGTACAGGTTACTTAAAAAGTCATAGTGTAATTTTATCAATTATACATAATTAGTGCCGCAAAATGTATGTTAAAGATACTATAAAAGGAACAAAAGTGAGTTGAACAAAAATATACAGTGGTTCATCAACCCAAAAAGTTGGCCGAGGCCTTAAAGTGAAGTTTATAATAAATTAGGTTATCAGTAATAGGACGTTACAAAGACATAAAACCTGAACAGTTGAAGACTTCTTGGAGACTGATGGAACATGGCTTCAAAGACTGCTTTCTATGCAGTAGTGCTCAATGGTTACACTAGAACCAGGAGCCTCTAGGGTGAAATGCCTGATGAAAGAAGGAGACTACCATGGAGGTTGAAGTCAAGAAAAAGAAGGAACCATCAAGAACTTACTGGAACAGGAACCATAACATCGAAGGTGAAAGAGAACAAACAGCAGTAGAAGAAGAAAAGAAGAAAAAGAAGGCCTGTAACAAAACCATGTTTTAGAGAACATAATTAGAAAGGTAGGAATCTAAATGTTATTTTAGTGGCTTAGTTACTAATATTGTCTTATATAGTAGTGTCTTATAAGTGAAATGGGGAACTTACCGAAGATGGTGGATGGCCTTTTTGTTGAACAGCAATTCAGAAAATTGAGGTTTAACCTATTACACCTGTATTTAAATCGTTAACAATAGGCAGAATGGCACAGGAAACGTTCTGCCACCAACTTACTGGCTAGGACACTCAATTTACTTATTTTAAATGGCAAAAATGCCCTGGGAAGCCTCAACACGCACACTGCAAGAGGACTTTTTCCCACTAAAATGGTTTTTCTGTCCAGAAAAAGGCGGTAAGTTCTGGCGTCGGATTTTTAGGGATTTTTACTTGATAACCAAATGATTGACATTTTGACACCTAAGTACTGACATTTCCAAAACAATAATAAAGTATTTTAAATCTATATATTTCTAATTAATTTGTGCCTAATTTTGCCCAAAACGGCCAGATAAAGAATTTCTCTTTTAAATAACCTCAGTAAGGTACAGTAATTTTACAGAGAAAGGGTCTCCTATCAACTTAACCTACGTTGCCTTGTCGATACTAACTTAACTAATTTTAGGGCTCGAAACAATAATAATAAAAATATAATAACAACACCAAGTGGAGTAGTAAACAGGCTATGGGAGCTTCTATGGAATATCAAGAGGGATAAGAATAAGCTTTCTTGGGAATATTGACAACTGATACACTCAACAAGTACCTCGTGATAGGATATCAGGTAGGCTGTGATAAATAAATGACTAATCAACAGGAAGACTAGTTAACCATTATTATATGCTAAAACATTTAATGAACCTGCTCTATGATAGCTTAACCTAAATTTACCAATGAAAACTATACCAGTGACCGATAAAATACTAATTACATTCTGTTATTTTTAGAAAACGAAGCACTCTGCAAGAAGCATTACTAGAGATAACAATACTTATAAGATACTGACATGTATAGAAGTAGTGCCAATAAATTGAAGGTTTATAGTAGTGGTGACTAATTTTATTTTAATAAAACAAACTGTGGAGGACTGGGTAAATGAATACTAATTATTTATTTACAATTTAGGGGTAAGAAAAACAAAACCATTACACAATCCACAATAGCAAAGAAAACAATAAGAAATCCACAGTGAAAACTTAAAACACAAGAACAAAAATGGCGACAAGTGGGTTCTGGAGTGTATTTTGAGCATATCGCTAAAGAAGGACAGACCGATTACAAGAGGTTTGTGCGCATGCAAAATCCTGTGGGGCGGCAAACCGTGTATTTTTTCGTATTTTTTCACCCATAAAAATTAAATTTTGTTTTCTCACTAGATAAGCTGTCCGTATCTAAAAGAAAATGTCTATGGAAAAACTGCAAAAATTATAAAGTCATTGTTAAATTATAAAATTATACAATACCCATTTAATAGATAACTTTAATCCTTTTGCGACAAATTTTTGGAATAGGTTTTAGTCGTGCAGCAGGCACTTACAAGTTTGCCAACAATATATAGCTATACTATATTATAGTACCCGAACTGAAAATTTAAAAAAAAAAAACAATAGGTACATTAAGAATAAAAGTAAATTTGCGCGCATTTTACAATAACCAGGCATTATACAGGGTGTTAATTAATGTCATGCAGATATTTCAGGGGGTGCTAGTACTTCTCAAAATAAGAAAAAAATGCAAATATATGCACGGTCTAAAACGCGTTATTTTCGTTAAATGCAGGGTGGCAGTTTCAATTTTTTTCTCGTATTTTGCGTTTTCTCTCTTATATTCTGCGATAATTGTTTCAAATTTGGAACATCAACCCTTTTTTTAAATCTCTACAATAAAATATCAAAATTGTCGGTCGCAGTATACAGGCTGTTACATTTTCTTGAATCGGCTACAATTTTATTCATAGATTAAATGCACCTATGCATATTCTTGATTTGTGAATTCAACCATTATTAACCAGTTCAAAACAACTCCGGAAACGTCAAACAAAAAAAAAATTCTTGCAAAATGTTACAAGGACAATAAACAGAATTAACAATTATTGCCTATCCCTTCCTACTATTTTTTTTCTCATATTTATTATTGCGTTTTTTCGCCTACACTTAATTTCCATCGATGGCTGTTTTTGCAAATAAATCGAAAACGGCTACAGATATAAGAATAGTGCAAGAGACCAGAACGCTAAACAAATGAACAGAGAGTTCAAATTTCATACCGGAATTCATACAGGGAGCCAAAAAAAAAATTTCTTAAAGATAAAATTGTAGCCGATTCAAGAAAATGTAACACCCTGTATACTGCCACCGGCAATGTTGATACTTTATTGTGGTGATTTAAAAAAAGGGTTGATGTTCTAAATTTGAAACAACTATCGCAGAATATCAGAGAGAAAACGCAAAATACGAGAAAAAAATTGAAACTTTGCCACCCTGTATAACGAAAATAGCGCATTTTAGACCATTTGCATTTTTTTTTATTTTGACGAGTACTATCACCCCCTGAAATATCTGCATGACATTAATTAATACCCTGTATAAGGTTAGAACGCACATTCTCCCGCTTGTGACGTAATGTGCAGCACTTTAAATTTCAACAGGCTAGTCGGCATACCGTGTATCGTGGTCAGATCCTAGTCTCACATAAGTCATGATATGGCGAAACATGTCTGGGGATCGTTCTGACGAAATGAAAGAAATACCACGCTACTTCTAAGTAATTTAGTTGTTTAGTCAAAAGTCATTTAACAAATAAAATAATTTGAATATCTCGGAACAACAGAAATGGAAAAACTTGTGATTTTCAAAACATTAAAATAAATTGAATTTTAAGGTGACGAACGATGACCCATTATTCGGCATGAGGCGAAAAAGACAGAGAAGATTAACAATCCCTTCCAATTATTCCCCAAGATCAAGTACGTTCTCCCAACAAACTCGTGCAAGCGTGTAAGTACTATAGTCCTTTTCAAGACCTTTTGGAGTAGCACTCGGTAAATTTTTAAAATAACGATAGCGAAAAAGATAAATAAGCGAGTAGAAAGCGATCGCTTTCATTCTAAGTACTCTATAAGCGTTTCTTTATGGGCAAAATAGAGATATACATGATAACAAAATTTGCTTAGTCCATTCTAAAAACATTGAGTTTCTTAACAAAAACGAAGAAATTTCATTTAAATGTAACCTCAATTTATTATCGTTTTTAGATTGTAAAGTGAAAAAAATTGGATTTTATAATAATGATGCCTGTAGAAAGATTTTTGAAAAAAATTATGAAAATGATTAACGTATATGCGAAAATCAGATTAAAACACGTTACGATTAATTATTGTCCCTTCTACTCATTTCTGTAAAGCAGCTAATTCAGAATGAGCTATACTATAATTAATACCAAAAATATATGCAGTGACGTAATTCCTAGCAGATAGACGGTTGCGCTGTGGTAAGTGAAAGGGGAACGTAATCCAGTGGCGGGTATGTTTTTAGATTTCATTTCATGATAAATTTAAAACATTTTTTAACTTTTGATATTTTATAACAATGAAGAATGGTTGTGGATTTTTGGCAGGTCAAATTTAAACATTATTTCACCTTATGTATTCCTACTAGATTTTAATTACTTACTATATTATAGAGATAAAAATTCTTTTCCTTGAGTTAGATACAGAATAGTCATTCTGATTCGGAAACTGAGTCTTCGCTGCTAGAGAACTGTCCATGTCGGTACTAATAACTAGCGGTTCCGTTAGTACATCGACACGTATATCTAGATTCCACATTTTTTGTCTTCCTTTTGTACGTGTGCAATACTCTTTTTACACGCAGCTTCGTTTACGTCCGCATTCGCTTCTTGAAGTAAAATTTTTAAGTCCTTTAATTTATAGTTTGTATTTTTAAAAGCTACTTGGTTTTTGATTTGAACCCATATTAGTTCGATGGGGTTCAGTTCACAGTGATATGGCGGTAAGCGCAATACAGTTACACCCCGCTCGCGCGATATCTCATCAATATTACGTACGTATACTTGGTAAATTCGGCTTTTCGAAGCCTTGCAATGTCTAATAATTGTACTTTTAGCATAATAATATGTGGTTAATGTCCAATATATTTTTAATGTAGCCAGTTTATTATCTCACCTTTTCGGCACTGTGATGGATACTTTCGCATTTCACCATAAGTTTATATTTTAAGTTAATTGTTATAATAATTAATAATACATAAGCAATATTATATTGTTGCTGACCAACGGGGGCAACCCAGGTCAGAATCGGTTTTTGATATAATGAATGTACAATAGATAGAGAATAAAGAAACACTTAAAACAAGCAACACCGTTTTCCTATTTCCCCCCATATAACATGAGTTCGAGCCACCCTTACGAGGCTGCGGCCATCACATGGCGATCCTGCTAGTTGTTACATGGATGGGTTTGTTTTTAAGTGAAATTTTAAAGTGAAGTGCAGTGAACAACCACAAAGGGCTGAAGTTAATAGTGATGGGAAAAAACCAGTCCAAAGAAGAGGTCCTAATTGCTCAGGCGGGCAATAGTGGAGGTGTCACCGAGTCCGGGAGAAAACCATTTACCGAAACTATTAAAATTTTGCTAATCGCATTTGCCATTTTTGCAATTGTTTTATATTGTGGCTACCGAGGAAATAAGGCGCTGGATAGGAAGATACGCAGAGAAATTGTGAGAAGTTAAGAGCTAGTTTAATGGGTACGAAATCTCCAAGGATTAACTGACTGTTCCGCTAAGGGGTCAGCAACGCTGGACAGTGCTAATGTGGTGCAATGCCGTTAGTACTCGCCGTTTAAAAATGGGGATGCCAACACGTAAGCAGCCACGACGTAAAGGATCATAATAAAGCGTTCAACAGAGTTTAAGCTTAGTAAATTATTTTAATGTTTTAGATATAAGTTTAACAAAGTTTAACAAAGTGAAACATGATAAACAATTTAACGTCACTTAGGATATTTAGAAGCTATAGAAGTAGAATATTTTAAAGCTATTGAAGGAAATATTAATTTGTGTAGAAAAATTTTGGTAGATAGGATAAGCGATATTGAAGTTAATAATTAATAGTGATAACATAACATCAGATATGGGTGAAAAATTTGACATTAAAATAGCTACGTCTCTGTTACCGTGTTTGGACGGCACCGAGAGCGTAACAAAGCAACTTATCGATGCTATCGAATTATATTCCGATAATGATGGTAAAAAGCTTTTAGGAAAATACGTTTTGAAAGTTAAATTATCAGAAAGTGCAAAATTAAGATTGAGTTCAACATATGATACGGTTCAGGATTTAGTCACGGACATAAGGGCTCATTTGCTAACTGCTAAATCAGCTGCGTCTATATCCACTCAGCTTCATAATGCTAGGCAAGATAACAAAACCATAGACGAATATGCAAAATGTATCTAGCAACTTTTACTTAACCTAACTTTGGCTCAGGCCGAGGGTGATGATAGGGCTGTGCCAGTGTTACGTAGAGTATATGAGAGCCTTGCTATTAACGCATTTTCTAATGGGTTACGTAATTATGAGGTTAGGACGATAATTAAGGCTAGAAATTATCAACAACTAAAAGATGCAATTATATTATTGATTATGAACAATTTACATTTTCATTTTGGTTAAATAATAATGTAGTAGTTCCCTTAGAATCTAAAGAGGATAAAAGCACTATAATATCAACTAGATGTTAGGTAATTAAGTTTTGTTATACAAATAAAACGGATGGATGTATAGTTATGAATAGTGAGATTTGTGAAGAAGTGTTTGTTGCTAGTTCTATAGTAAAACCTGCTGCGAATAAAATTCCAGTGAGAATATTGAATGTGAATGAGCGTGAGATAAAATAAAAAAAATTCCAACCAAAAGTTGAGAGTGCCTTAAACTATAAGGTATATAATTTTAATGAAAATAATATTTCAGTAGAACGGGTAGATAAAATACTCAGTTTAATAGATTTAAAATCATTGAACAGGGAGGAAAAAATTTCAATTGAAAAAATTTGTGCTAAGTACTTATACTGATATTTTTCATTTGGATAGTGTTCCGTTGACAGTTACAAATTTATACCAACAAAAAATTTAATTAAAACAAGGGGCACAACCGGTGTATGTTAAACCATATAGACTACCGCACGCACAATAGGCTGAAATCCACAAACAAGTCGGGAAAATGTTAAAAGACGGAATAATAGAGGAAGCAAGTTCAGAGTGGTCGTCTCCTCTATTAATCGTACCGAAAAAACCTGATAATAACGGAATTAAAAAGTTCAGAGTAGTTATTGATTATCGGTTGTTAAATAGGCAAATCGATGATTGTAAATTTCCTTTGCCAAATATATCTGAGATATTGGATTCCTTAAGTCGATCAGTTTATTATAGTCATTTAGATTTAGCTCAATGTTATTACCAGCTAGAATTATCTCCTGAAAGTAGACCTTGTACCTCGTTTACTACTGACAGAGGTCAATATCAAATGAAAATATTAGCTATGGGGAGGAAAGTAAGTCCATCATATCTTTCTAGACTTATGACAGTAGCCATGAATCATGTTTTGTTTATTTAGACCATTTAATTTGTTTTGGACATTCTCTTCAAAATCACAACAAAAATTTAATTAAAATATTTGAAATACTTCGACAAGTAAATTTAAAACTGAATCCAGGTAAATGTAAATTTTTAAAAAAGGAAATTCTTTATTTGGGACACATAATTTCTTCTGCCAGATCCAGAAAAAATTAGAGCAATTTCACAATATGCCATACCAAAAAACGCCGATGAGACAAAAAGATTCGTCGCGTTTGCTAATTATTATAGGAAATTTATAAAACATTTAGCGGCAATAGCATATCCTCTTAACCAATTATCTCGAAAAGGAACAAGTTTTAACTGGACTAAAGAATGTCAGGATTCATTCGATATTTTAAGGGGGTAGCTCATGGGTCCTCCAGTTTTACAATACCCAGATTTTTTAAACGAAAATCAATTTATATTCAGAACCGATGCCAGTGGGTTTTCTTTAGGGGCTGTTTTGTCGAATTCGAATGACAAACCAGTAGCATACGCATCAAGAGCATTAAATAAAGCCGAGAAAAATTACTGTACGATTGAGAAAGAACTTTTAGGTATCGTATGGAGTGCGAAACATTTTAGACCTTATTTGTATGGTAAAAAGTTTAAAATATTGACAGATCATCGACCTTTAGTTTATTTGTTTAATATGACCAACCCTCCAAGTAGGCTTACTAAATTTAGATTAATTCTGGCAGAATATGATTTCGTTGTTGAGTATGTTCGAGGTTGCGATAATGTGACAGCGGATGCATTATCTCGTATAGTGATAGATAGTAATGAATTAAAGGAAATGAATACCGGACTGGATGACAGTATAAATGTAATGACGCGAGCGCAAAAGAAAACACAAAATGGTTAAAAAAAAAGTGCGACTCAGAGTGCGACCGTAAATAATAGGCTTGATCACCCTGTAGTTGCGGAAGTATTAAAGCGACCAAGTAATAGAGTTGAATTACGCGTATTTGCAGAAAACGATTTTCAAAATATAAATAATAGTCGACTACTAATAAACATTAAAAAACGTAAGAAATTTGAGAATAATGATATAATATGATAAAGCTTCACAAACTATTTTTTTTTAGACAGATTACCCGATCAGCGTTCGACTTAGGAAAATCGTTGAGGGATCTGAATAAACTATGTAAAATTTATGATATTCCGGAATTATACCTAATGAAAAATGCTAGCAATATTGAATTTATAAACATGTTAAATAAATATAAAAAAGACATAAATGGTACCAATAATAATAATATTAAAATATGCGTGGTAAGAGATTTAAAACGTATTGAAAATTAAGAATTAAAACAATTAATTTTGAACGACTTTCATACACTTCCTACAGGAGGTCATGCAGGTATAAACCGTATGTTTAATAACATTAAGCGGCAATATTTTTGGCCAGGCTTAAAAAGGGACATAGAAATTATTGTAAAAAAATGTGACGACTGTCAAAAATGTAAATATTCTAGACTAAACAGGCACCCTATGACAATAACTTCAACAGTTACGTCAGCATTTCAAAAAGTGTGTTTAGATTTAGTAGGACATTTACCAGTAGATTTACAAAATAACAAATATATTTTAACATTGCAATCTGAACTTTCAAAGTTTATCGAAGCTTATCCCATACCGGATAAAGAATCGGAAACAGTAGCTCATGCTTTTGTAGAAAACTTTATTTTACGTTTCGAAATTCCTTTAGAAATAACTACAGATCAAGGACAGGAATCAAATACATTTAAAGAATGTTGTAAACTTCTTAAAATAAATCAATTAAATTCTACCGCGTACCACCACGAAACCCTAGGTAGTCTCGAAAACTCTCATAAGAGTCTGGGTGCATATATTCGTATGCGAGTAGCAAAGGAACCCAATAACTGGAGTTCGTGGGTAAATTTTTGGTGTTTTTCATACAATAATACAGTTCATACTTCAACACAGTATAGTCCATTTGAACTAGTATTCGGTTTACCAGGTAGAATTCCTTTTAATTTAAAAGATGCTACGCTCAAATTCGCCTTTAAGAGGATTTAAATTTTATTTAAGTATTTTTAAAAGTTAAACATTATTTACCAATCATTTTGAAATAACAAATACTATAAAAGTCAAAAATTTAGACAACTGAAATTAAATAAACAAACCAGTCGTATTTAGCCGAGTTAGAGGGGCCTACTGCCAGCGAGCAAAGTGCCCTAGCTCATATGCCGGAGAATTAGGGAGGGGTAAAACAATTTAAATTAAGGCGCCACTGTTTTTAGGCCAGGCGAAAAACAGAAACCTACCTAGTTGGTGTTGGGTCCTCCAGCTCGGTTAAATAGACAAAAGAGAAACTGACTGAAACCTGAAAGTAAAGGGGTGTGTTGCCTAATAGGGTGACTCAAATAAAACGATAAATTTTAAAATAATACATCTGGGTTTATTGCTGCATTACTCTGTACAAGTTTTCGACGTTACATGATATGTAACGTAACATGCAACGTAAAGGTAGCGAGATCGCAATAAAACCTAGATGGCAAATAGTTACAAAATTGTCAATAAGACAATAATTTCATTCATTGGTTATAACAAAAAAAAATAAAATGGGGTAAAATGTCCCAGTACACTTTTAGGCGCAGGTCAACAATACATAACTGCTAGGTTATTGAAATCTTACTGAGGTCGAGGATTCGACGTTAATTAAAAATAACCAAATCGCCAATTATACCTTAAACAGTACCAACATAATATGACAATCATTAATCATAACATAGTAAAAGGATAAGGAGTACCAGAACGCCTGTGGGCGTACATTAGAGTTGGAAGTAGTGTCCCGTCATAAGGTGTTTAGTCTGCTTCACGCGGGACTGGTACTAGGTCTGGTACTGAGATTAAAGGTATGTTGTTATGATCCGTGACTGGTAGGAGGACCCTAAGAATAAAACAGTACACGTAAGTACCAACCAAAATACTCCCAAAATAAAATATGGCTGAAGGCCTGAACAATAAAATCCAAATTAAATTAATAAAAACCAGCGCTGCACCACCAGAACCTACCTAACCGCAAATATAAATCATTACCAGGCGCATAATATCATAAAACGTACTGCATACCCTTAAAAATAATCGGTGCTAAAATCTAAATTGATTTATAATAAAATACTCGAAAATTGATTCTGCGCATGCGCCACGCACATGCGTGCAAAACCTCTTAAAATCATCAACACTGTAAGTAGAAATGTTTAACAAATAAAAATATTTAAATTGAATCTCAATATAATAAAATACGCTACTAGAGCACTCCAAAATACACAATAATAAAATAAATGAGGTTGCAAACAAGCAGTGAACTTTTAATGAGCTAAATCACTGAAATTGGTAGAAATTGTTACTGCGCATGCGCGACGCACATGCGCGCAGAATCACTAAAACTCATTAATGGGTATGCAGAAAAATAATTTATAAAAATAATCAAGTAATAAACCTCAGTTAAACAAAAGTATGTGACCAGAATAATTAATAAATTCAATAAAACAAATTTAGCATAATTGCAATCAAGTAGTAAACCTAATAAGAGCTAATACGCCGAAATTACAAGAAATGTTTACTGCGCATGCGTGACGCGCATGTGCACAAAATTGTTTAATAATAATTTACAAATCAAAAATAAAACTAAATATTAATGAACATAATCAATTAAACACTTAGGTCTCAAATTAGCAGAAAGCAATAATTAACAAAATGAAATTATCGACTAAGTCAATTAATTACAAGTATGTAAAAATCATTAATTAAAATTAGAGGAATGACAACAGTTGACTACTTGATAACAAACGAAAAAGATTATAAGAGATTATTTTATTTAAAAGAAAGCACATCATTACTTGACGAACCCAGCTCTATAATTAATTACTAATTAAAAAGGATGATATCAATTATTATTAAACAATCAATTAAGTCACAATTTTCAAAATAAACCAAAATAATCAGATACCAAAAATTAGTGTTGAAAGGCCATTGAGCCCTAATTGGAATGTTCCTAGAACAGTGACGTATTGCAATTAAAACTATTTTGACTAAACAGCTGTGTCTTAGAATAACTAATTATTTTAATATTTATAGAATATCACGTATCGATTCTACACAGAAAAAGGTTAATGAGGCCAGTACTATGTAGAATCATCAAACATAAGCATTAGATAAACGACAATAAGTAAAAATAAGTATAGAAAATAAGTTGTTAATTAGTTCATTAAATAATGTTAATTTATTGCTAATTGGAAGAAAATAAAATTACGTCACTATTCCTGTAATTAAAAAAAATCAATCCCAATCTGGGTACTTACTGCCAAAACTCGAGAGTGACAGTTAACCAATTTTTACTTTGTGACAAACTATTTTTCTTTAAAAGGTAGGGGAAGGAAAGCGCCTAACTACCCTTAAACTATTAAACATAATTTATACAAATCAGACATAGAGATGGGCATCAAAAATAAAGATATCGTTTCAATAAAATGGTAAAAACAAGAAAACAGGTGTAATTAGTACGTAACATCAGTCTGAGTAATATTCGGCCACCGAAACAGATTACATGCATATTCATTAGGCTTTTGAGCAATAATACGAACACATTTCTGTCTAGTTGCTGTACCCAGCATCAGCTGTTCTCTGACATGCCCCAATTTAAAAAAGCAATACACTTTATATTAAGATTTATACAGAGCGAACACTCTCAATTAAGAAAAACCATAATGTCGAATCAAAGGTACACGAGCTTAATTTTACTCGCACAAAGCTAGTGACTTATAACGATCTGAGCAGTTGGCCAAAAATTACTTCAGCTCTGCTGGCACAGTTTAGCAATAATACAGCAAAATATAAATGATATATCCGTGAAACAATGAATATTGCATGGTCTGTTCGGGACACGAAGCATGAAAAATTCCACCCTGATTACTCAACCAAAAGGTAGGTAGGTGAATGCAGCGCTAGTATATAAAATCAACTAAGTAAAACAAAATACTAAGGCTAAACTATCATCTGACTGTGACTAATTATAGTGATAGAAATTTGCACGTGTAAAAAAAAAAAAGAAGTTAGGTTAGGTTAAAGAATTTCGAAATTTTGATAAAAATTTTGCTCAAATTTAAAGAAAAGCATTAAAAACATTTATAATTTCGTCGATGCATAGGCAAAATTCAAGTTAACAATAAAAAAAACTTACCCAAAGTTGATCAGGGGTCAAACGGCACGTGGTGTAGCGAAAGCACCATAAAAACGGCCTAGGCCTTGAAAGAAAGTCTCCAAAAACACAACGGCTGCATAGCCAATTAAATAAAACGAAAACTGAGACTTTCTAGACTACATTTGGATCCAAAAATCCCATTAGGAAAAAAATATTTCGGACTTCCAAAGTTTAGTGCGTATTCACTACCGCGCCATGTGAGAAAGTACCGTCTCGAATTTTCCCGAATTCTCTCCAAGACGACCCAGAGCGGGCAGGAAATGACGTGGGTGACAGCCCTGCCAACTACACAACGATAGCGCGCGGACTTCAAATTTTCGGAAGTGCCAAATAACATCGACAGAACACCAAAAAGATAAGTGAATCTTTAGTCGCAGTGAGACACCATTGAGTAACCATTGTACGCAATTCTATTCTTAAAACCGATTGAGTAACAGAAATTAATTAGGTTTTAATCAAATTGTTGGTAAAATAAAACCAAGGAAAAGAACAGTTCCAATAACTTCTCACGGCGCTACAGGTCAGGATAAAATCGATACTCGGATGGCCGATAGTATTGCGCATGAAATTGACAGACGTGACATAAGTAGATCAAAACATAACCAATTTGTAAAATAAAATTCTTTGGGGCATAAAACAAAAAAAAAAAAACAGAGACTTCCACTCCTCAAACAGTGGATTTCCATAGGGAACTCGGGCTTTCAAGTAAGTAGTTAATCCCACAAAACATATAACCTAGCTTTCGTTAGTAAACAAACAGATGTCAAGGTGTCATTACAAAAGGTAAACTTGCCACTTTTAGCTAAGAAAACTACCCTTCTGGAGGTATCACCAGGGTTTTATAGCGGAAACTGGAAGATAATTAGAGTCTAGGCTATATGCCCTTGTTAGTCTACGAAGCATACAAGTAAATAAGCCCCCAAATATGTCATTATCAAGCTAGAGAGACAAAGCTGTTATTAAGAAAATAAATCAGGTTTTTGGCCCCTTTTTTGGACAAGAGAGTGGCCGTAGGCAAGAAATAAGGTAGGCTAAAAAGTTATTTAAGAAATATACCATAGATAAAATTTATACAAAGCTCTAAAGAGGTCAGGATTGAATGTTCGGGTATTCTTTGGAGAGTTAACCCCAAAACCTAGTTTAAACGGGTAGCAAACAGCTTAAGAGTTTTATTTTAGGTGGTACAGCAGTATCCACTTCTACTACTACTCAAGATCGACCCTACAGGGTTCCAGGAAAGCTATAATATACAGGATGTATGGTAAAAGGTAAACAAATGAGACATCGTGTTACAAACCGACAGTAAGAAGGAAATAGTAAGGTAAGAAAGCTAAAAACAAGTCGTCAGGCGGTATTACACATTTTCTTAACAGAGAACGAAAGGTATTTACTAATAAAGAGTAATGTTTCAATGAGCAACTTATTTTAAACGATGTCTGAATAACGAATCTCAAAATTTATCCCATAAAAACTAATAACAATATTGATATGAAAGCTAGAACAATATTATAGTAGAGGTAAAATTTAAATAGAGCCTAACGGCCAATTTTGGTCGTTACAAGCCCCCTCTACTTCGGAAGGAGGAAAACTTTCCGACGATAAGCTAGTAAATCTGACTAATAAACAAAAAGAAAAGAGAATTATTGCGCAAAAAGATATATGAGGGTTACTCAATGGGTCAAAACACTGCTGAATCAATGACAGTAAGGTAATAATAATCACAGTCAATTTAAAGTCAGCCAAAACAAAAGAAAATAAATTCGCTACCAATGTAGCCACCACATAAAGTAATAGTACTAAAAGGAATAAACCAAAAGTAAGGTAATCAAACGAAAAGTATTCCAGTGACTGCTGTGCAGACGGAAACCCCCGGAAACCTCAAGAGAAGCAAGAAGTGGTCGTGAGCCGTTTGTATGGTATAAAGAACCGTAAGTAAAATGCATCAATTAAATTAACTGTCGTGTAAAAATTGGTCTTGAGTTAGCATTGCGTTACAACCAAATGCGTCTTGGAGAACCTCGTTTACTAACCTCATACAAACAACCTCACGGCACGACCCACTACTCCCAAGAGAGACCAAAAGAAACCGACCACACAACAATACCTGGAAGGTGGAAAACTAAAAATACCAAATAGCAGAAAAATAATAAATAAATTGTAACCCAAATGTTCCACCGGTCAAAAGGAAGTGTATTGTAGTACACACTAAACTAAAAGATACATCAGTGTCTAGGACAACTGTGTACCGCAGTCTTTAAAGAAAAGGAAACAAAAAAAAAGGAAACTAGAAAAGGTTGTTCCGAAATGTGTCACTGTCTCCGGCCCGCCGTATCGTACTAACCTGCGAGCGAGGTCATGCGCAGTAGCTTCGCCCTCCTTTGCGCCGTAACGCAATGCACGGACTGTCCCAAATACAGGGTGCAAAGGTCAGACAGCCGCCCCCCACGACACAACTCTTCCCGCCAGGTTTGCCTTCCAGGGAAGACGACGAAGCGACGCCCGGAGACACCCAACACACCTCAGCCTATAAAAACCAATTAAAAGACTGCAAGACGTCCCGTAGGACTGGGTAGAGGTCAAAAATCGGTAATAAGAAAACGTCCTGTAGGACTAAGCAGAAGTCGAAATCGGTAACGGTAAAACGTCCCATAGGACTAAATAAGAGACACAATCGGTATAGAAAACAAAACGTCTAAAAAGACAATGTCGAAATCAATAAGAAATCAATTAATCAGAATCAATCAAAATCAAAAACACTACCTCGTTCTTACATTTTGGATCCAACAGTGGATTAAATCACCATTAAGGTTCATCTGACTCTAAAATCAAAACAACTCAAATAAAACCACAACAAAATCCAAAAATGCAACACTGCAAATCAACCCAAAAATATAGAGAAAGATATAACGTTCTTGTTGCAAACATCCCGTCATGCGGAGTATAAAAATTTACAACCAAAACTTTACCACTAAATCCAAAAGAAGAACGAAAATAGATAAATACGCAAAACGATAAACGTCTAAAAAGACAATCAAAAGCAAAGATTAGACCAGCCGAAACCAATCTACCTAGGCTTACTAAAATAATCAAAGTCATAAATCGATATAGAAGTAAAAATACTTCTTGTCACAAATCAAGGTAATAGTAAGATACTAGAAGTCACGAAATCAAGATACAAGTAAAATACTAAATCAAAATCAGGAAAAATCAATAATAAAACTTGGCATTGCCAAAATTTCACTAAATCATGTCATAATCGGGATATAAACCAATTCACTAAAATAAAGAAAAGTTACAGAGAAAAGGAAATAAAAACCAAAGAGAGAAACCAAAAGTCAACTCATACCAAAGACAGAGTTGTAAATGTACGTGTCTCGTTTCGCGCCAAGACAACAGCACACACAAAGAAGACTGAGTGACTTTCAGATAAAGAAACGTAATGAAGCTATAACTCAATAAGAAAGAAAAAGCGAAGATGAGGGTTCTACGAAATAAATTACTAAATAAAACTGTAATTATGCTGAAGGCTGAAGTGGCAAACTAGAGAGAAAAATTAAAAAGCAAGAAAAATTTTACTAACTATTGATCAGAAACATTAAATAAAAATCTGACAGTGCAGAAGGCATGAATCGTTATTATTCTAAGATAAATCCAAACAAAATATTTGCCACACTAACTGAAAGTAAAACGATAAGTTCACTGAAGGTGAAACATACCAAACTAACAATGTAGTAGACTGCTGAAGGCCTGTCTACCACAAACGACACAGATCAGCAGAAGGCAATTGATCTGTGACCATGCTCTTATAAGATTTCTACTTATACGGGCATGACGTGCGGTGTATTTCTAACTAAATCCATTTGGCCTGTCAAGTTTCGCGCCAAGACAAAACCAAACTTCATTAGAACCCCACATCCGCTGGAGGTGTTAAAGGATGCTAAAAACAAAAAGACAAAAGAGATATGCGAACCCTCATTCGCCAAACAAAACAGATAGGTAGAGTAATTTAAAGTAAAAGCAAACAACCCTTCTATAAGAAAGGTCTTCAGAACATCAACGCAATTACGCTCAGTAAAAGCAAAGGCAATAAGCTAAACACAGCTAAAGTAATAAAGTAAATAAAAGTAAAGGTAGTACGTTAAAAATAAATCCATGAAGGTAATGAAAACCACAAGAGAATTAGATAAACACAATATCAATAAACCAAATTATTCATAGTCAGAACTCTCGCTTAGTTGTTAAACGAAGTTATGTCTATACAGTTTTGAATTTCTTTCCCTAAACTCAAAAACTCAAACAGCAAAAGCTAATCAAAAAGGTCATAATCGGTGTAGAATATATCATCGAAACGACAAAGTCAAAATCGGGGGTAAAAAAAAAATAAGAGTTTATTCCAGGTCACAATCCAGTCAATGCTGACAGGCAAGGATTGTACATTGCTTGCGCATCCGCACAACCAACCGATAGAAGTCAACGCTGAAAGGTATGGATTGTGCATTGCTTGCGCTTGGCACATCTACCCATAGAAACCTAAGAAAAACCCTACTACGTCAACAATCAGGAAAGGCGATCAAACACGCAAAAAGTGTACAAGGCGACTCGCTCAAGATACACAACGATAAGGACACAATCGGTAAGATACCTCATTATTCTGAATCTGGACTCCTAGTGGACACAAATCACCATAAGGTTTATCCACAACTATAACACCAAACAACAAATCAAATCAACCAAATCAACCAAAAATAGAAGCAGAAGTTTGTTTTCAATGCAGAAATCCCGACAAACGGCTTATAAATACTGCAATGAAAACCCCACCAAATCCAGAAAGAAACAACAGAGGTAACAAAAAAGGTACACTCGACGGCGGACCGCTCAAGGTACATGATTCTCTCTAGATGGTACAATACACAGCATCTAGAGAAACCAACAAAACTCATTCTAGGAAGTGAAGCAACAGCGCGGACGCCGAAACCACATCCAAAACCTAGAAGAATACCAAAAAGTCAAAGCAAGGCAAAACAAAACACTCTAGGAAGTGAGGTTATAGCGCGGACGCCGTAACCACATCCAGAACCTAAGTGAATACTACAAAATCGAGGATACGATACTTAAGCAATTGCAAAATTAAGGTAAGGCAATAAAATTAACCAAATGATACGGTAAATAATCAAATCAATAAAAATTAATCATTACTAAGAAAATCAACTAGATAAAATCATTAAACGTCAATAGGGAAAGAAAGTATAGACTGACTTAATAATAAAAATATTAACGTCCCAATAAACATTTTTGGTTGTATATTATTTACAGTTAATGCTATATCACCTACCCTAAATAACTTAGAGTGATATATTTAGTAATAGAAATATTTCTGTTACTTTTATAAAACCCTTAAAACACTTAAATGGGGAGTTTATAAAGGTTGCGGAAACCTTTGTTTAGTAACGCTATATAAATCTAAGTTATCTAACTAAAAGTAACAGAAAGGTTGTAGTAAGCACTATATAAAATAAATAGCGGCGTCTTAACACCTTTAGTGATATAAATTAGTGGTATAAAGGTTATCGAAATATTTCCGTTACCAAAATTTTGTCACTTCTATCTGTTATGTCATTCCCATCTGTCACTTCTTTTTATTGAAGGCGTATATATTTCTCTCTCTTAGGCACACTTTATTAATTATTATTTGTCTTTTTCTGTTTCCACAATATTAAATCGGAATTGGTGTTCAGATTTTGTACAGACTATTACAGATGGCGGTCGCTAAATTAAATAATAAATATAGAAGAAAATGTTTTATAGGTAGTTTGATTTTATGCTTAGTACTCACGTATTACCCAAAATTTAGATGGGAACAGTTATTTACTGCAAAAATAGAAGGAATACTTCCAAAAAATGCAGGGGCCCTTAAAATACCCAATAACAATCAAATTTAGGTCAGGTTTTCAGTAAAATATATGTTTTTTTTTTTTAATTTTACGACGATTTAACACCAAATGTTATTAGTATATGCCACCATTGGATACGTAAGCGTTTATTTCGTATTGATTGTTGTCAAATTTTGTGTTTTTGTAACGTCCCTTTTTAATAGTTCTAAATTTAACTAAACAATCATGGCGGAATCAATGTAGTAACGACATAAACGTTGGAATGCATAATATCACCCATGGTGACCTTATATAACGAATAGTAACATTTTATACATTTAACACCATTATGTTACTTAAATTTATTTAACATTATCGTTACGATAGGTAACCTTCGTTATTCTCGTATCAGAAAAATTGAGTGTGTTTATTAGTCGTACGGGTTTAAACTGCTAATAAAAATACTTTAAATCAAAGATATTGATGAAAAATCAAAGATATTGATGAAAAAAGAAAATAAAAGTATTACTTATAACATCTTCCAAGACATTACATGGACTTGCATCTGCAGTAGAAATTATTTTTTTAACTTGACACTGCCAACGGATTTTAAGGTTATGACCACTAATAATCCTGGTTGAGGAGCCTGATGGCACAGAATTTAAAATTTGCTTAAAGTTTTTCGAAATTTTACGGCGAAATGAAGTGCTGTGTTTTATTTTTTCCAATTATTCATTGTAAAATACGAGAAATATCAAAAACCTTACGTGTTTGCGTTCAAATATGACAGACGGCCATTTTATAGACAAGAAAGTTTATTGGGCCTATAGGAAAAATTTGTGTTACTTATAGTGTTGGCGAAGTTGTATAGAAGAAGCGGTCGTTACTGATATATCACCAAGAGTTTCATATTATACCATAGCCAACACTACCATTTGCCAGTTTTTATTATGGTGATCAATAGTACTTCTACATAACTAAAAGTATTTAAGTTGTATAAATGAGGCAACGGCAAACCTTATATAACCTGTTTATAAAACCATTGGTAACGATTACTACAAGTTTTATAAAATGGTGATGGAAATAGTTACGTTGCCTTCTTATATACTTGTAGGTTATAGTGATTTTATAAACCCGTTATAACAATAGGTTACCAAAAGGCACAGATTATAAAACTCCGAAACCTTCTTATATACCTCTATTACCTTTATATAACCATTATATAACTTGGTGTTACTATAAGTTACGGAAAATGTTTATTGGGGTACTACCAAAAGTTACAAACACAGGCACGTAATTAGAATTTAAAAATAATAATAACATCAAACCGAAAATAAAAAGGTGACAAAATTCACAAAAACAAATATACTCCTCTCGTCAGTACGGGTATGTCCTAAGTACCAGGTAAAGTAGTTCCAAGTAACCGGCAAAATTTAATTAAAGTTATTAAAGTTAAGGTAAAACGATTCATCAAAATCTTACGGTAATGAAAGTAAAAATCAATAATAAAAGTAAATACGTAAACATAATAAATCAGGCAATCAAAGTAATCAAATAACCATAATAAGTAATCAGAGTCAGTGCGCAAATACACAATAAAAGTAAATCGTTACCTAAAATACAATGCGATACAATGCAAAATACAATAATCAATAACCATAACGCTAAAAATCATTTACCATAAAAATTGAAAAATCATAAACCGCAAAAAAAAAGATTTATTTGAGTCACCGAGCAACACACTTTTGAAAACAACAAAAAATCGTGCCCCACACGTTGGCGCCAATTTTGCTACGCTCAAATTCGCCTTTAAGAGGATTTAAATTTTATTTAAGTATTTTTAAAAGTTAAACATTATTTACCAATCATTTTGAAATAACAAATACTATAAAAGTCAAAAATTTAGACAACTGAAATTAAATAAACAAACCAGTCGTATTTAGCCGAGTTAGAGGGGCCTACTGCCAGCGAGCAAAGTGCCCTAGCTCATATGCCGGAGAATTAGGGAGGGGTAAAACAATTTAAATTAAGGCGCCACTGTTTTTAGGCCAGGCGAAAAACAGAAACCTACCTAGTTGGTGTTGGGTCCTCCAGCTCGGTTAAATAGACAAAAGAGAAACTGACTGAAACCTGAAAGTAAAGGGGTGTGTTGCCTAATAGGGTGACTCAAATAAAACGATAAATTTTAAAATAATACATCTGGGTTTATTGCTGCATTACTCTGTACAAGTTTTCGACGTTACATGATATGTAACGTAACATGCAACGTAAAGGTAGCGAGATCGCAATAAAACCTAGATGGCAAATAGTTACAAAATTGTCAATAAGACAATAATTTCATTCATTGGTTATAACAAAAAAAAATAAAATGGGGTAAAATGTCCCAGTACACTTTTAGGCGCAGGTCAACAATACATAACTGCTAGGTTATTGAAATCTTACTGAGGTCGAGGATTCGACGTTAATTAAAAATAACCAAATCGCCAATTATACCTTAAACAGTACCAACATAATATGACAATCATTAATCATAACATAGTAAAAGGATAAGGAGTACCAGAACGCCTGTGGGCGTACATTAGAGTTGGAAGTAGTGTCCCGTCATAAGGTGTTTAGTCTGCTTCACGCGGGACTGGTACTAGGTCTGGTACTGAGATTAAAGGTATGTTGTTATGATCCGTGACTGGTAGGAGGACCCTAAGAATAAAACAGTACACGTAAGTACCAACCAAAATACTCCCAAAATAAAATATGGCTGAAGGCCTGAACAATAAAATCCAAATTAAATTAATAAAAACCAGCGCTGCACCACCAGAACCTACCTAACCGCAAATATAAATCATTACCAGGCGCATAATATCATAAAACGTACTGCATACCCTTAAAAATAATCGGTGCTAAAATCTAAATTGATTTATAATAAAATACTCGAAAATTGATTCTGCGCATGCGCCACGCACATGCGTGCAAAACCTCTTAAAATCATCAACACTGTAAGTAGAAATGTTTAACAAATAAAAATATTTAAATTGAATCTCAATATAATAAAATACGCTACTAGAGCACTCCAAAATACACAATAATAAAATAAATGAGGTTGCAAACAAGCAGTGAACTTTTAATGAGCTAAATCACTGAAATTGGTAGAAATTGTTACTGCGCATGCGCGACGCACATGCGCGCAGAATCACTAAAACTCATCAATGGGTATGCAGAAAAATAATTTATAAAAATAATCAAGTAATAAACCTCAGTTAAACAAAAGTATGTGACCAGAATAATTAATAAATTCAATAAAACAAATTTAGCATAATTGCAATCAAGTAGTAAACCTAATAAGAGCTAATACGCCGAAATTACAAGAAATGTTTACTGCGCATGCGTGACGCGCATGTGCACAAAATTGTTTAATAATAATTTACAAATCAAAAATAAAACTAAATATTAATGAACATAATCAATTAAACACTTAGGTCTCAAATTAGCAGAAAGCAATAATTAACAAAATGAAATTATCGACTAAGTCAATTAATTACAAGTATGTAAAAATCATTAATTAAAATTAGAGGAATGACAACAGTTGACTACTTGATAACAAACGAAAAAGATTATAAGAGATTATTTTATTTAAAAGAAAGCACATCATTACTTGACGAACCCAGCTCTATAATTAATTACTAATTAAAAAGGATGATATCAATTATTATTAAACAATCAATTAAGTCACAATTTTCAAAATAAACCAAAATAATCAGATACCAAAAATTAGTGTTGAAAGGCCATTGAGCCCTAATTGGAATGTTCCTAGAACAGTGACGTATTGCAATTAAAACTATTTTGACTAAACAGCTGTGTCTTAGAATAACTAATTATTTTAATATTTATAGAATATCACGTATCGATTCTACACAGAAAAAGGTTAATGAGGCCAGTACTATGTAGAATCATCAAACATAAGCATTAGATAAACGACAATAAGTAAAAATAAGTATAGAAAATAAGTTGTTAATTAGTTCATTAAATAATGTTAATTTATTGCTAATTGGAAGAAAATAAAATTACGTCACTATTCCTGTAATTAAAAAAAATCAATCCCAATCTGGGTACTTACTGCCAAAACTCGAGAGTGACAGTTAACCAATTTTTACTTTGTGACAAACTATTTTTCTTTAAAAGGTAGGGGAAGGAAAGCGCCTAACTACCCTTAAACTATTAAACATAATTTATACAAATCAGACATAGAGATGGGCATCAAAAATAAAGATATCGTTTCAATAAAATGGTAAAAACAAGAAAACAGGTGTAATTAGTACGTAACATCAGTCTGAGTAATATTCGGCCACCGAAACAGATTACATGCATATTCATTAGGCTTTTGAGCAATAATACGAACACATTTCTGTCTAGTTGCTGTACCCAGCATCAGCTGTTCTCTGACATGCCCCAATTTAAAAAAGCAATACACTTTATATTAAGATTTATACAGAGCGAACACTCTCAATTAAGAAAAACCATAATGTCGAATCAAAGGTACACGAGCTTAATTTTACTCGCACAAAGCTAGTGACTTATAACGATCTGAGCAGTTGGCCAAAAATTACTTCAGCTCTGCTGGCACAGTTTAGCAATAATACAGCAAAATATAAATGATATATCCGTGAAACAATGAATATTGCATGGTCTGTTCGGGACACGAAGCATGAAAAATTCCACCCTGATTACTCAACCAAAAGGTAGGTAGGTGAATGCAGCGCTAGTATATAAAATCAACTAAGTAAAACAAAATACTAAGGCTAAACTATCATCTGACTGTGACTAATTATAGTGATAGAAATTTGCACGTGTAAAAAAAAAAAAGAAGTTAGGTTAGGTTAAAGAATTTCGAAATTTTGATAAAAATTTTGCTCAAATTTAAAGAAAAGCATTAAAAACATTTATAATTTCGTCGATGCATAGGCAAAATTCAAGTTAACAATAAAAAAAACTTACCCAAAGTTGATCAGGGGTCAAACGGCACGTGGTGTAGCGAAAGCACCATAAAAACGGCCTAGACCTTGAAAGAAAGTCTCCAAAAACACAACGGCTGCATAGCCAATTAAATAAAACGAAAACTGAGACTTTCTAGACTACATTTGGATCCAAAAATCCCATTAGGAAAAAAATATTTCGGACTTCCAAAGTTTAGTGCGTATTCACTACCGCGCCATGTGAGAAAGTACCGTCTCGAATTTTCCCGAATTCTCTCCAAGACGACCCAGAGCGGGCAGGAAATGACGTGGGTGACAGCCCTGCCAACTACACAACGATAGCGCGCGGACTTCAAATTTTCGGAAGTGCCAAATAACATCGACAGAACACCAAAAAGATAAGTGAATCTTTAGTCGCAGTGAGACACCATTGAGTAACCATTGTACGCAATTCTATTCTTAAAACCGATTGAGTAACAGAAATTAATTAGGTTTTAATCAAATTGTTGGTAAAATAAAACCAAGGAAAGAACAGTTCCAATAACTTCTCACGGCGCTACAGGTCAGGATAAAATCGATACTCGGATGGCCGATAGTATTGCGCATGAAATTGACAGACGTGACATAAGTAGATCAAAACATAACCAATTTGTAAAATAAAATTCTTTGGGGCATAAAACAAAAAAAAAAAAACAGAGACTTCCACTCCTCAAACAGTGGATTTCCATAGGGAACTCGGGCTTTCAAGTAAGTAGTTAATCCCACAAAACATATAACCTAGCTTTCGTTAGTAAACAAACAGATGTCAAGGTGTCATTACAAAAGGTAAACTTGCCACTTTTAGCTAAGAAAACTACCCTTCTGGAGGTATCACCAGGGTTTTATAGCGGAAACTGGAAGATAATTAGAGTCTAGGCTATATGCCCTTGTTAGTCTACGAAGCATACAAGTAAATAAGCCCCCAAATATGTCATTATCAAGCTAGAGAGACAAAGCTGTTATTAAGAAAATAAATCAGGTTTTTGGCCCCTTTTTTGGACAAGAGAGTGGCCGTAGGCAAGAAATAAGGTAGGCTAAAAAGTTATTTAAGAAATATACCATAGATAAAATTTATACAAAGCTCTAAAGAGGTCAGGATTGAATGTTCGGGTATTTTTTGGAGAGTTAACCCCAAAACCTAGTTTAAACGGGTAGCAAACAGCTTAAGAGTTTTATTTTAGGTGGTACAGCAGTATCCACTTCTACTACTACTCAAGATCGACCCTACAGGGTTCCAGGAAAGCTATAATATACAGGATGTATGGTAAAAGGTAAACAAATGAGACATCGTGTTACAAACCGACAGTAAGAAGGAAATAGTAAGGTAAGAAAGCTAAAAACAAGTCGTCAGGCGGTATTACACATTTTCTTAACAGAGAACGAAAGGTATTTACTAATAAAGAGTAATGTTTCAATGAGCAACTTATTTTAAACGATGTCTGAATAACGAATCTCAAAATTTATCCCATAAAAACTAATAACAATATTGATATGAAAGCTAGAACAATATTATAGTAGAGGTAAAATTTAAATAGAGCCTAACGGCCAATTTTGGTCGTTACAAAGAACAAATTGAACCAATCTACAATTTTGATGATTATCTAACGGAGCTAAAATTTCGGTTACAGACAGCATGGGAAGATGCGCGAAATAATTTGATAGCTTCGAAACAAAAAAGAAAAGAACGATTTTATACAAAATGTAAAAATATTGATTATAAGATAGGAGACTTAGTTTTATTAGAAAATAAGAATATGGAAAGTAAAATGGATTTCTTATTTACAGGTCCTTATACAATTTTAGATGTTCTTCTTCTTGTGGTGCCCTATCCGTTGCGGACGTTGGCGATTAACATGGCTATTCTAACTTTGTTTGCTGTACTCCGAAAAAGTTCTACTGAAGTGAGTCCGAACCATTTACGCAGGTTATACAACCATGAATGTCTTCATCTACCCGGTCCTCTTTTGCTGTCTGTTTTGCCTTGTAAGATGAGTTGCAGGATACGATACTTCTCATGGCGTATTATATGCCCAAGGTATTCCATTTTACGTTTTTTAACAGTGAATGAGATTTCTCTGTTTACCGACTCTGTGGAGAACCTCCTCGATGGTGATGTTTGCCGGGATTGAAACAATATCTCGAAGCATGGGGTCAGCATACTCCCATGGTATATGATTTTTTTCTTTTTGTTAGCCGGGATTGAAACAATATCTCGAAGCATGGGGTCAGCATACTCCCATGAAGTACATTCATTGGCAACATTACGTGATGCTAGTGTTTGTACATTTACTTTAGGAAACCTACATTTTTATTTTTTTTTCAAATTTACAGAAAATGATTTGATGACGCCGCAGTTAATACATGTTTTGAGAGCAAAACTTCTGTCAGGCAGGCCGTGTTAGAGTCAGCAGCTTTAGAAGCCGGCGCCGCTGATGATATTACCCATACCAAGAAAATGCCGCGGACCCTGATTTGAAGAGAACACTGAATCATAGGTTGTGCTTGCGAAAAGTACAGAAAGAACGTCAGTGCGAAATATTGTTGTGTAATAGTGGTTCCGTAATAAATCTATTTTTATCATTTAAACTGTGTATGGTGATTTTAAAATTCTGAACTGACGTTAATACAGGGTTTTAATATTTTAAAATCTACTCTTTTCCTTAAACTACAATGTACGAAATACAAATCAAATTGTTGTAATTTGTGTTTAATTTCGTCGAGTTATTGGGCTTTGAACAATTACCTCCCCGAGGCTCAAATCCGACTACGGGACGCTAGTTTGACAGAGTGGTCATGAATTTTACACTGCAACATTCTGTCCTATTGCATGTTTTCTTTTAAATGCCGCTTTATCGTTACAAAATACGAACTACTGACGTCACTGCATATATTTTTGGTATTATACTTTAGGAAGAATCTACTAACACAGTTTTGTCACTGTCCTGATACCACAACTATTAAGCTTCACTACGAAACAACCCGAACAGTGATACAGAGTACGAATTTGCACAAATTTGCCAAGAGAGCCCGATCGCTATTGCTATTCCTTGATACAGAGTGCTACTCCTGGGATTTAAGGAGAAGTACGTCAAACAGATGTTGAATTTTGTAAACATTAAACAATAGTAAAAGCCTTAAAAAAACTAAAAATAGTGCAATAAAAATGAATTTTGCTGTAACTGCCAGAATATTTTGCTATTTACAAACTATCCATTTTTTGATGATGATGATGATGATAGCTGTGGTCAGAATATTATGGCGAAGGCAAATGTAGACTTTGCCAAAGAAAGAGTCCCAAACTTTAAGAAACATCAAGTTCAACAAAATCGGGGACGTTTCAATCCCATAAAATCAAATAGTTATACAGGTTTGGCGAATTTCACGAAAAATGAGTTTATTTTTAGTTCTTTCTTCATCACTTAAACAAGTGTAGACTTTTATATTTTACGCCTGTTGAAAATTTCCTTTAAAAATCGGTCGAAATTCTCCGATCAAAAATATGTACCTACAGTTGCTCACCGATATGATAAACGAACGTCGCGGCGTTCAGATTTCTCACTGTCCTCTGAAACATTAAACGAACGGGCGAGGAGCAATCCGACAAATCTGATGGTAAAACCGAACTCGCTAAGAATACAGGGCTGTTCATTAAAAATAAATATTGACGTTAAAATCGTAGAGCAAAGATACAAACCAAACTGTATAGTCGAGAAGCAAACCAAAATGGTAGTTGCATTTTGATATTTTTGTCACAGAAAAAAAAAATTAATAAAATTATAAATATTTATTCCCAAGTAGGTAATTGAAAGATAACAAGAAAGAATCTGAAATTGTCACAAGAATAATTCGCGCAGCTTGAAGAGTCATTTTGCACATAAGAAAACTGTTTTACTACCTTATATATAAAGACACCAACGAATACTTATATTGGGCTATTTTTGCCATACAAGCACTGCATCAGCACACCTGTTAAGCGAAGAAGACCTTAACTACAACATCCTAACTTCTTCCCACTTTGTAGTACCTTGTACCTCTTCATTGGCAATATTTTTTGATCGATATAGGTACTTTTTGGACTTTGAAGAAATTGTGATAATTGGGCTCATATCCGAATTATTCAGTGGATGAATTTTATTGAGAAGCCCAGAAATTATTGTAGTAATTTACTGGTTGTCACAAACCTGTTCTTTTAGATGATCCAATAATATAGTTACTATAAAGTGTATCCGGCATCATTAAAATTACACCCCAAAACAGAAAATGAATCATAAATCCTATCGAGTAATTTTTTAATCTTTTTTATGGGTTTTAATCAGGCTTTAAAAACCATTTTTAGAGGCCTTTTTACTTATATAAACTATGTATTCACGGACATCCAAATTATTTCATGGAATTCCTACCTACTTTTCTATAATTTATGGTTTTTTTGAAAGAGACGTAAATATTTCGACCAGTGGGTATAGTTAAACTTGCATCCATGAACGCAACAACAATAATATGGCATTTTAGTTTCCTTTCATCATTCAAAGGGAAAACACGTATTGTCAGTGCTCCTGTCAGTGCCAAAAATGCGACAAATTTTGAAAAAAAATCCTTTTTTGCTCGTTTTGAACGTAAAGGGTAACCGTTCCGCCATGGGGGATACCAGCGGTGGGAAAAACCCACCATCAACCCTAGATCTGGAATCTGAAAAAGAGCATTTGGATGCACAAGATAATTTAAGCGAAAGGGAAAAGGCCCCTGAAGTCAGATATACCAAGATGCTGTACAACAGTGAAAAACAATGGAAATTACGCCTGGAGGAGGCTAATGGCCATTTGCACCAACATCACGCTTAAGGGAGAATTAGTTAAGAAATGATTAATTTTTAAGGAATGATTAGTCTAGGAAGCCTTGCACCAACGTCATTGGTCACCCAAATAGTAAAGTACTGATTACTACATAAGCGCCATCTGCAGTCTTGATTGAAATCATTTTGAGATTTGGCAACGTTGTGAAAGTTAAATATTTTGTAGTTCTTCTGTCAATTTTATCATCATTTTAACGTAAAAAATTGCAATTTTTTCAATTTTATTTGGAATTATTGTTTGTTTGGGTCAATATTCAATATGAGTGTGAACGAATAAGATCAAAAAACTTTACGAATAGGGAGACGGTTGCCCTGCTATCCCTTATATCACAAAAAAAAATATTATTTTATTTTAGTAATCAAACTAAAAATTTATAAAAAAAAAGGATGTCTCCATTACGTAAGTTACACAATTTTATCTTTTTGTTAAATTGTAACCTTAAAATATTTTTTTTTTACTTTCCATATATAGAAATGAAAAAGAACTTTTATAATTTTTCTATATTTAAATTCTTCCCTCCTCAAATTTAAGTTAATTTACTATTATGTGACTGTTCATCTACTCCTCAATTTTTTTTTTAATTTTACGACTTCCACTATTCCAGTTTCAACTATTCTTCTTCTCACACTTACATCACTGGTTCACCAAAATGTGACTTTTCAATTACTCCTCATCAGATTATAAAAGTCTTTACAACATTTACCACTCCGTTTTTTACCATTTTCCTTCTCTCCTCACACTGATGGTGCGATGTCACTAATTCGACACTTAGCTTACTGCTTGCTATGTTAGCTTAATTTCTTGGTTTTTGCCATTTCTCCACGAATTACCTCTTGCTAGGTATACCTACCATTACGGTGGACGGTTTTCTAATTAGTTTATTTGTCCTTTCCATCATCTTTTAGCTACGTTTGGACTGTTTGCACCTGTTGTTTCTCATTTTCCTTATTCTCTTCTCCTGATGATGACTGTTTATACAGTAGAAACATGTAGAGAATTTACCCTTAATTAAATTTATCTTAATATACCAGTGGAGGAAGACTTAAAGTGTCTTATTTCTTTCCCTTTTAAAACACATAACCTCTTTATCGCTCTAAGGAAGGCTTTAAGTGATCGATTTTCTGAACGTAAAAATAAGGACTTAAATATCCGTTTAAGATCTCCTTATCGCTGATGCAAAACTTGTTAGTGGTTTAAATGGTCTAAAAATAATGATAATGTTACAGAGGGTAGCCCAAAAAAAATTCGGGTTCCTCCTGTGGTTTTGCGCGATAAATCAAAATTTAATGAGATGACCAGCTATCTCAAAGTTAATAAGATTGACTTTGGAAAAGCAATTACTGTTGAGGGCGGAGTAAAACTCCACCCTTCTACTCCAAATGATTATTTTAAAATCGTAAAATTTTTCGACGGCCAGAAAATACCGTATTACTCTTTCCGCTTCCCGGAGGAGAAAGAAGATATTATTACGGGGCGTCATAAAGACCTGGTCTGAGGAGAAGGTCAAGAAAGATTTAGAAGAGTTGGGTTTTCACCCATCCAAAGTAATTAGGTGGAACAAACGAGATGGTTCTTCTATGCCTCTCATGCTGATAATTATGCCAAAATCTGAAAAAGGCATTTTCGACCTAACGGCGTTGGATTGTCTAAAAATCAGAGTTGAATCTCAGAAATCGAAATCGAATATTTCGCAATGCCATAGATGTCAGCTATATGGTCACTCGCAGTTCAAATGTACGGCTCTAATTAAATGCCTTAAATGCGCTAAAAATCATTTCTCTTTTGAGTGTAAAGATTTCACTCCTGAACTATTAAAATGTGCAAACTGTGGAGGAGATCATCCTGCCAACTTTCAAGGTTGCCCCTGTCACCCACGTAACTTGTACAATAATAATAAAAATGTCAAAAGAACTCCAACCACCGTTAGACCGAACATACCTCCACCCACATTCAAATGGGGCTCTCAATCAAACTCTAAATTGAGCGACAAGTCCTCAATAGAAAAATCTGCATCAGATTCACTGGAAACAGCGTTGCAGGCCACTTTACAATCGTACCTGGGCGAATTTTCAAAAATGATGCAGCAACAAATGCAGCTGCAAATTCAAAACATGTTGGCGTCGTTTACCTCAACGAACAAGTAATGGCTTTGCAGTGCGAGGTTGCCTATTTTAAGTTGGCTACGATAAATATAAACGGGTTTAAAGGCAAAAAACTTGAAATTATTGACTTTGTCGAGAGAAACGAAATTGATATTTTATTTCTACAAGAAACATGGTTTAAAGGGGAGCGCCTCACGTTCCCTAATTTTACGATATTCAGGAATGATAGGCCACTAAGGCAAAAAGGGGGAACCATGGTTCTTGTTAAAAAGAATATCATTGCCCAGGCCGTGCCAGGTCCGTACAATTGTCCACATATTGAGGGTACATTCATTCGAGTGAAAACCAAAACCAAATGGGTTCACTTGGGCTCTGTTTACTGCAGTCCGGCGGTCGATTTCGGCGGCACATGTCTAGGCAAGGTTTTTGATACTAATGAAACGATGATAATAGGTGGAGACTTGAACGCCAAACATCGCATCTGGGGATGCCGTATCCAGAATAAGAAAGGCCGCATCTTGTTCCACAAGTCTCTAGACTATAATTATCACATTATGCCACCGAGGGAGCACACTCATTCGTCACCGAATGGTCTCCCGGAGATTCTGGATATTTTTGTGACAAAAAACACCGATCTTTTATCCCAACCCGTTGCTCTTTACGATTTGATATCTGATCATCTTCCAGTCGTAATAGAGTACGGCAACCCCCAAGACAAAGGACAGGGGTCTATTTCAATTAAGTCTACCAATTGGCCCGTGTTTAGGCGTCTGTTAGAATCAAAGGAACCATTGCCACCAATTCAGACAGATGCGGATATAGATGCGCCGGTGATTCATATTACCGATGCCATCAATACTTCTGTAGCCAAAGCCTCCTCCACAAAAATATCCAGATTCTCTAAGTACGGAGTCTTATCAAATAATATCAAAGAGCAAATTAGAATCAAAAATAGACTTATGAACCGGGCGTATCGCACTGGTGATCCGCGTATAAAGGCAGAGGCGAACAGAGCTGTTCAACTCATACGTAATCTCCTCAAAGTTCAAGAGTCCTCTTTATGGGAAAATAGAGTAGCTAATCTTAATATCGAAGACAATAGCATATTTTAAATGACCAAATCTCTAACAAGGGGCTGTATAAAGCCAATATCATTTATAAGAAATACTACAACCAACAACATTGTTTCAGATCCTAGGGAAAAAATCGAAATGTTCGCGGATAATCTCTATGAACAGTTCAACGAAAACCCGACATCTGATCCAGTAAGGGACGCTCAGATCTCCAGGACGATACGTATTTATAAGTCTATAGAGCACCATATTCAAAATATCCGGAATATTAATATGGATGAAGTGAAAAACGTTATTAAATCCATTAAACCAAAAAAGGCTCCGGGCTTCGACGGTATAAAAAATAAAGCACTAAAGAACTTGCCTGATAACGTGATTACGGATATAGTAAACATTGCCCAAGCTATTATCGTAGTAGGACATTTCCCCCAAGTGTGGAAAAAAGCTAAAGTGGTTCCGATTTCAAAGTCTGGGCAGGATCAATCTTTAGTTACCAGCTATAGGCCCATCAGCCTATTGTCGTGTCTTGGCAAGGTTGTTGAGAAACTTATTCTTCATCTGATTAATGATTTTGTATTTAACAACAACATTTTACCACCTGAGCAGTTCGGCTTTCGATCCTCTCATTGCACGGTAAGGCAAACCCCTATACTTGCTTCTAATATACGAAATGGTTTTAATAAACGTTTCAGTACAGGAGCGGTCTTCTTCGACGTCAGCAAAGCATTTGATAAGGTCTGGCACATCGAACTTATTCTAAAGTTAATAACTATTTAATAAAGGTAATTCATTCATACCTGACAGACAGGATTTTGGCGGTATCGTCAGAAAATGCGATATCGATGGTGCGATATGTCAGAGCAGGACTTCCGCAGGGTTCCCCCCTTGCGCCGACTCTGTACAATATCTATACTAGCGATATTCCTAAATTTGGTCAAACTCAACTATATCTGTTTGCTCATGATACCGCCATGACCGCCACCGCAAAACGGCCCAGGTTGATAGTCTCAAAGCTACAACGTCATATAAAGCTTATCGAGGCGTGGTTAGATAAATGGAAAAGTCGCCTTAATGATGCTAAAAAACACAAGCCATCTATTGTTCAAGGTCCACATGTAAATTTCCACTGACCAGATTGCAAGTCAAAAACTCCAGATTAAACTGGTGCGAAAAAGTAAAATACCTGGGTCTGAGCTTTGACAAACGGCTGGCTTGGACTGACAACGCTAACCAACGCTTGAGAAAAGCAAATGGTCAACTCAGCGCCATCTACTCACTTATCAACAGTAGAAGTAGACTAGACTTACGCACAAAGACTTTACTTTACAAGACAATGGTCAGACCCGTACTTACTTATGGTATCGCCTCCTGGTGCACAGTAAATAAGTCAACGATGAAAAAAATTCAAATTTTTCTAAATAAAGTTTTAAGAATTATAACAAATGCTCCACGATTTACGATGGTTCATACGTTGCACAATGACTTACAGATACCAACAAGCACGAAACATATAGACACAGTTATTATCAACTATTACAAACGTACAGACGTATCCATGAACCCACTCATAACGCAATCACACATACACTCCAACCCACAAAAATCGTACAGACTACCGAGAGACTGACTCATTTCAGCCACGGCCGCTCAATAAATTAGAAGTAATTACTTTCCCGATGCCCTCTGCCCACTACCTGAACTAAAATGAAATAATTATTCAGCAGTCAACCACAACATTCAAGATCCGCCGAAAGGCAATACTGTATATAAATATAAATTATAGTCTGTGACTAATTTAATAAACGAATATGATCCAAAAAAATATGGCATTTTCACTATAAAACTTGAAAAACTCAATTTGGAATTTATTATTCAATAAAATAGACAAGGGAGATGCACTTATTAATATGAATAAAAGAAAATCTGTGTAAATGCAAAACCAACATCGAATAAATCCGGCATATTTCGTAAGGTACTGTTTTATTGTAGCATGCAAGTTATTTATTACTGAAGAATAAAGAAAAAACTAGGGAAAAGCGGGATTGCCAGCTAATTTTTTGAATTCCAATTTAGTAACCGTGATTACTAAATTATGTAAATAAAAACTTGGTGGATACGCAATTACCCAAATCGCGAATAAAGCAAATTGGAGAATTAACTAATTCTGATTAACGTATAAATTAGTCGATACAGCCATTAGACTTAGAAGTACTATTATTCCCAGTACATAAAAATATATAGGGTGTTACACATTACTAAAGTCAAAAAAGCACGGCTTAAAACAGAGTCGCATTAAGTTTTAAATAATATACTTTTTCAACAACCGAGCGCAAAGTACAAATTTGCGCTTTTTTTTTTTTTTTTTTTTTTTTTTTATGATCGAGCACAAGCACTATAGGAAAATCCTTTAAGGCGCTCTGGGAGCGGTGCGTGTGCGAAGAAAGCGATTCACGTTTTTCTTGAATCGTTGGAGGTTATATTCGGTTGGAAACACGGTCTCAGAAAGGCCGTTCCACAAAGATGACGTCCTCCAAATGAAAGAGTTCTGAAACAATGATGTTCGGGGTGTACTAAGTTGAACCACATAGGGATGGGCGGCAGTGGTTCGTCGTGTGTTTCTGCTATGCATTACTCTAGGTGGAATCGAGCGGGCAATATCTGTCGAACACTTGCCATGAAAATATCTGTAGAAGAGAGCCAAATCACCAACCTGTCTTCGATGTTCTAAGCTGTCGAGGTTCTTAGTCAGCTCGTGGTCGCCGATTAGACGAACGGCTC
Source organism: Polydrusus pterygomalis (assembly GCA_963969555.1). NCBI lineage: Eukaryota > Metazoa > Arthropoda > Insecta > Coleoptera > Curculionidae > Polydrusus > Polydrusus pterygomalis. Next base: position 54,188,937 of record OZ018380.1, on the reverse strand, counting down.
TCCTTTGGATGGAATCCAACAACCGAAGGGTATGCTTCGGCGCAGAACTCCAGATATGAGAGCAGTATTCCAGTGATGGTCGAATCTGGCTTCCAAGAGAAAGCGCAAAGTTGCACTTTTTCAAGGAGCGAGCGTTTTTTACTTGTCTATCGTCGAGCGTAACCAACGCGTGACTTTAAGATAGTTCTCGTAACACATATAATAAGTAGCGCAAAGTGATGCTCACGTTTCAAAATCTGAACTGTCAAATTTAAGGTTATCAATAATTAATAATTTTTAGCAAACATTTCTATTAAAACACCGGTTGGAGAAAAAATCCTGTGTGTAATTCAAGCGCAAAGAGACATTGTTGCTATCGCTAGATAACCGCATTCCGGTACTTGTCGCGCGTCAATAGTTTTTTCTCCTAAACTATTAGCCCTATATTATTTTTACAAAAATACCTTCATTGTATTTCAAATATCTTGGAATTATAATTTTTGGGTGAAATTGGCAACGCCCCAAACTACATTGACGTTAATTCTGAATATCAAAAATTAGCATTCATTTATATTATTTCGTGTGCTAATTGGCACATCGGTACCTCAAACGGTTGCAAAGAAATAAAATAAAAACTAAACTTTGGAGATCATTCATACCTTCCTTATAGGATATTTAAAGAAATATTTATTCATATTAACTTTTTTTAAATGTTTTAATATGTAGTTTTTCTCTTGAATGTGTTGTGATAAAGGGCAGCTAAGGGTGGTTTACCACCCCCTTTTAGATTAGGAAATTCAATCTTCTGTTGTCGAGTTCACAAGTATGTCTATCTATTTTCTTTTACAAAAATACATGACCCTATTCTATAATTGCTTATTTTACAAGCTTATCCTTATTATAAATAAACTACTTTAATTAGCTTACGTCTATATAGTAGTTATCATAATAGTATACAGATTCTATACAGAGTGTACAGCTAATTATTTATTTATTTCTATTCTTACACTACACCTCCTACGGAAGAAAAAAAAAAGAGAAAAAAAATATTTAGCGTATCTGTCTAATTACAAACTCAGGTTAGGTACTGTTATTATACAATTTAACTCTATTTTTGTGAATTTCTTTGGTTTTCTTTCCTATTGAAATTACAATATTTGGTGACTTATCTTCTACTACCACATATGGACCGGTAAAAATGTGTTCGAGTTTATTGCCGGTTTCATTTTTTACTAAAACTTGGTCGCCTTTTTTATAACTTTTTGCAATAACTTTCGAATCGTGGCTCTTTTTACGTTGTATTTTTGATTGAATGAGGTTATTTTTGGCATCATCCCAAGCTTTCTGTAATCTATATTTTAGTTCTAGTGGGAAGTTATCGAAATTATACAATGGGTTAATACCTGTGTCGATATTTAAAGGGAGTTTGCATTGCTTACCAAACACAAGTTCGTATGGAGTGTATTTTGTGTTAGTGTGAACAGTATTATTGAATGCAAACCACCAGAATTGAACCCAAGAACTCCAACTGTCGGGGTGTTCTGCTGTTTGTATTCGTAAATAAGCGCCCAGATTTTTATGTGTATTTTCCAACGACCCTAGTGTTTGATGATGATAAGCTGTTGACGAAAGTTGTTTAATTTGTAAAATTTTGCATGCTTCCTTCAGAGTTGTAGCTATCAATTCTGTACCTTGATCTGACACAATTGTTTCAGGTATTCCATCTCTTAAAATAAAGTTATCCACAAAATATTTCGCAACTGTTTGTGCTTCTTTATTTTTGATAGGGTAACCTTCCACAAACTTTGATAATTCACACTATAATGTTAATATATATTTATCCCCGTATGTGTCTTCCGGCAAAGGTCCTACCAGGTCTAAAAATAATTTTTGAAAAGCGGATGAAGTAGTTGTGGTGATTGACATCGGCTTAATATTAGGCCTAGAATGTTTAAACCTTTGACAATGATCACAATGCTTTACAAAATCGCTAACATGTGCGTGTAAACTTGGCCAAAAATAGTACTTCTTTATGTTATTATACATTCTGTTAATGCCAGTATGACCGCCGCTCGGAAGAATATGACAATCATTTAATATTATTTGCCGCATTTCTATATGAGATATTTTTTGTACATCTTTTATAACTGAATTTTTTATATCAGCCATTTTTAATTCTGAGGGATCCCTATAGTCAGATCTGGTCTAAACGTGCGGGTCCAAAGGTCACTGATCTTATGCGTCAAATCAGACAACACAGAGGCTATCAAAATGTTGTGAGATTATTTACAAATATACCGAAGGAAGGAAAAATAGTTTCATTATTTTAGCTATCGCGAAGATAGCCACATAACATACCTAATATTATTAGGTTTGTAAAAATTATGTACAGGGAAGTTGAAAAAGTTACAAAAAAATTATATAATCGTTAATTATATACCTACTGTACCCTTTAATTAAAAACGACAATAATAAACAGTGCAATTTATTTTAACAATTTTACTACTAAAACCTAAAAATACAATGACATTTAGTCTGATAAACTATTTCGATAATGAAAGAAAAATAGGAAATTTGCAAACCAATATGCAGGAAACCGTATTGAAAACACTGGGAATTAGTTTAAGGACTATGCAGAACAATGTGCATGAAAAAAAAGCATAATATAATACCCAAGAATACTAAAAAATGTAAACGAAAAACACCGTTTATAATTATAGCCTAAAAACTGTCATCGTCACTTATAAAATCTGAAAAGTCCTCGTCGTCTGAGTCGTCTTCGAATGAAGCAATTATCATTGGCGCTACTTCGACATCTAGAACTTGTTCTCGATCTCACCAATCCCTTATTAATATTTCTGTATGTTCCACCGATTTCTTCCAGTACTCTTGTGTAATATGATCTAACGAATCTTGCCAAACTATTTGTACTTAGTCGGATTTAAGACCATCACCTACATGTTTTTCATAATAAGACTTTGCACCAGCCCATATTAATTCTATTGCGTTAAACTGGCAATGATATGGCGGCAGGCGTAGAACCTTATGACCATATTCACGCAGTATTTCATCTACCGCGTATATTTTGGGTTTTTAAAGAGACTTTGCTATTGATAGGAGTTCCGATTTTGAACCACTTCCATTTGAAAATATCCACGTTTCGTCTAAAAATACCACTTTTCTAAATTTCGATTTGTACCTAATTGTCCGTATATTTTTTTAAAAACTGAACACGCTGACTCACTATCTGTGGCTGCTCACATAAAAATCTTCGGTTACAGTCTTTTTTATAGCGAAAACCTAATTTTTTTATTAATTTTGATAACGCTTCAAGTCCAATTTCCAAAACACCCCGAATTTTTAATTTTTTTTGTAAAACTGGAAGAGTTACATTGGTTTTTGATTTGTATAAATCGTAAATCACATTTCGAACTCCCATTTTAATATTTTCGCTTAAATCCTCAGTCTTTGGCTTTCTTCGTTTACACTTTTTAGTATTCTTGGGTATTATGTTATGTTTTGTTTCATGCACAATTTTCTGCACAGTCCTTAAACTAATTCCCAGTGCTTTGGCTACTGTTTCCTGAATATTGGTTCGCGAATTTCCACTTTTTCTTTTATTTTCGAAATAGTTTATCAGATTAAGTACCATTTTTTTTTTATTGGAGATGCAAAAACCCAGAAAATTGTTTCATTTTGTCACAAACTGTCAAAGTCACAAAACTGGCATATTTAAAATAAAACGTAGCTATTATAAGCTTTTTTAGAATCGCTGGAAAGTAAATACATATCCTTTTTTTTCATGTCAAAATGGAATAAGTCTGTCTCATTTATCTTACATATTTTATTTAGAGGGTAAAATTAAACGCAAGTAAAGAAAACAAAAGCTGAGAGTATGTCTTTCTTGAATCGTATGACCCGCACGATAAGACCAGATCCGACTATACCTATAATATTAATTAATTGCACATTTTTATTATTTTTTAAAATATATACTTCTGGTACCTTATATTTTATGCAAATATCATTAAGATCTTTCAACGATGCATTGCATGCGAACGTCGATCGGGAATTCCTAATTTCTAAAACTTTCTTTTTTTGAAAAAATTGTGTGGGTTGTACAATAATCATAGTTTTTATATTTTGTTAGTTTATTAAATTCGAATTCTGAAATGCAATAAGCTTCATAAGAATTTTTCTGCGGTTTTAACAGTTCCACCACTCCTGGGTGATCAATGATCATGCCTTTCGTGTAAGGAACTATCAAAACTCGGCCTATTTAATTATTTCTTCGCTTGCTGCCTTGTCATAACAAACATTGTGTTGCACACGCTGTTTGACATTTGTTTAAGTTTTTCCGATGTGGTTTCAATTCTAGATAGTGCATCTGCGGTGCATTTTTATTACTTTTTATATAGCTCACGTCAAAATCATACTCTTCTAACAATAATCGAAATTTGGTAAGCCTGCTAGAAGGATTATTCATTCCAAAAAGGTATACAAGAGACCTATGATCAGTGTAAATGATAAATTTTCTCCCAAATAGGTAATGTCTAAAACTTTTTACCGCAAAAACAATTCCCAAAAGTTATTTTTCTAATTTTGTCTCAAAACAGATCTATTTCGAACTAGCTAGCGAGTTCGAAATAGATCTATTTCGAACTCCGAATTTTATTATTTAAAGGTTGGCCCTACATGACATGTTTTTTTTCACCGTTTAGCATAGCATTCTAGATAAGTAATATTTTTTAGTCCAAATATGCAAAATACTACACGAACCCACGCATGTATGTTTGGTTGCCTAGATCTACAAATCTGTATGTATTGTTTTAGTTCATTAAAAAACACATATTAAATAATAACTTCATTGACGGAGAACTATTTTGCTTTTGTAGATGCTTCAAGCTATCATTTTCTGAAATTCAATCTACTAACCTTCCAATGTCGATTTTAACTACAACTTTATTGGAATTTTCCATCTTCCCTATACTAAATTGCAATACCGTGACGTAAAATCACGTCTTTTGAAATTCGAAAAAAAGTAGCAAAATTGCCCGAATTTCCGAACGCTCTGTATATGTACCGAATGTACAAGGATCACACAACGTATTCCGTCCAACTTCAAATCTCATATCGCTAAAATAACTTAAGAATCTCGTGATGAAAATGGGTCAATAAATCAAAAAATGACAGTTCGCAAAATAATTTTTGTTGCCCAGAGCCTACTATGATAAAAAATAGTATTACCAACCTAAAATTTAGACATTAAAATTAACAAAATTTGAAGGATTTATTTTCTTTTTAAATATGTGTTTTTTATTGAAAAAACTACAAATTAGAAAAAACAGTATATAACGTACGTTTTATATAAAGTAGTTTTAAGCACTTGTCCCGTTATAAAACTCGCCGCAAGCGGCTCGTTTTTTAACATGGACGCGTGCTATAAAATGATGCTTTATAAAATGTGTACGTTAATATACTATTTTCAATAACAGGATAGTTTATCTCTGCCTTATTTAACTGTCTAGAAATATAATATGACACTGGTGCACCATCGCCGTTCGAAAGGGTAGCTCCTAAAGCTTTATTGAAAGCGTCACTATAAAAGTATTAGTCTCGGAAAAATTTGGAAATTGTAATACTGGTTGGCTCACTAGTGCTTGCTTTAGAGTTTCAAATGCTTTTTGACATTCTGATGTCCAGTGAAATTGCACACCTTTACGCGTTAAATAATTTAATGGAGCAACTATTTGTGCAAAATGTTTAATGCATTTTCTATAAAAATTTGCTGATGCCACAAACCTCTTGAGTTCGTTTTCGTCTTTTGGTATAGTTTTGTATAGCCTGAACTTTTTGAGGATCGGGGCAAACACGTCTGCTGAAATCACGTGTCCGAGATATAAAAGGTATTTTTTTAAGAAGTCACTTTTTTCGGGATTTAACTTCAGATTAACGTCGCGTAATCTTTGTAGGACTTTTATTAAGTTACTGTTATGAGTTTCTAGATTATTACCAAAAATAATTAAGTCGTCCAAGTAAACAAAACAAGACGAATAAGTTAGTCCCGATAAAGCAATTGACATCGTTCTAGAAAAATAACTAGGACTTATCATAAGCCCCATTGGCAGTCTAGTCATTTGGAAATATCATTGGTCAGTTACAAATGCTGTACAAGGCCTACTTTCTTTTTCTAGTTCAATCTGATAATATCCTTCCGATAAATCTAAATGTGAAAAATATACCGCCCCGGACAGAGAATCTAAAATTTCGTATATACACGGTAATGGAAATTTATCATCCTGTATATTGGAATTTAAAGTTTTCCTATAATCTATTACCATTCTCCACGTTTTATTTCCTTGGTCATCTGCTTTTTTAGGGACTAGTAAAATTGGCGTTGATCATGGAGAAGAGGCTTCTTCAATTGTCTTTTCTTGTAGCATTTTACCAATTTGTTTGTTAAGTTCAATTTTTTGAGAATAAGGTAGCCGATAAGGTTTGACATAAACAGTGCTTGTGGTAGGTTGTAGGGGATTTTTTTTGTAAATTTTTGTCGTAGTTAAAGATTCCCCTTTTAAGTGTCTAGATGATCTAATTTTACAGTGCTTAACAATTTATCTATTCTGTTTACAGTTTTTTCGACTGGGTTATACTGACACATATCATAAAAGTATAATGGCACAATTTTTGGAGCAACATTTTTTATGTTTACATCTTGATTGCGTGTATAAAGAATTCGTACTGGAATACGATTAAAAATTGCTTTTACCAAAATTGCCGCAACAAATACACCCTCACAAATTTCATTTGTGTTGGTATGAAAATATTTTATGTCTAGCCGGTATACAAGTATAATTATCATGATCTGAGTGAATAGACGTTAATATTTGTTTATTGTTTACAATGAATGATAAACAAAAGTTTTCGTAGTCTAACTTAGCAAAGTATCGCATTAAAAAATCTGTTCCAATTAAACTATGCACATTGTCCTCAAAACTGTTGATCAACAAAAACTCGTGACACACTTTTGCACCATTTATATCTAAACATAAATTTGTCGAGCCTTGCGAAATTATTGTCCCCGAGACCCCGTTAATTTTTATTCTCTTTAAATAATTAATTTTTTCTGTTTTGTCTAAGCCGTTTTTAAAAATGACACATATTGAAGCCCCGGTATCAAGTAAAAATTTAAAATTTTTATTTTTATACTTCGCATAAATAAAATTAAGTCCGTTAGTATTTAATATAAATGGGGCAGGAAAGTCTATATTTTTATTTAGAGGGGCCTCGAAAAAATGTTTCGCTACTATTGCCATTGGGATTATCAATTTCTTCAGAATTCATATAATATCCTCTTTGATTTAAATTATTACCAAAGAAACGTCCCCTATTATACTGTCCCCTGGTGAATAACTAGTATTAGAGCGAAAACCTCTCCCTCTAATATTATTATTGCCTTGCTGACCACGCGAAAAAAATCCCCTAAAATTATTACTGGTAGCTTCAAAATTATTTACACCCCTATTACTCCGGAAGTTGAAATAAAGGTTTTGAATTCGTTTCACTTAGATCTTCATCTTTCGCACCACCAATTGCTTCGCTAAGAGTAGAGTAATTTCGCGTTTTTACTATAGCTCGCAAGCTGAAATTTTAAAGACCGTTAGCAAAAGAACTTATAGCGATTTTTTCATTGACCGGCCTCAAGATATCCATCACGCCCGAGTCTCCCCCAGACTGAGATATAGATAGGTCGACCATTAATTCTTCAATCGCTTTTCCAAACTCTTCTACAGACCTTGACCCTTGCTTTATGCTATTTAGCTGAGAAGATAAAGCGGTCGCGGATTTTTTTTTTGATAAAATGCCGCCTAAGATCCGTACCTAAAATTTGATTTGAAGCATAGGATGATTTTAACCTGATATTTGCATTCCCGGATAAACGCGTTTTTAGTACATATTATGTGGTTAACAATAATTTACCCGCTTTGTCCAAAAGTGCATCATACGATTCAATTCCATTAATTAATTGTAAAGTTACAGTTTCATAACCATCCATAACTGGTAAAAGGTTTGATGCAGTTTTGGGATCGAATTTTTGAGTCATCTTTGCTGTAGCGTCGTCAAAATTTTCCGAATCTGAGTCAGAGGAAACCAAAATTTCGCTTTCTTTCCCTGCTATCGTGATATCCCCCAACCTAGACTGTAAAATATCTTGATTAGCTTTTAGATACTGTTCTATCCGCTGTATACAGCGTGGCTGTTTAAGTGTGCAACATATGGGAATTTTTTTTATTACCGATTTATCAGAAAATTTTATTCGTGATAAACGTTGGTGCACTTGGAATGGTTGCAAGTCAAACGGCGTACAGGGTAGGACAAAAAATATAAAACTTGTACAAGAATAAAGTACCCCTATTTCAGAAAATTCGGCAAAATGTTATTAAGAAAAGTTGTTTAGAATTAAAAGTTATGCATAGATTCAAAAACGTGATCTCCTAAAATAAAAAAATATATTTTTTTAAAAAACATTAATTATTTTCCCTAAATTTTTTTATATTCACGATAAAGACCTTCATAAATTAATCAAAATCAAATCAATTTCGCATATCTTTTTCAAATTGAAGCATATTTGTAAAATTTACTTGAATTTTTAATTTATTAAGGAATCACAAACTTCATGTTTGTTGCAACGATATTAAACACAACTTTAAAATATCCTAAAAATTCTTTTTAACAATATAAAACATTAGTAATAATAATATGCTAATTAAAAAAACTATTATTTAACGTGCAAAATTTTTATTTTAAATGTTTATTCTTGTACAAGTTTTATATTTTTTGACCTACCCTGTACGCCGTTTGACCATTCCAAGTGCACCTAATATGATTATCGAACATGCACCAACTTTTATCAAGAATAAAATTTTCTGAGAAATCGGTAATAAAAAAAATGCCCATATGTTGGACACTTAAACAACCACACTGTGTATTCCCTAACTATACTTATTAACTTAGGTTCGTTTGCTTTTGCATTAAAAGTTTCCCTAATGGTCCCTAATTTTAATGTATAATTTTTAAGTTTATTTAGCTTACGTAGATTATATTTCTCCTTCTGTCTCTTTTCTGTATTATCTTTTATTAAATTCCTCTTAAATACTTTGACTTCATCCAGTAAATATACCAATTCAGTGGGCACGGACATTCTCTTTTTTATCCATTAATTTAACCATGCTCCTTTGCTCCAAAAAAACCATACTTAGTTATATTGTAACCTAAAAACCTAAAATGTTCCTCTTCTTACTTTAGACTTTTTCTCAGCTTCTCCCGATTTCTTCCCGAATTTCTGCAGGTATCCTCTGTTTGATTGCTATTGTAATTCTTCTAAATATACACCAGCCAAAGAAAATTGCCAACTCTCCAATAATACAGATGCTTAGGATAGAGCCAAAACCATAGGTACTGGGGCTATTAGTTTGGCCACCGCTATTTCCTGACTGTGCAATAATGATTTCTTCTTTGCTCTGCGTTTTGCCCATTTTGATTTTTAACCCTCAACGTTTGCAGGATCGCCATGTGATAAAGGGCAGTTTACCACCCCCTTTTAGATTAGGAAAATCAAACTTCTGTTGACGAGTTTACAAGTAGTATGTCTATCTATTTTCTATTACAAAAATACATGACCCTATTCTATAATCGCTTATTTTACAAACTTATCCTTAATATAAATAAACTATACTTTAATTATTAGCTTACGTCTATATATTGGTTATCATAATAGTATACAGATAGTGAGTGTACAGCTAATTATTTATTTATTTCTATTCTTACACTACAATGTATGGAATTTCCGGACAAACAAAATTAAATTAGAATATAATTTAAACTGGCCAGGATTTTTGGTTATTTTTTAAAGAAAAATTACCGCCCACCTTGAAATATTAATACAACTTGTCAGCGCGGCAATTATACAACCCCCAAGATCGATTATTTTTTAGTTTTAATGCTAGATTTCTTAAAATCTGTTGTCGTATCGTATGCGTTGCTCCGTACTTTATTCGTTAAATTATGTCTCTAGAAACATCTTATAGTACCAACTAATAAAATTAACAAGTTGGAATCTAGAATGACGGAGATCCCATAAGGCTTTTCTTCTTCACTATCAGTATTTAGTTTACGTTTAAAAAGGGTATTTTTAATACAAAGAGGAACGAATTATTATTGCATTAAAATAAAAAAAAAATATTAATAATTTGCTGTGATTATTAAATATAAGAAGAAAAATGATGTGCCAAAAGCTTTTATAACAATCATTTAATTTATTTAATATTGCTTACCGAAATCTTCACATCGGTGGACGACTGGACTATATTTTATTTTACAGGCCGTTCGTAAGTTGTTTGCACCATCAAATTATGGTTATTCTTACAAATCCAGTGTTGTTATGTGAATATAATATTTTGAATTATTTTATTGAGTAGCATAATTAAAAAATTAAAACGTGTCGACAAATTTTTATATCCAGAGATATTTTGCCATTGTTTTAACCTCATTTACATTTTAATCTTAATATACTCAGGTGCGTTAAGTCTCCGCCCAGCGGCGGTCGACGCATGATACAGATATAGCGTGTTTGCTAACGTGGATCAATTTAATATTTTCGTGGGAACAAATTTTTACGAGATATACTGTTCCTCGCTGAGCATAATCAGTGTATTGTATAAGATTATAAACAAATATGAACAACTTATAGAATAATAAAAGCTCTGTAGCTCCCAGCATTTATATAAATGTAATATAGAAACCTTAGCACGACTCTGTTAAAGTCCATAAAATTCTCAACTCTACACATTACATTACACATACACGATGCTCACCATTGAGAGTTCGTAAACGGTAAGAGATGCAGCGAAGATTAAACTCGGGTAAAGTTGCGACATTTGGACATGTCTAATAAGCTATTGGAAAATTCCGAGTATCTACTTCCAAAGATATCTGGAAAAAACCGAAAATTCTCGTTCTAGCTTTATTTACAGAGATGCGAAAACCCAATTTTCCTACGACCACCTATGAAAATGAAAAAACCGCACGATTGAATGGGCAAAAAAGTGCTTTATATCACATGCCTGTTGAATATTTTTTTTCAATACGTGTTTTATAACAACATATAAAAAAGAGTTGGTGACTGACGAATTTGACAGAAAAACTATTTAAAAAATAATAAACTTACGGGAACCTTGTTTCGAGTTCGAGAATTGGGGTACTGGGTGGGGTAAAGTATACTAGGGCATTACTGCAAATAAAAGAAACTCATCATTTTTTCGGTAATTCTGGGAACCATTAGGAATTTTTATTATAATATAAAAAAAGAGAAAATAGGTCAGGCACCCATTAAACATGTCAACATTGTCAACTGAGTTGAGACACAGAAAAAAGAAGGTTTGAGCAGAAACGGAATACCGATTTATAATTTAAGTTTTTACAATTATCTTATCTAGGATATTTACATATTATTATAATATTTAATGATATGGGACAAGTAAATTTTATTTTTTATTTTAATAATAATGTGAGCATTATTTAAAACCAATCGAATATAGGATTTCCTGAAACGCCCCGGGCTATTTTTTGCGTAAAAAATTTCCAAATTTTTCTTAATAAAATAACTAAAATTTTTGGGATCAGTAATATGTGCAGATAAACCATAATTTTTAAAGAGCTTAAAAGCCACAAAAAGTATAAAATTTTACCCTCTTATCAGCAAAACTGTGCGAGCAGGTCAATTTATTTAGTTTAGTTTAGCTCAAAGGAGACTCGATATTTCCCAATCACAAGTTAAGGTTGTTACGCTGCCAGTTAGTTCTTTGGTGACGGTAATCTAATCTTTTGTAGAGGTTTACGACACCCTGTATAATTTTAGTTTAGAAATCTTTTGTAAATTGCATTATTTTATTAGGTTATTCAGTGTAAAGTCTATAATATTTGTTAAGAATTGTTTCGTAGGAAATACCATTGTTATTTAGCGCTCAATACCCAATAAATGCCAGATGTATTTTTACGGCTTTTGCAGTTTTTGTCGATTCCTAGTTCGCGTCGCGTCGCGTCGCGTCGAAAACATGGAGAACGCGGAAGCTAGCGCTGGCTTAGCAGAAGCCCTAGCAAGTCTATCAATCAATCGAGTCGCAGTTCGTATACCTCCATTTAATAACCATGATCCCGAGCTGTGGTTTTCTACCGTAGAGACAAGTTTTGTGTTATCAAACGTAACAGACAATACCAAATTCGAGGACGTTACAAGTGCTTTAGATGCTAAGTTCGCGCAGAAAGTTCGCTACATCATAATTAACCCACCCGCGACTGGCAAGTACTAGAAGCATAATTTGGAACTAATAAAACGGCTAAGTATTTCTCAGGAGCAGAAAACACGACAACTGCTTGAAAACGAGGAAATAGGTGACAGCAAGCCTCCCCAACTCCTGAGACACCTACGCGGATTAGCAGGCACAACCGTTCCTAAGTCAATGATCCGTACAATCTGGATCAGTCGACTCCCACAGGAAATGCAAGGATTATTGGCCACGCAGAAAAAGGCCAATTTGGACGAGGTTAGTGAACTTGCCAATGGTATCGCGGATCTTACGGTACCGACATCGCGGCCGACCATTAATGAAACAAGCCGAGGATCAGCAGTAGAGTTATCATTTCAAAAACTCACCAAAACTCTAACAGAGCAGATAACTTCACTAAGAAACGAACTGCCGAGGTCAGAGAAAAAGTTAATTTTTAATTGACACTGGTGCGGATCTGTGCATCTATCCGCGTAACTATTTACGAGGGCCACCCGAAAAATCGGCTACGTCTCGATTTTACCTGGATATTCGTGGTTGCAATTGTTTCAAAACCAATAATCGGTGTAGACTTTTAAAACTATTTTAATTTGTTGGTTGATGTGCGAACCCGCCGCCTATTGGACGCTACAACTCGACTTATCTCCTTTGGCCAGATAGTCGAGGATTGTGAAAACAATAGTGTGAAAACAGTGTCAGGTACCATCAACTTCTATCGCGTTTCCCAGACATTACTAGGCCTGATAATGCACCCAAGGACATTGTCGTACATGATACAAAGCACCACATAATTACCACACCTGGTCCACCAGTCTCTCACAAACCGCGTCGTTTGGCCCCAGACAAATTAAAAATCGCGAAAAAAGAGTTCGACGCCATGGTTAGGTTAGGAATAACGCGCCCATCTGAAAGTTCTTGGCCATCGCCGCTACATATGGTTCCTAAAAAAGGCGACGAATGGAGACCTTGTGGCGACTACCGCGGTTTGAACGCGAGAACAGAGGCTGATTTATACCCTATGAGACACATCCAAGACTTTTCGCATGCGCTCGCCGGAAAAACTATATTTTCCACAGGTGATCTTGTGCGCGCTTTCAATGAAATACCGGTTAGTGAAGAGGACATTCCGAAAACCGTGATAACAACACCGTTCGGGTTATTTGAATTCGCATTTATGGCATTCGGATTGCGCAATGCGGCACAAACTTTCCAGCGCTTTATCGACGAAGTGTTATTCGTTCTAGACTTCTGTTATGTGTACATAGACGATATTTTAATCGCGTCAACGTCATTCGAGAAACACGTACAATACATGGAAACAGTATTCAATAGACTTAAACAGTACGGAATGGTCATAAACACATCAAAGTGCGTGTTCAGCGAACCAGAAGTAACCTTTCTGGGCTATCGCGTCTCTGGCGCCCCCTACCTGAGAAGGTCGATGCCATTCGCTCGTTTCCTCAACCCACAACAATAAGCAGCCACGCCAGTTTAGCAGTTTTATCTGATTCTTCAGATTTCACAGTCGGTGCAGCTTTACAACAGCGAGTTAATGACACATGGCAACCATTGCATTTTTCTCAAAGAAACTTTCATCGACGGAAAAGAAGTATGGTGCTTATGATCGTGAGCTTTTAGCGATCTACCTTGCCGTTAAACATGTTCGTCACATGATAGAAGACCGCAATTTTACAATTTTCACAGACCACAAACCAATCACGTTTGCGTTTCGTAAAAAAGACAAACAATGCTCACCCAGACAGCTCCGGTATCTGGATTTTATTGGTCAATTTACAACCGATATTCGCCATGTAGCAGGTCAAGACAACGTCGTAGCCGATGCCCTATCACGTATTGAAAAGATGGAAAATGCCCTCGAAATGTCAGCAGTGGCGGATGACCAAAAACACGATGAGGAGCTGAAAACAATTTTATCTGGGAATTCCAGTTTACATCTTAAACTGCTAAACATACCATTTTCCAATAAAAATGTTTATTGTGACATTTCTACGAATTCTGTTCGCTCCTTTATTACAAAGAAATACCGAAAATGGCTTTTGACTCGGTACACCGGCTGTCACATCCTGGAATTAAAGCTACGGTTAAATTAGTGACTCAACGTTATGTTTGGCCGTCAGTAAACTCCGACTGCAGAAAATGGGTGTTGAATGCCAACGTTCAAATATTTACAGACATGTGCAAACAAAGCATGCATCATTTACACCGCCGACAGCGAGATTTGAACACGTTCACATAGACTTGATCGTCATGCCATATTTATAAGGATACAGGTATTGTCTTACCTGTGTTGATCGATTCTCTCGCTGGCTTGAAGCCATACTAATAGAAGATCAAGAAGCTGCTACTGTGGCTCGCGCCTTTTATTCTACGTGGATTGCTAGATTCGGCACGCCTCTGCGTATCACTACCGATTAAAGGCGCCAGTTTGACTCAAACCTTTTTAGGTGTTTAAATAACCTAACTGGGACAACTCACCTTAGAACAGCGGCGTATCATCCAGCGGCTAATGGAATGGTAGAAAAAGTACACTGCCAACTAAAATCTGCTATCAAATGTCACCAAAACAGTAGATGGACAGAAATTCTTCCCACAATCTTACTTTGTATGTGTGCGGCTTGGAAGGACGATTTACAAGCTTCCACTGCCAAACTAGTATATGGAGAACCTTTTCGATTACCCGGAGAATTTTTAGACACAAAAGTTGGTAAAAACAAACAAGACATCATCAACTTCGTGGATAACTTACGACAGCACATGCAGTAGCTGCGTCTAATTGATGGTTCTCGACACGGAGAAAAGAATACATTTATATTCAAGGACCTCGCCACCACTGGTCATGTTATTGTACGCACTGATAGCGTTAAAAAACCTCGGCCGCAACCATACGAGGGACCTTTCAAAGTAATCCAGCGCTACGACAAAACATTTGTTGTAAATATACGAGGCAAAGACACCGTTGTATCAATTGACCGCCTTAAACCAGCATACGTGGTTACTGACGAACACACACGTTCACAAAACTGCAATAAACCACAGACATCCACACAAAATGAAGATAGATGTACACCCTTTTATCCCCAGCCCGACGGCACTGCTTCAGTACTGACAACCCAAACAGGTAGACAAGTACGCTTCCCTGACCGCCATCAAGTTGGTTCATCGTGATTGCCCCAATCATTGGCAAGAGGGTACTGTAGCGGTTTCGACATCTCGTATAATTTTAGTTTAGAAAGGTTTTCTAAATTGCAATATTTTATTAGGTTATTCAGTGTAAAGTCTATAACATTTGTTATGAATTGTTTCGTAGGAAATACCATTGTTATTTAGTGCTCAATACCCAATAAACGCCAGATGTATTTTTACTGCTTTGGACAGTCCACTAGAGGGTCGGTTTGTGACCTAAAAACGGACTCTCGTTTCAATCTTCGCACTGGTATGTTGATTTCGGTTTTTATCCTATTCAGTATTTAAAAATAAAGTTGTTGCTTCTCGTTTTCTGTTTTCCGAACACCGAGTTTTCTTTACGTAACTAACCTGCACGCCTAACAAAACCCCAAACTTTATTACAAATTATTGGATTTTTCTACTTATCCTAGATCTCTTCCTGCGCCGATCGACAGTACGGTTCCACAATCCGAAGACGACACCCGGTGCACAGTTGCGTTTTTAATCGCGGTGTTGCTTGTTTGTGTATTTTACGAAAATAAAAATGGCAGATGAAAAATTTTGCTTTGATACAGAAATAATAATTACTGTAGTTGAACAAAATTCGGTAATATGCAACACATCATCAGAAAACTACAAAAATCAAGATGCAAAAATGCAAGCTTGGGAGGATGTGGTCAAAAATTTCTGGAATTTTGTTTCATTCTCCGTCGCTTTATTACGCACAAAGCGACAACAGCGCGATGCAGTGGTCTCATCAAATACCATGTTGACGACTGACCATACGCGAACAATGCAAACATGTGAAAATAAGAATTGCTGCCGACGATCGGTTGCGACCGACCATCAGCACTGATCATTGGTCCTTTGTGAAACGGCACTTAGTACACATTATAAGTTATATGTTGAAATGTCCGACAGCATAAATGACTTGAGTGTTTACTACTGAAGACCGTTGTCGCTCGGCTTTTCACCAAATTACGTAGTAGTTTTATACCAAACGTGTACGTTAATCTATAAAAATATTCTTTAACTAAAATGACAAATAATTTTAATAATAATATTATATACACGAAAATTGGGCGATATTTAACCAAATAAATTGCAAATTAACGGGGAATCAATTAAAACCAGAGTGTGGTCGCAGACCATAAATAATCATAAAAAAAGGGGGATTTTGGGGGTTTAAGCTGTCACCATTACAGTCGCAGACGTAACTGGTAACAAAAGGTAATAAAGCATTACTTATTATTGTCGCAGACCTAATAGGTAATATCTGAGAAATGCGTCACCATTCTGTCGCAGGCAGATGTTGGTTTAAACGGGCAAAATTATGGGAGATTTTACACTAAGTTTTATGAAATGTAATAATTAGGGATTTTATTCTTTATGACATTTTAAGGTACCTACATTGAATAAATTGTTCATAAATTGTATATTTTATGGCTTTATAATAAAATTGTAAATGCTTTTATAATCGATCGATTGTTTTTAAAACCTCTTTAATTTTTTTTAACTTTAAAAGAACCTGAATATATGCACAACATAGACAGGGTCGTACCACAAGATTTAACTATTACATTGACATTTCTTCTTTTTTGTTTTAATATAGGCGCTTCTGTTGGAATCCGCCTTGAAATTTGTTTAACATAATATTCCAACTCTATTGTTGAAATAATCTGTTTAACACAATGGTGATATACCTACACAATATTAAAAATAAATCAAACTATTTTTGATAATTTTTTATGGTCGTAGGAAAAATTCTGTACATTACTCGTTTGAAAATGATTTTCTGAAACGAGGAGAATTTTACACTCGGCTTGCGCCTCGTGCTAAATACCTCCTTGTTTGAAAACTACCACTTTCAACACTTGTTATGTCATACTATTTACATTTTCATTGCCACTTTTAATTTTCTGTAACATGTTGTTATCAAATATTGATTCTGACGTGCCATCTTCCAGGTACCACCATCAGGTATGTATTATAAATTATGGACCTGTATTTTTTTATTGTAGTTTCGTACACCTTGGGTCTAATAAAATAATAACAGGACTACTAAGGCTACTTTAATCGAATATCAATGTTTCGACGTTAATAATAACATCATCACACTTTATCACATCTAGTATCAAATTGCGGCAAACTTGCACGTAGTCGACTAAAGGCCGAGACACAATTAAAAAATTAGCACCAAGCGATAAGCAATATGCAACAGAAATAAGTTTCGACACGTAGAAATAAATCTATCGGGACACAATCAAGTTTTAAGCAACAAGCAACAGAAAATAAAATTTAAGATACCGAAATGTTGGATTTCTGTTGCATGTTTCTTATTACTGACCAATGAAAAGCCGTATAAAATATGCCCCGCCCCCTAAAATTATTTGGACATTTGTCGGTTAATTTTAAGGTTAGAGGTATTTTTTAAATTTTTTGTTCCACAATTTGTTTGCGAGCCGTGAACCGTGAGCCGCGTGAACTTACAAAAATTGTAATTATACTTCCGAGATATTTGTGATTTGCACTGAAGGTAGGAAAAAACGGAAACTGAAAATAAGGTTAGGATATGGATTTGTTGACAGTTGGCTATTCAACCATTTTATTGGTCGATCTTTCTTCGATGTGATTGAAGGAAATAGTGTATTGTGTCTTGATAGTTTCTATGTTTTATTTTTAATTACCTATTTCTTGTTGCATATCGCTTACTTTTTAATTGTGTCTCGGCCTTAACATGACTTAAAATAAAATCTGAGTATTTCCGAATATATTTGTCAAAGACCGAAAATTAACATTATTTGGTCTTTCTTTTATGCGAAAAAAAAAACAATTTAAACTTTAAATAAGCGATTCTCTAAATAACTACAAGGCATACAATGGTTCCGATTCAGTGACATAGGTTCGGGGTTGTGGATTTACCCTTACAAAACCCATGTTGTTGATCTATAATGACCTTACAACAGCATGAAAGCTGATTGCACACCAAGAAATTAAACAGTTTAGGAATGCAACATTGATTACAGACACTACGATAATTGTCAATGTTATTTTTATCGCCCGATTTATGAATTGGAAGAAAGCTTTTCTTCCAGAGTGTCGGGAATTCTCCCCCTTCAAGTGGTTTATTAAATATAAGAGTAAGCACCTCAGTTAAGATATAGACGAAGAAACCCGAAAGTGTATACGACAAGCAACTGATTTTATTAAATACATCAGCCATTAGTATGGATCGGTGGGTAGCATTACATTTAAAGTTTACGTTATAATCAGGCTTTTAACAAATACACTTGAAAAATATCTATCAATTAGGTTAGTGCTATCAATATTTTACATGCAAATCTTAACGTCACAAAGGTAGTATAGTAATGGTATTGTCCAAATTTCTTATGCATGGTTTTTTTCTTAATAATATTTTATTTATATTTAGCATGTCTAAGATTTTCGCGCCAACGCAGACCATTATTGCCAGTCAGCTAGGAGAGTTCGAAACCGATCTCATGGGATTCTTTGACCTGGACATAAAGTCAGATAAAGTCATACCGCCCGAATATGTTGAGAAAGAGTTAAAAGAAGAAAAGGTTGAGTCAGTTTACGAAGAAGAAGTCCCGGCCCTAGATAGGAGACCATATTACGAGATATACGACCAGATTTATAAGGAGGTGATCGAAAAACGAATAAAGAATAATATTCTGCAGAAGAAATTGTGTATATATTTAAAGCGGCGAAAGGTTAGTTAGTGGCAATTTTGATCTTTAGCGGTTGGGTTAAATCTAACCGCTTTTTCTTCTTTATTCGAAAACTGAACGCAACAAAAATTTGACGTCAGTACCGTCCAAAAGATAAAATAAATATGGTCATTTCGAAACAGCTGATCTTAAATGAACTTTATTATTTAGGTCGTTTTCATACTTGATCAGAAAAGTCTCCCGTTTAAACAAATTAAGCATTTTTGTTTTAAATATGATATTCCAACGGAAATTATTTGGAATGCTGCAGTTCCTGTATTTAATGGAAGTTGATAACATTGTAAAAATACAAATTCAACGTAATGCAAAACGCTGTAAGAAAAGTTTGCTAAGAAAGCTTGGGTTGTTTGTGTAACAAAATTTTCAAAATACAGAAGAAATTTTAAAAACGGTGAATACTGTGACTTCCATTTTTATTCCCGAAAATTCCAGAACCAAAATAAATAATTTCATAAAATGGATAAAAAAAAAACAAGGAACATGACTAGTTGAACAAATGAAACGAGTTCTATGTCATATTTCTTAAACATTGGTGAAAAACTAACTTCATCATTGCCATACAAAGTATTTTCTCCAAATATAAAAAACTGAACTGAAAAGGTGTCATGACAAATATTAATTAGAATGCTTTTTAACAAATTTATTAATCGCTATCTTTTAGAAGGGCTGCACTAAGATTTGAACCCAGAACCTCTCGAATATTAAAAACTACCATTTCTAAAAATTTTTACGACTAGAAATCATTGTTCAGAGGACTAATATTGGATTCCTGTAGATGTCCTATGTTAGGATTTAAAAACTCAGACGATTTTAAACTGTATAATTTACAACTAACAAAACTAAAAATTAAATAGGTTATGTCAGAAGTTTTTGTATTGGTGAGAGGAATCCAGTCTCCGTAGCGCAATTGGTAGAGCGCTTGTCTGGTATTCGATTGATTGTGGGTTTACATCCCAGCGAAGGTATACAACTTTTTCAATTTTAAGAACTTTGTCTGGGTGTCGAACAAACCCGAACGCCCACATTATCATTTATATTTAATATAAACCTTAAAAACTACTATTCATAAACAACTAAGTAGTATTTCTCAAGTCTAAAACGAAGTCCAAAATTTTATAAAAAGAACAAATGGTTTTTGTCACTCTCATAGAACCATATCCGTTAGCAAAGCATTATGCTAGTTACTATTGCTGATTTTTAAGTTTTAATAAATAATTTCACTTTTTTAAAATTTCTAATAATATCGAGGTGTTTAATTATATAATTTTTATTTTAGGTGACATTATCATCCTTAGACTCGTATTCTGGTCATTGTGAGAATTGACCCATTGAACCATTCAAAGTTTTTAAAAAAGCAGACAGATGGACAGGCCTAGCTAGTGTGCATTTTTAGTTGTAATTTCAGTCTTATGTTTGTTTTATATTTAACCCACTATGGCCATAAGTTACCAGTTTGTTATAAGCATTTTTGTAAACCCAATTTTTTTCTAAAAGACCCGTTACAGGGTATTACAAATTCGACGCTCGTCCTTGGAATCTTGTAAACGATAAAATATACAGAAAGGTTTTATTGGGACAAAGTTGCAAAATTTGGACATGACTAACAAGTACTAAAAAAATTGGAAAAATTCCGAGTTTTTTGTTATTTGGAAATACCCGAAAATCCTCGTTTCGGTTTTTATTTTTTTAGATAGAAGATAGAATTTTGTAAATTTTGAATCTTACTAAATTTGACACGCCCAATTTACTGCCATAAAAATAAATGGGGCATTCCATTTAAAATAACAAAATTACTACGTGTAGCGCAAATGTGGGAAATCTGGCAACAGCGCCGATATCATTTTTTAATTCCGCATGGTCCAAAACTCCCACAAACCAAATTTTGTAGGCGCAACTTCAGCGGTTTTAATAATATCGAATTTATTCCAGTTAAAGTCCCCTCCCTGTATATAGGCTGCTACATTTGAAATATGTATATATGTTGTCGGCGTCGTCGTCAGTTTCGACATTTTCACATTTGCGATTTTTTTTCTCGGAAACGGTTAAAGTGGGATGCTTGAAACTTTTTCAGTTTAGAGAGGAATTTCGAATGTACAGGGTGTGCTGGAAAAAACTTATTAATTTTTAAAGTCGATAATTATCGGATTCTCGTTGAGATTTGATACAGTTCGTAAAAATTAGTTTTTTTGATTTAAACTTTTTTGACGCGTTGACGACCGTGGGCTACAGAACTCTATTGTTTGTGAGCGCGATCGAAAGTTTGGAAATAATTTTTTTTATTTTTTCAAAGTCGTAACAGGTACATTGGATCGCTAATAAGTCGAATTGGGTGCATCCGATCGACATTCAGTTTGGATAATCGTTTAGGCCATGTCAAATACTACCTTTTTCCAATATATTGTTCTATACCTAACTGGAATGGAAATTATCAAAAATTGTAAGAAATTGGAAATCATAATATTAGGCGTGATTTTTTCGCGGTTTTTATTTTTTTTCGTACGGAAAACGACTTTTAATCGAAACGTTGTATACTTTAGCGAATAGAGTTCGTCAATTTGTATTTACGAAATATATTTTCATTTCTCTATCTTTAATACGGAAAAAACGGCAAGCTTCCGAAATTTCATTTCCTAAGTATTGTATCACGTCGCACTGGATCGCTTAAACATGTCTGCAAATGTCTATATATAACTTTTTCAATTTTTTCTTGGTCCACTATATCGACGGATAAACAAGCTTTAGTTTGCGTAGTAAGCGCGCTCTGAGAAAACATTATTTGTGGCTCAAAAAAATTAATTTATGATTTTTTCAGAGATATTTTTATCTGATGTTTTACTATATCGACTGTGGCTTATTCAATTTTTAACAAAACCGTTTTATTTTTTTCTCAAAACATGCGCTGATTTCTTCTCAACATTCCTGCATGTCCAAACTTATCAAAATATATTCGCAAATTTGAGAAAAGTCGCTTTTTTGAGTGCGGAAACAAGCAAAATTTACAAATTCTAAAACCATTTTCTTTTAACTAGAGTGCTTTGGTTTACATGAAAATTAATTCTAAAAATCCGGCTGTCAAAAATGGGGAAAAATGGGTGTTTTGAGCTTGACTTGCTAAAGTAATAAGAACATTTTAAGATTTTAAATTGGATGGAATAGCTACCTTGAACCTTCTTCTAATTTTTTTGACCAAAATATTTGCCCAAAATGTTTCAGAAACAGTTGTAATCTCGATTTTAAAGATGGCGTTCCGACATTGATAATCCGTCGCCACGTGGTAGGAGGCTGTTCGACATTTCGATATTTGCGAATTTTTTCTTCGGAAACGGTTAGAGCTAAACGATTCAAACTTTCTGGATGTAGAGAGGAATAGTCGGGGCACGTTCTGGGAAAACTTCCAATATACAGGATGAACCGGAAAAAAGTTATTAAAGTCAAAGTTGAAAAATATTTTTTTTTTGTTGTAGCGCGTTACAGGTAGCAAAAATTATTTTAATCGATTTAAACTTTTTCGGCGTGTAGACGACGTTGGGCTACAGAAGACTGTTGTTTGCCAAGGCGATCGGAAGTTGGGAAGTCAATTTTTTGATTTTTTTAAAATTAATGTAGGGTCATGTTGGATCGTTAATATATCGAATTGGGTGCGTCCCATATATTTTTGGTTTGGAGATTTGTTTAGGTCATCTCAAATACTACTTTTTTCAAATATATTGTTTTATACCTAACGGTAATAGAAATGGTAATTGTAAACAAGTGAAATAATCTATTTCAGACAAGTTTTTTATGCGGTTTCTATTTTTTCTCGTACGGAAAACAACTTTTGATTGAAATGTTATATACCTTAGCGAAGAGAGCAAACTACAATGAAAAATATTTTTTTTGCTACTTTTAATACTACGGAAAAATCGGGAAGCTTTTGAATTCTTACAGCGACAATCCTCGGTACAAAAAAAACGAACTGGGGTTCTGAAGAAACTAAACATATATTTTTTATCGTAAATCGAAATGCTTTTCAATTATTAGAGGTTGCTAACAAATGGTATCGTAAAAAGTATGAAATAAAATAAACGAACTCGAGCAGTGCCGAGCCCGAAGGGCTCGGCACAATAAGCTTTGAAACTAATTTATCAGCTATCAATGTAAGAATAGTTTCTTTACTTATGTTTAAATTGATTGCATGCATATTTTTATAGGACAAACATGGAAAGTATATTCCACATTGTATAAGTTTGCTGTGCGATTTTAAAAAGTCGAAGCGAATCGAGCGAGACGGCATTGGAAAAGGGACATTGAGCACTATACGATGTCGTCTTCAAAAACTACCTATCTATACGAGAAAATGGAAATTTTGCACCCGTTATTTTTATTTTTTAGTTTTTGTCATTTGTTATAATGACAATTTGGCGATATGTTTCCCCTTCAGGTTCCTCAGGAAGGTGAGGCAAAAAAAGCAATAGAAAACATAGAAAAAAGAAGCTAAGAAAAATACTTTTTAAATACAAATGTTTAGTACTAATAATAGATGCACTCTCGGCTGACGATTAGCGATATGTACCCAGTCTAGTTTTAAATCATGCCTCTTATGGCGTACGAACGACCCAATATAATCCCCAAATTAACCGTAACGTCATCAACGTCAGCCGGTAATAGTGGCTCCTCTGGCAAAACCGTCACCATATTTGGAACTTTAGAAAGCACCAGAATTTTTCTATTCTGATTAGAGATAGTTTTTTCCTGTCTCTGAAACAATCTCGATGGCTTTCGTATCAAAAAAGGAAGCATGTTATCTTATCACAGTTAAGGAAGCAAGATCGTCCGCAGCCCAATCTACTTTAGGAAGGTTGAAGTCGCTCAAGATAGTTAACTAAATTTTAGGGAACCTGGTCTTAACCATCCAGACTTTAAGAAAGTTTATGAAAATTAGACTCCTTAACTATACATCGTTGGGAACCGGTGCCAATCAGGACAATAATTTGTTGAATTTCCGAAGCCATCCTCACTTGTGAACTTGGGATAATTTCAGCTACAGCAACAAGTACTCCTCCTCTTTTATGAGCGCTTAGATCGATCTTTTTGATACACCACATATTTAGCCAGACCAAGTTTTGCATCAAATAAAGTCACCAGTAAGCCAGGTCTGGGTAAGAATCAATACATTATAACCTGAAGTTGAAACTACATGCTGTAGCTTAAACTTGGTTTATACACCACGAATGTTCTGATAATATATTAATAGTTTTTAAAAATATATAAGCGTTGGGGCAATAGCACCACACCCAGCCGTAATATTTTCTCCAGGAAAATTGCAATTTCTGCACACATCTTTCATATATTTTTTAAGATGACCTTTTCATAATTTCTTGTTTGAATGGCAAGACTGTAGTGTAGCTGTCTCCTTTCTAACCGACTCAGTGACATTTCTCTATCTATGCGCGGATTTTGAATTGCAGTTTGCAGTGTAAAGCTTTCCTTGCCAAGTTACAAGCTATTGACTTCGTGGCGCGCGGATCATCTACTATATCTATGGCTTCAAGCAGTTTAAAATTTTCTTGGTTTTTCTCTTTAGACATTCAGGATTGCGCACTTGTTCACGACATTTTGATTTTTTTATTTATTTATCGTAGTATGGCTACAACACATGAATGGTTGGTTGGTTGGTTAAAGGCGGGGGTCGGGTTCGACGTGTGGCCCAAACTTCTTACACTGCAGCCTTCTGGCTTATTGTGCTACGAGGTTCAGTAGTTTTCTTCCAAGTTTGTCGTGCGGGAGGTTATCACCACGTCGAATGTTTCCGAAGATTTTGAATATTTTACGGTTTAGCGCTTCGCAGCTGTATATGATATGGGAGGCGGTTTCATCCTCTTCGCCGGAAAGTCTACATTCAATGGGTCCATTATAGACTCCCATTCGTTGAAGGTGTTTTCTTAAGTGACAATGGCCTGTTAGTAGGCCGGTCACTTGCTTTAGCTGGGTACGCGTCAGAAGCAGCATTCCAGCTGATAGCTTCTTCGAGGGTCTATCGATGACGGCCCGTGCGTGTGCCTGGCCAGGTGTACCATTTCATCGAGATAGATGTTGTTTTTGCGTCCATCTGTCTAATGTTGTTTTGGTTGCCTTTTTTTGATATTCCAAGGGCGGGTTCTGGGCCCCTAAAATTTTGAGCAGATCCGGTTCTTGCCAGTTCATCTGCTTTTTCGTTGCCTTTTATCCCTGAATGGCCAGGAACCCATAGGAGTTCAACCCTGTTGTTTCTGGCTGCCAGGTCTTTTAGGTCGTCAAGGCACTCCATTGTGATTTTTGATGTAAATCGGAAGGAGTTTAGAACCTCCAGGGCAATTTGGCTGTCCGACAGGATATGTATGTTTTGGTCGTGGTAGCCCTTTTCAAGATTCTTTTGTACGCATGCTTGTATCGCATGAACTTCAGCTTGGTATACTGTGGCGTAGTTCCCTAGAGGGATGCTGATTTCCATTCTTGGTCTTCTCCCAAATATACCTGCGCCTACTCCGTTGGCCGTTTTCGATCCATCAGTGTACCAAACTAGGCCATTGTCTAGTGACGGAGATTTTCCTTATCAGGGTTGCACCTGACATTAAATGGCTTTGTAAAGTTATATCTCGCTTTCATGCGATCGGTTTGCATCTCCAGGAGCTCGTCGTTGATAAGGTCCGTGGCTCTTGTGTGCACTATTTTCTCGGGGCGTTGTTTCCCCATTCCCCATTTGCTTTCATCCTAGAAGCGCTGCAGTTGGCCTCCATTTTGATGTGTATATCTAGTGGGGTTAGTTCTAGTATAATTTCCATTGCTGCGGTTGGGGTGCGTCTCATTGCACCGGTGATACACAAGCAGGCCAGCCTCCGTACACTGTTGAGTTTTGTGGCTGTCGTGATTTGCTGTGTTTTTGTCCACCAAACTACAGACCCATATGTCATCAGGGGTCTGATGACTGTGACGTATAACCACAGCACCATCTGCGGTTTGAGTCCCCAGGTTTTCCCAAACAATCTTCTGCATCTCATTAGACAAATTTTTGCCTTGTTTAGGTTATTGTTGATATGTCGGTTCCATGTCAGTTTCGAATCCAGGGTTAGTCCTAGATATTTGAATACATCGTACTTAATTATATTTTCTAATTCAAACTATCTATCCAAGTGACAGCCGACAGGAAGTCCTCGGTTGTGCAGTGACTAGGCTTATTGTTGCAGTCGAAGGCGAGATGGTGTATTGTCTGTCTTTCTTCGCCGCAATCACATGCGCTGGAATCGGATTTGCCCCATCTAAATTGGGAGTCCGCGCATATCCCACAGTTAGTGCGAATTCTGTTTAATCTGCTCCATGTTTTGCAACGCAGCGTGAAACCAGGAGGTGGCTGGTTGGTGTGGAGGGTTTCATGAATGTCGGGAGGTACACTAGCTTGCCATTCTCGTTCCCATTCCTGTTTCAGGTCAAATTCGCTGGCAGCCAGAAGTTCAACAGTTTGGATTGGCGGTTTTCTGGGTCGCAGTCTGTTGCCCAGGTGGACAATATCATTGTGAATCGGGAGCTGTGGATTTTTCTGGATCTTCATGTATTCCCTACAGAGGGCATTTGAGCGGCGGAGATGGGGTGGTGGAATATTGCTCAGAGTAGGCAGCCAGTAAGTGGGAGTGGGCTTGATAGTTCCGCTGATAGCTCTCATGGAGCAATTTAATTGGGTATCAACCAACTT
The DNA here is from genome assembly GCA_963969555.1 of Polydrusus pterygomalis. Taxonomy (NCBI): domain Eukaryota; kingdom Metazoa; phylum Arthropoda; class Insecta; order Coleoptera; family Curculionidae; genus Polydrusus; species Polydrusus pterygomalis. The sequence continues at coordinate 54,161,974 of OZ018380.1, read as the reverse complement.
TGTGTGTGGTCTGTTCAGCCATACCGGAGCGCAGTATTCAGCAGTCGAATACACCAACCCAATGACGGAGGATCGAAGAGTGTCCGCTGTAGCTCCCCAGGTTGTGCCGCCCCATTTTGAAATAATGTTGTTTCTAGCTATAAGTTTGGCTGCTACATTGGTGAGATGTTTTTTGAACGACAGCGTATTGTCCAAAGTGACACCAAGATACACCAATAAAAATAAATAAAATAAATAAATAACTTGACTTAGGGACTGTAAGTGAATATTGCTTTCGGTATAAAGTTTAATATCGTCCATAAATCTGAATGATCTGCTAACCTAAGAAGATATCCATAGGTTGTTGATTTTAGTAGTTAGGACTGTGGGTTCATAACCAAAATGAACCAAAGGGGGATTAACTAGAGTCGCCTTGGAATATACCTTTGAATATATTTATATTTCCTAACTTTTCTTGTCCAACATGGATGTTAGTATTCCATTGCTTTATTGGGGGTGTCTAACATAGTGCGTATTGGAGATGTATTTTATAGATTTGCAATATTTTCAGTCGTGAGGAACAAAACCAAATGCTTTACTATAAACAATGTAGCCGGTTTTATAATAACGGCATCGATTGTAAGCTGTTCCTTGCAACCCAAAGCTTTCTTAATACAACCCTTTTGCTCAGCAGCTACTAGGTTGTGATTATTAGAAGATAGAACTGTTGTCCGTGAGAATAATTAAAAGTTAAAATATAGTGGCATAGCGAACAACACAAGGGTGTAACTGTATTTATCCAAGCATAATGGATACCCTGGAGAGGGTAGACAACGACGACCGTTTCATCCTCATTAGGACTCTACGGGAAGCTATAACCCAAAACAACTCAGAAAACCGCAGGACGCATTAAAAGCCAACTCGGGAGATTTCAGCAGCAATAAATAAATATACTAAGTGACATAGAAACACGAACACCCAGTAAAAATGATTTAATTTCAATAATATTTTACATAAACATCCGCAAGGTCATAGTAAGGAAATGATTAAAATTTCAATTCATCTTTAAAGACAGACTAAGTTTATTCGGTTTGTTCGGGTTTGTTCGGGTTTGTGGAATGTGAAACTGATAAGGCTAAAAATTTAATCATACCTTCCTTTTGTAATGATAAACTTGTATACAAAATATTATTAAAATTAATAATTTTTACTGAGTGTTCAGGTTTCTATGTCACTTAGTATACACATACAAATAAATTATTATTATTATATAATATTTTTTGATTGTTTCATAATAGTAATAATGTTTTTAAAACCCGGTAGTAATCTTCTTATAGAGATTTTTTGTAGGTTAAACATTTTTTGAAAGACAGCGAATTTCCATTGGAATGGCTCAACAGGTATAACAGGACGTTGGATACGTACAAACAAGTTATGGAAGTTTCTGATATACAATGGAGAGCAGTGATTGGCGAACTGAAGACGCTAAAAGAAAAACGATGTCTGCAAAGCGTAAAATTGGATAGACTCTTTAAAGCTATGCAGAATAGAGAGGGTAATGTTGGAAAAGGATTGATATTTTTTAAAACTGGGAACGTTATAACCAGCAATTTAATCGAGAGGTTGCTTAAAAGGCAGAAAATACTGACTGAACAGGTGGCAACAATGAGATTGAAGTATATTAAATTGAAGGTAAGAGGGAGGGGGTAGGAGTAAAAACGTAACAGCAGTACAAACCTGCCGTCCCAGTGACGTACTCAGAAAATGTGTTTAGTCAGATTATTGAAAATTCAACATCGCTGGAGGAAGGGGCAAGCACCTGCCTCGGAATGTTAAATTTTTAGTTAAAAATTCTTATTCCTTGGCATGTTTTGTCCAAAATAGGTACACCAAAAATGTATCGCTTCGAGTAGCGCTTTCTGGGATAATCCAATTTAAATGTTTTATTACGAATTGAAATTAATCATAGTCTCCCTTCACTCTTTAGCAGTAGCGAAAAATAAATTGTCCTTTAAATGTCATTTAATACCTAAATTTTTCTTTATGGCCAAAGTGTGACCCAGGGGGACTACGATGAGTTACAGTACACAACAAAACATTTTAGTTTGATTATGTCAGAGACGGCTGCTCGAAGCAAACACCTACTAGGTATACCTTATTATGATAAAAGATTCCAAGCAATAAAAAATTAATATACCGAGGCACAAAAAAGTTAGGAAGCTTGAGATGAAGGCGAAGTGTTGCTAGTGGCGCCCTCTGCCCCCTACATCGAAACTATGATCGGATCTCGATTTTTCATCCCAAGTACCAAAGTTCGTGCAAATCGTCAGACAAATACTTACAAAAATGTTAAAATAAAAAATAACTTTGATACCCTGCATTTTGGAAACTATCAATTTTTAGACCAAGGTAAATTGGCCTAAATCCTCATAATTTAACATCAGAAATTTGTGCTAGCATTTTGTGTAGTATTTTTCGGACACCCTGTATAAATGACAGATTGTACTAATCACAAACTAACGTTTATGTTAGCACAATAAATATAAATCTCCGTAATCCCAAAGTCGGTTACTAATGTCAATGTTACTATCGTGTTTTCAATAACGTTTAATTAACGTAATTTCAAATTATTGGGTTACCTATTGTTACATCCTTTTCTCCTTTCTTTAAACAAAAATGGGGAAAAGTAACTTAAAGAGTTTATTTTTCAATTTGCCTCTTTAGCAAATCATATAAGTTTAATTCGTCAGGGCGTAAACGGGTTGCATTAGATAATTACTCTTTTTTTTCAATATAATAGGTAGTCGTGAGTTATTTGACAAAATTAAAATACGATATTTAACTAAACAAGTTTATTTGCAAATTCGCCTACATGTGAGCTCGGTTTTTAAAATTTTACAAAGGACAGTGACTTAAATTTGAGTTGGTGCTTCTCGACTGTTTTATACCTCTACGAAGGTACTCCCATGTTGCTGATTTTGTGGAAGCCTGTGGCGACGTCACCGCTGGAGGTGTTGCTGAGTTTACAGGTTCGGTGAAATCAAGTTGGAGGCTTCGTAGCTAAGGAAGAGAAACAGCGAGCAGTAAAGTTCACAAAATGTTTAAATTTAAGGCTCGTCCTGTTCGAGATCAACACGATTAACAGGTTAGGCCTGTGTCTCGAACGGAACCACTCTTACCAGAAATGTGGAAATCACAATAGGTTCTTTACATCGAAAATATTAAATAAAAATATAAACAACAATGTACAGGTGCCAACTAGGTGATTACCCGAAATACTAAATGAAATAAATAACTAAATTTGGGTTTCACAAAATAAAAGAAACGTTAAACTCTTGCCTGAGGCAATTACAACTGTAATACTAATTAACAGATTTATAAAAGTAAGAAATTTTACAAAGGTAAGAATGACCCCTTTCACGACTTCCCGCGTTGTAACGGTGACCCTGGATTTCAATATTTAGCAAGCAAGCACCCCTTCTTGAAGAAACCAATTAAAGATAAGGATAAAATTACAAAATTCGTCCCCGAAATGCGAAATGTGTGAGACTGTGAGAATGCTTCACAACAGGGTGAGTAAAAATGAAAAAAAAGGTGCCTTAAGGCACAATTACAGAGAAATCATAAAAAAATTCACAGATCTTGCATCTTACGCAAGTATCATAGGCGTATTGAAAATACCTAGGTACCACATACAGTGGCCAGAAGTAAACCATTATGTCACAGACTACTCCTATCTGTGAGTATGTAACGTGTTGACACAATGGAGCCGCTATCACGCGTTATTATGAGGGCATGGCTGCTCCGATTTAGCTTGAAATAATAATTAAATTATTATACTTAGAAAATTGACTGTTTTGTTAAAATAAAAAATATAGGATAATCTGTATATTAGTACTACATATTGAAGAGAGCTCAAAACCACCGTTCCAAAAATAGCGACAAAATTATTTCTTTAGCTATACACATCCATTTACCTGCTGGTCCTTGTACTCTTTGTTCATAAAATGTCTAAATCTTAAGTCGGCTATGAAATGTTTTGGATTGGTAGGTATACTTATCCACTCTCCCCCGACTTTCTGTGTAATACGCCAAGACCGCCGCGCTATTTCGCTTTGTTTCAGCGACATTCACTGTTTATTTTTTTCAATTTTTTTCAATTCTTTACCCCCAAATTCCTTTGTATTATTTCAAGACCGCCGCGCTATTGTTCTTAGTTCCAGAGATACTAAGCATTTTTAAGTTTTTCCTGCTTTTTTGCAATCTTCGCCCCCCGACTTTCTTTGTAATACGTCAAGACCGCCGCGCTATTTCTCTTTGTTTCAGCGATATTCACTTTTTAGTTTTTTCCACTTTTTCTTTATTTCTTTACCTTAACTTCCTTTGTAATATTTTAAGACCGCCGCATTACACGTTCGATATTATGAAATTTGTTAATGAAACTTGTGCAATTAAACCACTCGGCTAACGCCTCGTGGTTTAACGTTGCACAAATTTTGTTATAGTGTTCATATCGAACTAGTATCATTAATGCGGTGTCGATAAAAACCATGTGACACATTTTTATGTAAAAAAGGTGCTCCTGTCGGGTAATACACGAACAAAATTTGCTTCCAGTATATAAGTCAATTATCTTTTCAAATCTCAATACCTTAAAGCAGTATTAGTCAGTTCACCTGATAGTATATATTTTGCAGTGGTGTTTAAAACATCTTTGCATGCTTCTTTTAGAGCTGTATATTACGTATTATACATTTTACCTGTTTGAAATATTTACGGATGTGCTCTATTATACAATTTAATTTACTGGTAGAGTGAGACATTTTGTACCAAATTACAACTTATATCCAACTCAGCTGCCGATTTCAAAACAAAAATATAATGATTTGAATAAATTGTGCAAGTCGAATGTAATACCCCTACAATTTCACACAGAATATTTAAACCTTCTTACAAGTAACGTAAATGATGTTCTACAAGAAACTGATAAAGAAGATGTAGTTTAAAATTATTAATCTTACACTAATAATTTTTATTTTCGTTATAAAGCATAAGAAAAAAATATATCTGACAATTGCTTAAAGGCTGTATGTAGAAAGAAAGCATTTTATTTGACTCACATGACTAATATTTGTAAAATTCTCGCATAAGACATAATATTTTATCTGATACAGTTGTTTGTAAAATGCTGATAAAATTTTAACTTATTGAATAAGTAAGTCAGCTCTTAATCCATTAAATTTCTTTAATAAATGTATGACCTGAATAATAAGTATATATCTATTTAATTGAATTTGTCAAAAATAAACATTGATATCTGGGCCTGGTGACCAAAAAGATGATCGTATTGTTTTAAGTTGTAACATACTGCAATTCTTTATTTAAAGTAACCCCTACTCATGAAACATTACCACATTTAATAAAAGTCTGCTACTGCTTGGACAAACATTATTATGAGATATTTTTTTTTAGGTGCAAGCCGACAAAACAACCTAATAAGAATTCCTATAGTTTTATATCTATATGTATAATAAATAACTGCATAGGAGTAAATTAGTTTTTTCTTTGACTTTATGACATGTGAACAAACTCACAATACCCGTTACATTTTGTACACTTTGACAGGCTATTTCTGGTACATCTTGGGGAAAAATCGCTGGCATATTGCATATAATAGGACTCTACACTCACAATTATAAACCTGAGATTTTTTAAGATACGATAATTACAAAAAAAAAATATGATTTTTTTTTTTTAAATTTTAAACTTTAAACTGCTCTCCTATAAAATTCACATTTGGCGCATTAGCTTTTTACCTTTCAAGCGTCGATATAAACTTTGTTAATGAAACTTGTGCAATTAAACCACTCGGCTAACGCCTCGTGGTTTAACGTTGCACACGTTTTATTATAGTGTTCATATCGAACTAGTATCATTAATAACTATAATTTAACCTGCAAATAATTTTATAATATGACAGTTAGAAACATAAAGCTCTTGGAAGGCGTCCGTTCTAATAAAAAATATTCTGTATAATAATTATACTATAATAATAATAAGACAGCATTTTTAAGTTGTTATTTTGTTAGAAAAAACTTAGCTTTTCTTCATTTTTTTACATAAAATAAATTCTGTGTTAGTTTAAAAAAAATGTCCTTTTTTATTCGTATCAGTCCTTCCTTTTTTAAATTTGTGTCCTGCGATTTCGAGATTTAAACCTGGCAACCCTAATTAAAATGAATAATGCAGTTTTTATATGTTTAATAAAAAACGTAAACCGTACAAGTATCTTACTGGCCGATTCAATACTAACTATTAACTACTGTTCTGTTTTCTCTCTCCCGGCCATATCTTAATATCAACAAATATAATAACAAATGCCGAAACCCAAAACAAAACAATATTAATTATTAATACTCAGCGGATGATGTCATCGATCCTGTGCTGCTCGGGCTCAGATGTTTGTTTAGACTTCACCGCCGTGTTATTTTTGTGCATGTCGCATGTCGCGTTCATTTTTCATGAAATATACCCATATATACGAACCCAGTAGTATTTTCAATACTAAAATGCAGTTTTGACTCACCTGTTTTGTTGAAGCTTCTCCAAGTCGTCCGTCACACATGTTTAACCAACTTTAACCCATATTTGTCCAGAAATACTATGCGGATTGTCCACTGCTGTTCCGCCCAAGATACGCCGCGCCTAGTGATGCCGCGAGACGAGACGAGACGAGAATTGGCCCATTCTCGTCTCGTCTCGTGAGGCGAGAATTTTTTCTTATCTCGTCTCGGCGAGAAACGCGTTTTTCTCGCTCGAGAGTGCCATTGTCTCGTCTCGTCTCGTCTCGTCTCGTCTCGTCTCGTCTCGTCTCGTCTCGTCTCGTCTCGTCTCGTCTCGTCTCGTCTCGTCTCGTCTCGTCTCGTCTCGTCTCGTCTCGTCTCGTCTCGTCTCGTCTCGTCTCGTCTCGTCTCGTCTCGTCTCGTCTCGTCTCGTCTCGTCTCGTCTCGTCTCGTCTCGTCTCGTCTCGTCTCGTCTCGTCTCGTCTCGTCTCGTCTCGTCTCGTCTCGTCTCGTCTCGTCTCGTCTCGTCTCGTCTCGTCTCGTCTCGTCTCGTCTCGTCTCGTCTCGTCTCGTCTCGTCTCGTCTCGTCTCGTCTCGTTTTTTCTCGTGAGTAGGGAATAATAAAAAATATTTTTTTATACGAATCTTAATGGGGGTAAACATTTAAAAGTATCTGGTCGTCTCGCAGAAGGGTTTAATATAAGTCGGTTTGTTAGTCATGTGACTTAGAAACTATTTTTCTTAGATCAGCAAAATATTGCAAGCGGCCATAAGACATAATTCACGTAATGTAATAGGCTTGGCACCGAGGTATTTTCAGTCCAAAATATACGGGGTGGTAAAAGATACAGAATAGAGAACGATTTATAATAATAATAATTGATTCATAATGGAACTACCCTTCTTTCATTATTTATTTTTTGGCATAATTCGGGGCATAATTAACTGCAATAGTTTGGAAAATATTCGACTAAATAAAGGGATCAGCCCAGAATGTCATCCGGGGAAAAACCTAAATTTTTTTATTACATTAATAGAAAGGGCAAGAGAAAGAACTTAAAGCAGTATTTCCGAAAATGCTCTATTTGACATATCAAAATTTAAAAATTCACTTTATTTTTTGCTCCTTTTACCCAAAAAATACAAAAATTTATTACGAACAAGCTTAATTTTACGCAATTAGGAAAAATATTGTAAGTAACATGTGCGAAAAGTTTCGTTTCCACACTCACTTAGTGGCATGCCCGGACTTGCTTCGAGCCGTTCGTGCAACTGCCATCTCGTGCGGAAAAGTATCATTTACCGCACTTAATAATTATTTTTAATGGCCAAATTTATGTCTGAGACCTGTGTAATAAAATGAGGCAAAATAAGGCATACACTTGAATCATTCGTACTGAATGTCACTTTACCTATTATATTAGACTTTTTATTTTTAATTTATTTACTAATGTCATAATTGAGGCTATTAACTTAATGCTATTGTTTCAATAACACTAGTTTCATGGCCCTCCGTTGTCTTTATCTGTGATTTCCTAATAAAGTTTCGGTTGATATACAGGGTGTTATGAAAGTAATGTCAAATATTAAAACTGGTAAGAGAGATATGAAATGAAATTCACACTTTTATTAATGATTTTTGTGTGAGAAGTTTTTGGCGAATTTCGAATTTTTGATACAAAATTGTTAAATTTAGTCAAAATCTATCGCCTTTCGCCTTGTGAATGAAATTTAACTGGGGTCCTTTTCGATATTGTGTTTTCAATCGAATTCGAAATCGGTTAATTATTTAAAAATGTCAACTACTAACCGTAGACAGAAGAAAGAGGCTAGACAATTTGATTCTGTTCTCTTGAATATCTGTTTTAAGGTAAATGCCTTCACAATACGATAGAGTAAGAACGTTTAACACATTATTTTTCTGTCTATACACGGTGTCCCATATAAGAATGCACAGTACAGGGATCTCGTAAACCACAGGATATACAGAGATGGTTAAATTAAAGAAAAGTTGGGCTTTGCTAAACCCTTCGAAGTCACGATTCGAAATCTAAAAAAATCCGATCACTTCCGAAGATATTTGGGAAAAACCGAATTTTCCCGATTTCGTTTTTATTTTTTTCTGACTTAATTTAAAAAGATATGACAAAATAAAGTTCACATTCTCATTGCCACTTTTTCTGCTCTATAAGCTGGTGTTCTTAAATTTTCAATTCGACGTTTCGTTTTTCCGCAACCATCATCAACTTTGTTTTTTTAAATAGTCGGAAAATTTAATTTTATGCTTAGTAAATTCTACCTTTTATTCTGAATTCAACGGTATATCACACTTAATATTTATAACATGTTTCGGACTTAAAAACTCATCATCAATATTATTTGATGATTATTACGAAGAAACGAAACGTCGGATCAAAAATTTTAAGTTTTAACTATTATAAGGGCAAGTAAGCAAAATATTAGCATCAAATAATTAATTGCGAGTTATTCCATTTAACGTAACTGTACCAAATTCCGACAGCTTAAGGTTTATTTAGTTTTATGTTACAAAATGAAGAAACACAATTACAATAAGAATTTCTGGACATATTTATTATATTACGAGGGGATATTGTTTTAATATTTTATACCTTTTTGCATTCAATTTTGCTGTTCATTATCAATTTTACCGAAATTAAATAATTGCTGCATTAAAGTATACCATGTACTAAATTACGACCAATATGTACCTACTGAACCAAATTACGCATGTAGATGTACTAAAAGCCGACTACTGTACGTATTTCCGAATTAGAAGTAGCCTAATTCCGACCAAATAATCTTTTAAATAAATTAATTTAAACTTAACTATTTTATAGGTATTTATTAAGGAAAATTATTTTAGAAATAGTATTTAATAACAGATTATACTCGTTCTCAATTCCTTCGTAATTTTATCCATATTTTTTAGTTCTGGAACATCATACTGTCACCTTTTTTGATCATTAAAATAGGATAACTAAAACTACAAATTATGTCAGTCTCTGGGTATGTACTCTAATATATCATCTTTTCCCGGCCACTGCCAGTGGAATCCACTCTTGATCATAGTCTTAATTTTTCGTTCCTCATTTGTTTCTTCAAGAATTTTGCCAGGGAAATACTCTCCTTCGAACTGCACAACTACGTTATTCCCAACAATATACCTTTGGCACTTAGAAGTAGCCTCAGCATTAGTAGTTAATTCGCCCATAGATGTACTTTGTTTTGATGTAGCTTCCTCTCTGCCAGTCTTCCTTTTTTCGTTTGATTTTTTAATATCGGTTGCAGCTTTCCTTTTATCGGCCATGGCGACATTTTCTTCCAATTTTCTCTTTTTCTCTCCTGTCCTTTTTTGGTATTCCATATATTCATCACTTATTGCTACTGTCCGTGTTTTCTTTTTAATAATTTTACTAATGTCCTTCTTTGCTTTATCGTTTTCCATTTCCTTGGGCCAAAACAGGGCTTTCTTAAATGGGGTTGGTATATTTATAGGACCGTTTGGTTTATCTGGTGTTCCATTGATATTATTTAAAAAATGGTTGAAACATCATTATTATATTTGTTTTTATTTCCAAATGAGTCAGAACATTTATTTTCTACCAATGAGATGATTTTTTGGTATTTGCATAATGCTCGCTGTTTTTCTTAAATTCCTTCGTTTTTCGTATAAAACCATTTTTAAATATATCATCGGAGACTTCGTTGTTTATTGTATTTTTATGATTTTTTTTTAATACGCCATTAGGAAGAACATCATAAGTTATTGTTTCATCAGTACGAAGCCAAATGCTGTCATCTATAATTTCAGTAGATTCAGCATAACTATTTAGATTTATGGGTTAAATCATGCATTGTTGTAACAAATCAAACTGAATTACTAACTGATTCCTCATTTCTCATTATTTCATCATTCAGATGAATTTGCCAAATTTATTGTCTTACCAAGCTACCAAAAAACAATTATTACAAGCGAACAAACAACGTTATCCTAATGGTAAAAAAATCATATAAGTAATTGTTCAGAATTACGACCAGGCTAGTCGCAATTAGGTGTTCTCAAAATATTGATGTCCCCTATTGCGACCCTTGTTTTTTACAGCAGCAATTCAAATTTTTTTAAGTTTCTAATAAAATAATATATGTCATAAGTTCTCTCTGATTGAAAAAGCACACAATATTTATATACAGTCCATCAGAATTAAACCTGGTTGCTAATTTTAAAAAACAATTTTCTCGGAAAAGAAAGCAAAACTAGTAAAATATATTATAAGTCGCATTTGGGAATATTCGCTAAGAACTAAACTTTTTCAGTTCGGAATTAGCTCAGAACGATGAATACATATCGAAAGATAAGTTGACAAAAAATAGAGAAGAAAGAGCATCGGACAGATTTTTGAGGCTAAAAATACTATAGGGATTTTTAAATGCTATTCCGACAAGCTGGTCGTAATTTGGTACAACAGAAAATATAACGTACGAAATTAGCGACCGCGTAAAATTATGTAATTCAAAGGCTACTTTATGAAAAACCAGCCAAAATTCCACCTTTATAGTTAACAATAATCACTGATCTCGCTAAAATTTAATAAATATGTATGTTTACTTATCTATAATTGCACTGATGGTCTTAGCAAATTTTATTTATAGTTAGTTGATTTGACAGGCTCTGACCCGCACGTACCATTACACGTTACTGTTCTAACTAATAATAAAGGCAGCATTGGATCGCATATTATAGTATGAGATGAAATAGATGACAAGATAAACTGGCTATCTTATGTTTTCATAGGTAAAATATAGTAACCGTATAAAATATAAATTTCGGTTAAAATCCGTTAAAATCCATTAAAATCGGAATTATGTACAGGGTCGGTATTCGGTACATTTACGTTATATCGTCTTGATTTATTTATTTATTTATTTAGCGTATGGGGTTACAGTACGGTACAAATGACAGAAGTATGTAAAATACAAAATAAAAGTTGGCATTTTCGCACAGAAGTTCCGATGTGCTTCGTTAATGGGCGCTGAGAAGCACCATTTCCACTCGGTTGATCCATAGTTCGGGGAAATCGTCTTGAAATAGTAGGCTTTGGTAGGATTTGTCCTAGTTTAGTACCTGGTGATCAACAGGGCAGAATGATTTTCTGCGAGTGGCTGACTAGAATGTGTGATGAAAATCGTGAATTTCCAAGAACTATTCTATGGTCAGATGAAAGTTATTTTTGTAACAATGGAATTTTTAATCAACACAATCGACATTATTGGGCAAAGCATAATGAACATCGTGTACGACCATTGAGGCACCAGCAACGCTTTGGCTTTAATGTGTGGTGTGGTATTTTAGGAACAAGGATTATCGGACCAATAATTTATGAAGGTACTTTAAATGCAGAAAGATATTTCCAGTTCTTGACTAACGATATTGAAGATTTTCTTGATAACATTCCTCTTTCAGAAAACAACAGTATTTGATTTCAGCAAGATGGGGCACCTCCACATAATTCTCGAAACAACATTGAATATCTAACAGAACGTTTCCAGAACAATGTAATCGCCACTAATGGTCCTATAAGATGGCCTGCACGATCTCCCGACATCACTCCGTTGGATTTTTTCTTGTGGGGCTTTCTCAACGATGAAGTCTACTGGAAAACGTACGAGAATGTAGAAGCACTTAGAGCCGAGGTTCAAGCCGCTATTGCAAGGATAACTCCAATGATGCTAGAAAACGTAATGAATGAAATTGTTTACCGTTGCCACATTTGTTTAGAGAATGAGGGAGGACTTTTTGAACATTTGATTAAATAAGCTTGTTCAATGAACTTTTTGTAGCGTAAAATTAAAATATTTTGTTTTTTGATAATAATATTTTGTTTACTTACTTAAAAAAAAATAATAATATTGATGATGAGTTTTTAAGTCCGAAAGATGTTATAAATATTAAGTGTGATATACCGTTGAATTCAGAATAAAAGGTAGAATTTACTAAGCATAAAATTAAATTTTCCGACTATTTTAAAAAACAAAGTTGATGATGGTTGCGGAAAAACGAAACGTCGGATTGAAAATTTAAGAAAACCGGCTTGTAGAGCAGAAAAAGTGGCAATAAGGATGTAAAATTCATTTTATCATATCTTTTTAAATACAGTTAGAAAAAAATAAAAACGAAATCGGGAAAATGCGGTTTTTCCCAAATATCTTCGGAAGTGATCGGATTTTTTTAGATTTCGAATCGTGACTTTGAAGGGTTAAGCAAAGCGCAACTTTTCTCTAATTTAACCATCTCTGTATTCTCCTGTGGTTTACAAGATCCCTGTACTGTGCATTTTTATATGGGACACCGTGTATATTAGGAGATACCTAAAATGCAGTGTTCTAGCAAACGAGAAAATTCGAGAAAAAACGAGAAATTTCTCGACGAGAAACGGTCTTCTCTCGTCTCGTCTCGTGACTTCTCTCGAGAAAAAAATTTCGCTCTCGTCCGACCAGATACTTTTAAATGTTTACCCCCTTTAAGATTCGTATAAAAAAATATTTTTTATTATTCCCTACTCACGAGAAAAAACGAGACGAGACGAGACGAGACGAGACGAGACGAGACGAGACGAGACGAGACGAGACGAGACGAGACGAGACGAGACGAGACGAGACGAGACGAGACGAGACGAGACGAGACGAGACGAGACGAGACGAGACGAGACGAGACGAGACGAGACGAGACGAGACGAGACGAGACGAGACGAGACGAGACGAGACGAGACGAGACGAGACGAGACGAGACGAGACGAGACGAGACGAGACGAGACGAGACGAGACGAGACGAGACGAGACGAGACGAGACGAGACGAGACGAGACGAGACGAGACGAGACGAGACGAGACGAGACGAGACGAGACGAGACGAGACGAGACGAGACGAGACGAGACGAGACGAGACGAGACGAGACGAGACGAGACGAGACGAGACGAGACGAGAGAAGACCGTTTCTCGTCGAGAAATTTCTCGTTTTTTCTCGAATTTTCTCGTTTGCTAGAACACTGCATTTTAGGTATCTCCTAATATACACGGTGTCCCATATAAAAATGCACAGTACAAGGATCTTGTAAACCACAGGAGAATACAGAGATGGTTAAATTAGAGAAAAGTTGCGCTTTGCTTAACCCTTCAAAGTCACGATTCGAAATCTAAAAAAATCCGATCACTTCCGAAGATATTTGGGAAAAACCGCATTTTCCCGATTTCGTTTTTATTTTTTTCTAACTGTATTTAAAAAGATATGATAAAATGAATTTTACATCCTTATTGCCACTTTTTCTGCTCTACAAGCCGGTTTTCTTAAATTTTCAATTCGACGTTTCGTTTTTCCGCAACCATCATCAACTTTGTTTTTTAAAATAGTCGGAAAATTTAATTTTATGCTTAGTAAATTCTACCTTTTATTCTGAATTCAACGGTATATCACACTTAATATTTATAACATCTTTCGGACTTAAAAACTCATCATCAATATTATTATTTTTTTTTAAGTAAGTAAACAAAATATTATTATCAAAAAACAAAATATTTTAATTTTACGCTACAAAAAGTTCATTGAACAAGCTTATTTAATCAAATGTTCAAAAAGTCCTCCCTCATTCTCTAAACAAATGTGGCAACGGTAAACAATTTCATTCATTACGTTTTCTAGCATCATTGGAGTTATCCTTGCAATAGCGGCTTGAACCTCGGCTCTAAGTGCTTCTACATTCTCGTACGTTTTCCAGTAGACTTCATCGTTGAGAAAGCCCCACAAGAAAAAATCCAACGGAGTGATGTCGGGAGATCGTGCAGGCCATCTTATAGGACCATTAGTGGCGATTAGATTGTTCTGGAAACGTTCTGTTAGATATTCAATGTTGTTTCGAGAATTATGTGGAGGTGCCCCATCTTGCTGAAATCAAATACTGTTGTTTTCTGAAAGAGGAATGTTATCAAGAAAATCTTCAATATCGTTAGTCAAGAACTGGAAATATCTTTCTGCATTTAAAGTACCTTCATAAATTATTGGTCCGATAATCCTTGTTCCTAAAATACCACACCACACATTAAAGCCAAAGCGTTGCTGGTGCCTCAATGGTCGTACACGATGTTCATTATGCTTTGCCCAATAATGTCGATTGTGTTGATTAAAAATTCCATTGTTACAAAAATAACTTTCATCTGACCATAAAATAGTTCTTGGAAATTCACGATTTTCATCACACATTCTAGTCAGCCACTCGCAGAAAATCATTCTGCCCTGTTGATCACCAGGTACTAAACTAGGACAAATCCTACCAAAGCCTACTATTTCAAGACGATTTCCCCGAACTATGGATCAACCGAGTGGAAATGGTGCTTCTCAGCGCCCATTAACGAAGCACATCGGAACTTCTGTGCGAAAATGCCAACTTTTATTTTGTATTTTACATACTTCTGTCATTTGTACCGTACTGTAACCCCATACGCTAAATAAATAAATAAATAAATCAAGACGATATAAATGGAATAACTCGCAATTAATTATTTGATGCTAATATTTTGCTTACTTGCCCTTATAATAGTTAAAACTTAAAATTTTTGATCCGACGTTTCGTTTCTTCGTAATAATCATCAAATAATATTGATGATGAGTTTTTAAGTCCGAAACATGTTATAAATATTAAGTGTGATATACCGTTGAATTCAGAATAAAAGGTAGAATTTACTAAGCATAAAATTAAATTTTCCGACTATTTAAAAAAACAAAGTTGATGATGGTTGCGGAAAAACGAAACGTCGAATTGAAAATTTAAGAACACCAGCTTATAGAGCAGAAAAAGTGGCAATGAGAATGTGAAATTTATTTTGTCATATCTTTTTAAATTAAGTCAGAAAAAAATAAAAACGAAATCGGGAAAATTCGGTTTTTCCCAAATATCTTCGGAAGTGATCGGATTTTTTTAGATTTCGAATCGTGACTTCGAAGGGTTTAGCAAAGCCCAACTTTTCTTTAATTTAACCATCTCTGTATATCCTGTGGTTTACGAGATCCCTGTACTGTGCTTTCTTATATGGGACACCGTGTATAGACAGAAAAATAATGTGTTAAACGTTCTTACTCTATCGTATTGTGAAGGCATTTACCTTAAAACAGATATTCAAGAGAACAGAATCAAATTGTCTAGCCTCTTTCTTCTGTCTACGGTTAGTAGTTGACATTTTTAAATAATTAACCGATTTCGAATTCGATTGAAAACACAATATCGAAAAGGACCCCAGTTAAATTTCATTCACAAGGCGAAAGGCGATAGATTTTGACTAAATTTAACAATTTTGTATCAAAAATTCGAAATTCGCCAAAAACTTCTCACACAAAAATCATTAATAAAAGTGTGAATTTCATTTCATATCTCTCTTACCAGTTTTAATATTTGACATTACTTTCATAACACCCTGTATATCAACCGAAACTTTATTAGGAAATCACAGATAAAGACAACGGAGGGCCATGAAACTAGTGTTATTGAAACAATAGCATTAAGTTAATAGCCTCAATTATGACATTAGTAAATAAATAAAAAATAAAAAGTCTAATATAATAGGTAAAGTGACATTCAGTACGAATGATTCAAGTGTATGCCTTATTTTGCCTCATTTTATTACACAGGTCTCAGACATAAATTTGGCCATTAAAAATAATTATTAAGTGCGGTAAATGATACTTTTCCGCACGAGATGGCAGTTGCACGAACGGCTCGAAGCAAGTCCGGGCATGCCACTAAGTGAGTGTGGAAACGAAACTTTTCGCACATGTTACTTACAATATTTTTCCTAATTGCGTAAAATTAAGCTTGTTCGTAATAAATTTTTGTATTTTTTGGGTAAAAGGAGCAAAAAATAAAGTGAATTTTTAAATTTTGATATGTCAAATAGAGCATTTTCGGAAATACTTCTTTAAGTTCTTTCTCTTGCCCTTTCTATTAATGTAATAAAAAAATTTAGGTTTTTCCCCGGATGACATTCTGGGCTGATCCCTTTATTTAGTCGAATATTTTCCAAACTATTGCAGTTAATTATGCCCCGAATTATGCCAAAAAATAAATAATGAAAGAAGGGTAGTTCCATTATGAATCAATTATTATTATTATAAATCGTTCTCTATTCTGTATCTTTTACCACCCCGTATATTTTGGACTGAAAATACCTCGGTGCCAAGCCTATTACATTACGTGAATTATGTCTTATGGCCGCTTGCAATATTTTGCTGATCTAAGAAAAATAGTTTCTAAGTCACATGACTAACAAACCGACTTATATTAAACCCTTCTGCGAGACGACCAGATACTTTTAAATGTTTACCCCCTTTAAGATTCGTATAAAAAAATATTTTTTATTATTCCCTACTCACGAGAAAAAACGAGACGAGACGAGACGAGACGAGACGAGACGAGACGAGACGAGACGAGACGAGACGAGACGAGACGAGACGAGACGAGACGAGACGAGACGAGACGAGACGAGACGAGACGAGACGAGACGAGACGAGACGAGACGAGACGAGACGAGACGAGACGAGACGAGACGAGACGAGACGAGACGAGACGAGACGAGACGAGACGAGACGAGACGAGACGAGACGAGACGAGACGAGACGAGACGAGACGAGACGAGACGAGACGAGACGAGACGAGACGAGACGAGACGAGACGAGACGAGACGAGACGAGACGAGACGAGACGAGACGAGACGAGACGAGACGAGACGAGACGAGACGAGACGAGACGAGACGAGACGAGACGAGACGAGACGAGACGAGACGAGACGAGACGAGACGAGACGAGACGAGACGAGACGAGACGAGACGAGACGAGACGAGACGAGACGAGACGAGACGAGACGAGACGAGACGAGACGAGACGAGACGAGACGAGACGAGACGAGACGAGACGAGACGAGACGAGACGAGACGAGACGAGACGAGACGAGACGAGACGAGACGAGACGAGACGAGACGAGACGAGACGAGACGAGACGAGACGAGACGAGACGAGACGAGACGAGACAATGGCACTCTCGAGCGAGAAAAACGCGTTTCTCGCCGAGACGAGATAAGAAAAAATTCTCGCCTCACGAGACGAGACGAGAATGGGCCAATTCTCGTCTCGTCTCGTCTCGCGGCATCACTAGGCGCGGCGTATCTTGGGCGGAACAGCAGTGGACAATCCGCATAGTATTTCTGGACAAATATGGGTTAAAGTTGGTTAAACATGTGTGACGGACGACTTGGAGAAGCTTCAACAAAACAGTGAGTCAAAACTGCGAGACGAGACGAGACGAGACGAGACACGAGAATTTCTCGTCTCGGCGGCATCACTAGCCGCGCCGGGCCGTGATCCAAGATTTTGCTCGTGGCAGGCACTCTAAGCAGTGGCGCAGCGAGGGGGGGGATTTATGGGTTAACCCCCCCCCCCCCCCCCCAGACGCCCAGACTAAGATGGTTTTTTACGGTTTAGACCAGGGCTGAAGCCTTTGAAAATGGTAAAAAGTGAAAAAAAAAATAATAATAATAGTGGGATAAAACCCATTGGAAAAGGAAGAGAATATAACAAAAATGAAAGGAAAAGTAATTTACGGGCGATTCGAGGTCGGGAAGTGGAAAGGCGTGAGTTTTTAAGTATAGAAAATGATTTATCTCGATTTCCGGCAAAACTACAAGTCCTATGGAAAAACGTTAAATGGCAAAGTTGTAGATGATAAAAAGATCTACAACTTTTGTATTTACACTTTTTTCATATAACCTCAAAATTTATGTGAAAAATTCAAATAACCAAGTTATTGGTATTTTATTTTTATCTTTTAAAAGAAATTTTTTTTTACGAAATTTGGTAAAAAGTTACCTCTTTATGTCCCAAACACACTGTAATTTTTTTGATTTAAAATATTTATTTTTTCACTTTATTTTGACTTAATATCGAAAAAAAACCTTAATTTTCAATCGAAAATTCTCACGTCAAAATATCTGCTTTTTTAAAAAAGTCGGTGGGCTTTTTGTTCGTTGAAATCTCTACTTTCTGATGGTGTAAAAAAGATATACATTACTATGGTAAATGTGATGAAATTCCCTTTAAATCCTACCTTGAATTATATTTAGAACAACTATTTTCGCATATTTTTGCGATCTTTATGTTTTATGGATTTGTAATTTTTTTGTGTATCAATGTAACATGGAATGTTACTTTTTCGAGTAATTAAAGTATAAATTTTAATAAATAGCTCAAAATTGTACATAATATTTAAAAAAAAAAAATAGGATTCGAGTTTTTTTCGTTTCTTTGCATTTTTTGAGAACATTTACCATAGTAATGTATATTTTTTTTACACCATCAGAAAGTACAGATTTCAACGAACAAAAAGCCCACCGACTTTTTTAAAAAAGCAGATATTTTGACGTGAGAATTTTCGATTAAAAATCATATTTTTCTTGTAAAAGATAAAAATAAAAAACCAAAAACTTGGTTATTTGAATTTTTCACATAAATTTTGAGGCTATGTGAAAAAAGTTTAAATACAAAAATTGTAGATCTTTTTATTACCTACAACTTTGCCATTTTACGTTTTTCCATAGGACTTGTAGTTTTGCCGAAAATCGAGATAAATCGTTTTCTACCCTTAAAAACTCACCCCCTTCCACTTCCCGACCTCGGATCGCCCGTAAATTATTTTTCCTTTCATTTTTGTAATATTCTCTTTCTTTTTCAATGAGTTTCATCCTACTATTATTTTTTTTGGTTTCAAAAATTATCGACCCTGGTCTAAACGGCCTTTAAATAGGTATTAATTTAAAAAATACAGAATTTTTATTCATACAAATTTTCCTACAGTATTAAAATAAACGACCAAATAAAAAAAAACGCTTTTTAAAATTTTGAAATTCTGTTCTTTTTTTTGAAAACCCCCCCTAATACAACATTCTGGCTGCGCCACTGACTCAAAGTGCACAGAAATCACTCTGGCTGCGATCTACAAATTGGAAAGAAAATACAGCAGCAACTATCCTTTCAACAGGACCACATTCAAAGATAAAGGTAAAATCTCAAGTCCCGAAAAACTACACGTGCATTCAAAATGGCGACTTTGGGTAACAATAGTAATTTCCCCGTGAAGAGAAAATATAATGTAAATGTTTGGTGAAATAGTATTTATCAAGGCCGATAATTAAAATATTTTTCTACAAGAAAGAGACTGCTTAATATTGAAACCCAGGTCAACGTTACCTTTTACAGGATGTTGCTTCGGCGGCTTCTAGTCGTGCGGTCGAGGTGAAAGGAAGTTTCCTCCAAAATTTTAGCTAGGAGCAGAGCGCGTCTTTGCCCTACCATTACAATTTGCTTGGCTCTTGATTGGTTGATGGTTGACACTCAACACTCCGCGACAAAAAGGAGTACGTTAATTTACTCATGAATCATTAATAAAAACCCGGTGTTTTCATTAAATATCAAAGATAAAAAGACTTGAAATCTCAAATATTATTGCATAAATTAAAAATAAAATGAAACTTTACAAAATAAAGGTTTATTAATAAATGGCGTCACGGTCATATGACCTAAAAAGGAACATACTGCGCGGTCATTATCTCGCGTTGCAGTCTGATATCAGTAATTTGTTTACCATCTCCTTCGCATACACCTTATCAGTTCTCGAGCTGGTACGGTGTTTACGGGTGGTCTTAAAAAAGTAATTTAATAAATACACTGAACTGAAGTGAACTGAAAATATTTAATTATTTGTTATTGTAAAAAATGATTTTACAAGGATGTTGCGAAATTTGTCAAAATTATCGTAACACTATCTATAGAATACAGAAATATTGGTATTGGCAAATACGCTTAAAGGCCAGTTTTCATTGGTAGAGTAAACGGTCGAATATACTGGCCTACTATTTAGCCAAATTACGCTACTCTACCAGATTTGGTAGAGTGTTCGTTCGCACGCAAATTTGATTTACGGTAGTGTTAGAAAGTAGTGTATTCTTAAATTCGTGCAGTGCGTATTAAAACCAACAATGAACATCAGCCATCGACGTAATATTGTGAGGAAGTCTTTGCTAAATATTGCTGATGACCATGCTGATTTTTAATTCGGACACGCCGAAATTCTCTTTGGACAATTCACTAACTATTTTTTCATATGCCGACATTCTTTTAAATTTGTTCTTATAGTCGACGCTACGCAAATTCCACAACCATTCATGTTGTTCGTAGAGTTCAACTAGTTTTATTGTCTCTACGTCAGACCACTTCCTTTTAAACGTATTAAACGCGAACCACAACAAACAACCTTACCTAGAAAAGATGCTGTGTATTCACTTGACAATACCAAACCTATTTTTATTAGTCGAGTAGCGGTAGAGTGGAGTAAATATTGGTGGCGGGAGAAGGCAAGTGGTAGAGTTACTATCTTACCGTGCGATGTTAGTACTCTACTATACCAATTATGTTTACATTGGTAGAGTTCGCAGGACAGTTAAGCCCAGTTTTCATTGGTAGAGTAAACGGTAGAGTATAGTGATCAAGTACTAACTATCCGGTTTTTTTTACTGAAAAACCGATTTTCATCTGGTTTTTAAAATCACTTGAATACTCGGTACTGGGTTATTACAATAACTCGGTTATTCCCATCACTAATATTTAGCGAACGAATTTAAGAATACACTACCTACTAACACTACCGTAAATCCAAACTTGCGTGCAAACGAACCCTCTACCAAATCTCTCGTATTGTGAAGGCATTTACCTTAAAACAGATATTCAAGAGAACAGAATCAAATTGTCTAGCCTCTTTCTTCTGTCTACGGTTAGTAGTTGACATTTTTAAATAATTAACCGATTTCGAATTCGATTGAAAACACAATATCGAAAAGGACCCCAGTTAAATTTCATTCACAAGGCGAAAGGCGATAGATTTTGACTAAATTTAACAATTTTGTATCAAAAATTCGAAATTCGCCAAAAACTTCTCACACAAAAATCATTAATAAAAGTGTGAATTTCATTTCATATCTCTCTTACCAGTTTTAATATTTGACATTACTTTCATAACACCCTGTATATCAACCGAAACTTTATTAGGAAATCACAGATAAAGACAACGGAGGGCCATGAAACTAGTGTTATTGAAACAATAGCATTAAGTTAATAGCCTCAATTATGACATTAGTAAATAAATAAAAAATAAAAAGTCTAATATAATAGGTAAAATGACATTCAGTACGAATGATTCAAGTGTATGCCTTATTTTGCCTCATTTTATTACACAGGTCTCAGACATAAATTTGGCCATTAAAAATAATTATTAAGTGCGGTAAATGATACTTTTCCGCACGAGATGGCAGTTGCACGAACGGCTCGAAGCAAGTCCGGGCATGCCACTAAGTGAGTGTGGAAACGAAACTTTTCGCACATGTTACTTACAATATTTTTCCTAATTGCGTAAAATTAAGCTTGTTCGTAATAAATTTTTGTATTTTTTGGGTAAAAGGAGCAAAAAATAAAGTGAATTTTTAAATTTTGATATGTCAAATAGAGCATTTTCGGAAATACTTCTTTAAGTTCTTTCTCTTGCCCTTTCTATTAATGTAATAAAAAAATTTAGGTTTTTCCCCGGATGACATTCTGGGCTGATCCCTTTATTTAGTCGAATATTTTCCAAACTATTGCAGTTAATTATGCCCCGAATTATGCCAAAAAATAAATAATGAAAGAAGGGTAGTTCCATTATGAATCAATTATTATTATTATAAATCGTTCTCTATTCTGTATCTTTTACCACCCCGTATATTTTGGACTGAAAATACCTCGGTGCCAAGCCTATTACATTACGTGAATTATGTCTTATGGCCGCTTGCAATATTTTGCTGATCTAAGAAAAATAGTTTCTAAGTCACATGACTAACAAACCGACTTATATTAAACCCTTCTGCGAGACGACCAGATACTTTTAAATGTTTACCCCCTTTAAGATTCGTATAAAAAAATATTTTTTATTATTCCCTACTCACGAGAAAAAACGAGACGAGACGAGACGAGACGAGACGAGACGATACGAGACGAGACGAGACGAGACGAGACGAGACGAGACGAGACGAGACGAGACGAGACGAGACGAGACGAGACGAGACGAGACGAGACGAGACGAGACGAGACGAGACGAGACGAGACGAGACGAGACGAGACGAGACGAGACGAGACGAGACGAGACGAGACGAGACGAGACGAGACGAGACGAGACGAGACGAGACGAGACGAGACGAGACGAGACGAGACGAGACGAGACGAGACGAGACGAGACGAGACGAGACGAGACGAGACGAGACGAGACGAGACGAGACGAGACGAGACGAGACGAGACGAGACGAGACGAGACGAGACGAGACGAGACGAGACGAGACGAGACGAGACGAGACGAGACGAGACGAGACGAGACGAGACGAGACGAGACGAGACGAGACGAGACGAGACGAGACAATGGCACTCTCGAGCGAGAAAAACGCGTTTCTCGCCGAGACGAGATAAGAAAAAATTCTCGCCTCACGAGACGAGACGAGAATGGGCCAATTCTCGTCTCGTCTCGTCTCGCGGCATCACTAGGCGCGGCGTATCTTGGGCGGAACAGCAGTGGACAATCCGCATAGTATTTCTGGACAAATATGGGTTAAAGTTGGTTAAACATGTGTGACGGACGACTTGGAGAAGCTTCAACAAAACAGTGAGTCAAAACTGCGAGACGAGACGAGACGAGACGAGACACGAGAATTTCTCGTCTCGGCGGCATCACTAGCCGCGCCGGGCCGTGATCCAAGATTTTGCTCGTGGCAGGCACTCTAAGCAGTGGCGCAGCGAGGGGGGGGATTTATGGGTTAACCCCCCCCCCCCCCCCCCCAGACGCCCAGACTAAGATGGTTTTTTACGGTTTAGACCAGGGCTGAAGCCTTTGAAAATGGTAAAAAGTGAAAAAAAAAATAATAATAATAGTGGGATAAAACCCATTGGAAAAGGAAGAGAATATAACAAAAATGAAAGGAAAAGTAATTTACGGGCGATTCGAGGTCGGGAAGTGGAAAGGCGTGAGTTTTTAAGTATAGAAAATGATTTATCTCGATTTCCGGCAAAACTACAAGTCCTATGGAAAAACGTTAAATGGCAAAGTTGTAGATGATAAAAAGATCTACAACTTTTGTATTTACACTTTTTTCATATAACCTCAAAATTTATGTGAAAAATTCAAATAACCAAGTTATTGGTATTTTATTTTTATCTTTTAAAAGAAATTTTTTTTTACGAAATTTGGTAAAAAGTTACCTCTTTATGTCCCAAACACACTGTAATTTTTTTGATTTAAAATATTTATTTTTTCACTTTATTTTGACTTAATATCGAAAAAAAACCTTAATTTTCAATCGAAAATTCTCACGTCAAAATATCTGCTTTTTTAAAAAAGTCGGTGGGCTTTTTGTTCGTTGAAATCTCTACTTTCTGATGGTGTAAAAAAGATATACATTACTATGGTAAATGTGATGAAATTCCCTTTAAATCCTACCTTGAATTATATTTAGAACAACTATTTTCGCATATTTTTGCGATCTTTATGTTTTATGGATTTGTAATTTTTTTGTGTATCAATGTAACATGGAATGTTACTTTTTCGAGTAATTAAAGTATAAATTTTAATAAATAGCTCAAAATTGTACATAATATTTAAAAAAAAAAAATAGGATTCGAGTTTTTTTCGTTTCTTTGCATTTTTTGAGAACATTTACCATAGTAATGTATATTTTTTTTACACCATCAGAAAGTACAGATTTCAACGAACAAAAAGCCCACCGACTTTTTTAAAAAAGCAGATATTTTGACGTGAGAATTTTCGATTAAAAATCATATTTTTCTTGTAAAAGATAAAAATAAAAAACCAAAAACTTGGTTATTTGAATTTTTCACATAAATTTTGAGGCTATGTGAAAAAAGTTTAAATACAAAAATTGTAGATCTTTTTATTACCTACAACTTTGCCATTTTACGTTTTTCCATAGGACTTGTAGTTTTGCCGAAAATCGAGATAAATCGTTTTCTACCCTTAAAAACTCACCCCCTTCCACTTCCCGACCTCGGATCGCCCGTAAATTATTTTTCCTTTCATTTTTGTAATATTCTCTTTCTTTTTCAATGAGTTTCATCCTACTATTATTTTTTTTGGTTTCAAAAATTATCGACCCTGGTCTAAACGGCCTTTAAATAGGTATTAATTTAAAAAATACAGAATTTTTATTCATACAAATTTTCCTACAGTATTAAAATAAACGACCAAATAAAAAAAAACGCTTTTTAAAATTTTGAAATTCTGTTCTTTTTTTTGAAAACCCCCCCTAATACAACATTCTGGCTGCGCCACTGACTCAAAGTGCACAGAAATCACTCTGGCTGCGATCTACAAATTGGAAAGAAAATACAGCAGCAACTATCCTTTCAACAGGACCACATTCAAAGATAAAGGTAAAATCTCAAGTCCCGAAAAACTACACGTGCATTCAAAATGGCGACTTTGGGTAACAATAGTAATTTCCCCGTGAAGAGAAAATATAATGTAAATGTTTGGTGAAATAGTATTTATCAAGGCCGATAATTAAAATATTTTTCTACAAGAAAGAGACTGCTTAATATTGAAACCCAGGTCAACGTTACCTTTTACAGGATGTTGCTTCGGCGGCTTCTAGTCGTGCGGTCGAGGTGAAAGGAAGTTTCCTCCAAAATTTTAGCTAGGAGCAGAGCGCGTCTTTGCCCTACCATTACAATTTGCTTGGCTCTTGATTGGTTGATGGTTGACACTCAACACTCCGCGACAAAAAGGAGTACGTTAATTTACTCATGAATCATTAATAAAAACCCGGTGTTTTCATTAAATATCAAAGATAAAAAGACTTGAAATCTCAAATATTATTGCATAAATTAAAAATAAAATGAAACTTTACAAAATAAAGGTTTATTAATAAATGGCGTCACGGTCATATGACCTAAAAAGGAACATACTGCGCGGTCATTATCTCGCGTTGCAGTCTGATATCAGTAATTTGTTTACCATCTCCTTCGCATACACCTTATCAGTTCTCGAGCTGGTACGGTGTTTACGGGTGGTCTTAAAAAAGTAATTTAATAAATACACTGAACTGAAGTGAACTGAAAATATTTAATTATTTGTTATTGTAAAAAATGATTTTACAAGGATGTTGCGAAATTTGTCAAAATTATCGTAACACTATCTATAGAATACAGAAATATTGGTATTGGCAAATACGCTTAAAGGCCAGTTTTCATTGGTAGAGTAAACGGTCGAATATACTGGCCTACTATTTAGCCAAATTACGCTACTCTACCAGATTTGGTAGAGTGTTCGTTCGCACGCAAATTTGATTTACGGTAGTGTTAGAAAGTAGTGTATTCTTAAATTCGTGCAGTGCGTATTAAAACCAACAATGAACATCAGCCATCGACGTAATATTGTGAGGAAGTCTTTGCTAAATATTGCTGATGACCATGCTGATTTTTAATTCGGACACGCCGAAATTCTCTTTGGACAATTCACTAACTATTTTTTCATATGCCGACATTCTTTTAAATTTGTTCTTATAGTCGACGCTACGCAAATTCCACAACCATTCATGTTGTTCGTAGAGTTCAACTAGTTTTATTGTCTCTACGTCAGACCACTTCCTTTTAAACGTATTAAACGCGAACCACAACAAACAACCTTACCTAGAAAAGATGCTGTGTATTCACTTGACAATACCAAACCTATTTTTATTAGTCGAGTAGCGGTAGAGTGGAGTAAATATTGGTGGCGGGAGAAGGCAAGTGGTAGAGTTACTATCTTACCGTGCGATGTTACTCTACTCTACCATTATCTAGTACTCTACTATACCAATTATGTTTACATTGGTAGAGTTCGCAGGACAGTTAAGCCCAGTTTTCATTGGTAGAGTAAACGGTAGAGTATAGTGATCAAGTACTAACTATCCGGTTTTTTTTACTGAAAAACCGATTTTCATCTGGTTTTTAAAATCACTTGAATACTCGGTACTGGGTTATTACAATAACTCGGTTATTCCCATCACTAATATTTAGCGAACGAATTTAAGAATACACTACCTACTAACACTACCGTAAATCCAAACTTGCGTGCAAACGAACCCTCTACCAAATCCGGTAGAGTAGCGTAATTTGGCTAAATAGTCGGCAAGTATATTCGGCCGTTTACTCTACCAATGAAAACTGGGCTTAAGATTCGGTTAATAACGTCCACGTTAATAACGTTTTCCCAGTAAGGCTTAGTTAGCGTAATTCCAATTTTTTGAGTTATCGATATAACCACAAACACATTAATTTGTATTGCGTAATACATTTTTAATAATTGGCATAAGTAGTACAAGTTGATTAAACCACCTTCGCCTATTACCGATCAACTGCATGTGTCACTTGTCAAATTTCACCTATTACTACATTATCACAAAATTGTAGAAGTGGTGTTTATTGCCCACATGAGGGTGATGATTGATTGATTTAATTCATTTCATTTATTTAAGGGAACCAAATTTGATGGTGTAAAATACGATTTACAGCAATGATACAGAGGCGCGTTAGAGTGATAGTTGGTAGTTCTTGGTTGAATATAACAAAAAGCTTATTTTGCATGTTATAAGATGGAATAATAAATAAATAAATAAATAATAGCTGGCGTTTAATCAATCAGAATATTATAATAGAAACAATTGAGAATATTGTAGTCAAACTTTAGGTCATACATATTATCGCGTGATAATAACTAGTGGCAGCTCCTCGAAGGAGGCAAGGGAGGCTAAGCCTCCTCAGCTATTCTTGACCTCCTAAATATTTAAATATTTTCAATAGTATCCCCTTTTTTGATACGATTTAATATTGTTTTTGCAATCTGACAACAGCGCATGAGGCTTTTGGCTGTTATGTCACCATAGTTTCTCCAAAAAGCAACATAAAATACACAACGAAATTGTTCTGGGACGCAAGAGGGAAGCAGCAGTTTCTAACTTATATTCATTACAATTGGCAACATCTACTGGCAAGCAGCGTCTTCCCAATAACGAGAGTGTTTTCTCCCACGTGGGACTGTAACCGGTACATCATATGTTTCCTGTTTTTTTTACGTCAGCTCGGTTGCCAACGCCTACTCGTCTTGCATGGTGTGAACGTATTTTGCGAATTTTCGTTGTTTGCTAGGTTAAGTCATCTCCACAAATAATATAGGTATGAAAAGTGAATTTATTAGGGTGTACATGTTTCGGTACTAGAAAGTACCATCATCAGCACCGAAGGGCTAAAATAAATTAGGAATAGAAGAAGGAAGGACAAGTCAGATTAATGTACTTACCCCAAGTGCCACTTACACGAAGAAATGTAAACAAATATTAAAAACATGAAAAGGACAAGATCATATTGTATACTTGGACGAAAACAAAGGTAAAAAATTAGAAAAAAGTGTTAAAAAATTAAAAATCGGTAGTAAAATTCGAAAAGAGTTTTCTCCTCTTTTCTCTCCCGTGCATTGTAAACATTGTAAATAAACCTTGATTAGTCGACGATGACAAGTCAAAACGGAGTGACATCTGACAAAGTCACGCAAAAGCAGAAAGTTCCCAATATAAATTAAAACTGGCGTAAAAACGTAGTTCTTGGGGCAAGAAACGAGCATCTAGTGGTGAGGTGATAAGGAAAAGTAACAAATTACAGCTATCGGCAAGAAGGCGAGTAACCTACCGGGACAAAGGTAAGGCTGTAAACCGCAAGATGGATGGGCATCGCCATCATCTAGAACAAGTGAAGTCAGAAACAATCTAGTCATTTCAACATTCAGCATCAGAGGGAGGAGAAGGAAAGTATACGTTAATGTGCCACCTAGTAGATAGTGTTCAAATTAGAAATCAAAAGAAGGAAGGTAACGGTTGTTAGATAAGTACAAGTGTGAAAAGTAAAAGCTTTAAAGTGGTCGTGGTAGATAGAGAATGAGTAAACGTTGAAAGCGGACTAATTAAAAGCAAAAATTCAAGGATTTTTGCATTTGCAAATTTGCTGTTTTCAATACAGCTTTCCATATACTTTTTTCTTTACCATTAACCCACCATCATTTTCAAAACGAATTAAACTATATTAGACAAGTGGTTTTAATAACCAATTTCCCCTCAGGATCATAAATAAAATTTATTATAAATTCACAAGAATTTATTGACTCCAACAACTAGAGAACCAAAAAGTTTCTGCGTTTTACCCTTTTTGGGTAACATTTATTTTACAGCCAAAAATATTCTAAATAAGTTCAACATTTCTATTGCTTTCCAAACCAACCACAATGTTGGTCACTTTTTGATCAACTCCAAAGATAAAACTTCCCTACTAGATAAGTCAGGGGTTTATAAACTTTCTTGTGGTACTCAGAACTGTAATGTTTCTATTCTATTATCCAAACAGGGCGTAAACTATTAACCCGAGTCAATGACCACTGTAAAGAAATAGATAAATTCTAAAATACTGATTTCTCTAATCACAACTTCAAATCTAGTTTTGCTTCTCATATTCTCTGTAATAATCACTCCTTTAATACCTTGACTAACACTAAACTCCTTCATTCCTATAATAAACGCGGCAAACTCAACCTTCTCGAAATGATGGAAATCCATAAAGCACTTCCTAATAATAACCTTACTTGTGTGAACGACCAAATCAATTTCTCTTGCCTACCCTTTCTTGAATCCTTGAATTTTTGCTTTTATTACTCCACTTTCAACCCTTACTCATTCTCCATATACCATGACACTTTAAAGCTTTTACTTTTCACTAACACATTTACTTATCTTACAACCGTTACCTTTCTTCCATCGAACTCTAATTTGGACCCTATCTACTAGGTGGCCACATTAACGTATACTTTCCTTCTCCTTCCTCTATTGCTGAATGTTGAAACGACTAGATTGTTTCTGACTCCAGTTGTTCTAGATGATGGCGCCGCCCATCCATCTTTTCAGCCTTACCTTTGTACCGGCAGGTTACTCGCCTTCTTGCCAATAACTGTTATTTGTTACTTTTTCTTATCACCACTAAATGCTCGTTTCTTGCCCCAAGAACCACGTTTTCACGCCAGTTCCCATTTATATTGGGAACTTTCTGCTTTTGCGTGACTTTGTCAGATGTCACTGCTTATCCTCCGTTTTGACTTGTCATCATCGACTAATCAAGGTTTGTTTACAATGTTTACTATGTACGGGAAAGAAAAGAGGAGGAAACTCCTTTCGAATTTTAATACCAATTTTTAATTTTTTAACACTTTTTAAATTTTTTAACTTTGTTTTCGTCCAAGTATATAAGTATGTTCTTGTCCTTTTCATGTTTTTAATATTTGTTTATATTCCTTCGTGTAAGTGGCACTTGGAATAATACATAATCTGATTTGTCCTTCCCTTTTCTATTCCTAATTTTGAAGAAGTAGTCCATACTCAAAGTGGAGTTAAATGATACAGAAAAAGAAAAGCACGAAGTCTTTCTCCACAATCTTTATTTATCGAGAAACTAGGCGAACCTAGTATCACAACGACATGTTTCGAGTGTAGAAACACTCATCATCAGGAAACAAAGTGAAAAGTAAAATGCTGATGTTTTTAGCAAAGAGAAAATAATGGTGAGATTGAGCCGTAATGGAGCTTTTAATGGTGTACAACAGATGTAAGATTGAAAAATTAGAAGGTCGACAATCAAGACTCCAGCATACTGAAGAGTCGAGGGTTAAGTGTAGAAGCACACTGTGCCGTGCAGAAAATGATAGGGTAGTAAAAATTAGGGAGTTTTGAAAAACATATCTGTAAAAAGCCTTAATAAATTACTGAAACATCCTGAGTTTTATTAAGCCCGGTCAGAAACATGTGAAAATGTTGGGGTGAGATGTAAAGAAAAGAAAAAGAAAAAAGTTGTTTTTTGCGTCAACGCATCTGTAAAAAATAGAAAGGGGATTGTAATAAATGAAATTTAAGAAGTGTAGTAGATTAGCTTACCTTTTGGTTAAAAAGTAAAAGCAGTTGGGGTACCAGGCTTTTTACGGACCAGTTACCCCGCCAGAGTCAGAGCAGACACATTTGGTGCAAAAAAGGTTATTAAAAAGTTAAAAAAAAAAAAAAAAAAAAAAAAAAAAAAAAAAAAAAAAAAAATTTAACTTTTTAATAACCTTTTTTGCACCAAATGTGTCTGCTCTGACTCTGGCGGGGTAACTGGGCCGTAAAAAGCCTGGTACCCCAACTGCTTTTACTTTTTAATCAAAAGGTAAGCTAATCTACTACACTTCTTAAATTTCATTTATTACAATCCCCTTTCTATTTTTTACAGATGCATTGACGCAAAAAACAACTTTTTTCTTTTTCTTTTCTTTACATCTCACCCCAACATTTTCACATGTTTCTGACCGGGCTTAATAAAACTCAGGATGTTTCAGTAATTTATTAAGGCTTTTTACAGATATGTTTTTCAAAACTCCCTAATTTTTACTACCCTATCATTTTCTGCACGGCACAGTGTGCTTCTACACTTAACCCTCGACTCTTCAGTATGCTGGAGTCTTGATTGTCGACCTTCTAATTTTTCAATCTTACATCTGTTGTACACCATTAAAAGCTCCATTACGGCTCAATCTCACCATTATTTTCTCTTTGCTAAAAACATCAGCATTTTACTTTTCACTTTGTTTCCTGATGATGAGTGTTTCTACACTCGAAACATGTCGTTGTGATACTAGGTTCGCCTAGTTTCTCGACAAATAAAGATTGTGGAGAAAGACTTCGTGCTTTTCTTTTTCTGTATTCCTAATTTATTTGAGCCCTTTGGTGCTAATGATGGTACTTTCTAGTACCGAAACATGTATGTACAGGGTGTCCCAAATTCGAGCCTCATCATGGAGATCTCGGAAACTATAAGAGATACAACATCGGTCAAATTGTGGCAAAGTTGCGCAATTTCGTACTGAGCAATATCGCAAAAAAATATCTGAGCTATCTTTTTTAGTTTTTTAAATTTTTGCAAAAAACTAAAATTTTGAGTTTTTGTTTTTTTAAACTGCTTGACTTATTTTATCCGCCACAGAAAAACAAGCACAACATTGTTAATGCAACTTTTTACGCTCCATATTGTGACGTTTTTAGAATTTCGTTATAACGTTTCGTTTTTATGGAACTATTATCAACTTTAATTTTTTAAATACGGACCTGCATTTTTATTTTATTTTTTGATAGCCCTTTAAGCCCTGAAATAAACCATGTACCACACTTAATTATATTTAGACGTTTTGATGTCATTATTACATCTTCAGGAATGTGATAATTATTTTTAAATACGGCCCTGGTGTTAGTTACTTAATCTTTTTACCACATACAACATGTAAATGGAGCCGAAATTTTATATAAATAATTTACTATATTCAAGTTTTTATATAAATTGTAACAAAGTAAAAATAAAACCAAACAAAACAAAGATTGCTATGACACAAACTTTTACTTGATTGTTTGGCTTAAGGTGGAATTTTCAACGTCATTTCATCTATTGCCAACCTATAACCTATAGTTTATTATTTGATTAACTAACATTTAAATAAAATCAATATCGTCGGTACAATATTTAGGTAATAGCTGACATATTACAAAAATATCAATTTATTTCATTGCTAATTTTGGGAGAGTAGTGAAAGAAGAATAACATAATAATGTTAAAAAAAATCTTACCCGACATTTTTCGCTATAAAATTCTCCTAAAATATTTAATGAAATTCCTTGATATTTATTTAATATGTCAATTATTACCTATAAAATATAAAGACGATAATGATTTTATTTAAATTTTGTGTAAAAGCTAGAAAAATTAAATAAATAAACGCGAAATAGGTTATAGGTTGGCAAGCATGTTGATACTTCCACCTTAATTATCTTGACAACTGCAGTCACCATTTATACTGAATATTTCAGCAAAATTATGTTTTCTGCTTTAGAAAAGCGCGACATGTTACGAGTTTATTATTCTTCCAATAGGAATTCACAAATTTCTTGTGACCGTTATTTACAGGACTATCCTGAACGCTTGCAGCCTCATTATAGTTATTTTGCTACGCTTGATACTAATTTAGCCCAGTATGGTGGTTTTAATAAACCAAGAGTCAAATATACACCAGGGCCGTATTTAAAAATAATGATCACATTCCTGAAGATGTAATAATTACATCAAAACGTCTAAATATAAAAGTGTGGTACATGGTTGAATTTAGGGCTTAAAGGGCTATCAAAAAATAAAATAAAAAATGCAAGTCCGTATTTAAAAAATTAAAGTTGATAATAGTTCCACAAAAACGAAACGTTGTAACGAAATTCTAAAAACGTCACAATATGGAGCGTAAAAAGTTGCCATAACAATGTTGTGCTTGTTTTTCTGTAGCGGATAAAATAAGTCGAGCAATTTAAAAAAACAAAAACTCATAATTTTAGTTTTTTGCAAAAATTTCAAAAACTAAAAAAGATAGCTAAGATATTTTTTTGCGATATTGCTCAGTACGAAATTGCGCAACTTTGCCACAATTTAACCGATGCTGTATCTCTTATAGTTTCCGAGATCCCCATGATGAGCCTCGAATTTGGGACACCCAGTACACCCCAATAAATTGACTTTTCATATATTATTTGTGGAGATGATTGTGAATTTCTTTTCCCATAAATAACTTTAAGATTAATACAACGCACTAAAATAATTAAATAAATTATTACATCTCTCTTTAATGCTCATATGCACTTGCATCTTATGGACAAGCACTCGGAAAATTGCGACGTATAGAGAGAAAACAAAGGACCAAGTATCGAGACTGGGTACTCCACACGAGAGACTTCTTGGCTCAGAAAAAAGCTCATTAGAATTAATTACTTTCGTTCTATTCGTCAAGTTAAAGCAAGTTACAATCATCGTCGTGAAAACCCAGGTATCTCAGAATTGCAACCATGAGAAAATGATCAAACTTCCTTATTTGCATTTATTAATTAAGAACTTTAATGTACGGTAATTTAACGACTCAATGCGGCAAACATTCGGGTTCGGCTTAATTTCCAAAAATTTGTTAATGAACACAAATTCTTTATTCACATAATATGGTGCTAAATGCCCTTATATCAAATAGTTTTAAACGAATAATGCAAGTGTGGCGTCCGGGCCGGGGTTAGAAGTTATATCATAGTGAATGTTAACAAGATACATATTAATAATTTCGGCCTCAGAAAATTTCAATTTTTTTATTTACTCTTTGACTGATTACTACACCACTAAATGGGCAAACAATAGATGTTGTAACCTTACCTGCGAAAATTCTTTACATAAAACTCAAAAAAATGCAAAACTTCACAAAACACCTATAATTACGAGTATTCCGATGACCAACCACAACGTCGCTAAAACAAATACTACAATTACTCACAGAAAAAAGAAGGGTGTGTTCGATTACTACAGCGGTTTTTGTTGCTACATATGAATGGCCGACGCGTGAAAAAGGAAAATGACTTTGCCGCTATCATTCTAGATTTTGTCACCATGTAACTAAAGTAAGTAGGTCAGTACTAAATACAATACAATACGTAATAATAAATACCACATATTTATTTTGTTTCAACCAACAAAACAACAACTTTACCGAATTTATCTGAATATATATGTTTAGGACCACCTATACCTGCCACTATCACTTACCCAGGAAAAATGTCAAGATGACAATAACGGTGACATTCAAACGAGAAGCACAATCTCTTCTCGTTTTAAGGTGGCATTCTCAACGTCATTTAATCCATTACCAACCTATGACCTATTTCGCGTTGCTTTTTTTAGTTTATTATTAGATTAACTAACATTTAAATAAAATCAATCAATATTTAGGTAATATTTGACATATTATAACAAAAATATCTATTCATTTTATTGCTAATTTTGGGATAATTGTATAGTGAAAGAACAATGACATAATAATGTTAAAAAAAATCTTACCCGATATTTTTCGCTATACAATTCTCCTAAAATATTTATTAAAATTCCTTGATATTTATTTAATATGTCAATTATTACCTATAAAATATGAAGACGATAATGATTTTATTTAAAATTTTGTGTAAAAGCTAGAAAAATTAAATAAATATACGCGGAATAGGTTATAGGTCGGCAAGCATGTTGATACTCCCACCTTAAACTCATAGATTGTAAATATTAAAGTTAATAAAAATGTTTATCAGATTAGAATCATTAGCGTTACTCTGCGTTACCTTATTATACATTCCACTACACAAAACATTAGGCAGTTGAAGTGCGGTCACAAACGAAAACGTATACGTACAAATTGACAGCTACGCATGCGCAGTAATCACTGTTTGACGTACGTATTTCAAGCAGTTTAACGGGCGTACGTTACATTGCGTTGTTTTACGGGACGTGAAAAATGAACGTTCAGTTACCGGAAGGACCTCCGAATATAACCGATTATTTCCAAAATGCCGTTGTTTGACAAACAGTTCCTAACTTTTTTCTGTGGTTGTAAATGAATAACTTTTTCTAACCACAAAAACCTACAAACAAATAGCTAATAATTTTACACTAAAAAATTCCGTTTTGCAGCTGAGCTGTGAAAATTGTTTATATTATATTATTAATAATGAGCGGCGCTAGTGATACGTCCAAAAGTAGATTCCGTTTTACGGAGGATCAATAGGTGCTATTTCATCTAGGTTAAATCGCCCGTAAAGCTCAGCTCTGTTACCCAGGTTTTTATCATTTAAAATTTGTAGCAACATTCAATCATCTATATCATCATCTTCATTATGCTCTCCAAGAATAGCAATATCCAAAATATCTTCCATACTATCCTTTTTGCTTTCCTTTCTTTATCATGCAATTTTCTGAACTTTTAAAAAAATCACAGAAAAAGGTAAAGATAACGAGAATATGACAAATGTGAAATTGCATTTTTTGCAGGTTACATTAACGGACACAGAAGATAAGCACTTCAACTAAAATTCTTGCCACCGGTTTCTCACGTTAACTCCTCAACTAACGTGCGTAAATTTGCTTACGTAATTGTTGTACTTCAACTGCCTAATATCTTCTATGTGACTGATGAGTAAGTTTGCTAATCACGCGTCTGTTAAGTATAGTCTACCATCCATGAACCATACAGCTAAGCAGACAAATTGTGAATGCTGGATTCTTGAATTTCTTTAAAATGTATAAAATCTAGTCAATTCTAGTGTAATATATTAAAGGTCTGTGGGTCCTACAAATTAAATGTATCTGACCGCTTTCTAAAAAAATGTGTATACCGTCATCTTATGGTAGAATAAGAAAACGCAACCGTAGTTTATTCAAAACAGAAAATTTTACGCTTTCATTTGAGTCCAAGCACTGAGCTACTGATCCCCAGGAGTGTATCCTATCATGAGGCACGTTGAGAGGCATCAACACTAGCGCAATACCTTCAGTTAACGAGCCTTTTTCATTAGGTACATTTCCGAGAACCCTACTTTTCATGTCAGCAAATCACTTTTTGTGAATAAATTTTTGTAATTTCCTCCGATAGGGAAAATTCAAAAAAATATTCTTTCTTGTAGGGCACATATTCAATTTCTATTTTATGAATAAGGTAACCACTACCTTTCCATGGTGGATTTTTCGGATGGGCTATGGACTATATTATATAAAGGCTATAATTATTATTAAGGTAAAACGAGAGGGATATGTTTTCCGAGGTTTAAATCCGAGTTTTTCAGTTTGACCAATAATTAAAACATGAATATTTAACTTTATTAATTAGATAGTTATATTTTAAAACTCAAACCACGGTGTTTGTATCGGTATTGGGTATTGATTTTAGGGAATGGTTGAAGAAAAACTAGACGAAATAGAAAGTAGAAACAAACTAACGCACAACCTTTGTCTTGCCGATTACCAAACACTCAAAGCAGAAAACAGAAGTTACATTGACAAAATCGAAGATCACGAAGAAAAAATAACTAGAGTTAAAGCAAAATGTCAAGATACAATTCAAATCTTAGCTCATATTAGAGAAAAGTCGTCAGAATTAGGAGGAGATTTGAACGATCTTAAAGAGGAGCTAGCAGATTTGCAAAAATCGGCCAATACTAAAAGAAGAAACTTAGCTGAGGTAAGACATGAAAGAGACAAATACAGGAACCTTATAGAGAAGCTAAAAATGAATTCGGGACTGTTAACCGAACCTACACTTCTGAGAGATATGAGAGCGGCGCGGGAGGAAGTGGCCAATTTAGAAGAAGAATTAGAAATGTGTATGGACTTGGTTAGTATTACTGATATTATGTCCAAATAGTAAATATAATAGAGGCCAAATAATTTGGCAAGATAGAGCATTAAATGTTTTGCCAAGCACTTTTATTATTTTCTCTCTTTTAAACAATTTAGAGGTAAGAAAGTACGGAAAGGTCTTAAATTATTATTTATTTATCTATAAACAAAGAAAAATTTAACAAATATTTGTAAAAAATTCGGCCTTTTCCGTCGAGCGTAAATATGTACACATGATTTCATGGCTATAACTAGTAGAGATATCGTAAAAATGATAAAAAAAAAATATTTACATTTAAATGCTCTAGAACTCTTGTCAGATAATTTTTTTAGTGCTTATTGTTTTGAAACTACGGATTCAAAAGCATTTTTAAATAAATTTCCATCCATTGAATAAAAAATAATACCTTTGTGTCTCAAACAATGTACCTTCCACCAAAAAAGTAGCTTTGTAACTAAAATTCCTTCTTAAGCCCTTCGTTTATTTTACTATAAGGGCATAATATGTCCTACTCCTCGGAGCTTAAAAATTCAGTTTCTTTTTTCAGTTTCAGAAATTCCCATCATTTTTTTAAGGGGTTGAGGAAAAATAGTTTGTAAAATATGTGAATATGAAATATATTATTATGACAATGTGTTTTCAAAGATAGGCATCCAGTAGTCGCAGATATTGATGGGGGCCGATTTAAAAAAAATGTTTAGAACAGAAATATCGTTAAAAAATTTAATTTGTAAGCCCTGTCCAGATAGCAAAAGTAAGTCCCATGAACGTACTTTGCACCAAAATGTCCGGACGTAAAATTCACTTAAAGAACGAAGGGCGTGATAAGAACGTCCAAATTCCCACCAGGTAGACGTCCTATGTACATACGTCCATTTTATGTCGAACAGTACGTAAAATGGACGATAATTATGTACGTACTATTTATGTACTATATTGGACGAAAACTGGGCATATTGTGGATGTAGAGGGGTGGGCGTGGGGAACGAAGTCTTATTGGGGGGCCTACATTTTTCCTAAATACATATTTTCTTATTTTTTTTGTAGTCTATGTCTGTTTGTTAAGTATTTAACTAGTGAAGGGGCGACAAGCCAAAAGGGGCGGGGCAATTGCCCCTCTTCGCCCCCCTGTGGCTACACCACTAATCTAGCTTTGGTCAAAACAGATAACGAGATTATAATAATATATTGCATATTATGACTTTTGATTATTGAATTTTCTCATTATTAAATTTTAATGGGTTTAATTTAATAGAATTTATTTTATTTTTAATTATCAATATAAAAAAATATTTTGTAAAGCTTAACGTAAGTTCATTTGATTGAAGCCAAGAAAAAATTATTTGTAGATCATAATTAATATCAAAATACATTTCTGTCAAATTTTCCGCAAAATAAATAATTGTTGTTTCATGCACAAAAAGCTTTAAATAGACTTTTAACTTTAATTTAGAAACGGAATTAATATAAATTCAGAATAGTACTAGACCTAATATTGATCCTTTTGGAACTCTGCATATTATTTCTTTTTCCGAACTTTTTCTTTCCTCAATTTAAACAAAATAATTACAATAGCTTAAATAATTTGGAAGTAATTTATATGTATTCCTCCTTATTCCAATACTAATTAATTTTCTTGATAAAACAACATGATGGTTTACCGTATCAAAAGCCTTACACAAATCTAACATTTTTTCTTGCTGAAAATATTTACTTGAATTTCTGTGCGAGAGTCATACTGATTATTAGTCCTGTCATGTCATCTACGAGGATAACAGTTCCTCATAGATTTGTGTTAAAAGTGTGAGTTATGCTTATAACGATTGCAACCCATTTTTGCAATCTGCCATAGGTACATTAGTAAGGCTCTTTAATTAACCTCTACATATTCAATCCATCCCGGTATCCATAATAAAACAAATAAAAATAGAATATCCAGGAAGCAGCACGACACCGCATTTTTATTATTTCATATTAGGAAAGCAGCACAAAAATATTTGAGTTAATTAATAAATATACATAATATTACACTGATTTTTCTAATTGGAAAGTTTAGAAAGATCAATTCTGACAATAGCCAAAACCGAAATACTAGAATTTATCAGATTTTTAAACAAATTTAACCTTTAATCGCGATTAATCATATTTAAATTACATAAATCTATATTAAATCACTTTAATCGTATTAAATTTCTGATTTAAAAACTGTGTATAGGTACATTTTTTGGGAGTTAGCAGCCCCTCGATTTTAATGTTGGATTATTTTATCATGTTGATTACAAATAAAAAAAAAATATACAGGGTGTTAATTAGGTACTTGTAAAAACTTTAAATGGTGAATCTTTGACGAATTTTAAGATAAAAAGTTCATATGAACATGGGTTGGCAATGGCTTGGTTCTTGAGATACAAAGAAACTATTTTATTTGGTTTTTTGATTATATTTTTGTTCAGTAACATGGCAATTAGACAAAATTCGAGATACTGTGTATATTGATGACGAGAAACTCAAATTTTAACTTAGTTTTTGTCTAATGTTAGATGGCGCCACATACGTTGTTGTTCCTGAATTTAGTTAACCATAACTTTTTTGTGTCGTACTGTATGTCATTTTTGACTAGGCAGACCTATTCTCCATTCAATTTTACATACAAAAGTTACTCTTAGTATTTGTCGCTAAAAGCAGTCGTTTAGGATGAAAACGGGTTTGAAGTTAAACCTGCGTTGGAATTTTTTAAGATGGATCATTTCCGAGTTTTTGAAAAATAAGCGAAAAAAATAGTTTTTTAACGTCATCATGTGCGGTATTTCACTATCACATTATGTACATATCACTATCACGAAATTAGTGAAAATTGGATAAATAATAATAATTCGCAAAAATGTGCTGCATCTTTCCTCTGCAGCCGCAGTACACAAGAGAATAGTAGGTAAATTCATTGGAAGCCTTGGAAAACAATTGAGAGGTTTCCATCGCAGCAGAATTAGTCATGACAGTTAATGTAAAAGGAAACAGCCATTTTTTTAAAATTATTTTAATGTTATAAGTAATAATTTATCGTGTGTTTTGTCCAAAATGTACCAATATACCAACGCAAAAATGGCAGACATTCATTTCACCTATGGCGGTGGTCATTTTCAGCAATTATTGTGAATGGTATTAACTAGTTTAGTCTTAGTCTTCTAAATGATCTAAGTTTGTTACCTGATAATACAATCAATTAAAGATACATTTTTCGCTTATTTTTCAAAAACTCGGAAATGATCCAACTTAAAAAATTCCAACGCAGGTTTAACTTCAAACCCGTTTTCATCCAAAACGGCTGCTTTTAGCGACAAATACTATAGTAACTTTTGTATGTAAAATTGAATGGAGAATAGGTCTGCCTAGTTAAAAATGACATACAGTGCGACACAAAAAAGTTATGGTTAATTAAATTCAGGAACAACAGCGTATGTGGCGCCATCTAACATTAAACAAAAACTAAGTTAATATTTGAGTTTCTCGTCATCAATATACCCAGTATCTCGAATTTCGTCTAATTGCCATGTTACGGAACAAAAATATAATCAAAAAACCAAATAAAATAGTTTTTTTGGGCGCCCTGTATCTCAAGAACTAAGCCATTGCGGACCCATGTTCATATGAACTTTGTATCTTAAAATTCGTCAAAGATTCGCCCTTTAAAGTTTGTACAAGTACTTAATTAACACCCTGTATATGCGAGGAAGTGTTGGATTTTAATAATTCCAAAATAGGTTTCATTTAATTCGTACAAAGGACTTCTGATAGACGTTCCATAAGAAAAGGACATAAAATGGACGTAAAATGTACGAACAAAAATGTAAAAATGTACGTTTAAAGAATGTACCGGGTGAGTCAACGATGGCTCGAAGTAAATTTATGCCTTGAAGATAAGATTTGTCCATGTTCAGCTTTTGTGTTATTGTATGGTTGTATTATGGCATGGCACAATTTAAAAATATTTTAAATTACACAACGCTCGCTCAAAAGGTAGGGTGCTACAAAATTTGAGTTTTTAAAATTGGACATCGTATATTTGAGTGGATTTTTATCGTAATTTACTCGAGTCAAAAAAACACATTCACTATAAAATATTTGAATCTCGTATAAATGGTTTTTTGCTGTCCAAAATCAGAAAACTTCTAATTGCAAAATGTAATTTTTGTCAAAACAAACACCCTATATATTTTGCTGCCATCTTATAGCTATCTAAAATCTCTAATAGTTTTTGGAACATTTTGATTTTTCGGGATTTTCTGTTGTTGTTATAGCATATTTTGTCAAAAATCTCAGTAGCCTTGAAAAACAATAATAAAAATGTTAATGGACGACATCAATATTTAGATTGCATTTTTACTGTAAAGTTTATTGTCCACTCAAATATAGGGTGTCAGGTATTAAAAAAAACCCAAGCTTTGTGACCCCCGACTTTTTAGGCTCACCCTGTAGGTATAATTCAAAAATGATTTTTAAATTATGCAGAATATCCAACCATAACATAACACAGAAGCTCCGTTGCGCCATTGTTGACTCGCCCAGTACAATGACATGTTGAACATACATATTATTTCGTCCATGGACGTAAGAACGTTTACATACAATGTACGTCCTGTGGACGAGGTATGCTATCTGGGTGAGGGCAAGTAGCATATTTATCAGCATACAGAATACCATTTCCCCTATTGTTATTCTTCTAGTATTTCTTCTAATCTTTATAATAATTGGTTAAGAAAAATAAATAAATTTATTAGTTTAAGGAAAGAAAAATGCATATAAAGAATTTAAGGAAAAACATTCAAAAATTTACCGAAATTTTAAGCCAGAGAAAAAAGTTGAAAAATAAAGCAAGCGGCATGACTTTGACCACTAGGATGTCTCTTAAATTGGGAATATCCAGTAGAAACTGTAAACGCACGAGGCGCGGAAAGATGATTTACAAACGACGTCCGACTCTGCAAATGCCGATTATTCATCAGGGTGCCTTTGATGATCTTGTTAGGGTGCTGCCGAACCCAATAACGCAAACTAGGAGAAGGAGATAACATTGTATTCAAAATTAGGATTAAATAAAATTTAGGTTTTAAAATAGGTATGCAACATATGAGAAAGATTTTTATTACCGATTTCTCAGAAAATTTTATTCTTGATAAAAGTTGGTGCATGCCTTAAAATTATAAACGCATATTTTATATTTCACCTGCGGCTAATAGTAAGGGAGCAAATGCCATTTTTTCTAAATTGCTCTAAGACTGGACGAAATATACGTGCAACACGCTAATATCTAAACCGACCCGTATAATTGAAAAGTTTTAAAAGGTTTGCAACAACTTAATACATTTTTATAATAAACACATAATTAAGATATTTGATTAATATATTAAAATCGCGTAAACAAAAAATTTACCAGAGGCGTTCCGTTTAGGGGAAAATACCCAGGTAGCAAGGTGACGTATTTAAGACGTCGATTATTAATCATCAGCGACGTCATAAATTACGTAAATGAAACGTTAAAAAGACGTGCTTAAGTCACAGACCAATAACGTCTTTTTTGACGTAAAAAAATACGTCATCTGAAGACGTCTTTTTAGGTGTAGAAAACGTCAATAAACGTCAATAAACGTCATAATTTTTTTTAGCTGTATTCAAAACTGCACATATTTCGAACTGATTTGACTTGACTGCTGTAAAATAAACACTCTGTTTTTAACCCCTTATTATATCCTTAAATTATTTCCTAACTTTTTATGATTTTTTAAACATCCTGTATCAATATAACGAACATTTACTAAAAACTTTCTTAAATAATACCTACATAATATATGGGGTTAAAAAAAACATAATATGTATTTTTTATGTACAAAATCCTTTTCATGATAATAAATTAGATATTTCAACTTTCATGTGTGTGCAGAATTGGAAAAGTCACTAACTTATTATCAGTTTGTAGGAAGTATCATAATTTTTGCTACAATATCATCTATAGTGAGTAGTGACCAATATTCTACATATTCTGATATAAATATATGCGAAAATGCTAAGGAATCCTTTAATGGCGGCAAAAATACCTCTTTTTTTTCGGGGCGTCACCCAGATTGAGTGCACAACGGCTACTCTCCCGCCGTCATTTGCCTCGAATTCGATAACCTGGTACATTTATATTCGTTTATAACACAAAATATATAGAAACCATGATAGAAATAGAAACTAAATCACCATAAACTTTTCACTTTTGCCGAACAGTCGACTGCCTGACTGCTAGCACCAACAACATAATACCAATGCGTTCTGCCTTCTGTCAGACAAGTCGCAGACTGACAATGTCATAAAACGGAGCGCGGGTAATTTAAATTTGATATTCGCAGAC
The DNA here is from genome assembly GCA_963969555.1 of Polydrusus pterygomalis. Classification (NCBI taxonomy): domain Eukaryota; kingdom Metazoa; phylum Arthropoda; class Insecta; order Coleoptera; family Curculionidae; genus Polydrusus; species Polydrusus pterygomalis. The sequence continues at coordinate 54,118,576 of OZ018380.1, read as the reverse complement.
TTTTAATGACAAAATATTCGCTTTTGCAAATTTTACATAGGTACAGGGTTATTTTTTATATTTGCGTACCCACCTACAGGGCTTAATGTAAGTGACAGAAAAAAACTTTTAATACAAAAGTTGCATAATCTTTCCCGTCATATCTTTTAGACTTATTAAAAAAAACATCTGCACATCGGAAAGTTTAAAAACAAATGAAAGTCTTCTTTTTTTAAATGGAACACCCTATATATTTTTTACCAGGACGAAAGATCTCTTTCTCCTGATTTCAAAAATATATAACATGTCATCATTTAATCCAGTCGTTTGTGAAATATTTGAGTTTTTGATTAATTGAATTGACTATAATCTAGTCGGCGTTCCGCATACTTCAACGTGACATATTTGTCACTTTAATTTAAATTGAAACATGCAGCAAAGAAAATAACTTATGATTTATAATTTATGATATAAAGTAAAGTAAATTGCTGTTGAACTACAGCTATTCGGTTGTTATTAGAGTAAAAAAGACGCACTATTTGAAGTTTGTCTTCTTCCGAATATCCCATTTTCCTTACTGAATCTTTCAATTTAAAGTAAAGTGACAAATATGTCACGTTGAAGTATGCGGTACGCCAACTAGATTATAGTCAATTCAATTAATCAAAAACTCAAATATTTCACAAACGACTGGATTAAATGATGACATGTTATATATTTTTGAAATCAGGAGAAAGAGATCTTTCGCCCTGGTAAAAAATATATAGGGTTTTCCATTTAAAAAAAGAATACTTTCATTTGTTTTTTAACTTTCCGATGTGCAGATGTTTTTTTTAATAAGTCTAAAAGATATGACGGGAAACATTATGCAACTTTTGCATTAAAAGTTTTTTTCTGTTACTTATATTAAGCCCTGTAGGTGGGTACGCAAATATAAAAAATAACTCTGTACATAAATGGTTAATTTGAAATGGTAATATTTTTAAAGTTTTTTGCATTGGTATAAACATAAAAATGTGAAAAGATAATATAATATAATATATTAAAAGTTATATGATACGTAGGTACATGCCTTTAACTAAACTGGTCGAAAGAAGTTAAGGATATTGTGAATTCTCTGAGAAAAAATTAGTTTTCGAAAAAAATTGTATAACGTACATTTACTTCCATCTCTTCCAGAAATGAAACACATTTGTTTAACTGAAAAAATGTTTTAATTACAATTTACAGGCAACTTTTTCCTAATAATGTAACAAAACAGATAATTGTCAAAAAGAAAAAAAATATTAATAGCGTGTGTAATTCCAGCTCTATTGGCTATCACTGCTTCAACTCGGCGAGGCATACTTAAAATTAAATGGTCCAAGTCATTTTGATCTAAGGTATCCCATAAATGTGAAAGAACTTGCCTCAGTGACCTTGCGTCTTGAACAGGAGGTTGATGGGAAATTAGTGCCCTTTTAAGCATGTCCCAAACATGTTCTATGCAATTTTTAAATCTGGAGAGAGTGGGGGTAATGGCAAATGATTAATTTCATTGAATGTTAGCCGTTCTTGTACTATTCTGGCTCTGTGCGGGCGAGCGTTATCATCGAGAAATCTTAAATTGGGCTCAAAATTTCAACGATAATTATCCACTATGTTATCGATGATGTCGTGGGCATAAATTTCACCTCTCATAGTACCTTCACAAAGATACAACTCCGTTCGACCTCCGTAGAAAATTCCACCCCAGACCATTACACCTCCACCTCCAAATGGATGCACTTCTTGAACACATCGGTCATTAACTCTTGAATTTCTTGGTCTCCAGACACGAACTGTACGCCTGTCAGTTCGAAGACAAAAGCGGCTTTCATCGCTGAACAACACAGTACGCCACTCATCATTCCAGTTTGCTCTTTCATTAGACCAAAGCAAACGTTGAGCTCTATGGACTGCGGTCAATGGAGGGCGTCTTATAGGCTTATAGCAATTTATACCTGCTGCATTTTTTCGATTTAACACCGTCCGAGGGGTAATACGAATTCTGCTTGCAGCGAAAAGATCCTGGCTAAGCAACGTGCGTTTCTTGTAGGATCCATCCTAGCTCCTCTCACTAATAGTCGATCTTGGTCTACCCTCCCTATGCCTGTCCATGACAGATCCAGTCTCATTAAATCGGTTATTAAGTCGGGAAATTACACTTTGAGAGACATTAAACCGATCAGCCACATCGATCTGTCGCGCACCTCCAAGAAGCAACCCAATGGCTTGATTTGCTTCCTCTACCGTTAAATGACGTCTATTCATATTGTCGATGACAGAATAACAACAATATCGCAAACTGCCCTTAGCAACACACAAACAAAACTAAACTTTACAAAAATAAAATCTACATTTTGCGTGGTAATGCTTTTTATCTGTTTGGGTACAATTTTATATGTAAACAAAACAACTTTTTTTTTTAAGGCAAACGACATAGGTATTAATACCTATACCACATTTTTTCTAGAAAATTTTCTTCACAGCGAAATCACAATATCCTTAACTTTTTTCGATCAGTTTATAAGAAAAAGCTATTCTCAGGCGTTTTACTTATTCAAAACTCTGTCCCACTATATTTTCAAAAAACTTGGTCACTTAGTTACTTTTTAATGATACGTATAAAATTATATACGTATAAGCTAATAACAGGCCGCAGTCATGTATCATGGAGGACACCAACATGTTAGGCGGCATGTTAACCTGCGACATGTTGAATATGCCCTCAGACATAATGACAAGAAAATCCAACAACGAACCGCCTTACAAAATTATCCACCCAAGAAGGGATGAATGGGTCAGTAACAGCGCCGACCTGTTAAAGGCGAAATTTGGAATATTTACAGACGGATCCAAAACTAAAGAAGGTATTGGAGCCGGAATTTATGGCGAAAACCCAAAAATAGAACTAACTATTAGCCTGGGAACAATGACAACCATATTTCAAGCAGAGGTTTATGCAATTGAAATGTGTGCAAGACTGCCGATAGACCGACGGTATGCCATAAATCAATCAAGATATTTTCCGACAGTCAAGCTGCATTAAAAGCTCTTGAATCGAGATGGTGTACCTTAAAAACGGTGTGGAGCTGTTACGAGGCACTATCCGAACTAGGTTTGAACAACAAAATAACTTTAATATGGATACCGGGACATATGGGACTGGAGGGTAATGAAGCTGCCGACAAGCTCGCAAAGAGAGGTGCAGCTCTAAAATTTACAGGACCCGAGCCGGTAATAAGTATATCTCATGCTACGGCCAGAAGGGCAACACTAGCTGAAGCAAAAAGCAAAGGGAAAGACACTGCACACAAAGCATTTATAAACATCCACATAAACCAACAGTTAACTGACAAACTACTAGAGCTCAACAGGTCATGCCTTAAAGCACTAGTGGGATTGTACACCGGCCACTGCAGACTGCGACACCACATGTATAAAATACTGTAGAATTATTTTATTTAAGTTATTATTTGGTTTATACCTAACTTTATCATTGGTATTATTGTAACAGTTAATGGGGTTTTCCCGTACTTAATAAATAAACAAATAAATAAATAAAATTGGAATAGCCCCAACTGATGAATGGCGGCTTTGCATGGAAGATGAAGAAACAGCAGAACACGTAATGTGCGCTTGCCCCGCAGCAGGAAGAATCAGTTTCGCCCTATTTGGCGAGATGACTCTGCTGCCGGATGACATGAAAAATGTCTCCCCTACCTTAATTAAAAGGCTGCACTTATTGGGGGAAATAAGGTGTGAGCCACAATAGACCGCATGGTCGCGGTGGAGGGTTGGCTGTAACCCACTCACTTTCAACCAAACCTAACCTAACCTACGTATAATTTAATAAAATGACTCAAAATTGACGTGTTTATGACGTAAAATTTTACACGTGTTAAAAACTACGTTATTTTGACGTTATCTCGCGACCAAAAGACGTGACTGAAAATCCCCAATATTCGACGTCATAAAGACGTCATCCTGCTACCTGCCTACCATTTTCCAAATTTTAAATAGTATGAGACAGAATTTTATTATAGTAATTAAAATCAACCACACAACAAATTCAGAACTAGAATAGTTAGTTCTTCTATTGCATGTGTACTGATCTTCTATAAGAGCGATTCCGGCAAAATAACTGGATCCTGGAACTTCGCGTTGCCAAATCTTGAATTAATTCTGGAAGAAAGTTTTGCAAAAATGAAATTTGTCAAAAAAAGTTTACATACTAACCAATTTACTTAGCTGTTTATTAATTGAATAATATTTAGATTGCCTTACATATTTAGTGCTGACCAAAATAAAAGATCGTCCTTTAAAATAAAAAAGGGAACTACTTCTAGAAATATTTTTACTTTTGGCCATAATACTGCAACTATTAACAAAATAATTACAAATAAAAAAATATGTCAAGTATTGTCAAACATGACAAGAGAAAATAATGGCTCAGAGGCGGCTCGTCGGAAAAACTACAAGTTACTAAAAACTTGTTTATTTAAAAATATTTGTGCGGTAACTAATACATTTACTTATAAATATTTTAAATACATGGTTTTCGCAAAATGTTTTTTATAAGGAAAATATTTTTTTTAAATGAAACTGTTCCTATAGATAGACCGATAGGCGAACGAATAATTTTTCCAAAAAACATTTTAAAGATAAAGTCTATTCAATGACCGCTGACCGTTTCGTCACGACTAGTGCTTATCTTTCTAATGTTCGTAAACTAGGTGAGATATTAAATTTGCGTCAATATTGAATGTTGTATAATTTTACCAGTAAACAAAGTTTTATAGTCATTTTTGACGATGACAATATTAATCAACATTAGGTACTTCAAAAATGTCACGGCAATGTGAATAAGAACACGCTTTAATTATTTGATTATTTTCAAAGAGAAAGTTATGCCGGAAAGACTATTTTACCCTTTAACGCAGTTTACGAGGTAAGTAGATCTAATAAAGCAGGAATGATGAAAATATAAAAAAGAAACATGAAAAATATATGGCAATGTCTTTATAAATACATATCTGTTTTAGAGAGTTTCTGATGCTTTGGGAGTTTGGTATTTAACAATCCAAGGAATTAAGGCAAAGGGGATAGAGAAGGATGTAGATTTTAAAAATCGCAATAATGAAGTTGTTTTGTCATCCCGTGGTCGACAACTTCACGAAATTCATGAACATACCATAAGAGAGCCTATTTATGGGCATATATTATAGAGCAGGTGAACACGTTACCCGTTCGCTCAAAACAACTAAACCTTAAAATCATTGATGATGTTGAAATATCCATTGATTAGCGGACTGTTTAAAAAAATTAAAATTTAAATGGCGTAAATGTACTGTATCAAACAGGCGTTTTTTTAACAGAGCAACCCCATATAGCCCAAAAACCAGGTTGAATGTTTAAGACAATTTAAGAATAACGGCAACTACTCTCAATTTCTCTTAAAACCTGTTTTTCTGAATAAAACCTGGATATACAATTTAGTGCGAAGTTGGCAAGGTGATACTTTTCATACAGTTAAAAGAAAATCGTCAAAGGGTGTACGGTATAATACTCTGCATGCTGGTTCACAAAATGAATTTGTGAATAAAGCAAGTTTAAGTATTTAAGCCTGGCCTAAAATTTGGTGATTATCATGATTCGATGAATATTAAAAACTGTGAGATATGGTTTGAAGAAAAATTGTTACCAAACTTGGAAGAACCGTCGATAATTATGATGTATAATGCGATCTATTATTCTGTGCTAATTGAAAAATTCCAAATACAAGTTGGTCAAAAAGATTACTTATGGCATGGAAGAACAGAGACAAATTCCGGTTTTACAATTTGCAATAAAGGATCAGATCTGGATAATAGTGAAGCAGCATATTTTACCCAAACATTATAAGTAATCTGGAAAGCGCTAATTATTTAATTTTTTTAGTTATTTTTATTTTATTTTAATAGGTTGGACGAATTAGCATTGCAGCATGCATTTCGAGTTTTAAAACTTCTTCCATATCATTGCCACTTTAATCCTATTGAACTGGTTTGGTCGGAATGTAAGCGCTATTATCATGCAAAAATAAGAAAATAAGTTCTATGCACGCCTGTAATAAATCACGTAGTTGGTCTATGGAATGAAGCCATAGAAAACGTCATAGTCGAAAAATAGAAAAATTATGTTACACACTTTACTAAAATTATAAATGATGTGTGGTAACTGGAAAGATTTATCGATCCTCCAGATACTTTTCCCCTTATTATTAGCTTGGACGAATCTGATGATGATACTATGATGAGCTAATTTATTTTAATTATTAAAAAACTATATTTTGTTGTGTTGTCATTTTTTATTATATTTTCTTCTTTATGATTTTATAAATAAGATGAAAATATTCTAAACAAAATTTATAAATTGATGCACTAGACAAAAAAATATATGATTCCATTTTAAATTTTATAAATGAGTTTTATTTATTTTTCAGTAAAATTAAATTGCCATAAAAATTTCATTCTGATTTTCAAAAAAAAAGTTTTATCCCATGTTACCTTTTACCTTAAAAAAACCCTTCTGACTTCATTAATAGTGTAAAAATATTAATTAAAAATTTCAAAAAACGCACTTGTATTTTATTTGTTCACGTGCATCCGTCTTTATGTAGATCAAGCCTAAGGAAAATCATAACATTTACCACCGATAAGTCAAACTGACTGAATTAATTTACGACGTACCGCAAATATGAAGAATATGACGAATGGTCAGCGGCCATTAAACAATAAACATATACAGTATATCTGTGACACGAAAGATATCTTGATTTACTAAAGCTAAAAAATTTAGTTACTCTCCACAAAATATTATTCTCCTTTTAATTTAACTGCGGCCAAAAGGTAAAATAATTAAATTTTTTAATATTATAATAGAACTACATAATAAACTGATCGAAAAAAGTTAAGGATATTGTGTTTTTGCTGAGAAGAAAATTTTCTAAAAAAATGTGGTATAGGTATAAATACCTATGTCGTTTGCCTTTAAAAAAAGTTGTTTGTAAACATATAAAATTGTACCCAAACAGATAAAAAGCATTATCACCCAAAATGTAAATTTTATTTCTGTAAAGTTTAGTTTTGTTTGTGTGTTGCTAAGCGCAGATTGCGATAATATTGTTGTTATTCTGTCATCGACAATATGAATAGACGTCATTTAACGGTAGAGGTAGCAAATTAAGCCATTGGGTTGCTTTTTGGAGATGCGCGACAGATCGATGTGGCTGATCGGTATAATGTATCTTAAAGTGTAATTTCCCGACTTAATAACCAATTTAATGAGACTGTCATGGAAAGGCATAGGGAGGGTAGTCCAAGATCGACAAATGCTAGGGAAGATCAACTATTAGTTAGAGAAGCTAGGATGGATCCTACAAGAAACAGCACGTTTCTCAGCCAGGACCTTTTCGCTGCAAGCAGAATTCATATTACCCCTCGGACGGTGTTAAATCGATTAAATGCAGCAGGTTTAAATTGCTATAGGCCTATAAGATGCCCTCCATTGACCGCAGTCCATAGAGCTCAACGTTTGTTTGTTTGTTTAATGACCGATATGTTCAAGAAGTGCATTCATTTGGAGGTGTAATGGTCTGGGGTGGAATTTTCTACGGAGGTCGAACGGAGTTGTATCTTTGTGAAAGTACCATGAGAGGTGAAATTTATGCCCACGACATCATTGACAACATAGTGGATAATTATCGTTGGAATTTTGAGCCCAATATCAGATTTCTCGATGATAATATAGAATATAAAATAGTACAAGAACGGCTAACATTCAATGAAATTAATCATTTGCCATTACCCCCACTCTCTCCAGATTTAAACTGCATAGAACATTTTCGGGACATGCTCAATAGGGTACTAATTTCCCATCAACCTCCTGTTCAGGACGTAAGGTCACTGAGGCAAGTTCTTCCACATTTATGGGATACCTTAGATCAAAATGACTTGGATCATTTAATTTTAAGTATGCTTCGCCGAGTTGAAGCACTAATAGCCAATAGAGGTGGAATTACACGCTATTAATATTTTTTTTCTTTTTGACAATTATCTGTTTTGTTACATTATCAGAAAAAAGTTGCCTGTAAATTGTAATTAAAACATTTTTTCAGTTTAACAAATGTGTTTTATTTCTGAAAGAGATGGAAATAAATGTACGTTATACAATTTTATTTGAAAACTATTTTTTTCTCAGAGAATTCACAATATCCTTAACTTTTTTCGATCAGTTTAGATTAAACTGATCCATGAGTAGATATTATATCTGGTTTTAAACGGGTTAGTGCCTAATCAACATAAGTTAATTCTTTTTTTTTTTGTGGCCCAACGTCAATAATAATTGTTTTAGAGCTGTTGAACAAAGGCATATAGTAAGTCCAGTCGTAGGTCCCTATTTTTTCAACTCCTCAAACAAAAAGAGCGGTTCATGTCGTTTTTAAGCATTAACATTACTAGACAGACAGAGTATTATATTTGTAGAAATGGAGAACATGCGCGGAGGTCTATCAGCTAGAGTTTTTTAAGAGGCAAAAACCAATTAAAACTGTTCTTGTAATAAATTTAGAACTATAAATCTGCTGTTAAAAAGTAAATAATAGTATTAAATTTGGATACTAACAGAACCGGACTATAGTTAATCACCGCCACAGACTTTTTGTACTTACCAATGGAGGAATTGGCTAATACTTTTACAAAGAATACTTTGGCTTTCCATTTTATGTTTATTAACCATTCGGATGATGTTTCGTTTTTATACCATGCGATCAAAAAGTATTTGCATCAAAGAGGGCAAAAATTGTCGAACTGATGGGAACATAATATTTTTTAAATATCTCTTTATTTAACGCTGTGAATCTCTCTTCTCTATTCCAACATACTCCGAGTCCATGCACACGAATTCAAACTGAAATAGTAATAGAAAAACCCCCTAACCGATCATTATTGCAGACATATATACCGTGCAAGCAAAAATTATTTGCATCAAAGAGGGCTTGGATTAAAATACGTAGGGCTTGGTTTAGATTACAATATAGGGACGAATATCTAACTAAATCTAGGTTAAAGTTTTGTCAAATTCATATTATGACATGATATGCCAAACTAATGAGTAATAAAATAAGTAGACAAATACAAATGTATTTTTGTTGTTAACAAAATTAACAAAGTAAGAATATACAAAAAGAAAAAGAAAAATAATTACCTAAATTGCTGAAACTGGCCACCAAGCATAAATTCACATGTCTCTTCATATTTTCGAAAGTGTTGGCCAGCATCTCTGGAGAAATGATACCACATTCTTGGATAATCCTTTCTTGTAATTGTTCTATTTGCAACTAGTGTTTTAAAAATAGTGTTCTTTAAATGAGGAAAAACGAAGTAATCCGTAACCGTTAGACAAGGTGATCTAGGTGGGAATTTAATGTCTGATTGAAAACTAAACAATCTGCCGTCGAAAAAATTGCGTAAGTAGTTAATAGTTTTGGCGGCTGTATGGGCGGTTGCACCGTTCTGTTGAAAATATCCAAAACGTAGTTCGTTGTCAAGTAATAATTGCTCCACAAATTGATTCAAAATATTGTCTCTATACCGCTGTGCTGTAACTGTGTCATGGAAAAAAAATAGACCAACAATTCATCTTCGGGAAACAGCTAACCACAAATCAATTTTTTGAGGGTGCAATGTAAACTCTACAAAAAAATGGGGATTTTCACTACTCCACATGCGTGTATTCTGAGAATTCACATACCCGGAGAGGTGGAACCAGGCTTCATCCGAAAAAAGGTCTAATAAATCATTTCTTTCCAATAAATTTGTAATAAAATAAATTTGAGTAATTCCTGCGTCATTCAAAATCTGCGGCTTGTATTTCTTGGAATACTTGCACTTTATAACTAAATAAATTTAGCTGCTTCTTAAGAATAGTCCTGCATGTTCCATAAGTTCTTCCCACTTCTTAGGACAGGCGTCTTATACAATTTGTTGGCGTATTTTGCATTATTTCACGAACGTTTGCAACAAGTTCTTCTGTTCTTACGGATGGTCTTCCTGCTCCTTTTTTGTGTTGTATAGAACCTGTTTCCCTAAACACAGTCATGGTTCTTTTCAGGCAATGATAAAAATCCCCAGCAATAAAAGCAACGTTAGAAAAATGTTCGTGAAAATCGTCCATGCTCAAACCCGGATTGTATTGCCACTCACCATTTACTCTAACCCCGTTTCGAAAATACGCTTCAACCATAAATGTTTTGTGCTGTTCCGTAAAGCCCATTGTGTGACTTGTTCAAGAAATTGGAAAAATTAGCGAATCAAATTACTTGTAACGACTGTCAAAGATGAACTGATTGATTGTTAATTCAGGTAGTTACTGACACCCAACAGGTATTAAGCTTTACGTCTATGCATTACGTCCTTAGATGCAAGGCCCTCTTTAATAAAAATAAGTTTTGCTCGCACGGTATCTGTCATACAATCGTGTATTCCTAGTGCTATATTATACTCTAATGTGGCCATTGTGAGTTGATTAAAAAACCTTATCGTCTGTAAAAATAACTGTATGCCAATAATTCATATCTTTGTACATATTATTTAGAGTAAATACTGCCTGTTTATGTTGTTATTGTGAAAGTAAGTAGTAATTTTTTTGCTGCCACACTATTTTTTAAATAAATTCTTGTTTAAAAAGTGTCATTATGGGATTCCAGACAGCAAAAAAATATAGTATTAGGTACTGCTACAAAATTATTATAGTCGTATTGACATAAACTGGTACCATCTGGCATGATGCTTCTTCATTGTTAAGTTGAAGTATGTCTCCAATACAGTCTTGAGTTCTTGTGTGCTCTTGAATGAATGTCTCAGGACATAAGTAGGTTGACCCAGTTCTTCTACAGGGTAGATCCATATAAGGAGTGGAAAGTACAATATAAAGACAACAGTATGTTTTGAGAAGTAGCTGATAACGTCATAATACTCCGTTAGGTATTTTTCTTGAATAAATGGAAGTTGATTTTCTGAGTGATGTTCTAGCGTTTTTTGGATGGTCCACTTAAGTTCGTCAGTTTAGGATCTGCATGACAATTTGAAGGGCTAAATTAATTTGATCCAAGACGTTTCTTGCTTGCAGGAAATTACCGAAGTCAAAGATACATTTGCTTAGCTGTGAGGTAATTTTGTTGGTCTGGAATGCAATAGTTTCTTCGTTAGGGCTTATGAAGGAGATGGTTCTGTTAAAATTTCCATAACTATATTGTTAAGGCTCATGTGGTAGTTTATTTGGCTGATAATGTTAATTTGATTATCTTAAAGGGCTGCGATAGCATTGTTGTATTTCTCGGCGTCTCCTTGGTCGAGATTTCGGGATATGACTTTCACAATCCAATGTATCAGTCCTCTTTTGGATCTGTTACGTTGGTAAATAGTGTATAATTTTTCTCGGGTGGTTTTTAACAGAAATTGTTGTGCTTTGGTCAAAGTTTTGTAGGCTTGAGAAATATGGAAAGCGTAATCCGTTTTTTCTTGCTTCGTTGACTGCTCGGTATTAAGATTCCAAGGAGTCAATTTCTTCTGCTATTGGTAGTAGATTGAGGGGGAGTATCTTAGAGTTTTCGTTCAGGTCTTGGATTAGGACTTTCTGGGCGGCCGTTTAAGTACATCTACAAAGTATTTTTCATGTTAGTGCCTTTACTTGGTTGATTTTTTATATTTATTTTATGAACTTTCGTGTCTTGTGTGTCGATAGTGACGATGTTGTCGGTCTTTACTGGTTTTGGAAAGAATCTTGTTAGTAGTTTGTTACATTTTACTGTTTTTCTTGTATATTTTTGTGTTGGGTTTATAGGTTATTGAAACTTGTCACTTGGAGTTCCTTTATACTAAGTACTTGGTTTTGGCTTCTTGAAGTTTTTCGTTTAGTTCTTTATAAATTGTCTTTGTTTTTCTCTATGCTGTTGGGTGTAATTGTTAATAAAGATTTTTCTAATGTTAAAATCAAATGGATCTTGGGCGTCTAAGTGGTCAGTTAAAATGTCGATTGATCTCATGTAGGTCATAGAGTGAATAGAGTTGTTGTAGCCGAGGATGGCATAAGGCATTTGTTCTTTAATTTTTATAGTTTTTTCTTCTCTCGTTGGATTCTTAGATGCTAGACCAGTGTTGAGTAAAATCATTCCATTGGATTGTGGGTTATCTGCGGTGGTATAATAGATTGAAATTTTGTGGATATCGACAAATTTTTGCATAAGGCCATTTTTAAATTCTGTTCCGCTGTCGGCAACTATCACATGGGGTACTCCATGATGAATCATAAATATTAGGAAGGCATTAAGCACGTTGATTGCATTTGAACCATTTATTGGATATGCTTGGAAAATGCGTCTATGATCGTTAAGCATTTTTGGCCTCCAGCTTGGAAAGTATCTAGATGGATTATTTGGAGTAGTTTTGATGGTGTTGGTGCCCGTATAAATTTGGGCTTTGCTGGGTTTCTGTAGTATTTATTGGCTTGACAGATGTCGTAAACGTTAATTATATCCTCAATATCCCTTTTCAGGTTAGGTTAAAAGTAGTTTTTTCGAATCTGGGTTTCCGTTTCATGAATGCCTCGATAGTTTCAAATGGTTTCCTTTTGTCTTTCTTGGCAGTTGACGTCTTCTAACGTGTTGCACTTTAGAAGGTCAAATGCAGAGTTTTTAAAGATTTCTCGAATTGTGTTACACAGGAATTGATAAAGTGCATCATCTTTAAAAAGTATTGCATATTTCTTCTTTGGTTCAATGTGCTCTTTAAAGAATCCAATAATTTTATTTTTAAGTTTTTTCCAAGTGCAAGTTAGCAAATTCATCTTCTTTTACTGTTCTTGCCGGGTTGTAGTTGATGGTCTTAAAGATGATTTGATTATTAAAGTAATTAAGAGGCTTCTTGCTGATAGGAAGTCCTAATATTGGATTTTTTTGTATTGTATGTTGAGTATCATCATCGCTGCTGTCGTCGGCTTCAGGATTACGGTTATTTTCGTTCCTATTTTCTTGCATGGTAGCTTTGTCTTTGTTTTTTATACTGGGTATGGGTCTGACATCCTTATTTTGTCCGAGGCAGTCCTCTATGGCTTTGAGTTTATCTTCGTTAGTTACGTCGGCTTCTTGGTCATAGTATATTGACGCTGGATTGTTGCGCAGAGATTATATGTCGTCTTCTGCATCATCAGTTCTAGTGAGTGTTTCCTTTATATGTATTTCGATTCTAGAAAGGGCGTCTGCATTTGTATTTGATTTTCCTTTTTTATACACAACTTTGTAGTCTTCCAATTTCAAGAGCCATCTGACCAGTTTCGAGTTTGGGTCACTAAGCGAAAATAACCATTGATCCAAAAAAAGTTTGAACTTTCATCTAAATAAATAAGGTCTAAAGTATTTTGTAATCCAGACGATTGCTAACATCTCTTTTTCGGTGTAGAGTTTTTGAGCTTGATTTCGTTCAGGGTCCGGGATACATAGGCGATCGGTTTGTCTTTGCCAATAGGTCTAACTGCGGAGTTGCTTGCGTCTATTGTGAGATTAAACGGTTTCTAAAAATCGGGATATTGCAAGATGGTTTCTTTGACAGGAGGTTTTGGCAAGTTTAAACACAATTCAGGAACTCTGGTGTGTGTTCGATTTTTACGTCCTTCTTAAGATAGTAAGTGAGTGGTTTGGTTATATTGGCAAAGTCTTTACTGTACTGTAAAGTAATATATTGATTTTGAGCTCTCCACATTTTACTAAATTGTTGAATAAATAGTGCGAAATATACTGAGTGAAATTGATATGAAGCTTCAAGTGATAGTGATTAATCTGGAAAAAATGAATAAAGGAAAGAAAACTACATGTCGCCGAAAAAAGAAGGTATTTTCCTCAGGTGCATTAAATATTAACATGGACGACTTAAATAAAATAATCGGTGTAAAAACAAGGTCGTTGAGAATCTATGTTGATAAACACAAGAAAAAAAGTATTTCTGAAAATACCAGATGATTTCAATAAGTGTGAACCAAATTTGCATAATGATAATGTATTTATTGACCCAACAGCCATTTTTAAACAGAGATCATCGATACGGTACACTCCATCTTCAACCCCCAATAGTAGCATTAGCTGCACCAATGGAGAAAATCCTGAAATAACGTGATAGTAGTACCAATGAAAAGCCAAGATCAGAAAATAGCCCTAAAATCCTAAATACATATAAAAAACAATGTAATAGTGATAACAAACTTATGGACGATGGTGAAATTAATCAACAAGAACCGTTTTCAACAGAAAAAATAATTTTCGAGATATTTGTATCTTTAGAAAAAATACAAGAACTAACAAATAACGAAGAAGGGTGTCTTATTTTTTCGAAAAATGTTCAAAAAAGCGTCAGAATAGCCAGTACTTCTAAATACAAATGTCTTACATTATTATTGCACAAGCTTGGTAATTTAGAAAAGATAAATATTGATTTTCAGTACCAAATAGCATCATTAAAACAGCATAAAAAATATACAGAACTTAAAGAACCACCAGTGAATAAACCAAAAACGTATGCTACCATAACAGCAATAAATACTGTAGTTAGCACAGAACAAAACTTAATGCACAGCGCTAAAAAATGGAGCACACCACCGACCAATTAAAAACTCAAGACTGTAATTACAATAAAAAACATATCAGATTCCAACAGTAAAAAAAACAATTAATCCTAAAGACATAGATGGAGGGTTTAAAAGTATCATGCATCTAAAGAACGGCGCAATAGTGGTGAAATTCTACAGCAAATTGCAAGCTGAAACTTACATTAAAGGATAAGAATAATGTGCAACTTAAAGATACCCAACAAATTGACCCTATGTTTTTAATCACTCGTATCGAAAAAGGATTTTCTGACGACGATTTTGTTAAAGAACTGATTTACTTAAATAGTAAAATTGAACTTGAACTAGGCGGCACAGTACTGGATAGGATTAAAGTCATTACGATTAAAGCCGTCATGATAAAAGTCTGGAAATTACTTTTAAGTTTCTCATTTCGCCGCAAGGGGGCACAATTAAAAAAAAAATTTAATTCTAAATTTCTCCGAAAATTCCCATATTAAGGTATAGCTCTGATTACATCATCGAAAAACTTAGACAATTCTGCATCATTTTGGTTTAAGGCTCATTGGCGTACCGACCTTGATAAGAGCGGGGGAAGCTATTGAATGTGTAAACATTAAAATCGCTTCTAAACGACTTATCCGATTTTACTAAATTTAAGATTGTTTGGAAGGGAAAGGTAAGTATCTTCAATCGCCGTATCCAACAGTACACGATAGTGTTTAATAAAATTGATAGAGGGCACAATTTGTAATAATAACAGTTTTTTCGATTTTCTCCCGAAAATTCAAATCATACGGTATAACTATGAGACCATAATCGAAAAGTAAATGAAATTTGCAAAAAAAGATGTAAAGACCGCAGTTCGATATCTTTGTTCGTTTCAGAGTTATTGCCAAAACAATAATTTTTAATACAAATTGCGCCCTGTAGCAATTTTATTAGAAACTCTCTTGTACCATTGGATACGACAATTGAAGGTACTTACCTTTCTCTTCCAAATAAGCTTAAACTTAGTAAAATCGGTTAAGTCGTTTAGAAGTTACAGCGATTTTAATGTTTACACTTTTACTTGATAAGAGTGGGAGAAGCTATTGAAAGTGTAAACATTAAAATCGCTGTAACTTCTAAACGACTTATCCGATTTTACTAAATTTAAGCTTGTTTGGAAGAACCTTTAATTATCGTATCTATCGGTACACGATAGTTTCTAATAAAATTGCTAGAGGGCGCAATTTGTATTAAAAATTATTGTTTTGGCAATAACTCTGAAACGAACAAAGATATCGAACTGCGGTCTTCACATCTTTTCTTGCAAATTTCATCTTCTTTTCAATTATGATGTCATAGTTATACCGTATGATTTGAATTTTCGGGAGAAAATCGAAAAAACTGTTATTATTACAAATTGTGCCCTCTATCAATTTTATTAAACACTATCGTGTACTGTTGGATACGGCGATTGAAGATACTTACCTTTCCCTTCCAAACAAGCTTAAATTTAGTAAAATCGGATAAGTCGTTTAGAAGTTACAGCGATTTTAATGTTTACACATTCAATAGCTTCCCCCACTCTTATCAAGGTCGGTACGCCAATGAGCCTTAAACCGAAATGATGCAGAATTGTCTAAGCTTTTTGATGGTGTAATCAGAGTTATACCTTAATGTGGGAATTTTCAGAGAAATTTAGAATTAAAAAAAAAATTTCAATTGTTCCCCCCAAACTTAAAAGTAATTTCCAGAATTTTCTTATGACCGCTTTAACCACAATTTTTTTCCAAGTTTCTATGCCTAGTAGTTTCCGAGATATGGGCGGTGGCCACCCTTAATGAAACACCCTGTATATAGTCCTCCTACTGGAAACATGAAATTATTTTTGGACACGCTTGAACAGACTTTGAATTGCACTTTTAGTGAAAAAAAAAAAATTTCTACGATCGTTCAAAAAATGTCATTTTGTGTATGAATATCTAATGACAAAAGTAGGTCTTTATTGCATACTATGTAATAAAGTACTTTTTGTTCTAGTGCAATAAAGTAAACTACCTAGGAAACAAACAATTTGTTTATAGTATGTTTATTGTGTATTGCACACCGTCGATACCCTATCGAAATAGAATTCACGTTGAGAGGGCGCCATAATTTTATTATGTTGAAGTCAAAGGTATCTATGATCGGTCCATTGTCAAATTTGAATTACAACTTTTGCACACAAAGGAGAGGTTATACTTTTAAACTTTTTTGTTAAATAAAAAAAAATATCGTAGAAAAAATAGTGTATGACGACTACGTCTCGGTGAATAACTTCTATGCCATGTGCAGTAAACATACAGTTTTTGCACTAGTTGCATAAATTACTATTATTCTAGGTGATTTTAATGTTGAAATGATAATGGAAAACAAATCTAGAACAGAATTATTGTCATAAATGTATTCTTTTAACTTTCAACCAAAAATACATGAAAACTAGTAGTACATCTAGTTGCATTGATAATATATTCACAAATTTTGACCAAGTAAAAAAATTAGTATTTGAAAGCTTTATATCAGATTATACAGCGCAGAAAGCTATTTTTAAAATCGAAAATCAAAAGGTAAATGAACAAATTTACAGGCATTTTTTTGAGAATGAGATTTAAAAACGAATTTCTTTACTGTTTGAGCGAGCAAGACTGGTTGAATATTATTTATGCTGTTGAAATAAAAGTATATTGTGTATCTAGTAGGAAAAATAGCATATTCTCGGACGAGGATAAAAATTGGTGGACGAGGCGCATCCGAGGCCAGCAAGTGTCCGAGGCCGAGAATATGATTTCCCTTCGAGGTGCACTTACTATTTTTTCTGCAATCGAAAAGAGATTTGAATAAATACAAAAATAAAGTGATTGTACCTAATAAAAAATTAATTAAAATTACCTAATAGATCGCCTATGCTTTGTATTGCGGTTGCTTGACAACCGCTGTTTTATTATTGTCATTTCTTTAAAACAAGCAGTCTTATTAGTCAGTTTAGCTTGTTTCCTAAAAACGACGAAAAAATTGAAAGTGACGACGAACATGGACAGGGGACTCCGCCAGATGTTAAGGATATTGCATCTTTAGTGACTCTAAACTTGTAACCAGCCAAGTCCACAGAAAAATACGAAATGGCATATTTGAGATTTATGAATTACCTATTGCCACGGAAAAAATACGTCCTTCCATTCGGAAAATGTATTGATTGCCTATTTTGCTCACTTATCTGAAAAGCTGAAACCATTGACGCTTCGGTCGAATTATTCGATGCTAAAGGCAGTATTTAACATAAGAAAAAATGTTGACCTTTCAAAATATCACAAATTACAAGCATATTTAAAACGACCATCACATGGTTACAAGGCAAAAAAATCTAAGGTTTTATATTTGGAAGAAATACAAAGATTTTTAAAAGAAGCGCCAGATGATATTTATTTAATAACCAAGGTCAGTTTAAAATTTAATCTGAGCATACATTAAGATATATTTAGAATTTTTATACTTTTAGGTGGCTCTAATATTTGGCGTTGCCGGGGCATGTAGGCGAGGGGAACTATATCAAATAAATTTAAAAGACATTGAAGACTTGGGAACTAAACTTTTAATTAATATCCCAGATAACAAAACAAAAAAAAAACCGAGGTCATTTATAGTAAATATATAGACAGTATGCTGAATTTCGCCCTGAAAACTTTCTTAACTCTCGATTTTTTTACAAGTTTGCAAAAGGAAAAGCGTTTAGGCAAGCAGTTGGTATGCACCAATTTGGAAAAATGCCGCAGACCGTTGCCGAAAAATGAAACTCTACATGGGAATATATTATTCCCGGCCTAGGCCGAGAATATAATATTCTCGTATCTTTATATGTCTCATTGCTTAGCAACGGTTATACTGGAATAATGACTTTTGTGGCGTCAAATCACGCCAGAAAGATGTCAGTTTGTAGACGATTGCAGAAGAATAATGTTGATGAGCAGTGGTGTGCATTTATGAATAACTATTTTTCCCTCTAAAGCTATGTTCGAGAGCAAAAGTTTTAAAAATATTTAAGGACAGGGAAATTGTTGATTGCAAACGTGAATTAGATTTGTTATTAACATTATCAAGGCAGCATCAAAACTTTAATGATCAATATAAAGAAAAGAAAAAAGAATATAATAAACTTTTAAAAGAATGTCTTAAAAAACATTATTCCAATACGGTAAATAATTCGGATAACAAAATGAAATGCATGTGGACGATTTACGGAGAAATTACAGGAAACAATAACGACTCGTACATAGAAATCGAGGGAAATCCTGAAGAAATAGCAAATAAATTTAATGAGCAACTAATATAATACCCGATCTTTTAAAAAATCTGGCCACTGCTTCCTTGAACAGTTACATTGTTAGAAACAATCAGTCAATATTTTTAAGGCCGGTGACAAGTAATGAACTGTGCGAAATAGCAAATAATATAAAAAATAAACATTGTTTTGGTTTTGACAAAATTCCTACGAGTATTGTCAAAATCATTATAAGGATAATGTAAAGATATTTTATGTTATATAATAAACAACTCCTTTAAATATGGTATTTTCCCTGAAAATCTAAAAATAGCAAGAGTAAAACCAATTTTTAAAAAGGGGGATATAGAACTAATGGATAATTACAGGCCCATTGGCAAATTGACAGGAGTTTTAAGATTGTTTAAGATGGCAATGGGCAGATTAATGAATTTTTTGAGAAGCTGTAATATATTTAGTAAAAGTTAACACGGATATTTAAAGGGACGATCCACCCAAACTGCAATTTTTCAAATTTTTCAAACAGTTTTGAAACACCTTGAAGATGGTAATGTAGCTGTGAGAATGTTTTTGGATTTGTCTAAAGCATATGACTGCTTGGACATAGATATGTTGTCTCCGAAGTTTAAAATGTATGGGATAAGAGGGAATGCTTATAAGTGGATTACAGGATATCTTAATAATCGAAAACAAAAAGTCTGTATCTTGAAAATGGAAAATCTTATAACTCTAGAACATTACCAAGCACTATTATAGGTATAGCACAGGGGAATGTATTAGGCCCTATTCTATTTATTGTCTTCATCAATGACTTAAATAATCTAGTTTAAGGCCAGAGAACAGGCCCCGCCCCTATTGAAAATGGGTATAAAATAGCATGCAAAACAGGGGTATTTGCTGTTCAACATTTCTCTTAAACTATGGGTTTTACATACCTAAAATTTTGGTAAGGTGTCACAGAAGGTTGGTGGATTATCATGAAGTAAATCGCTTTTCGAAAAAATAAATAATAAAGAAATTACACTTGAAAAATCATGTTTTTGCTTTTCATGACCTCGACAAGAAAATCACTTATATACAGAAGTCCACATAAAAAACACAAATTTAATATACTTCTTAATATTCACTACAACTTTTTGTTCCCCTAAAAACCTATTTTTTTGTTAAATGTTCGCACAATTTCGATAAGTATAAAAAAAACTTGCTCAGAACCTGGTTTACTTTTAGGCAGTCAGCTGTTAGTAACTTTTAGGGATATTTGGTTTTCACCAATATAAAATCTACAGAAACCTACCATTTAACCGGTTTGAGGGGTCTCCGCTAGGTGTCGGCACCGCGAATGTCCCATTCTATTATTTCATTCATAAAAATCCGTTATGTCGGCTTTACACCATAATAACGCAATTTTCTATATTGACCCAAGTCGATGTAACTGAAACATAGAATTGAACTTACGATAATTTAAAAGTTATGGCGTTTTTGTCGCTTTTAATTGGTAAAACGATGGTAGAACATGCATTTACCACTAAGCTTGTTATCTCGGTTTTAGTTATGTGAAAATAAGCTAATTTTTTTTTTTTTAAATAAAAAAATTAAAAGTATAGAGTAAAAGTGTACTTTAATATTTTATTTTACGATAATAATTACACTAGATATATTTTTTGTTATGTTATCTTCATACTTCTTTAATTATTATTCTCTCATCCATTTTGTTTTGCCTCTGTCAGTCGTATGAGTTTTTAAACCATCGGCATGTGTTTCTGTAACTGATCCTAGAAAAATATAGGCATGTTTTAAATATAGGTAAAAAATACGTATAGCCAATCACACATTGCTGCCCTTTAATATTTTAATAGTTTGTTGAGAATAAGTAAAACAAAATGTATAAAACATTGATTCATGTGTCAACCAAGTCATTAATTCTTGACAAAATATGTATAAACTTACAAGAAATACCTATGCTGTACAGGACGTGGGACAGAATTATAAAGTACTTTAAGACTTTTTTTTTCACTGGATACCTCCTCGAGAGCAAAGTAAATCATCACCATTTTCAGATAATTGGTGTAAATTTTACAGGCACAAACACTGTCATTATCAATTTTTCTGTATTTCTATTCTTTGAAAAATTCCTCAAATAGGTAATACTTATTTAAGCCAAAAAAACTATTCAAAATCCCGATAGTTGATTTTATATGTAGTAAAAATCAAATAGCAGGACTCTGAATAACCTTTTCGACTAAATATCACGTTAAAATAAAATACTCTATATTTTTGTCTAGCCTCGAAGAAAATGAAAAATAAAACTCTGACATGCAAATGACATTTTCATTAAAATATTAAAAGGAAATCCCAATTAAGTTCCATTTGAGTCTGTCTTAGAATTCCTCGTAATCTGCTGATCGAGTGCCTCGTTTACTGGTTTTTCAATCTTCTCTACTTGAAGCTTTCTCAGCAATGTGTGTATTTTCAATAAAAATATCTACTTCCATTGTCAGCCTGGAAAAGTGGAAAGGCCTGGGTAAAATAGCTAACCTAAAGGTGACAACAAAATCTTGTCTTCAATATTCATTCTTTCACATCACATAACAAACAGCTGATCTAAAACAAAAATACCACAATGCAAAAAACACTTCAGATTGGGTTAAAATAAAATTATTTCCACTTGAGTTTAGCAGAGAATCGACAAGGTTTAAAAAGATCAAAAAAATAGATCGTATAATATACATAGTAAGCAAGAATCAGCAAGATTTAAATTAGAATCGTAGGGTTTAGTAATTAAAATATGCGTGGGTATTTATACATTTACCAAAACTTAGGAAAAAATAATCAAACAAGTGTTGGCACATTTTGGTTAATAATGAGTTATAAGTATGGGATGACTTGTATAATCATAAAAATAATTAATCAAATTTAACAAACTTACCTTTAGCAGAACAAAATGTAAAAAGGCTCGTGTTCATAAACAATATTAGTAGAAAAGATAAACAAACTCTTTGATAAAGTATGTCAGCCATTATCACTTAGCTTAGGGCGAGGTTGGGCTGGGCGATTCCATTTTTGTGGCATTGTGGCCGAGTCCAATCCAAGAAGACTCTGAACAATGCAAAATAATGCTCGGGCCCTTCGTAGCCTATATTTGTCTCCGTCTGCATTAAATTACCTTCGCTACATATAAAGAGAGACATATATAGCTCGAACGAAGATAGGTCTCCTTGCTTAGTAAAGACGTTCAGTTTTTACAAATAACGACGTAGGAGTTATATTAAGTCATACATGATGGGGACGGTAAACGTAGGGCGCCTACTAGCGGCAGAAGTCTGGCTCTGACGTCACAACATGTGCTTCCATTCCGCCAATCTTATTTTCACCTTGTCACGCTTGTCACTGTTTACAAAAAAATCACATCCAATAAAACTTTTTACCAAATAGCTTAAAAAGAATTCTAGAAGAAGTAAAATTTAAATTTTACCCTACAAAGTGCAATGTTGCCAGAATGTTCTTCAGTGGCAGTTTATACTTTCAGGGTTTATTTCTGCGATTATTTTTTAAAATATGGTTAATAAGTACCTACCTAATTTCGCAAGTATGGATGCAAAAATCCTTATTTTAAACAATATTCAGGACTTATTATTTTATCATTTAGTCAGTTACCTACATAAATTGTATATTTACAAAAAATACAAGTACGCTTTAGGTAAGTGAATGGGGAATCAAATCAAAAAAATAGTATTTAATTAATTACACAATAAATAATTGCAGGCAATTTCAGAGATTTTAAAACAGTGGTATTATTGTTTGTTTGAAGGTTGTAGACAATGATGTATCTTGAGTAATAGATGTGTTTTGGACTTCCATTGCCTTTAGTTTTTCATATCACAACCACAACGTTTCAACTGGAGATACTTACCAGTTGAAAGTTGAAACGTTTGTGAAATGAAAAACTAAAGGCAATGGAAGTCCAAAACACATCTATATTACTCAAGTGGTATTTTATTATTATTATTACGCAAATATGAGAATATTTATTTAAAACGGCAACATTGCACTGCTTTTGGAGACAGAAAAATAGCAAAATACCTATAAAATAAAAGTCCATCAAAAATTATTTTAAAATTGGCATTCTATTTTAGGAGTACAATTCTCCGAAATCTTGAACTGACTGCGATTCCAATAGACCAGTAAATTACAGTATATTAAAAAGTGACCATCGGCGAGTAAAGAATAATTTGTCAACTAGCTGTTGCCTCGTGTTCATAAAAAGCACTATGTTGCCATTATAAATTACGTTCGCGGCTCGGTACAGCGCCATGTATTACAAACCGCTGATTAAATTCATAATAAGCGCAAGGTTTGGCAACATCCTAGCTTTGTAAGGAAAATCAAAATCACACAGCACTGCTATTATTGGAGAAGTAGCCTTAAATGAGATCATAGAATTTTACTATATTCTACAACTCCATTCAATATTTTAGGCAAGTAAAAATATATTGCAAATCGGAACGGTGGCGCCGTCTTATTAAGTTTTATGAAAGTATTTTGTGATGACGCCTGTGATCACATGATGTGTGGTGAAAAGCACGTGGATAATGTTCCCTTAAGCTAATAAAAATATGGTTAATTATGCTGACGATACAAATGTACTTATATTAAACAAAAATAAAACCAATGTTATCCTTTTTACAACAAAAGCGTCAAGGGTGGAAAAACCAACTATCTTCAATATCGACGACAAAACTATTATTTTAGAATCTAGACAATTTTTGGGATAACAGATTAATGAATTTTTAAATTGGTCGTTCCATCTCAAATGTCTATGGTATTCGTGTTACTGGTAAATACATGGATGAAAATTTTTTTAAAATTGTATACAGGGTGTTTCATTAAGGTCGACGAGCGGCCATATCTCGGAAACTATTGGGCATAGAAATTCAGGAAAAAAAAATTAATAACTAAAGTGGCCATGAGAAAATCCTGGAAATAATTTTTAGGTTTCGCATTTTGCCGCAAGGGGGCGCAATTGAAAAGTAAATTTTAACATTTTAGATATCTCCGAAAATTGCACGTTAAGGTATATTTTTAATAACACCATTAAAAAGCTTGGACAATTTGGCATAATTTTGGTCCCATACTTGTTGGCGTACCGACTTTAGTAAGAGTGGGGGAAGCTGTTGAAAGTGTAATCATTTAAATCGCTGTAACTTATAAATTACTTATCCGATTTTAGCAAACTAAAACTTGTTTGGAAGAGAAATGTAAGTACTTTTAACTGTCGTCTTGAGTAGTCCATGATGCTTCTCAATAAAAATACTAGAGGGCGCAATTTGCAATAATAACACATTTCTTAACTTTATTCATTTATTTCAAATCATACGGTATAATTATGATACCATAATCGAAAAGTATATGAAATTTGCTACAAAAAATGTTGAAACCGCAGTTCGATATCTCCATCCGTTTCAGAGTTATTGCCAATAGAATAATTTTTAAAACATTAAATGAAGAAGCGGTTGTTTTCATAGTTTTGTGATCAAGCACTCCATGACAAAAAATATTTTTAAACTTTATGGTTAGGTAGGTTTGTTTCTCAATATTCCAATGGTCCAGAAACCACTCTAAAATTAATGGCAATCATGTGTGTGTCATTTAGGCGTAACTCTAACAATATGATGTGTTTTAAAAAATAAATCTAGATAGCTGTGAAATAAAATCTAAAAGTTTCCATGGAGATAAGACAAATAATGCAAATAGTTGTCAACTAGTTTCATGTTGAAAGGTGTTGACAAAAGTTTATCCGTAATTCATCTTAAACTTCTTGATAGAAAATTGTGATACGTACCCTTCAAAAATGGCTTATACCAATGCCGAAGCTTACGATATGCTGGCCGTATATAATAATAATAATAATAATAATAATAAATGCCTTTATTTTCAATGTAAATACAATTTACAAAAATTGTGATGAAGGGTGGCGGTATCCAACACTGCTGCTCATACAACCACCTTACTTGGAATTAAATATCAAAAATATTATTTTACAATATATAGTGCTGAAAATAATAATAAATTAGAAAGAAATAGACAGTTATTAATAATAAATAAATTCTATATATAAATCAGTAAGTATTAATAATTTTATTATTAAGTAAGGTATATAATAATTTTAACAAAAGTAAATATTATAATAAAAAATTTTTAAAAATTCTTTCTGTGCTGAGACTTTAAATAGAGAATATAATTAAATACAAACAGAAATATTTATGTTAGTTTCGATTAGTAATAATATATTTTTTTAATTCTTTATGAAATTTATTTGAGCTAGACGCTGTTTTGATGTCATTGGGAAGAGAATTAAAAATATTGACGGCGTTGTAAGAAAATGAACGCTGAAAAAGGGCAGAACTGTGCTTTGGAACGCTATACAGGTCTCGAAAACGGGTTTGCCTATCATGGATATCCGAGCCTCTGATAAGTTTCTCATATAAATATTTAGGAGATCTGGTCGTTTCAATGGAGAACACTAAATTTGCAATGTGCAGCATATATCTTTCTTGCATATTTAGCCAGCCAGATTCCTGGAGAGCAGGAGTTATATGGTCGTATTTTCGTATCCCATAGCTGAATCTTAAACATGCATTTTGAAGTTTTTGAAGACTATTTTTATCTACTTGTAGAAGCGCCGGCCAGTAAACTACGTCGCAATAACTTAATTGGGATAAAATTAGAGAATTACATAGCCTAAGTTTTGTCGCAGAATCGAATACATCTTTGTGCATATAGAGAAGTTTAATTTTGGCATAGGTCCTTTGCAGTAATTTTGAGACATGAACAGAAAATCTCAGCTCTGGATCTAACAATAACCCAAGGTTTCGACAGTCAGTAGAAGGCCTTAGGTCAACGTTGTTTATAGATATTTTGAATGTTTTCAAAATGCGCCTATAGCGGAACGCAAATATGCTGTCAGATATCCTGAATGAAGGCACTATGGCAGAGAAGTATTTCAGCGACTGGCAATATTCGTAAGGCAAACGGAAAGTGTACGACGCATTTCAGTTCCTTTTAGAAGACGTCCAGTAAGAAATGAAGTCAACATTACAAACGTTCTTGCGTACGTAGAGGCCGATCCGCATTTAAGCATAAGAGAAATTTCTTTAGACCTAGGTATAAGTTGTACTGCAGTGTTCCGAATTCTAAGGGATTTTAAGCTGCATCCCTATTAAATAGTTTTACATCAGGCGCTATCAGAAAGTGATTATGACAGACGGCTCGACTATTGCTATTGGCTAAGAGAGATGTGTAACGAGAATCCTCAATTCCTCTCCCACGTGTTATGGACTGATGAAGCCACTTTCAGTAGCTGTGGCAGAGTTAATTTACACAATATGCACTATTGGTCACAGACAAATCCTCACTGGATGCGCGAAGTGGATCACCAAAACAGGTGGAGTGTTAACATGTGGTGCGCAGTATTAGGACACAGAATTATCAGACCGTTTATTTTTAATGATTATCTAAATGGTGAATCTTATTTAAACCTTTTACAAAATGACTTGCCTATCCTTTTAGAAGATGTTCCTATTGGCCTAAGGACATCCATGTGGTATCAACATGATGGGTGCCCGGCACACTTTTCGCATATGGTCCGTGATTTTTTAGATATTGGATACCCAAATCGCTGGATTGGAAGGGGTAGTTTGTTTGCTTGGCCACCTAGATCCCCGGATTTAACTGTGTTAGATTTTTACTTGTGGGGGCGAATAAAAGAGATTGTTTATAAAACGCGACCAACCACACGAGAAAACATGATTAAGCTAATTCTAAATGCACTAAATTCGATTTCACAAGCTGAAATTGAAACAGCCGTATCTAGTTCTAGAAAAAGAATTAATCGTTGTATTTTGCACAATGGAGGTCATTTTGAACATTTATAAAGTCTTTCAATAATTGTTTTCCTAAGAAGCTTTCCATGAATATTGTTTCCTTCAATAGTTTCCGATAATTATTTCAATACTGTTTTATGGCCCGTTGGCCTTGAAACACGCTCCAAATTTTGTATTTTACATGATTTGGACTAGTCCTAAGCCTAGATAAAGTGTGAAGGAAGGCACGGAGTTTGACATTGAAATAATGAGAAACAAACCTACCTAACCATAAAGTTTAAAAATATTTTTTGTCATAGAGTGCTTGATCACAAAACTATGAAAACAACCGCTTCTTCATTTAAAGTTTTAAAAATTATTCTATTGGCAATAACTCTGAAACGGATGGAGATATCGAACTGCGATTTTGACATTTTTTGTAGCAAATTTCATCTACTTTTCGATTATGGTATCATAATTATACCGTATGATTTGAAATAAATGAATAAAGTTAAGAAATGTGTTATTATTGCAAATTGCGCCCTCTAGTATTTTTATTGAGAAGCATCATGGACCACTCAAAATCACAGTTAAAAGTACTTACATTTCTCTTCCAAACAAGTTTTAGTTTGCTAAAATCGGATAAGTGGTTTATAAGTTACAGCGATTTAAATGATTACACTTTCAACAGCTTACCCCACTCTTACTAAAGTCGGTACGCCAACAAGCACGGGACCAAAATTATGCAAAATTGTCCAAGCTTTTTAATGGTGTTATTAAAAATATACCTTAACGTGCAATTTTTGGAGATATCTAAAATGTTAAAATTTACTTTTCAATTGCGCCCCCTTGCGGCAAAATGCGGAACTTAAAAATTATTTCCAGGATTTTCTCATAGACACTTTAGTTATTAATTTTTTTTCCTGAATTTCTATGTCCAATAGTTTCCGAGATATGGCCGCTCTTCGACCTTAATGAAACACCCTGTATTTTGCTAATTTTGAATCCTGTTTGAAATATGAGATAATATTCTGGAGAAGGGATAGTCAAATTCAATGTACATTTGGAATTCAGAAGCGATTAGTCAGACTAATTAAAAAATTTAATTTTATTGTAACATTTCGGTCTGTTTTTAAAAGTCTGGAATATTGACAGTATATAGATATAATATATCTATATATATGTTAGCTTACGTCATCCTGAACCACATAAGCTTCTGCGGACGTGCCAGTTATGTAAACAAACAAAGCTCGAACCAAATGATTATTATTTTGTTGATATAGCAATTTTTAAAAGAAAGCCAGTCTGTTTTTAGTCATCGCGAGATTCGCAATAATTGTATTAGAATTGCAATAAAAACGGTGTTTTGTGTAATTTTGTGTGTTATTTGCTGCTTAATTACCCCAAAAAGACAATAAAACTTACATCAAAAGTGGGATATTTCTTTGTGCCTTAAGCATAGGAGAAAAAGGACCTAAAAAGTGACTTTGTTTTTAAAAAAAAAAACGGAAACAAGATGGCAGACGATGACGAACAACGTGAACGTGCGGGTAGCCCAGTTGTTTCCGGCGGTAGTGACAGTGTATCAATAGACAATAAAATGATGTTGATGTTTAAAATGCAGCAAGAAAGTAATAACAATTTCCAAAACCAAATAATGCAGATTTTATCCACAATGGCCAACGCCCAGGCAATACAGTGGGCAAATGCGCAGGCGCACACCGTTCCTACGCCAGTTCCTGAAGTTATGGCGGTGGCAACATCGCAGCTTCGTTTACCAAGCTTTGACCCTGATGACACACCGTATACGATGCTCGAATGGATGGATGACGTAACCAGGATTCAGAGCGAGCTTGGAATATCTGACACGTTAATTGTTTTAAAAGCTGGCCATGCGCTTCGAGGAAGAGCCGCCAGATTTTATCAACACTGGAAACCTATTGTGAGAGACTGGGCTTCATTTTGCCGGGATTTCGAGGTAGCATTTCCTGAACAAGGTACACCAGCTACTCGGATACGTTCATGTCTGGCCATTACTAGCAATAATTTTGGTTCGTTAGTAGAGTATGGAAATGCCAAACTTGCCTCGATCAAGCGATTTTATTCTGGTTTTCCTTGGAATATAGTACTTAGCCTTGTGGAGTATGACATTCAAAATGTCGAAGTAAAAAATAGGATTTGTTTACAATCACCCAAGTGTGATGCTGAGTTGTTGAAACTATTAGCTACTTGTGACGCAAGCAAGATAAATGACGGTAACCGGGGGCGTGACTTATCACGAAAGCGAGTTCACAACTTTAGTGAGGAGCACCCCGCGTTTCACGGAAAGTGCCGGAATTGTCAGCGTTATGGACATAAACAAATAGACTGCAAACAAGTGGTTAATAATAGTGCTGTGTCTGGCCCCGTTAACTTACCAGGCCCTTCCGGAGTTAAATCAAACTTTTCGCCATCTGTTCAGAAGTCAGCTGTAAAAATCTGTACCTATTGTCAAAAGAAAGGCCATACAGAAGATGTTTGTTATCGCAAGCATGGGGTACAAAAGCGAGTACTATTGACACAAAATACCCGTTGTGTACACTCATTTCCTTTAGCTACAATGACAAACAACAATACAGTTACCTCTATATCATATTTAGTGGATACCGGTGCCGAGGTTTCAATATTACACGAAAAAGTAGCAAGACATTTAAATTTAAAAATTCAACCCAATATTGAATTTTTATCGGGAATGGGAAACTGCATACTAAAGCCCATTGGTCGCAGTACTACTTTAATGTTTACACCAACCATGACGCTTGAAGTTGATTTCCTGATTGTACCAGACGGATCCATCCCTGGTGGTGATGTTGACGCTTTAATCGGCCTTGATGTGCTCAAACGGCCAGGCATTAAAATAGAAGTGAATGCAAACATTGTAGATATTGTGTATGATCCACTTAGTATGGCCCGAATTTGTACAATATACACATTCAATGAAATTGAATTACATTTGTCAGGATTGGACGAGCAAGTAGGCAACGCTGTAAAAACAATTCTCCAAAATGCAATAAATCAGACACCGGCAGCTGTAACTACTGGAAAGCTAAAGATTACGCTGCGTGATTCACAGCCGGTCGCGTGTAAGCCTCGTCACCTATCATACGGCGAAAGATTGCAAGTTAAGCAAATTATTCAGGAACAACTTGAGACTGGAATAATTCGGCCTAGTGAATCTGCTTATGCTAGCCCTATAGTCCTTGTCAAAAAGAAAAATGGAGACACAAGGTTATGTGTAGATTTTCGTGCGGTTAATAAACGGGTTTTGAGAAATAATTATCCCCTCCCTCGCATACAAGACCAAATTGACGCTCTGGCAAAAGCTGTTTATTTTTGCACGCTAGATATGAAGGCAGGATTTCATCAAATTGAAGTAGAAGAAAATTCAAAACACATTACAGCCTTTGTCACACCGGACGGACTTTTCGAATATAATCGCATGCCGTTTGGTTTTGTGAATTCCCCTTCTTTTTATCAAAGTGCCATTGATAAAGCTCTAGGATCGATGAAAGACGATATCGCTTTTGTTTATGTTGACGATGTGCTGTGTCCTTCACCAACTATTGAGGAAGGCCTTAGGAACTTACGTCATGTTGTTGACACTCTTTCGAAGGCAGGATTTGTACTAAATTTAGACAAGTGTAGCTTTTTCAAAACATCAGTGGAATATTTGGGTGTAGTGATTGAAAATGGCACTGCAAAGCCGAATTAAAAAAAAATAAATGCTCTAGCAAATACAGTCGCTCCTGCAGATGTAAAAGGTGTTCGGCAGTTCTTAGGGCTTGCCGGATATTTTCGACGTTTTATAAAGAACTTTGCTACTTTAATGGCACCAATTTCCGCGTTGTTACGTAAAGAACAGACATTTGTGTGGACCAGTGAATGTGAAAATGCTCGTTTGGACTTAGTCAAACGATTAACCGAATATCCCGTTTTAAGAATTTTTGATCCGGCTTTATATACTGAGTTACATACAGACGCCAGTTCAATAGGTTTAGGCGCTATGCTAATGCAAAAAGACTCCGATAATATTTTGCATCCTGTGGCCTATTATAGTAGACGCACCACGGATTGTGAATCTCGTTATCACTCGTATGATTTGGAGACCCTTGCAATCGTAGAAGCCACAAAATATTTTCGTACTTACCTGTATGGCATAAAATTTACCATTTATACAGACTGTAATTCTGTACGTGCTACAGCTCTTAAAAAAGAATTACACCCACGTGTTGCTAGATGGTGGATTATGTTGCAAGATTTTAATTTTGAAATCGAGTATAGACCGGGCAACAAAATGGCTCACGTTGACTATCTCAGCCGGAATGTTCCTTCTGTAAAACAAATTTTGGTAACACGAGCTCTTGTTTCAGATAGACCAAACAAAACAATACCTGAATATCAAGCCGATGATTTGTTTTGTCAGTCTATAATTAACAAAACACTTATCGAGTCGGGATATACAGTGAAAGATAACCTAGTGTTTTTACAATGCCCAAACGATAAAATTAATCGCTGTTTTGTGCCGATATCAGCAAGACTTGATGTTATGCAAAGATATCATGATGATTCATCTCACATAGGCGCTGATAAAATGATATCAAAACTGCGAGAAAAACTCATATGGCCACAGATGGGCAAATCGGTACGAAAATACGTTTCAAACTGCCGATCTTGCGTTTTGGGAAAATCGCACACAGGAAAGAAACATGGTATGTGTCAGCAAACATCTAAACCATCAACAAAATTGGACACATGGCATATTGATCACGCTGGACCACTTGTAAAATCCAATAAATGCAATCAAATATTAGTGATAATTGATGCATTTACAAAATTTGTTCGTTTTTGTCCTATTAAACAAAAAAATACAGAGTGTACCATAAAAGCCCTAATCAAAGTATTTGAAGAGTTAGGCGTACCGAAACGGATAATAGCGGACAGAGGAACTGCTTTTCTATCCGGAAAATTTAAAGACTTTTTGGCAGAAAGGTCTGTCGAACTGCATTTAATTGCCACAGGAGCTCCACGTGGAAATGGACAAGTCGAACGTGTGATGCGTACCTTATTTAATGCTTTGCGAGCAGTCCTAAATGACAAGGATGAGAAAAACTGGACAAAAGTACTCCCCGACATTGAGGACGATTTAAATGTCACCGTAAATAAATCGACCGGATATGCGCCATGGGTCTTAATGTTTGGCGACAATCGATGCTTAAAGGCCACCGATCAGCTGTTAATCGGTATGCCAGGAAAAGATGAGGTCACCGATACAGAGGTGATACACGGAGAAGTAAACAAGCGCTTAGAGATAATTTATGAGAAGGCTAAAGAAGTTTTTAACAAGAAGCGAGTTAAGGCAGTGCCGTACGTTGTTGGTGATAAAGTGGCGATAGAAAATAGTCAGTTATCTTATGGAGGAAAACTAAAACCGAAGTTTCAAGGCCCTTTTGAAATCACGCATTGCTTGCCGAATGAGAGGTATGCGCTCAGACGAGTTGGCAATCGAGGCAGGACTACCGTAGCGGCGCATGAACAGTTGCGAACCTGGCCTGACCAACAATAAGAAGAAAAAAAAACAAGTTCCCTAATGTTTCATTTAGGCTAAGATTTTTAAAGTTAAATTGGCAGTTCTCTAAAATTATGTTTAGACCAAGATCCCCAAATTAAATTTGGGCTATCCAATTTGGGCTTATTTAGATCCCCAAAGAAGAAAATCAGTTAGATCCCCAACACAACTTGGGCTACAAGTTCCCTAAATTTTTGGTATTTAGGCCAAGCTTTTCAAAATGAAATGGGCAGTTCTCTAAAATTATGTTTAGACCAAGATCCCCAAATTAAATTTGGGCTATCCAATTTGGGCTTATTTAGTTCCCCAAAGAAGAAAGTCAGTTAGTTCCCCAAATACAAAATTGGGCAGTGTAAGATCCCTAGACTGAGGTTTAGGCATATTTCTCTAAATATCTTGAGTTGTAATTTTTCTAAAATTATTTACTTGCCACTAATTGTTTGTTTTGCAGACTAAATAAAGAAGGTGCGAGGACGCCCTGACGCCAGGAAGGCCGTGTTAGCTTACGTCATCCTGAACCACATAAACTTCTGCGGACGTGCCAGTTATGTAAACAAACAAAGCTCGAACCAAATGATTATTATTTTGTTGATATAGCAATTTTTAAAAGAAAGCCAGTCTGTTTTTAGTCATCGCGAGATTCGCAATAATTGTATTAGAATTGCAATAAAAACGGTGTTTTGTGTAATTTTGTGTGTTATTTGCTGCTTAATTACCCCAAAAAGACAATAAAACTTACATATATTATATGCATTGTATATTTTATGAGTGTTTAATATTTTTTCTTTAAAAATAAAAACTATTTTCAAACTCCAGTTACTATCAACATGACACAAGAACGTTAAATATCAATTATCCCATACACAGGCTAACCCTTACGGAAAAATCATGTAATTATATGTGCTTAAAGCTGTACAACAAATTGCCCGAGAGCATAAACAATGAAAATCAATTTAAAATTAAAATTAGACGAACTTTGGTGAAATTAGAGCTTTATAATATGGATGATTTTTTGAATATGTAATTTTAGGATTTTCTTTTATGACGTTATTTCATTTTATGTATATAATTATTGTAAATTATGTAACATGATCTGAAATAAAGAAATTAAGTAAGTAAGTAAATACATTTTCTATAATACCCAAGTCGGCCAAGAAATCCTCTGATTTCTTTGGTTGCTACTGGTATAGGGTATTCTAGAATGACCTCGATTTTGCTTGGATTTGGTCTTATACCATCAGGTGTGACGATTTGACCTAAATAGCTCACTTCGTTCTTCAAAAACTCGCAGTTACCCACTTGTATTTTAAAGCCGGTTTCTCTTAGTTGTTAAAAGATCTTTGACAGTTTAGCTAGATATTCTTATAGCGATGTACTGAAGACAATAATGTCGTCCACGTAGACTAGGTAGATTTCTTCTTGACGTTCTTACAGTACATTGTCCATGACTCGCTGGAAGGTAGCTGGTGCATTTTCTAGGCCAAAAGGCATTCTTAAGTATCCGTAGTGGCCATTTTCTACGTTAAATGATGTTTTCTGAATGTCGTGTGTTGCCATTTCTATTTGGTGGAATTCACTTGCTAAGTCTAGGGTGGTTAAGTATTGACACCTTCCAAGTTTATCGAGAATGTCGCTAGGAATGAAGTATCGGTCATCGATCGTTTTCTCATTAAATTTTCGGTAGTCGACGATAATTCACTTTTGATTTTTTCCAGAGGTTTCTTCGGTACCACCCACTATGGAAATTGACTTAGCCGGATAATTCCTTGATCAAACATTAACGAAATTTGCCTTTTCTTTGTGTATATGGGGGTATCTGTGTGAATACTGGAACTTCATCTTTGGTCTTTATTTCGTCTTTAACCTGGTTGCTAAAGGTAAGTGGAAAATCTGGATGATCAAAATGCCGACTTATTTCTTGCATAGTCTTTTTATGGATTTTTCTTTTTCTATGACATAGACATAGACCTAGACCTAGACCTAGACCTAGACATAGACATAGACATAGACATAGACATAGACATAGACATAGACATAGACATAGACATAGACATAGCCATAGACATAGACATAGACATAGACATAGACATAGACATAGACATAGACATAGACATAGACACATAGACACATAGACACATAGACACATAGACACATAGACACATAGACACATAGACACATAGACACATAGACACATAGACACATAGACACATAGACACATAGACACATAGACACATAGACACATAGACACATAGACACATAGACACATAGACACATAGACACATAGACACATAGACACATAGACACATAGACACATAGACACATAGACACATAGACACATAGACACATAGACACATAGACACATAGACACATAGACACATAGACACATAGACACATAGACACATAGACACATAGACACATAGACACATAGACACATAGACACATAGACACATAGACACATAGAGACATAGAGACATAGAGACATAGAGACATAGAGACATAGAGACATAGAGACATAGAGACATAGAGACATAGAGACATAGAGACATAGAGACATAGAGACATAGAGACATAGAGACATAGAGACATAGAGACATAGAGACATAGAGACATAGAGACATAGAGACATAGAGACATAGAGACATAGAGACATAGAGACATAGAGACATAGAGACATAGAGACATAGAGACATAGAGACATAGAGACATAGAGACATAGAGACATAGAGACATAGAGACATAGAGACATAGAGACATAGAGACATAGAGACATAGAGACATAGAGACATAGAGACATAGAGACATAGAGACATAGAGACATAGAGACATAGAGACATAGAGACATAGAGACATAGAGACATAGAGACATAGAGACATAGAGACATAGAGACATAGAGACATAGAGACATAGAGACATAGAGACATAGAGACATAGAGACATAGAGACATAGAGACATAGAGACATAGAGACATAGAGACATAGAGACATAGAGACATAGAGACATTGACATTGACATTGACATAGACATAGACATAGACATAGACATAGACATAGACATAGACATAGACTAGACATAGACATAGACATTGGACAATTAACTTTGAAAATAGCTACCTTGTTTGGATACCAGCAGACCAGGACGAAAATGACAATGTCAAGAAAAAAAAATGAATTAAGATAATATGTCAACGAAATGAGAAATAAAAAATTAATCTATCAAAAGTACTAAAGTTTAAATTTATTATTATTATACAGTCCATTATATCGATTGTAGCCATATTTTGGCCATTCGCGTCGGATGTGCTTGCGTGATTTGGTTGAATTTTGTTTGAACCTGTGAAGACGCCGTCATTCCGCAAGTCAAGAAAACCATTGCTGCTCAGCGAGATTTGATACAAGCCAGCTTATGGTACACACAGTAAGAGGACAAATGTGAAAATATCCTTTTAAATGATTCCTGTGTTCCGACAAAAGTGGTTTCGATTTTGTAAGTAGTAGTTTGAATTTGAAGGTAAAATCGTTTAAAAAAAAAAAAATTGATTTCTCTATACTTTTGGATTTTTTTGACTCAGATTTTGAGTTACTTAAATATAGAGTTGATTTCAGAACTGATTTTGATTGATTTGATAATATTTTGAATGTGATTTATTCAAGATTATTGATAGATTAATGATTAATTAAAGGGGACCTGGTCAGGTATTGTATGTGTTAATTATTAGTAGGTACTAGGTATTTATTGATGGAGTGCCATTTAATTTGATTTGATTTGATTTATATATGAGTGTTGTAGATTAGTACCTACAAGGTTTGATTTTTTGATTGTGTACAAGTGTACGCGTAATATTTTGCAGATTGTTTGACAATTAAAATCGATAGATTTTGATAAAATTATTTGATTTCAATTTACTTTTAATTGCAAAATGCCTCTAATACCTGTTGAATTTAAACAATTGTACCGAAAACGAGCTATAATTGAACAACGTTTAAACACGTTTGTAAAATTCATAGAGTCTATTAAAACTGCTATTGATCTAAGTGATGATATTATTTCTGAGTTAGAATTGAATATTCAAAGGGCAGAGAATATTTTGGCAGAATTTGATGAAGTTCAAATGTTAATTGAGCTAAATTGTAATGATAATATTTTGCAAGAAGAGTATGCGCAACGAGAAAAAATTGAGAGTATTTTCTCCAGAAAAATGGCTGTTGCTAAAACAATTCTAAAACAAAGATCTAGGGATTCAGATAGTGTAGGATCCTCGGTAGGAGCGGTACCTTGTAGAAAAAGTTACAGCGGATTAGAAGGTGTAAAATTACCGCCGATTAAATTACCTATATTTGGTGGTGATTATTTAAAGTGGATTGAGTTTAAAGATACCTTTGATGCATTGATTCATGACAATAAAAGTCTTACAGATATTCAGAAGTATCACTATTTGCGTGCAAGTTTGACTAATGACGCTTTAAAGATTATTCAAAGCTTAGATTTTTCTGCGCAAAATTATAATAATGCATGGCAAACTTTATGCAATCGCTTTAGCAATTCACGTATGTTGGTAAATAATCATATGAAAGCTCTTTTCGATCTTGATAATTTAAGTAAAGAATCTGCAACCGGTTTACGAAATTTGATAGATAATGTTAAAAAACATTTGTGTGCTTTAAAAACACTTAAATTACCCACTGAAAGTTGGGATGCGATTGTAATTCATTTAATTTCAATTAAGTTAGATAAAACAAGCTCATTAGAGTGGGAAAAGGTAAAATGTGATAAGTCATTGCCTGATTTAAATGAATTTTTTGATTTTTTGGAAAAACGTGCTAATTTTTTAGAAACAATAGAACTCAATGGTTGGTCAAATAATAGTGGTATAAATCAAGCTAGGGATAATAAGGATAAGAAATATTCAAGATCGTTTTTAGTACATGATGAAATTAAAAAACGATGTAATTTGTGCAAACAAAATCATTTGATTTATACTTGTGAAAAATTCCTTAAAATGTCTGTAGCCCAACGCTGGGACACTATAAAGGGTTTAAAATTATGCTGTAATTGCTTATGCACAGGGCACTTCAGTTATAAATGCCAGAAAATGGGTTGTAAGATTTGTAAAGCAAAACACAGTGCATTGTTGCATGAAAATAAAGTAGGAGGTATGAACAATGTTAATGCTAATACCAATGAGTTGGCTACACGCTCAGATGAAAGAGTAAATATATTGCTTTCAAGCGAAAACCTTAATGATTCAAGTAATTCACAAAAACCATCTTTGATCTTAGCAAATAACATTTATTTTGATAATGATTATGTTTTACTAAGTACAGCCAAGGTCAAGGTATACGATAAGACTGGAAAATCTTATATAGCGCGTGTACTTTTAGATTCAGGAAGTCAGTCCTGCTTTATCAGTGAAGAGTTTTTAAATATTCTTGATGTGGATACAAAGACTGCTGATATTTGTGTTACAGGTATAAATAATTCGTTATATTCTTTAAACAGAAAGTGTCAAGTCACAATTAGTTCGAGGTTTAATGATTTCTCTTCAGTAATTAATTGCTTGGTAGTGCCAAAAATAACAGATAATTTACCAGCCTATACTTTTGAAGTTTCAAATTTAAGAATTCCTAAAAATGTATTGTTAGCGGATGATTCATTTTATGTCAATGGAAAAATTGATATGCTTCTTGATGCAAGTTTATTGTGGAGTATTTTGTCAGAAGGTCAAATTGACCTAGGAAGAAATTCACTTTCTCTTCAAAATATCGTCTTGGGGTATATTGTTACGGGAAAATTATCATACCCAATAAAAAATAACGTGAAATGTCATTTTTCTGTACAGCCGTTACAACAATTTGACAATGACGAGTTACAGAAATTCTGGGCTGTGGAAGAGCCTAATGTCCCCATTCTGCATTCAAGCGAGGACATCTTTTGTGAAGAACATTATAAGAATTCTATGTCTAGGGCCCTTAATGGTCAATTTATTGTCAAAATTCCGTGGAGGGAAGATCCTTCTTCATTGGGTGATTCAAAGCCTCTCGCTATTAAAAGATTATTAAATCTTGAGGCAAGATTTAAAAGAAACCCGGACTTAAAAAAAAAGTTATACTGCCTTCATTAACGAGTATAAAGATTTGGGACATATGTCTCTCAATTTTGATTTGAATTTGAACAAACCTTCTTATTTTTTGCCACATCATGGAATTATTCGAAACGAAAGTCTGACAACCAAGCTTCGTGTTGTATTTGATGGATCCGCACCTTCTAGCAGTGGAAAATCCTTGAACAATATTCAATATCCAGGTCCAGCTATTCAGAATGATATTGTAAGTATTTTGCTTCGATTTCGGGAACATAAAGTGGTTGTAGTTTCTGACATTAGTAAAATGTACAGGATTGTACTAATGCATCATGATGATAGGGATATGCAACAAATTTTATGGAGAAATGATCCCTCAGAGTCTATTCAAACTTATCGATTAAATACAGTATATGGCACAGCTAGTGCACCATTTTTAGCTATGCGCTGTATTCAACAATTGTCCTTTGACAACAAGGAAAATTATCCTAAGGCAGCAGAGATTATATTAAGAGATTTTTATGTCGATGATTTGATTACTGGATTTCTTTTTATGTCGATGATTTGATTACTGGATTTCCTAATGAAACTGATGCTATTAAAACTTGTGACCAGATTGTTAAAATTTTGAATTCTGCTTGTTTTAATTTAAGAAAATGGGTTTCGAACAGTCAGGACATTTTAACTCATTTTAATGATAATTCTGACTCTCTTAAAGTTCTTACTTTGGGAGATAACGAATCAATTAAAACATTGGGAGTACAATGGTCCAATAAGTCTGATATTTTTAGTTTTCGAGTAAAGGACAGTAATGTGCCTTCAGTTGTTACAAAAAGGTCAATGTTATCTGCAATTGCGAAGATTTATGATCCTTTAGGGTTAGTTAGCTGTTGTATAATTTTAGTAAAGTTAATGATTCAGTTGCTTTGGTCGTTAAAATTGGATTGGGATTCAGAAATTCCGTCCGAATTGGGTGCTAAGTGGCGACAGTTTCAATCAAAACTTACCTCATTAAATGATTTAAAATTTCCAAGGTTTGTATTATGTGATAACCCTGTTGTGATAGAGCTTCATGGATTTAGTGATGCCTCCAAGCATGCATACTGTGCTACAGTCTATGTAAAATGTGTTGATTCAGAAGGTCACATTACAGTTAAATTGTTATGTGCAAAAACTAAGGTGGCCCCAGTTAAAATGTTAACGATTCCTAGATTAGAACTCTGTGGTAGTTTATTATTGGTTCAATTAATGAAAAAGATTTTAAATTCAGTTATCTTTTCGTTTGAATCTTACTATTGGTGCGATTCACAAATTGTATTGCATTGGTTAAATTCCAATCCAGCAAACCTTCAAGTTTTTGTAGGTAATCGTGTAGAAGAGATTCAAAGATCTTCGAATATTGATAATTGGAATTATGTTAATACAAAAGAAAATCCTGCTGATATTGGCAGTAGAGGAATTTTACCCGGCCAGCTAAAACATTGTCAAACATGGTTTAATGGTCCATCATTTTTGTCAACAAATTTTAAAAAACCTAAATTTCTCGATTTGCCTCCTATTTCAGAGATTCCTGAAATTAAAAAAAATGCCAAGGTTTTTACTTCAGTGAAAAATGATTTATGTTCAATATTTAATAAGTTTTCAAGTTTAAACAAATTAGTAAGAGTTGTAGCATACTGTCGTCGATTTATTCATAATTTAAAATCTAGTGTTGAATTAAAAAACATCGGTCCTATCACAGCGACAGAATTTAATCTTGCAGAATTATTTATGGTAAAACTATCTCAGGAAGAAAGCTTTTTACAGGAATTAAGTTTATTAAAGGGTAATAAGTCTATTCCTTCATCAAATCGATTATTATCATTAACTCCATTTTTAGATGATAATGGTTTATTGAGGGTAGGAGGCCGTCTCAAAAAATCATCACTAAATTATGAGGGAAAACATCCTTTATTATTGGATAAGAAACATAATTTAAGTAAACTGATTTTAAGGCATGAGCATTTGCAATTGCAGCATGCTGGTCCACAGCTTCTATTAGCTAGTGTACGACAACGATTTTGGATCGTCTCCGGGATGTCATTAGCAAAAACGATTGTAAAAGGTTGTATGAAATGTTATCACTTTAAACCCAAACCAATGCAATCAATTATGGCAGACTTGCCAGAGTCTAGGGTTAAAATATCACCTCCGTTTCATATAACTGGGTTAGATTACGCAGGGCCATTTATTTTAAAAGATAGAAAGGGCCGTGGTTGTAAAACTTATAAGGCATACATATGCCTATTTATTTGCTTTTCGACAAAGGCAGTTCATTTAGAATTAATTAGTTCCTTAACTAGTGAGGCATTTTTAGCAGGTCTCAGACGGTTTGTCTCTAGACGAGGAAAACCAGCACACTTGTACTCAGATAATGGGTCAAATTTTGTAGGTGCAAAAAATGAATTAAAGGTATTATATGAATTTTTAAAGGATTCAAAGGATGAAATTGTCAGTGCTTGTGCAAGTCAAACTATTACATGGCATTTCATCCCTCCTAGTACTCCAAATTTTGGTGGGTTATGGGAAAGTAATATTAAGGGAGTAAAGTATCATTTGTATAGAGTGATCGGTGAAACGATTTTGATCTATGAAGAATTTATAACTCTGCTTATTCAGATCGAGGCCACTTTAAATTCACGTCCTTTATACGCCCTTTCATCCGATCCCAATGATTTCATTCCTTTGATCCCCTCGCATTTTTTGATTGGACGACCATTAAATACAGTTCCAGATCCATATTTTAAAGAAGGCACAAGAATTAACCAGTTATCAAGATTGCAATTAATCCAACAACTGTTACATGGTTTTTGGAAACAATGGTCAAAGCTATATTTGTGTCAGCTTCAACAACGGCGAAAATGGAAGACCAGTCAACTTATGGACATTAAAATTGGAATTTTAGTATTATTAAAAAATGACAATTTACCACCTTGCAAGTGGTTATTAGGAAGAATAATCGCAATCCACCCAGGTGACGATAATGTGGTACGCGTCGTTACCGTAAAAACCGCTAATGGGACATTTAAACGCGGTATATCAAAAATCTGCCCGTTACCAATGGCAGAAAGTGTTTTTTAATCTTCAATTAAATGTGGATATTTGATTAGACTATATTTATCTATTGTAATAAGTTATCTTTTATTTGAACGTTTTGTTTATTTTTTGAAAACGTTCAAAGGCGGGGAGTGTGGACAATTAACTTCGAAAATAGCTACCTTGTTTGGATACCAGCAGACCAGGACGAAAATGACAATGTCAAGAAAAAAAAATGAATTAAGATAATATGTCAACGAAATGAGAAATAAAAAATTAATCTATCAAAAGTACTAAAGTTTAAATTTATTATTATTATACAGTCCATTATATCGATTGTAGCCAGACATAGACATAGACATAGACATAGACATAGACATAGACATAGACATAGACATAGACATAGACATAGACATAGACATTGACATTGACATTGACATTGACATTGACATAGACATAGACATAGACATAGACATAGACATAGACATAGACATAGACATAGACATAGCCATAGACATAGACATAGACATAGACATAGACATAGACATAGACATAGACATAGACATAGACATAGACATAGACATAGACATAGACATAGACATAGACATAGACATAGCCATAGGCATAGGCATAGGCATAGGCATAGGCATAGGCATAGGCATAGGCATAGGCATAGGCATAGGCATAGGCATAGGCATAGGCATAGGCATAGGCATAGGCATAGGCATAGGCATAGGCATAGGCATAGGCATAGGCATAGGCATAGGCATAGGCATAGGCATAGGCATAGGCATAGGCATAGGCATAGGCATAGGCATAGGCATAGGCATAGGCATAGGCATAGGCATAGGCATAGGCATAGGCATAGGCATAGGCATAGGCATAGGCATAGGCATAGGCATAGGCATAGGCATAGGCATAGGCATAGGCATAGGCATAGGCATAGGCATAGGCATAGGCATAGGCATAGGCATAGGCATAGGCATAGGCATAGGCATAGGCATAGGCATAGGCATAGGCATAGGCATAGGCATAGGCATAGGCATAGGCATAGGCATAGGCATAGGCATAGGCATAGGCATAGGCATAGGCATAGGCATAGGCATAGGCACAGGCAAAGGCATAGGCATAGGCACAGGCACAGGCACAGGCACAGGCACAGGCACAGGCACAGGCACAGGGACAGGGACAGGCACAGGCACAGGCACAGGCACAGGCACAGGCACAGGCACAGGCACAGGCACAGGCACAGGCACAGGCACAGGCACAGGCACAGGCACAGGCACAGGCACAGGCACAGGCACAGGCACAGGCACAGGCACAGGCACAGGCACAGGCACAGGCACAGGCACAGGCACAGGCACAGGCACAGGCACAGGCACAGGCACAGGCACAGGCATAGGCATAGGCATAGGCATAGGCATAGGCATAGGCATAGGCATAGGCATAGGCATAGGCATAGGCATAGGCATAGGCATAGGCATAGGCATAGGCATAGGCATAGGCATAGGCATAGGCATAGGCATAGGCATAGGCATAGGCATAGGCATAGGCATAGGCATAGGCATAGGCATAGGCATAGGCATAGGCATAGGCATAGGCATAGGCATAGGCATAGGCATAGGCATAGGCATAGGCATAGGCATAGGCATAGGCATAGGCAATATTCATAGGCATAGGCATAGGCATAGGCATAGGCATAGGCATAGGCATAGGCATAGGCATAGGCATAGACATAGACATAGACATAGACATAGACATAGACATAGACATAGACATAGGCATAGGCATAGGCATAGGCATAGGCATAGGCATAGGCATAGGCATAGGCATAGACATAGACATAGACATAGACATAGACATAGACATAGACATAGACATAGACATTGACATTGACATTGACATTGACATTGACATTGACATTGACATTGACATTGACATTGACATTGACATTGACATTGACATTGACATTGACATTGACATTGACATTGACATTGACATTGACATTGACATTGACATTGACATTGACATTGACATTGACATTGACATTGACATTGACATTGACATTGACATTGACATTGACATCGACATCGACATCGACATCGACATCGACATCGACATCGACATCGACATCGACATCGACATCGACATCGACATCGACATCGACATCGACATCGACATCGACATCGACATCGACATCGACATCGACATCGACATCGACATAGACATAGACATAGACATAGACATAGACATAGACATAGACATAGACATAGACATAGACATAGACATAGACATAGACATAGCCATAGACATAGACATAGACATAGACATAGACATAGCCATAGCCATAGCCATAGCCATAGACATAGACATAGCCATAGACATAGCCATAGACATAGACATAGACATAGACATAGACATAGACATAGACATAGACATAGACATAGACATAGACATAGACATAGACATAGACATAGACATAGACATAGACATAGACATAGACATAGACATAGACATAGACATAGACATAGACATAGACATAGACATAGACATAGACATAGACTTAGACATAGACATAGACATAGACATAGACATAGACATAGACATAGACATAGACATAGACATAGACATAGACATAGACATAGACATAGACATAGACATAGACATAGACATAGACATAGACATAGACATAGACATAGACATAGACATAGACATAGACATAGACATAGACATAGACATAGACATAGACATAGACATAGACATAGACATAGACATAGACATAGACATAGACATAGACATAGACATAGACATAGACATAGACATAGACATAGACATAGACATAGACATAGACATAGACATAGACATAGACATAGACATAGACATAGACATAGACATAGACATAGACATAGACATAGACATAGACATAGACATAGACATAGACATAGACATAGACATAGACATAGACATAGACATAGACATAGACATAGACATAGACATAGACATAGACATAGACATAGACATAGACATAGACATAGACATAGACATAGACATAGACATAGACATAGACATAGACATAGACATAGACATAGACATAGACATAGACATAGACATAGACATAGACATAGACATAGACATAGACATAGACATAGACATAGACATAGACATAGACATAGACATAGACATAGACATAGACATAGACATAGACATAGACATAGACATAGACATAGACATAGACATAGACATAGACATAGACATAGACATAGACATAGACATAGACATAGACATAGACATAGACATAGACATAGACATAGACATAGACATAGACATAGACATAGACATAGACA
Organism: Polydrusus pterygomalis; assembly: GCA_963969555.1. NCBI lineage: Eukaryota > Metazoa > Arthropoda > Insecta > Coleoptera > Curculionidae > Polydrusus > Polydrusus pterygomalis. The sequence goes on along the minus strand of OZ018380.1, from coordinate 54,073,657 downwards.
TAGACATAGACATAGACATAGACATAGACATAGACATAGACATAGACATAGACATAGACATATTTTTATTTAACCACATTTTTGTAAAAAATACAAATTGAGGCAAGTCATAAGTAAGTACTACATATATGAAATATAAGGCAATCCTTTACGGATGCATTTAACTAAATTAACACATAATATATTAAAACATAGTAATCGTATAAACAAATACAATATCAATGTCAAATGATAATGTTTAAATGGCCGCCACACTGGGGTATTAACAATATAAAACTGATCGAAAACTAAAACATCAAGTATGCGCTGGATTTTAACAATACTCATAAATGACAAGTCAAAACAACATTTGTTGACTTTGAGTTGTCAAGCATTGGTTTATCTTAACTATTTTGCTGTTGTGTTTGGTCAAAGTTACGACTTAGTGCAAATCTTAAATCAATTATAAATTTGTACGTGTAAATACTTCATTTAATATTTGATACAGTGTCCCTTTTACATAAAAACTGGGTCCCGATTTAAGATGGATGAGCTACCTGCAGGTACGTATTTTAAAATATTATATTATTTTTCAAAAAGCGATCTTATTACGTAATAGTTTTTAAATTTAATATTGGAGGCTTCAAAAATCATGTAGAAAACATAAAGTATGACTTTAACAGATAGCTTTAGTCAACTCTTTTCCTGAATTCAGCTAACTTTCAATATACTTATTAGTCAGTAAACATCCAGTTTTTTTATGATGAAAAAACTGGCTGCTACTTTTTGCTCCTTTTTGGCCAAAATAGGAAAAACTGGTCCAGAGTATGAAAATTTTACAGATTTTTTCTTTTTTTCTTTTTCTACATGTGGGCTGTTCTTTTACAGAAACGCATTAAGATGTTTTAAAAATCAAAGTGGAGGATGTATTTCATCGTATAACTCAAATTACCCGGGATCAGGAATTTAAAGACCTCCAGGAATACATTCAAAAGGAAACCAATGACCCAGCAGAGGCTTTACCATTCCTTAAATCAAAATGGAACATGTTTAAATTTAAACTGCGGAAGAAATGGGCCGAATCTTGCAGGATAAAGTCAAGATTTTTGAGTAAGAATAGAGAGTTGCTAGAAAGCTATATGGAATTTAAAATATATCCTCGTGAACTTAATCAAAATATTGCTTGTAAACGTGGTCGTCCTACTGTGAGTTTTCAAGAAAGTTCAGATTGCGTCAAAAGAAGAAAAACTATTTCATTGAGGGAACACCCTATCGATATGTGGCCTACTCGACTGGAATGAAGCTTCGCCTAGTAGGCAATAGTAAGGCATCCAACATCCTTAAAGCCGTCTCAAATAACCCCTACAAAGCAATAGTATATAGTGAAGCAATTAAAGAATACGAAAACAAGAATAATACATCAAAAATGACTAAAGAGGAGGCTCTCTCTTTAATGACCGAAGCAAAGCTCACCAGGCATCAGTATAATTTAGTTCAACAGAATGCAAAAAGTAGGTTCCCATGTTACTCACATGTCCAGAAAGCTAAAAGAGACTGCTACCCAGAGAAACAATGCATTTCAGTCACTGGCACCTTAAGATTATTGGAATCAATTAAAGATGTTTTAAACAGTATGCCTGATACTGATGGTTTTAATCTTCATTTAGTTTCGAAGTGGGGTCTAGATGGCACAAATGCCAGTGAATATAAGCAATGTTTTGAAACTCCTGATAGCAGTGATGGGAGCATACTTTTTTCATCTCTTGTGCTGATACAATTGTATTCTAAAAAAAATAAAGATTGCATTCTGTGACAAAATCCTAGACCAAGCTCTACTAGGTCCTGTCGATCTATTTGCTTTTGTTTTGAACGCGAAACGGTCGACAGTACTAAAGCTGAAAAAGTAAGAGTTGATAGAGAAATTGAATCCTTCATCCCTTCAACATTTTCTTGCCATGGCCAACAATTTACCATCTGTCATAATTTACTTTTTACAATGATAGATGGCAAAATTTGTAATGCCATTACGGACAATAAATCGACACAGCGTTGCTATGTATGTGACTTGTAAGGATTTCAATAACATTGAAAAGTGCTTGCAAGTAAATGTTAAAAAAGAAACGTTTGACTTTGGTTTAAGTATCTTGCACGCGTGGATCAGGTTCATGGAATACTTACTACATCTAGCGTATAAAATTGGTCTAAAAAAGTATCAGGCTCGTGGGCAACCAGAAAAAGAGATTGTTGCAAGACGCAAATAAGAAATTCAAACCGAATTCAGACATGTGCTGAGTCTTTGGGTAGATAAGCCCAAACAAGGTTTTGGGAACACTAATGACGGTAATACGGCCAGACGTTTCTTTGAGAATGAAGACAAGTTTGCCCGTATTACCGGTATTGATAAAACCTTAATACAGAAGTTTCACGTCATTTTACAAACACTTTCGTCTGGTTTTGATATTGATGCAGAAAAATTTGAGGAATTCTGCCTTGAAACGGCAACATTATATGTAAATAAATACTCTTGGTATATGATGCCGCCAACCGTACATAAAATTCTTATACATGGCCCTCAAATTGTTGCGAATGCCTTACTACCAATTGGTCAACTAAGCGAAGAAGTTCAAGAGGCTCGTAATAAGGATATTAAGCAATATAGACGGGGCCATTCTAGAAAGTGTTCTCGAGTAGATAAAAACAATGACATTTTAAATCATTGATTAATCTCATCAGACCCTCTAATTACGAGTCTTAGATAGCTGCCTCCTAAGAAATTTAAGAAACTTTCTACAGAAGTTCAAAATTTACTAAAACCTCCGAAGGAACCAGCAAATTTATATAATTTAGAAAATCTTATCAATTTAGAATCAGACGCATCTACCACAGACTCTGACTAAATTTTATTATAATTCACAGAAACAAAATAATTTTTTTTATTTAACTAAAACTGTAATTTGTATGTTATTATTGTTGATGTTGAATTTATTATTGTTTTTCTTTAATAGTTTACTGTAGCATTTACCTTATAGTTGTTATTATTCATGTTATAACATAGTTTATAAATATTTTGTTACATTAATAATAATAATAATTTTTTTAATAATTTAGACTTTTATTTAATACAAAATTTGTTATGTACGTTTTATTTTTAGGGTCTAATTTATGTCAATTTTCTTTTTTTTTTAAATAGTATTTATTTCTTTTTTCAACAGCAATTAATACTACTTAAAGATGTAAAATAAACGTTCTTGACTTCTGCCGAAATATGCACAAAAGATGTACGTATTTGTATGGCAGTACGTATTTGTATGGCAGTTTAAGATAAAAGCTTTATATGCACGTCAAAAGTTCCGTAGGAGCCTAATATCTCAGAAACTATTGCGTAAAAACTTTGGAAATTAAATATGGGCGATGTTCTATTTTGAATGAAAAATTTTTTTTTAGTTTTTGAAATGCAGGCAATTAAGTACTTAAATAAAAACGTACCTACTTTTTTCATTTAAAATAAGAAACTCTGGATTGGTTGGTTTGGATTATTGTTCATATAATTATTAGATTAGGCGTAGGTACTTAAAATCTTCGGTGTACCAAATTTTAAAAAAATATTTGGCTGTTGCGGGATTTTTGACTAACCCTGTATAATATAGATATCTGCTTATCCTTCAAAATATTTAATTTTTACTGAATGTATTATCCGCTTTTCAAACGTTTTAAAGACATATCCAATTAAAAAACAATTTCGATCAGCAATTAATATCAAATACCCCACTGTGGGCCGGTTCGAATTACAGGTTTCATGTTTGGTTCGGAAATAATGTTAAGGCAGGATATCTGCGGAGTAGAGATTGAAGTTTTGGAGGTCAATCTTGCAGTTTTTACTGGTCCTGTTAGGGCAATTTGAAGTTGGTCGTCTGTATTATTAATCAGTTCTTTGCAGGCTAGGTGGTTACATGCTACGGTGAGGGTTTCTAGCACAACAGCTCTTTGAACTTCTTGTTGAGGTAAGGTAATATTGCCTTCGGTTTTCCTGACTGTAAGGCGCACTTTTGTTATCGTGTGAGGTTCTAGTTGGATGGAGTAGAACTGGGTTTTGTTGGATTCGTAATATTCGATAGGGAGAAAAGAATTTTTAAAACTAAGTAGGGAGGCTAGTAGGTCTAACTTGGCTTTTAAAAGTTTAAGGTTGTCAAGGCCTATAAGGCCGTCAAAAGTTTGTTGAAACTTGAAAAGGTAAAAGTTAAAATTATTATTGGATTTGAATTTAGGAAATATCGGAATTGTTGCGCAATAATCTTGGGAATGATTCTGAAGAATAGAAGTAACAATAAAGGGTTCATGTTGGATGTTATTTCGGTAGTATTTAAATGCAAAGTCTGGATTTAGAAAATATTTAGTAGCGCCGGTGTCAATAAGGCGTTTGAGAGGAGGATTCAATATGGATATATAGGGAAGTTCTTTTTGATTGGTGTAGTTGTGAATCTCTACTATATTTCTTTGTTTGCCCTTGGGTCGTTGTGAAAATTTTCTTCTTATTCGTAAAGATAGTTGGTTGTAGTAATTTTGGGGATCTTGTTATTGGTAACTTTTGTCGAAGTATCATAGGGACCGTAGGCGATAGCTTGTTCTATGTTGCACAATTCTTCTACGGTGAATTTAGGGGCAGATTGTTGTGGAGGTCTGAACATTTGAGCTTTATTCACGGAATCTGGGAAACTGGGATAGTCCGGGTCTATTCGTCCAAGGGTTTGATTTGGGGAGTAGGCTGTTTTGGAACCTCGGTGGTGGTTGACTGGATTTGAATCTTGGCGGTTGGAGAATAGGTCTTGATGGTTTGAAGGGTTATTGTGGGACAAAGGTAAATTGTGTCCTTGGTCTAAATAGCTACTGGGACCACCGTAAGGGATGTCGCAGTGTAGGCCCGAATGGTTGCTATTGAGGAGGTGTAAAGGTTAGAGTTGCATGGGGTGCTGATTGTAGTGGAGGTGCAGCTTTAAAGTTGAATTAAGCTGATGTTTGCGGGATGCTTAGGCTTTTTTGGAGGTATATTTTCCGCTTAAATGAATTAAATAGCACTTGCTAGAACTTTGGGCCGTATTGCTCTAATTATTGTTGATCCCAAAGGTTCTCTCAGTCTTGCCAGGAAATTGGTAAGAGCCTGTTGGTGGAAAAATTATTTTTTGTTTGTTTTGATGGTATCGTCCTTTGTGTGCAATAGGGAACTTTTCCAATTTTTTTTTTTCAATAATATGATTTAGTTAGGCCTGAAAAAAGTATTCCCCAATTATTACTCCTTAAAAATTAGAAATAACTTTAACTAAAAATTCTTTAAAATTTCGCGCGTGTCAAAAGCATTTCAAACGACCTTTTAAGCGCGCCAAGCCCGATGACGTCAAATGGTATGACGAATAACCATCCGTCATCCTGACAGGTGCCGAGCGACCCAATTTGCATTTGGATTACCGTGTGTTCTTGTTATTGTATTGTTGTTTAAACTATCACCTGCATTTAAACAGGTCGTGTCGCTTGACGCGTGGGTGTCAAATCTGACATTAGGCAATCCAAACCACGTGGTAAAAAACTGACGTTGGTTGGCACACATGACTGACAGTCATGTCATCCATAACCAAAGCATTTATTTTTCTGTATTGAACTGTTTGGATCGTATTTTTAAGTATTTTGGTATCTTTTTTCTTTTAAATAAACTAAATTCTTCTGTAAGGGAGAGTGAAAATCTACGAAAATTATTAGTAGAGAATCCAGATGTTGGTCAAAGGTAGGTTTAAATGCAATCAATTTTCTTGTTTACCTTTGTAACCATTGTTTTCTTTTTAGGTATCAACTGAAATTAAAATTAATAAGCAGCTTGGATCCGTTTCTTATTAATTCTCAGGACCTTGATTATACTATTAATGGTGTTCCACCTATATCAATCATGGACGTTATTGCTTATTTGGTTTTTCCCATAGTTTTTATTCAAAAGAACAAAATGAAGGCATTTAAAAGTTTGCAGGCATACAAATATTTTGAGTCTGGCGTTCTTGTACAAGCTGGAACTAATAATTGGAAAAGTAAGATGTTTGTTTATTCATTACCAATTTTGTGCTTTTTACTCATAATGTCATTATATTGCTTCAAAAATTGAACACCAACGATCGATGTTATAATGTAATTAGGTAAATTAATTACAATTTTACTTATAACTTTTTACTTTTAGGTCAAACATTCTCAGAGAACCACTTTGAAACCATTAGAGGCCTGGGTAATAATTGGAAAAGATGGAAGTGTGTGCACTGCCCACTGTACTTGCATGGCAGGGAACAGCAAGGTCTGCAGCCATGTATGTGCATTACTTTTTGCTGCAGAGTATGCTCACTCCAGGAAAGAAGCATTTTCTTCAAGTATTGTGCACATACAGGCATTGAGTTGCCTAGGTGCATTTGTAAATACCCGGAACCATATTTTACAATGTTATACCTAGGTACGAATAATTCTGTAAATTGTTGAAAATTAGGTATGTAAATACTGAATTGAACTGAAATATTTGTGATAATTCAAAATTGAGAATGAACTGTATGAAATATTTTTTACTTTTGACTGTATTTTCATAAATTTTTATTCTTAATTTTAATAAATATCAACGACTAAAAAGTATTTTTTTATTAAAATACAATTAACCAAGATTAAACAAAAGACAAAGAAACAACTAAAGGTGAGAGAATATTAAAAACCAATATAAATTGTTTAGTAATTTTATTTCAAATTATATAAATACCTATTTCTTTACACATCACATCTTACTATACTATAACTATCATGTGTAGTCTCTGCTTTTTTTACAATAATATAAAACTATATTTCTTAAATCGTTTCGTTCTGGCCATATTGTTAGTGATTTAAACCTTCTATATAAAATATCTATTAAATTCTCAAAGTAACTAGAAGCAGTTGTCGGAGATATTTTGAAATTATAAGCAATTAGTTTAAAATGAAGATCTAATCGTAACTTAATTAAAGTTAATACTAATTGACTGAAGGCACTGAGAGCTGTAGTAGTTGTAGTTGGGATGTATGTATCCTTCAAATGTATCTCCATTTTTCGTCGTTAGAAGTATTATCCATCAATCCGAATGGTGAATTATCCACTTTGCTTAGTTGCTCAAATTTTACTGCAAGTTGTTGTATCGGTCTGAATTGCAGTTCCTCCATCTTCCCCTTCCGAGTCAACATTTAGTTCAGTGATATCACCTTGATTTAAATCCATATTCTCAACCTGCAAATGTTATAATTTATTTACCAAATATTATCTTTAAACGAATCATAAAAAAATCACTATTTTAGCTTTTTTGCTTAAGGTTGATATAGGAAACTTGCATATCCTCATGGTAATGAGCTAAGTTTAAACACACAAAAATCAATATCACAAAAAAAACTTATGCATTTAGAAAGTAAAACATCTAAGTTCAGTAATAATCTAATAAAATATCAAGAAACCTCTTACTTCACATTGTAGCATCTTTCGTCTTTTCTCTAGACGTTAATTTCTTTCTAAAGCTTCAGGCCTCCTTTCAACACTTTGTGCAATATGCCCCATATTTTGAGAAGGAACCCAATCTGGATATTCTTTGTTTTCCAATATGGCAGGCTCACCTATTAATCATAAATGCATTAGAAACAGAAACTAAAACCACTGAAATTTCCATTCTCAAAACTCTGAAGAAGGTTTTATTCTATGGAGTTCTAGAACTTACCAGTTATAAAATGTTTACTGCCGACTCTCTGATATTTTAGCTTTGATTCAGTTAAATCATCGCGCTTTATAGCCGCTATCCACAAAGCCCTACGTTCTCTCGACATCTCATTTTTATGGGGCTTATTAGATAAATTCAGTATGGTGGGAATTCTATAAAACGACACATTGTCACGATCGCGCCGACTTCCGCAGTTAACAACAATACAAAATAATAATAAAGCTCTTCAAAAACAGTATAAAAATACTCAACAGATAACAAACACCAAAATAAACTGTAAAATATGAATATAAATACTACTTTTTACGCAAGCTCAAACGGTTGTTTACATACATGTGTGCCAACCACTGTCATATTTGATAGGTCGTTGGATTGCCTAATATCATCAAATTTTTTGAAAACCTATAACCTATTTCATGGATGTCACACGCAAATCTGACAAATGATACCATTTGACGTCACGACTAGTAGCAGCGCGTTTTTACCCGCTTGGAATAATTTGAATTTTGGGGCATTTTTAAATCTTTCTAGCGGTCTTTTGAGACGAAATATGTTTTTTTTGCTGCCATATGTTTTATGATAATATGTAGTTATGATTAATAGAATTTTTCCCCATTTAAAATTTTTGTCAAGTTCCCTATCCTACGTAGTTAAATATGGTGTACAGTAGGGTCATAACTTTTTTGTAAAATTGGTGTGGAGGTCAGTGAATTTTTGTTACGTTGTTCGGTACAGTTTTATCACAGCCGGTTTGAGATCAAAGCCCTGAAGTGACATCGGGCAGCACCGCATCAGCTGGGATCAGCGGATCCACAAGCTATTATTATGACGCGCGGCAACGGGCGAGTTTTTTATTCTTTCTGATATTTTTTGTGTTTTTTGGCTCTGTTGCTGTTGATATTGAAACATGTACAAAATGTAAATTTAATGGGCTTACACCACTCATTTCTCTTAATTTCTGCCTTTAACACACCAGTGTTATTTACTATGTCCCACCAGTGTCTTATTATTTCTAGAAAATCTGATGTATCTTTAAAACCATATTATTTTATTGAGGCAATAGTAGAATTATGGCATACATTGTCTGCGAGATAAATTTTTTTACGTTCAAGGTTATTTGGAAAAACTGTTTTATAACTAAGTTTAAAAGCCTTTTTCATTAATATACCCTTTTCTTTCTAGTATACAAATTTAATATCTGCAAATTTTGCATATTTAACATTACAAAAATTATCAAAATCAGGAAACACAAATGTTTGGTGCAGGTTCATTACATTCCGCCAATTATTAATTATATTTTTAAATAGATGTACAAAATCAAAGCTTGTGAAAATTTTGCTGTTAGGATATCCTGGATTTGAAAAGAAATTTAAATTGTTTGTTAAATTTGTAAATAATGAACGATTGATCCTGTCTGTTATAATATCTAAAACTTGAAAACCATTTTTTTTTACTAAAGAGATGACATTTTTAGTTATAGGAACCATTTCTGTCCCTTTTATATTTTTTCATCAAAAGATGGACATATCATATATTTATGCTAATACAGTGGTGGCCAAAGAATTGTGATTGGAAGCTACACCAATAAGACTTTTGCATCTCTAGTCTAACCGTTTGCTAACATACACTTCATCGATCAACAAATTAACAATTTTTTCATTAGGTGATAGAGAGTTATAAACAATGTTTAAATAATTCGTTGTAATTTTATCATTATCGGTGGTATTTGAAGAAGTATTTTGTGACACATTTAGGCTTGACGAGAGATACTGTAAGTACCTTTTAGTGGGAAGATTTATATAATCTCGCATTAGATCATAAGTACAGGGAGAAAGCGTATACAACATAAAAGACATTACTATTTTGGATGGTGAGTAATGTTTTTGTTTCACCACGAGTAGATTTATTTGATCGATCAGAATAAAATTAATATTCTATTATTAAAATTATTATCCTCTGTGTTTAAATTACAGGATTGACTATCATCTTCTGAAATATCAAAATTTAGTAAGCTGAAGGCTTTATTTAAGAAATCTACGCTTGTCTTAAGAAAGTCACCTACTCTCTGGGTAACTTCGTTACTTTCACATTGTATGAATTGGTACCGAAACAATAATTTTTCAAGCTGAGACCACCTGCTTAGTTTCATTTTAAAGGGTAAAATCTATTTCAAATCATTGTAAGCCAATTCATTACCTTTTAAAAAAACCTTTACCTTCATATCGATGTCCACTAAAACCTGATTAACAATATTTATACAGTCATTGGTCAAATCTAAACTATAAAAATTTATTTTTGAGTCAATTACAATTTTTACTTCTAAAAATTCAGAAGTAAGTTTTGTGAATAATTACTGGGATCGTCAAAACTTTTTATAAAATCTGGGGACAAAATGCATGGCACAAACTACAGAATACTGTGTGGGCGACCAATTAGCTCTTGGAATAGCTTTTAGCCATAGAATTTTCAGATTTTCGTCTTTTGAGAAGTAAAAAACTGAAACACTCTCTTCACCTGCCTTTAAAACACTTTTATAGGTTAGAGTTACAACCTAAGAATACAGCAGGGGCTTGGCATGTTGATAAATAAACGAACTAAAATAGAAAAAATAGTACCTAGGTATCTAGAGGTGTCCTATCTACTGACGAACTATCTCTACTAGTGATATTTTTAAACTATTTCACATAATCATATATACCTTCAAGCTAAATAAACACTTCAATATTTAATAAATTAACTGTAGCCACAAAACAAAAAAGTTTATCCCAAAGAGCTAACCAGAATACAAAAAACACCACTTTTAAAATAAAATAATTCTGACGCCAGTAACATAAACACGCCGTAAACACGTAAACAAACTGCCGTCCGGCCTGGCTGTTCGATTTCTCACTTTATGCTATTAGAGCAATCCGGCGCAGCAAATTTTTACTAGTATTTTGAAGAGCAATCATGTCACTTAAATTTTCTATTAGATATCAATCGAAAACCAGATAAAAATACAAATTAATAGAACACCTACATGTACTACGCGTGTAAAAGTATTACTAAGCAATGATTAACTTCAAAAAGTCACGTGACACATGGATCTTTCACACAGTGTTGTTGATGTTTCCGTTACACGGCTCGATCTCAAGTCCGGCTGTGGTTTTATATAAGGGCATTTCTTATTTGGGGCCACTCGCTATATCCCTAAATTAAAATTATTTATTTTGCTCGGCCTTTCAGTTTGCCGATAATACATTGTGTAAGTACATGGTTTGGAAAGCAGGTACTGTCGTTGGATTTCTAGTAGTGATTTAACAGTAGTGTTGTCACAGGCATGATACAAAGAAAGAAAGATATGATCGATCGTATTCCCAATTCGGTCCGGTCCGCGCAATGACGTCATGTGGTGCTAACGAGATTTAAAATTACATAGGATTAGCCGGTAAAAATAGAAATTTTACTGCATATTTTGCAATTTTTGCATTGGAAGATTTAAGTGCATATTATTTTAAGTACTTTAAGGATAGAGGTTCATAAATCAGAACGTATTTCATGATGTTCTTGGGTTAAATGTTAAAAGTTAGCATATATTTGGTAACAATGAAAATAATTTTCTGCTTATGCTGACATACATTTTATCTTTTAAATGATTACAATAATTGTAATTTACTTATTTATTTTTACAAAATCATAAAAAAATACCCTATATTTTTTGGTCCTTCCACCTTAAGCAATAAATTGTTTGAAAAAAAAAATAGGTACAAATGTGCAGTCTTAAACATTTTTAGAAAACAGTTTCGAGCCTTAAATGACCAAAATCAATTAATTTGCTTATTAAGATTTTTTTATGCTATATGAAACGATAATATTTTTGGAGATGTCTGTTTATAAATTTATATTGTTAACATTTGACCAGTGGAGGACTGGAATCATTTGGCCCGGTGGCTACATGACCTCTATGGCCCCAACCCTTATTAAGAAAATTTTTTGAAAAAAAAAATGGTTGTTTAAATGTTTGGACCAATTGGCCCCTAAAGACCTTCTGGCCCCGGTGGCGATGGCCACCCGGCCACCCGCTCCAGTCCGCCACTGCATTTGACTATAATTTGACCAAGGATAAGGATGTAAAAAACTCATTCAGACATTAAAAAAAATATACTAGGACTGGTAATTATCATAATAGTAATAAAGAGGTACATATTAACAATTATTAAAAAATAAGGCACACATATAACAGTTTATTATTTTAAACCAATTTCGTCAAATTAAACTTTTTTATCTCACCTATGTACGAGGAAGAGAACAATTTTTTTAAGCTAAAATTTTAAATATTTTACATAGATTTGTATCATAAATATGTAGGTATATACTTTTTGCAGATAATTATAACAAATAAAAGCTGTCATATTATCACTTATGCATAACGCCACTGCACAACGCATATTAAGAACTAATTGTCAATAACAAACAATAATAATAATCCAAAAAAACACTAAAAACCTCTTTCTGTATAACAAATAATAACAATAGTACATAAAACCAAACGTAGGTTATACGAAGCCCGCCAGAAAATTATCACCACATGACGTAAGCAGCGGTCGATTTGGCTCCGCCCACATGCGCAATGTCATATCTCTTCTTTCTTTGTATCATGGTCACAGGGATGAAGTTACAAAGTTCGTTGGGGTTGCCATCATATTCTGGCACAATACTAATAGTTTTGATGTCAAAGTCTGGTGTAGTTACCATGGTAATGGGTAAAGTCGGGACAGTTGATAGTTAGTTTAAAGCGTTCTATTTCAATTAGAGAATATAACATGGCGCAGTCGGCAGTTTAAAAATCTATATCATAATCAATATGTCGAGATCCAGAAGGTCTTCAAAAAAAAACAGTAATATTGAAGAAAGGCTGGAGCCTCTGGAATCCTCGGTACATGACACTAAGGATACCTTAAAACGTTTGAAGAAGAATACAGAAAAAGCCCTCAAGGGTATTGAAAGTAAATTTCCTTCACAAATTGATGAATTAAAAGGTACCATAATTAATCTGTTAAACAAAAATTTAGAAAATAACAGCGGATTTATAGAAAACGTCTAAGAAAATAATACCTGCAACGAAAATAAATGTCAAATGATAAATGAAAAAATTCAGTTAGTAGGTGGAATATCAACCCCAGAAAAACTTTCCGAGGATTTGAATTTAGGACAATTTAAAGACTGGAGACAGAAGTTTGAAAATTACCTGTTATTTCAGAACTTAAAGGTAGATAGTAAAGGTCAGATTGCGGCTCTGTTATCTACATATTTTAGTCAAGAAATATCAGACGTTGTAAGATTAGTTTTACAAGTTACCGACCTTAAAACTATAAAAGCGATTGAAATTTTGGACAAGTTGGAATGCTATTTTAAGCAAAAAGAAAATGATAGAATTCGTCGCACAGAATTTATAAACAGAAGGCAAGAGGAAAACGTCTCAGAAAATAATCCCTGCAACGAAAATAAATGTCAAATGATAAATGAAAAAATTCAGTTAGTAGGTAAAATATCAACCCCAGAAAAACTTTCCGAGGATTTGAATTTAGGACAATTTAAAGACTGGAGACAGAAGTTTGAAAATTACCTGTTATTTCAGAACTTAAAGGTAGATAGTAAAGGTCAGATTGCGGCTCTGTTATCTACATATTTTAGTCAAGAAATATCAGACGTTGTAAGATTAGTTTTACAAGTTACCGCAGACTGCGCCAGTTAAGGGTCGATTAAGTAACAGGTACTTTTTAAAAAGACCTTTATTTGCAACCACTTAACGATAATAATACTAGACTGGGTACATATCGCTAATCGTCAGCCGAGAGTGCATCTAATATTAGTACTAAAAAAAAATTTACAAAAATTTACAATAAAAAATACTTTTCTTTTCTTTTTTTTCTATTTACTATTGCTTTTTTTGCCTCACCTTCCTGCGGAACGTGAAGGGAAAACATATCGCCAAATTGTCATTATAACAACTGACCAAAACTACACAATGGTGCCAAATTTCCGTTTTCTCGTACAGATAGGTAGTTTTCTGAGACGGCGCCGTATAGGTGCTCTTTAAACTCGCACACCTTTGTGCAATGTGGGATATACTTTCCATATTTGCTCTATAAAAATATGTAAGTATTCAATCGATTAAAACATAAGCAAAAAATTATTCTTACGTGGAAGCTATCAATTATCAGCTAATAAATTTGTAGAAATATTATTGTGCCGAGCCCTTCGGGCACGGCACTGTTCTAGTTCGTTCGTTTAATTATACGAGAGCTGTCACTTTGACAGGTAAGTGTCATTTTTTTTAGCTTTTTCGTAGCGAGGGTTATAGCTGTAAGAATTCGAAATTAAAAAATTTCCAGGTAAATAAATAAGAAAGTTTTATACGACAGCTGTCAAATTTTGACAGGTAAGTGTAATTTTTTTTTAGCTTTTTCGTAGCAAGGGTTATAGCTGTAAGAATCTGAAATTAAAAAAAAATTCAATACCTACCTAAATAACAAAGTTCTATACTACAGCTGTCAAATTATGACAGGCGGGTGTAAATTTTTTAAAGCTTTTTCATAAAGAGGATTATAGCTATACGAATCCGAAATTTAAAAATTTTTTAGTACCTAAATAACAAACTTTTATACGACAGCTGTCAAATTTTGACAGGTAAGTGTCAATTTATTTAAACTTTTTCGTAGCGAGGGTTAAAGCTGTAATAATCCTAAATTAAAAAATTTTTCAGTACCAAAATAACAAAGTTCTATACGACAGCTGTCAAATTATGACAGGCGGGTGTAAATTTTTTTAAGCTTTTTTAATGTAGAGGATTATAGCTGTACAAATCCGAAATTTAAAAATTTTTCAGTACCTAAATAACAAACTTTTATACGACAGCTGTCAAATTTTGACAGGTAAGTGTCAATTTATTTAAACTTTTTTCGTAGCGATAGTTAAAGCTGTAATAATCCTAAATTAATAAATTTTCAGTACCAAAATAACAAAGTTCTATACGACAGCTGTCAAATTGTGACAGGCGGGTATAAATTTTTTAAGGCTTTTTTCATATAGAGGATTATAGCTGTACAAATCCGAAATTTAAAAATTTTTCAGTGATTAAATAACAAAGTTCCATACGACAGCTGTCAAATTTTGACAGGTAAGTGTAAATTTTTTTAAAGTTTTTTCGTAACGAGGATTATAGCTGTAAGAATCCCAAATTGAAAAAATTTTCAGTACCTAAATAACAAAGTTCTATACGATAGCTGTCAAATTTTGACAGTTAAGTGTCAATTTTTTTAAACTTTTTTCATAACGAGGATTATAGCTGTAAGAATCCTAAATTGAAACATTTTTCAGCACCTAAATAACAAACTTTTATATGACAACTGTCAAATTTTGACAGGTAAGTGTCAATTTATTTAAACTTTTTCGTAGCGAGGGTTAAAGCTGTAATAATCCTAAATTAAAAAAATTTTCAGTACCAAAATAACAAAGTTCTATACGACAGCTGTCAAATTATGACAGGCGGGTGTAAATTTTTTTAAGCTTTTTTAATGTAGAGGATTATAGCTGTACAAATCCGAAATTTAAAAATTTTTCAGTACCTAAATAACAAACTTTTATACGACAGCTGTCAAATTTTGACAGGTAAGTGTCAATTTATTTAAACTTTTTTCGTAGCGATAGTTAAAGCTGTAATAATCCTAAATTTAAAAAATTTTCAGTACCAAAATAACAAAGTTCTATACGACAGCTGTCAAATTGTGACAGGCGGGTATAAATTTTTTAAGGCTTTTTTCATATAGAGGATTATAGCTGTACAAATCCGAAATTTAAAAATTTTTCAGTGATTAAATAACAAAGTTCCATACGACAGCTGTCAAATTTTGACAGGTAAGTGTCAATTTTTTTAAAGTTTTTTCGTAACGAGGATTATAGCTGTAAGAATCCCAAATTGAAAAAATTTTCAGTACCTAAATAACAAAGTTCTATACGATAGCTGTCAAATTTTGACAGTTAAGTGTCAATTTTTTTTAGCTTTTTCGTAGCGAGAGTTATAGCTGTAAGAGTCCGAAATTATAAAATTATCAGGTCCCTAAATAACAAAGTTCTATACGATAGCTGTCAAATTTTGACAGGTAAGTGTCAATTTTTTTTTTAGATTTTTTGTAACGAGGGTTATAGCTGTAAGAATCCTAAATTTAAAAATTTGTCAGTACCTAAATAACACAGTTTTATACGATAGCTGTCAAATTTTGACAGGTAAGTGTCAATTTTTTTTTAGATTTTTTGTAACGAGGGTTATAGCTGTAAGAATCCTAAATTAAAAAATTTCTCAGTTCCTAAATAACAAAGTTCTATACGACAGCTGTCATTTTGACAGGTAAATATAAAGTTTTTTTTAAGCTTTTCTTGTATCTAGGATTATAGCTGTAAGAATCCGAAATTAAAAAAAATTTCAGTACCTAAATAACAAAGTTCTATACTACAGCTGTCAGATTTTGACAGGTAAGTGTAATTTTTTTTTAGCTTTTTCGTATAGATTATTATAGCTGTAAGAATCCAAAATTTAAAAAATTTTCAGTACCTAAATAACGACATTAAAAAAAAAATTAAAAAAAAAAGAAAAAAAACACTGGGGTTTGAACCCTCGACCTTCGTCTCCAAAAGCAACTGTCTTTAGTACTACGCCACCGAAGCTTTTAGATTGATTTGTGGTAAATAGGATATTAATGACGTATTCGATATTACATAGAACGTTGAGTATTGAAGATACACACAAATAATACACTTTTTTCAATTATTTTTGGTCAACCGCAAAGAAAAAGGTGCAAGACAGGTGTTTCATACATTAAATTCTCTCCAAATATTATAAAAACTATAAAAATTGAAGGTAATATGCCTCCTGCAAGCCATTTTAATTATTACAAGTACGGGATAAATGCGATATTTTCCCCCTTATTTTTGGTCAAACGAAAAAGATAAAGGTTCAAGGTAGGTATTTCCCACAAAAGACGTAGTCTAAATGGTCTAATTCCTCTAAAAAATCAATTTGGAAATCGCATTTTTCACCTATTTTTGACAGATGGTATAAAAGTTAAAGTTCAGGAAAACGCGCGTGGTAAAACCATGGCCAACTTTTTCTAAATCGAATGGTGTTAGAATTTGAAAATTGTGCCTGTTTCCGCACCCAAAAAAGCTACTTTGCTCAAATTTGCGAATATATTTTGATAAGTTTGGACATGCAGGAATATTGAGAAGTAATCAGCGCATATTTTGAGAAAAAAATAAAACGGTTTTGTTAAAAATTGAATAAGCTACAGTCGATATAGTAAAACCTCTGGTGAAGGAACCTATAAAAAAATCATAAACTAATTTTTTTGAGCCACAAAATATGTTTTCCCTAAGATCGCTTATAATACAAATTAAAGCTTCTTTATCCGTTGATATAGTGTACCAAGAAAAAATTCAAAATGTTATATATTATAGACACTTGCAGAATTATTTAAGCAAACCAGTGCAACGCCAACAGAAATTACGGGAAAAAGTTTATAAGCTGCCGTTTTTTCCGTATTAAAGATAAAAAAACGAAAAAATATCTCTTAAATACAATTTGACGGCTCTATCCGCTAAAGTATACAACGTTTCAATCAAAAGTCGTTTTCCGTACGAAAAAAAATAAACGGAATAAAAACGGAGAAAAAAATCACGCCTTACACTGTGGTTTCCAGTTTCTTACCATTTTCGGCAATTTTCATTCCAGTTAGGTATAGAACGATATATTGGAAAAAGGTAGATTTTGAGATGGCCTAACCGATTATCCAAACCGAATGTCGATTGGATGCACCCAATTCGACTTATTAGCGATCCAAGAGGTACCATTTTCGACCAAATTTTGACTTTGAAAAAATCAAAAAAATTACTTCCAAACTTTCGATCCCGCTCACAAACAATAGGGTTCTGTAGCCCACGGTCGTCTACGCGTCGAAAAAGTTTAAATCGAAAAAACTAATTTTTGTTGCCTGTATCGAATGCCAACGAGATCCCGATATTTCTCGACTTTAAAAATTAATAACTTTTTTCCGGCACACCCTGTATATTCGAAATTTTCACACAACGTACCCCCACTATTCCTTTGTAAACCCAAAAAGTTTCAATTGTCCCACATTAACCGTTTCCGAGAAAAAAAATCGCAAATGTGAAAATGTCGAAACTGACGACGCCGCCGCCGACGCCGCCGACACGGACAACATACGCACATATTTCAAATGAAGCAGACGATATAGTGCAAAATTTTCGGGAAGCAGTCGGGGTTGCCGTGATTCCGCGTGAAGGCGACGAATAACATATCGCGGAAAGCGATATGTTAACTAGACTGGGTACATATCGCTAATCGTCAGCCGAGAGTGCATCTATTATTAGTACTAAAAATTTGTATTTAAAAAGTATTTTTCTTAGTTTCTTTTTTCTGTTTTCTATTGCTTTTTTGCCTCACCTTCCTGCGGAACGTGAAGGGGAAACATATCGCCAAATTGTCATTATAACAACTGACAAAAACTAAAAAATAAAAATAACGGGTGCAAAATTTCCGTTTTCTTGTATAGATAGGTAGTTTTTAAAGACGGCATCGTATAGTGCTTGATGTCCCGTTTCCAATTCGGTCTCGCTCGATTCGCTACGACTTTTCGTTACGGAAATATATGATATTTAATATTATGATATTGATATTAACATTGAACCCATCAGCACCGGCTTTTTTTAAAATTGCACAGCAAACGTATCAATGTGGAATATACTTTCCAAGTTTGTTCTATAAACATATATATTCAATCGATTTAAACATAAGTAAAGAAACTATTCTTACATTGATAGCCGATAAATTAGTTTAAAAGCTTATTTTGCCGAGCCCTTCCGGCACGGCACTGTTCCAATTTGTTTATTTTATTTCCCACTTTTTACAAAACCATTTGTTAGCAACCTTTAATAATTGCCTAAAGGATTATCCAAACCGAATGTCGATCGGATGGACCCAATTCGACTTATTAACGATTCAATAGGTACCTGTTTAGTCCCATATTTAACTTTGAAAAAATTTAAAAAATTATTTCCAAACTTTCGATCGCGCTCACAAACAATAGGGGTCTGTAGCCTACGGTCGTCTACGCGTCAAAAAAGTTTAAATCGAAAAAACTAATTTTTGTGGCCTGTATCGAATGACAACGAGACTCCGATAATTATCGAATTTAAAAATTAATAACTTTTTTCCCGTACACCCTGTATATTCAAAATTTGTACACATTGTACCCCCACTATTCCTCTCTAAACTGAAAAAGTTTCAATCGTCCCACTCTTACCGTTTCCGAGAAAAGAAATCGCAAATGTGAAAATGTCGAAACTGACGACGACTTATTTTAAATGTAGCCGCCGTATATAATACTAGACTGGGTACATATCGCTAATCGTCAGCCGAGAGTGCATCTAATATTAGTACTAAAAAGATTTACAAAAATTTACAATAAAAAAATACTTTTCTTTTCTTTTTTTCTATTTACTATTGCTTTTTTTGCCTCACCTTCCTGCGGAACGTGAAGGGAAAACATATCGCCAAATTGTCATTATAACAACTGACCAAAACTACACAATGGTGCAAAATTTCCGTTTTCTCGTATAGATAGGTAGTTTTCGGCGCCGTATAGGTGCTCTTTAAACTCGCACACATTTGTGCAATGTGGGATATACTTTCCATATTTGCTCTATAAAAATATGTAAGTATTCAATCGATTAAAACATAAGCAAAAATTATTCTTACATGCATGGAAGCTATCAATTATCAGCTAATAAATTTGTAGAAATATTATTGTGCCGAGCCAATACGTCCCTTATTATCGCTTTTAGAATAGAAATCAATATAACCTTTTATCTGGACCATAGAAAAAGGCAACTTTTTTATTTAAAGAGGTTCTATCTAAGCTTTATCAGTTTCGAGATATTGGCTAATATATGAAAACCACTTTTAATTCCATATCTCAAAAACTATAAGACCTACAAAAAATTTCTAAGAACTTAAAGTAAAGATCTCTTAAGGATGCTACTTATTAGTTATATACATTGTTGCCGTATCTCTTTCAGTTTCCGAGGAAAATGGTCTTTTATGGATTTCATAGCATTTTCCTGAGCATATACATGGAAAAAATGCCAAAATTTAAAATTCGCAAATATGTCAATTTTTCGGTACATTTCCATCAAAAATAACGTAAAACCCGAAAATAGCGAAGAAAATATGATAATTAACAATTCTATGAATTTTTAAAAAAATATCCAGAAAACTCGGATTTTTTTGTCGGTTTTCAAAGTTTCCTCAATACTTCCCTTATTACGGCCTTTGGAACAAAAGTTAATATAACGTTTTATCTGGACAATAGAAAAAGGCAACTTTTTTATTTGAAGAGTTTCTATCTAAGTTCTATCAGTTTCGAGATATTGGCAAATACATTAAAACCACTTTTAATTCCATATCTCAAAAACTATAAGACCTACAAAAATTTCTAAGAACTTAAAGTGAAGATCTCATAAAGATGCTACTTATTAGTTATATACATTGTTGCTTTTTTTGCCTCACCTTCCTGCGGAACGTGAAGGGGAAACATATCGCCAAATTGTCATTATAACAACTGACAAAAACTAAAAAATAAAAATAACGGGTGCAAAATTTCCGTTTTCTTGTATAGATAGGTAGTTTTTGAAGACGGCATCGTATAGTGCTCGATGTCCCGTTTCCAATTCCGTCTCGCTCGATTCGCTACGACTTTTCGTTACGAAAATATATGATATTTAATATTATGATATTGATATTAACATTGAACCCATTAGCACCGGCTTTTTTTAAAATTGCACAGCAAACGTATCAATGTGGAATATACTTTCCAAGTTTGTTCTATAAAAATATGTATTCAATCGATTTAAACATAAGTAAAGAAACTATTCTTACATTGATAGCTGATAAATTAGTTTAAAAGCTTATTTTGCCGAGCACTGTTCCAATTCGTTTATTTTATTTCATACTTTTTACAAAACCATTTGTTAGCAACCTTTAATAATTGCCTAAAGGATTAACCAAACCGAATGTCGATCGGATGGACCCAATTCGACTTATTAACGATTCAATAGGTACCTGTTTAGTCCCATATTTAAATTTGAAAAAATTTAAAAAATTATTTCCAAACTTTCGATCGCGCTCACAAACAATAGGGGTCTGTAGCCTACGGTCGTCTACGCGTCGAAAAAGTTTAAATTGAAAAAACTAATTTTTGTGGCCTGTACCGAATGACAACGAGACTCCGATAATTATCAACTTTAAAAATTAATAACTTTTTTCCCGTACACCCTGTATATTCAAAATTTTTACACATTGTACCCCCACTATTCCTCTCTAAACTGAAAAAGTTTCAATCGTCCCACTCTTACCGTTTCCGAGAGAAGAAATCGCAAATGTGAAAATGTCGAAACTGACGACGACAACTTATTTTAAATGTAGCCGCCGTATATAATACTAGACTGGGTACATATCGCTAATCGTCAGCCGAGAGTGCATCTAATATTAGTACTAAAAAGATTTACAAAAATTTACAATAAAAAAATACTTTTCTTTTCTTTTTTTCTATTTACTATTGCTTTTTTTGCCTCACCTTCCTGCGGAACGTGAAGGAGAAACATATCGCCAAATTGTCATTATAACAACTGACAAAAACTAAAAAATAAAAAAACGGGTGCAAAATTTCCGCTTTCTCGTATAGATAGGTAGTTTTTGGAGACGGCATCGTATAGTGGTCGACGTCCTATTTCCAATGCCGTCTCGCTCGATTCGCTACGACTTTTCGTTACTGAAATATATGATATTAACTATTCTTACATAGATAGCTGATAAATTGGTGAACATTTTATTGTGCCGAGCCCTTTGGGCACGGCACTGTTGGAGTTCGTTCGTTTCATTTTATACTTTTGACAAAACCATTTGTTAGCAACCTCTAATTTTGAAACATTTCAATTCGTGATAAAAAATATATTTAGTTTCTTCACAAACCTAGTTGATTCTTTTCGTACCGAGGATTGTCGCTGTAAGAATCCAAAATTTAAAAGACTTTCAGTACCTACCTACCTAAATAACGAAATATTAAAAAAATAAAAAGACGCTCCTGGAATTGAACCCGGGATCATCGTGACCTAAAGTCGTAATCTAATATATACCACTAGGCCACCGACCACTTTAAAAACAATATAGAATATTATTGCCTTATTAAAGATAAAGAAACCAAAAAATACTTTTTATTGTAGTTTTTTTATGATCCAAAGTAGTATTTGAGATGACCTAAACGAATCTCCAAATCAAAAATATGTGGGACGCACCCAATTCGATTTATTAACGATCCAACATGTCCCTACATTGATTTTAAAAAAATCAAAAAATTGACTTCCCAACATCCGATTACGTTGGTAAACAATAGGCTTCTGTAGCCGACGGTCGTCTACGCGTCGAAAAAATTTAAATCGAGAAAACCTATTTTTACGACTTGTATCGAATTTCAACGAGAAACCGATATTTTTTGACTTTGGGGTTTAACAACTTTTTTTCGGCACACCCTGTATATTCGAAATTTTCACACAACATACCCCCACTATTCCTCTCTAAACCCAAAAAGTTTCAATCGTCCCACTCTAACCGTTTCCGAGAAAAAAAATCGCAAACGTGAAAATGTCTTACATAGACGAAATTATTCAAGAGCCGATCGGGGTTTTCGAGATTCCGCGCGGAAGAGACGTATATAATACTAGACTGGGTACATATCGCTAATCGTCAGCCGAGAGTGCATTTAATATTAGTACTAAAAAGATTTACAAAAATTTACAATAAAAAAATACTTTTCTTTTCTTTTTTTCTATTTACTATTGCTTTTTTTGCCTCACCTTCCTGCGGAACGTGAAGGGAAAACATATCGCCAAATTGTCATTATAACAACTGACCAAAACTACACAATGGTGCAAAATTTCCGTTTTCTCGTATAGATAGGTAGTTTTCTGAGACGGCGCCGTATAGGTGCTCTTTAAACTCGCACACCTTTGTGCAATGTGGGATATACTTTCCATATTTGCTCTATAAAAATATGTAAGTATTCAATCGATTAAAACATAAGCAAAAAATTATTCTTACATGGAAGCTATCAATTATCAGCTAATAAATTTGTAGAAATATTATTGTGCCGAGCCAATACGTCCCTTATTATCGCTTTTAAAATAGAAAGCAATATAACCTTTTATCTGGACCATAGAAAAAGGCAACTTTTTTATTTGAAGAGGTTCTATCTAAGCTTTATCAGTTTCGAGATATTGGCTAATATATGAAAACCACTTTTAATTCCATATCTCAAAAACTATAAGACCTACAAAAAATTTCTAGGAACTTAAAGTAAAGATCTCTTAAGGATGCTACTTATTAGTTATATACATTGTTGCCGTATCTCTTTCAGTTTCCGAGGAAAATGGTCTTTCATGGATTTCATAGCATTTTCCTGAGCATATACATGGAAAAAATGCCAAAATTTAAAATTCGCAAATAAGTCAATTTTTCGGTACATTTTCATCAAAAATAACGTAAAACCCGAAAATAGCGAAGAAAATATGATAAATAACAATTCTATGAATTAAAAAAAAAATCCAGAAAACTCGGATTTTTTGGTCGGTTTTCACAGTTTCCTCAATACGTCCCTTATTACGGCCTTTGGAACAAAAGTTAATATAACGTTTTATCTGGACAATAGAATAAGGCAACTTTTTTATTTAAAGAGTTTCTATCTATGTTCTATCAGTTTCGAGATATTGACAAATACATGAAAACCACTTTTAATTCCATATCTCAAAAACTATAAGACCTACAAAAAATTTCTAAGAACTTAAAGTGAAGATCTCATAAAGATGCTACTTATTAGCTATATACATTGTTGCTTTTTTTGCCTCACCTTCCTGCGGAACGTGAAGGGGAAACATATCGCCAAATTGTCATTATAACAACTGACAAAAACTAAAAAATAAAAATAACGGGTGCAAAATTTCCGTTTTCTTGTATAGATAGGTAGTCTTTGAAGACGGCATCGTATACTGCTCGATGTCCCGTTTCCAATGCCGTCTCGCTCGATTCGCTACGACTTTTCGTTACGGAAATATATGATATTTAATATTATGATATTGATATTAACATTGAACCCATCAGCACCGGCTTTTTTTAAAATCGCACAGCAAACGTATCAATGTGGAATATAATTTCCAAGTGTGTCCTATAAAAATATGTATTCAATCAATTTAAACATAAGTAAAGAAACTATTCTTACATTGATAGCTGATAAATTAGTTCAAAAGCTTATTTTGCCGAGCCCTTCCGGCACGGCACTGTTCCAATTCGTTTATTTTATTTCATACTTTTTACAAAACCATTTGTTAGCAACCTTTAATAATTGCCTAAAGGATTATCCAAACCGAATGTCGATCGGATGGACCCAATTCGACTTATTAACGATTCAATAGGTACCTGTTTAGTCCCATATTTAACTTTGAAAAAATTTAAAAAATTATTTCCAAACTTTCGATCGCGCTCACAAACAATAGGGGTCTGTAGCCTACGGTCGTCTACGCGTCGAAAAAGTTTAAATCGAAAAAACTAATTTTTGTGGCCTGTACCGAATGACAACGAGACTCCGATAATTATCAACTTTAAAAATTAATAACTTTTTTCCCGTACACCCTGTATATTCAAAATTTTTACACATTGTACCCCCACTATTCCTCTCTAAACTGAAAAAGTTTCAATCGTCCCACTCTTACCGTTTCCGAGAAAAGAAATCGCAAATGTGAAAATGTCTTACATAGACGAAATTGTTCAAGAGCCGATCGGGGTTTTCGAGATTCCGCGCGGAAGAGACGTATATAATACTAGACTGGGTACATATCGCTAATCGTCAGCCGAGAATGCATCTAATATTAGTACTAAAAAAAAATTTACAATAAAAAATACTTTTCTTTTCTTTTTTTCTATTTACTATTGCTTTTTTTGCCTCACCTTCCTGCGGAACGTGAAGGGGAAACATATCGCCAATTTGTCATTATAACAACTGACCAAAACTAGACAATGGTGCAAAATTTCCGTTTTCTCGTATAGATAGGTAGTTTTCGGAGACGGCGCCGTATAGTGCTCGACGTCCCGTTTCCAATGCCGCCTCGCTCGATTCGCTACGACTTTTCGTTACGGAAATATATGATATTTAATATTATGATATTGATATTTATAGGTTCTCTTTAAACTCGCAATGTGGGATATACTTTCCATATTTGCTCTATAAAAATATGTAAGTATTCAATCGATTAAAACATAAGCAAAAAATTATTCTTACATTAAAGCTATCAATTATCAGCTAATAAATTTGTAGAAATATTATTGTGCCGAGCCCTTCGGGCACGGCACTGTTCTAGTTTGTTCGTTTAATTATACGACAGCTGTCAAATTTTGACATGTAAGTGTCAATTTTTTAAAAGTTTTTTTCGTAACGAGGATTATAGCTGTAAGAATCCTAAATTGAAACATTTTTCAGTACCTAAATAACAAAGTTCTATAAGACAGCTGTCAAATTCTGACAGGTAGGTGTATATTTTTTAAAACTTTTTTGTAGCGATGGTTATAGCTGTAAGAATCCTAAATTGAAAAAAATGTTCAGGTCCCTAAAAAATAACAAAGTTCTATACGATAGCTGTCAAATTTTGACAGGTAAGTGTCGATTTTTTTTTTAGATTTTTTGTAACTAGGGTTATAGCTGTAAGAATCCTAAATTTAAAAATTTGTCAGTACCTAAATAATACAGTTTTATACGACAGCTGTCAAATTGTGACAGGTAAGTGTCAATTTTTTTTTAGATTTTTTGTAACGAGGGTTATAGCTGTAAGAGCCCTAAATTAAAAAATTTCTCAGTTTCTAAATAACAAAGTTCTATACGACAGCTGTCATTTTGACAGGTAAATGTCAAGTTTTTTTTAAGCTTTTCTTGTACCTAGGATTATAGCTGTAAGAATCCGAAATTTAAAAAAATTTCAGTACCTAAATAACAAAGTTCTATACTACAGCTGTCAGATTTTGACAGGTAAGTGTCAATTATTTTTTAGCTTTTTTGTAGCGAGGGTTATAGCTGTAAGAATCCGAAATTTAAAAAAAATTCAGTACCTAAATAACAAAGTTTTATACGACAGCTGTCAAATTTTGACAGGTAAGTGTCAATTATTTTTTAGCCTTTTTTGTAGCGAGGGTTATTGCTGTATGAATCCTAAATTTAAAAAAAATTTGTTACCTAAATAACAAAGTTCTATACGACAGCTGTCAAATTTTGACAGGTAAGTGTCAATTTATTTAAACTTTTTTCGTAGCGAGGGTTAAAGCTGTAATAATCCTAATTTTCAGTACCAAAATGACAAAGTTCTATACGACAGCTGTCAAATTATATATACTTAAATAGTAAGTCTAATTTTTTATAATTTGCGACCATTTCTATGCTGTTTAGGTATAGAACAATATATTTGAAAAAAGTAGTATTTGAGATGACCTAAACGAATATCCAAACCAAAAGTATGTCGGACGCAACCAATTCGATTTATTAACGATCCAATATGACCCTACATTGATTTTGAAAAAATCAATAAAATTACTTCCTAACTTTCGATCGCGTTCGCAAACAACAGTGTTTTGTAGCCCAACGTCGTCTACATGTCGAAAAAGTTTAAATCGATTAAAATGATTTTTGCCACCTGTATCGCCCTACAACGAAAAAAAACATATTTTTCAACTTTGGCTTTAATAACTTTTTTCCGGTACACCCTGTATATTTGAAATTGTTCCAAGAACGTGCCCCGACTATTCCTCTCTACGTCCAGAAAGTTTGAATCGTTTTGCTCTAACCGTTTCCGAAAAAAAAATTCGCGAATATCGAAATGTCGAATAACCTTCTACCACGTGGCGACGGATTATCAATGTCGAAACGCCATCTTTAAAATCGAAATTACAACCATTTCTGAAACATTTTGGGCAAATATTTTGGTCAGTAAAATTAGAAGAAGGTTCAAGGTAGATATTCCACCCGATTTAAAATCTGGAAATGTTCTTATTATTCTAGCAAGTCACGCTGAAAACACCCATTTTTCGCCATTTTTGACAGCCGGATTTTTAGAATTAATATAATTAATTTAGATACATCAATATCAAGGCACTCTTAGTCAAAAGTGAATGGTGTTAGAATTTGTAAAGATTGCCTGTTTCCGCACCCAAAAAAGCGGCTTTTCTCAATTTTGCGAATATATTTTAATGATTTTGAATATGTAGAGGTGTTGCGAAGTAATCAGCGCATTTTTTGAGAAAAAAATAAAACGGTTTTGTTAAAAATTGAATAAGCTACAGTCGATATAGTAAAAAAAAAGCTGCCATTTTTTCCGTATTAAAGATAAAGAAACGAAAAAATATCTCTTAAATACAATTTGACGAGCTCTATCCGCTAAAGTTTACAACGTTTCGATCAAAAGTCGTTTTCAGTACGAAAAAAAATAAAAACCGTGAAAAAATCAGGCCTAACTTTATGATTTCCACTTTCTTACAATTTTCGGCAATTTCCATTCCAGTTAGGTATAGAACGATATATTGGAAAAAGGTAGATTTTGAGATGGCCTAACCGATTATCCAAACCGAATGTCGATTGGATGCACCCAATTCGACTTATTAGCGATCCAAGAGGTACCATTTTCGACCAAATTTTGACTTTGAAAAAATCAAAAAAATTACTTCCAAACTTTCGATCGCGCTCACAAACAATAGGGTTCTGTAGCCCACGGTCGCCTACGCGTCGAAAAAGTTTAAATCGAAAAAACTAATTTTTGTGGCCTGTATCGAATTTCAACGAGATCCCGATATTTCTCGACTTTGACGTTTAATAACTTTTTTCCGGCACACCCTGTATATTCCAAATTTTTACAGAACGTACCCCCACTATTCCTCTCTAAACCGAAACAGTTTCAATCGTCCCACTCTAACCGTTTCCGAGAAAAAAAATCGCAAATGTGAAAATGTCGAAAGTGACGACGACGACGACGACGACGACGCCGACAACATACATACATTATTTTCACCGAAGCGCCGTATAACATATCGCGGTGTAGCGCGATATGTAATAACAGTATAAACTTAGAACCAACCTATTCTAATCTAAAACATACTATTTATACAGGGTCGCTTTTATGTATGGAAACGGTCGATTATTTGCTTAAGTAAGATAGCTAGCGAAGAATGTTAAATACAAAACTTTTAGGGTTTTCAGAAATCTATTACACTGTACATAAACTAAGTATACAGGATCAGTCCTAAAGCCATGGAAGAACAAAGTCCCTTTTTTTGAAATTGAACCTCCTGTATATTATTCAATATTTCAATTATTTACAAGATTCTAAAAATAATGTTAAGCACACCACATACCCAATCTTAACCGTTTTCGAGATATCGAGTTTTGAATATCGTTTTCAAATAAATTATTACATTCGTTAATTTTCTAGTCCATCAAGTTACCTTAGAAAATATTTATCTTCATAACAATGTTGTTTTGTCATATTGACAACAGATATGCCAAAAATACTTACATTTACAATTTGTGAACAATTTTCGCGTAAAAATGGCACGTTTAAGTGATACCTTATACCTTACCGCATTGAAATTTTAATGATGATAGGGTACGGCGATAGAGCACGGAGTTTTACCCAAGTGGTATATTTTTTTAATGAATAGTATCCAGATCGGGAACCTATAACTAAATCAACTGTTTCCAAAACATTGCAGCGTTTTCATGAAACTGGAGGTGTGGAAGATCGACCAAAAAGTGGAAGGCCGGTAAGCGTTACTAATGAAGAAAAGTATCTAAATGTCATGTTAGATGTGGTAGAAAATCCAATAAATTCGACGCAACAACGGGCTTTAAATCATAATATGAGTCGATATTCCATTCAAAAAATTACCAAAAGAGAAAAATTGAAACCATATAAAATTCATTTGTTACAAGAATTAAGTGAAGACGATTTTGATCGCAGAATTCAGTTTTGCGAAATCATTATGGATAAATTGAATCAAAATGTCAACTTTGTCAACCACATTTTATTTTCTGATAAATCAACGTTTTGTTGAAACGGGCACGTAAATCGATACAACTGTAGATATTGGTTAGACCAAAGTCCACATTGAATTGAACAAGTTCATACCCAAAGACCACAAAAAAAACAATGTTTGGTGTGGCATTATTGGTGGAAACGTCATAGGACCCTATTTTATACATGGAAATTTGAACTATGAACGATATTTATTACTTTTTCAAGAGAATATTGTTCCACAGCTCAGACGAACAAATATGGTTTCAACAAGATGGGGCTCCACCACATTTTGGACGGATGGTGAGGGAATGGTTAGTTTAGGTTAGAGTGGCAGACTTCTGGAATTGACCAAACAGTCACACGTAGTCCAATAGGACCGTTGTGGTACCACACATGTTCCGCGGAACCTATTGCATCAGCTTCCTGATGGTTAACACGATCGTAGAAGAATCTTGACAGCTTATTCAAACCAGCTACTGCTGTTAACAAACTTAGTAAGTCGACCCAGTTGCAGGCTGCTCACTTCCTCCAGACCATTAAAAAATGGTTCGCCCAATGCATTGAACCTTCTTCTCGCGAGGCCGGGGCATTCACACAAGAAATGCTGAATACTTTCCTCCTCTTCCTCATCTCTGCAACTTCTGCAGAAGTCGTTAGTTGGTATACGTTCAGCGTGTCTAGAGCAATGTCCGGTGATTACGGCAGTGATATTTCTTAGGTCCTTCCGACTGTGCTGTAATAGCGCTGCGGTTTTCCTTTTATCAAGTAGGGGCCACAATTGCCTGAATTGCTACAAGTTGTAAGTCCTGTTCATCTGCTTTGCGCAAGTTGTTTAGCTGCTCGATCTATCTCTCCTTTGACTGATCCCAGTGGTCTAGCCACAGTATTCTCTGCTAGTTCGATAGATATGCTTGCGCCCTCCCTGGTGAGCGCATCGGCAGTCTCGTTGCCATATTATATGTTGCGGTGTCCAGGAACTCAACACAAGGTGATTCGATGTTGAGCACCAAGTGTGTAGAGATTGTTGCGACAGCGCCTTACTAATTTTGACTTAGTGCTGCTGGAGCAAATTGCCTTTATTGCTGCTTAACTGTCTATATAGATAGCTATAGACGCAGGTCCTCTCAAGCCAGGGTGATCCCGCAGGGTACTGACTGCTTTATCCACTGCAAAAATGTCTGCCTGGAAAATGCTGCAGTAGTCAGGGAGTCTGTATGACCTCTGTATTAGCATGCTCTCGGAGAAGATGCCAGCTCCCACCCCGACGTCCATTTTTGAACCGTCTGTGAAGATCGAGTGATCCGCCTCCATTGTTACTTGATTGCATTCACCCTCTTCCCTACGCGGAATGAGCATAGAAAAGCCCCTTCTAAAGGGGTGAGGGAATATCTAGAGGAAACTTTCCTGGTAAATGGATTGGGCGCAGAGGTGCAATTGAATGGCCTGCTAGGTCTCCTGATATGACCTCTCTTGACTTTTTCCTGTGGGGCCCATATCAAAAATTTAGTGTACAAAATAGGCCACAAAATATCGAAGATTTGCAACAAAGAATAATGCATGAAATTTCCAGTATTGCTCCCAATATCCTTTTAGATTCGCTACAAAATTTTGTTCACCGAATTTATTGCTACCAGGATGTTAACGGTGGACACTTTGACCACCTTATAAAATAGGATTTCAAATTGTTGTCTACTAAAACTTAGTTTATCTTTTTTATTATGGTTATTAGATTTATTTGAAAACGATATTCGAAAGTCGATATCTCGAAAACGGTTAAGATTGGGTATGTGGTATGTTTAAGACTTTTTTTTAGAATCATGTAAATAATTGAAATATTGAATAATATACTATTTAAAATAAAGTAACTTTGTTCTTCCATGGCTTTTTGACTGATCCTGTATACTTAGTTTATGTGCAGTGTAATAGATTTCTAAAAACCCTAAAAGTTTTGTATTTAACATTCTTCGCTAGCTATCTTAGTATAGCAAATATTCGATCGTACATAAAGTACAAGCCTATTCTGATGACACTCAGATTTACTTTTGTTTTGATTTTGATGAATATTTGGAATCTGAATAGCTTACAAATGATGACTTGCTAATACTAACTGGTCTGGCGCCTGATTATAATTTAAAATTAAACCCCACTAATTCATGTCTTATGTTATTTGACAATAAAAATATTACATTAAAAATAAATGGAATCGATAAGCGGATCAACAAGCTATTATTATGACGCGCGGCAACGGGCGAGTTTTTTATTCTTTCTGATATTTTTTGTGTTTTTTGGCTCTGTTGCTGTTGATATTGAAACATTTACAAAATGTAAATTTAATGGGCTTACACCACTCATTTCTCTTAATTTCTGCCTTTAACACACCAGTGTTATTTACTATGTCCCACCAGTGTCTTATTATTTCTAGAAAATCTGATGAATCTTTAAAACCATATTATTTTAATGAGGCAATAGGAGAATTATGGCATACATTGTCTGCGAGATAAATTTTTTGACGTTCAAGGTTATTTGGAAAAACTGTGTTGTAACTAAGTATAAAAGCCTTTTTCATTAACATACCCTTTTCTTTGTCGTACACAAATTTGATATCTGCAAATTTTGCATATTTAACATTACAAAAATTATCAAAATCAGGAAACACAAATGTTTCGTACAGGTTCTTTAGATTAATTATATTTTTGAATAGATGTACAAAATCAAAGCTTGTGAAAATTTTGCAATTAGGATATTCTGGATTTGAAAAGAAATTTAAATTGTTTGTTAAATTTGTAAATAATGAACGATTGATCCTGTGATTGTCTGTTATAATATCTAAAACTTGAAAACCATTTTTTTTACTAAAGGGATGACATTTTTAGTTATAGGAACCATTTCTGTCCCTTTTATATTTTTTCATCAAAAGATGGACATATCATATATTTATGCTAATACAGTGGTGGCCAAAGAATTGTGATTGGAAGCTACACCAATAAGACTTTTGCATCTCTAGTCTAACCGTTTGCTAACATACACTTGCATGGATCAACAAACTAACAATTTTTTCATTAGGTGATAGAGAGTTATAAACAATGTTTAAATAATTCGTTGTAATTTTATCATTATCGGTGGTATTTGAAGAAGTATTTGGTGAGACATTTAGGCTTGACGAGAGATACTGTAAGTACCTTTAAGTGGGAAGATTTATATAATCTCGAATTAGATCATAAGCACAGAGAGAACTCGTATACAACATAAAATACATTACTATTTTGGATAGTGAGTAATGTTTTTGTTTTACCACGAGTAGCTTTATTTGATCGATCAGAATAAAATTAATATTCTATTATAAAAATTATTATCCTCTGTGTTTAAATTACAGGATTGACTATCATCTTCTGAAATCTCAAAATTTAGTAAGCTGAAGGCTTTATTTAAGAAATCTACGCTTGTCTTAAGAAAGTCACCTACTATCTGCGTAACTTCGTTACTTTCACATTGTATGAATTGGTACCGAAACAATAAGTTTTCAAGCTGAGACCACCTGCTTAGTTTCATTTCAAAGGGTAAAATCTATTTCAAATCATTGTAAGCCAATTCATTACCTTTTAAAAAAACCTTTACCTTCATATCGATGTCCACTAAAACCTGATTAACAATATTTATACAGTCATTGGTCAAATCTAATCTATAAAAATATATTTTTGAGTCACTTACAATTTTTACTTCTAAAAATTCAGAAATATTAATTTTTGTGAATAATTACTAGGATCGTCAAAACTTTTTATAAAATCTGGGGACAAAATGCATGGCACAAACTACAGAATACTGTGTGGGCGACCAATTAGCTCTTGGAATGGCTTTTAGCCATAGAATTTTCAGATTTTCGTCTTTTGGGAAGTGAAAAACTGATACACTCTCTTCACCTGCCTTTAAAACACTTTTATAGTTAGAGTTACACCTTAGGAATACAGCAGGGGCTTGGCATGTTGATAAATAAACAAACTAAAAGAGAAAAAATAGTACCGTGAGAGGTGTCCTACCTACTGACGAACTATCTCTACTAGTGATATTTTTAAACTAATTCACATAATCACATATACCTTCAAGCTAAATAAACACTTTAATATTTAATAAATTAACTGTAGCCAAAAAACAAAAAAGTGTATCCCAAAGAGCTAACCAGAATACAAAAAAACACCACTTTTAAAATAAAATAATTCTGACGCCAGTAACATAAACACGCCGTAAACACGTATACAAACTGCCGTCTGGCCTGGCTGTTCGATTTCTCACTTTATGCTATTAGAGCAATCCGGCGCCACAAATTTTTACTAGTATTTTGAAGAGCAATCATGTCACCAATCGAAAACCGGGTAAAAATACAAATGATTAACCTCAAAAAGTCACGTGACACATGGATCTTTAACACAGTGTTGTTGATGTTTCCGTTACACGGCTCGATCTCAAGTCCGGCTGTGGTTTTATATAAGGGCATTTCTTATTTGGGGCCACTCGCTATATCCCTAAATTAAAATTATTTATTTTGCTCGGCCTTTCAGTTTGCCGATAATACATTGTGTAAGTACATGGTTTGGAAAGCAGGTACTGTCGTTGGATTTCTAGTAGTGATTTAACAGTAGTGTTGTCACAGGGATGAAGTTACAAAGTTCGTTGGGGTTGCCATCATATTCTGGCACAATACTAATATTTTTGATGTCAAAGTCTGGTGTAGTTACCATGGTAATGGATAATATCGGGGTAATATGTTGTTGAGTTTGCGGGCAATTAGGTATTAGGTCGGTAATGCTAAGGGCACTAAAGGCAGTAAGTAAGTCTTGTTCTATAAATATTAAATGCTTACACTATTAAGATGATACTTAAAAGCATATCACTGTATTAAATACGAGCACTAACAGACTACACCACACTACTTTAAAAAAATGTTTTTATCGCTAAAATCTTTTTAGGGTGAAATATTTATAGTTTCCCTGGAGATTGGTTGGTTTAGTTGATAAACGTTCAAAACCGACGAGAATCCTTAGGGACTCTTCCACTATTCTACAGACTGCGCCAGTTAAGGGTCGATTAAGTAACAGGTACATTTTAAAAAGACCTTTATTTGTAACCACTTAACAATAATAATATTATAACAGTATAAACATAGAACTAACCTATTCTAATCTAAAACATACTATTTATACAGGGTCGCTTTTATGTATGGAAACGGTCGATTATTTGCTTAAGTAAGATAGCTAGCGAAGAATGTTAGATAAAAACTTTTAGGGTTTTTAGAAATCTATTACACTGCACATAAATAAGTATACAGGATCAGTCAAAAAGCTATGGAAGAACAAAGTTCCATTATTTGAAATGGAACCTCCTGTATATTATTCAATATTTCAATTATTTACAAGATTCTAAAAATAATGTTAAGCTCACCACATACCCAATCTTAACCGTTTTCGAGATATCGAGTTTTGAATATCGTTTTCAAATAAATTATTACATTCATTAATTTTCTAGTCCATCAAGTTACCTTAGAAAATATTTATCTTCATAACAATGTTGTTTTGTCATATTGACAACAGATATGCCAAAAATACTTACATTTTCAATTTGTGAACAATTTTCGCGTAAAAATGGCACGTTTAAGTGATACGAGCGCATTGAACTTTTAATGATGATAGGGTACAGCGATAGAACACGGAGTTTTACCCAAGTGGTATATATTTTTAATGAATTAAATTTAGATCGGGAACCTATAACTAAATCAACTGTTTTCAAAACATTGCAGCGTTTTCATGAAACTGGAGGTGTGAAAGATCAACCAAAAAGTGGAAGACCGGTAAGCGTTACAAATGAAGAAAATTCTCTAAATGTCATGTTAGATGTGGTAGAAAATCCAATAAATTCGACGCAACAGCGGGCTTTAAATCATAATATGAGTCGATATTCCATTCAAAAAATTACCAAAAGAGAAAAATTGAAACCAAATAAAATTCATTTGTTACAAGAATTGAGTGAAGACGATTTTGATCGCAGAATTCAGTTTTGCGAAATCATTATGGATAAATTGAATCAAAATGTCAACTTTGTCAACCACATTTTATTTTCTGATGAATTAACGTTTTGTTTAAACGGGCACGTAAATCGATACAACTGTAGATATTGGTCAGACCAAAATCCTCATTGGATGGAACAAGTTCATACCCAACGACCACAAAAAAACAATGTTTGGTGTGGCATTATTGGTGGAAACCTCATAGGACCCTATTTTATACATGAAAATTTGAACTCTGAAAGATATTTATTACTTTTACAAGAGAATATTGTTCCACAACTCAGACGAACAAATATGGTTTCAACAAGATGGGGCTCCACCACATTTTGGACGGATGGTGAGGAAATATCTAGAGGAAACTTTTCCTGGTACATGGATTGGGCGCAGAGGTGCAATTGAATGGCCTGCTAGGTCTCCTGATATGACCCCTCTTGACTTTTTCCTGTGGGGCCAAATCAAAAATTTAGTGTACAAGATAGGCCACAAAATATCGAAGATTTGCAACAAAGAATAATGCATGAAATTTCCAGTATTGCTCCCAATATCCTTTTCGATTCACTACAAAATTTTGTTCACCGAATTTATTACTACCAGGAGGCAAACGGTGGACACTTTGAACACCTTATAAAATAGGATTTCAAATTGTTGTTTACTAAAACTTAGTTTATATTTTTTATTATGATTATTAGATTTATTTGAAAACCATATTCGAAACTCGATATCTTCAAAACGGTTAAGATTTGGTATGTGGTGTGCTTAACATTTTTTTTAAAGAATCTTGTATATAAATGAAATATTGAATAATATATTCATTTAAAATAAAGTAACTTTGTTCTTCCATGGCTTTTTGACTGATCCTGTATACTTAGTTTATGTGCAGTGTAATAGATTTCTAAAAACTCTAAAAGTTTTGTATTTAACATTCTTCGCTAGCTATCTTACTTTAGCAAATAATCGATCGTTTCCATGCATAAAAGCGACCCTTATATAAATTTATCGATGACTTTGCCATAAAATTGGAACGCTAATTTAAAGTTTCGCTGATGAAACTCTTTAGCTTTGTAAGTTTATGCATAATAATATATTATGTTCATCGAATCGTAATTTGCCCACAACGAGAACTACTAGTGGCACAAGGCACCACATTAGGGCTGTTACTTTATATAATCTGTCTCTCGTAAAATATTCTTAAATATTTAAAATACTGTAAAGTACAAGCCTATTCTGATGACACTCAGATTTATTTTTGTTTTGATTTTGATGAATATTTGGAATCTGAACAGCTTACAAATGATGACTTGCTAATACTAACTAGTCTGGCGCCCGATTATAATTTAAAATTAAACCCCACTAATTCATATCTTATGTTATTTGACAATAAAAATATTACATTAAAAATAAATGGAATTTGGCATACGGTGTATGATTTTGCAAGAAATTTGGAAATAGTTTTATATAGTAAATTAAGTTTTCGAGATCTTTTAAATAAAACTATTTCATAAATATAGTGCATTAATTTATTTTTATATTAACAGACAAATTCTAATCGTTAAATTGAAAAAGATGCTTTGCGAATCGCTAGTACTTTCAAGCTTTACTTATTGCAATTTTTTTATGATTATTGTATATTATACAATATTGGCAAGTCTCGTATTCAAAAAGTACAGACCCTTGCGTAAAAATTATATCTGGTCCTAGGAAATATGACCGTATCAATATTGGCAAGTCTCGTATTCAAAAAGTACAGACCCTTGCGTAAAAATTATATCTGGTCCTAGGAAATATGACCGTATACCTTATACGCTCAAAAACAATTAAATACATCGTGGCAACATTTGTTATAAAAAAATTACCGTTTAGGTACTTGTTTGTGACAAATAATGTCAAAATCTTTTTAATTATTAAATCCGATTATTTTTGTTTTCCATGGCCGCCTAGCTATTTTCTTAATAAAATTTTATTATGCATAGCAACATTTACGTTTTTTGAGAAATATTTTTTGAAAACGTTTTGGAAATTTAAATAAATTGAAAACACAAAAAAATTTGTTTTCAAATTTTTAATCAATAGAGAAATAATATATTATTGGTTACCCACATCGAAAAAAATTCCGATAAAATACATGTGTAGCCATGGTGATCTGTTAAAAACCCCATCTTAATTGGTTTAAAAGTACTGGTGTGGGATTTTCCTAAAATACATCCCCATGTTATGTTATAGTATACGTTAGCGTATGAATGAAATTGCTAACTCTATTCGTATCGAAGCTATGGAAGCCTGACGCACTAATGCAGGACCCTGTATAATTGTATAAATCCATAGTCCGTAATTATTAAACCGTAATACAAGTCAAACAGTAACGAAACGTGTCTTAGCAAACTCGGTAGTCGGAAGACAAACATTGAAACGCAGGTGTCGTATTCGTAATGGATTATTCAATGTAATTTCATGGTCGCTTTTAAAAATCCAGAACTGAGCACGATTCTGGTTTTTCTGCAGTCCATGTCAAGAATACCGATATAAAACATTATTCAATTTTGCATATAAGCGTTTCATTTTATTTACCAAAAAAATAAAAACGTCATTTATTTTTACGCAGGAAAGAGACCGAAAGAAAATGTTACATTGATAATTCGAATTATGTGCTTGGGTTCAGAGTTGTAGGAATGTTTTCAGGTATAATATCCCTAGGGCATTAATAATGTACGAGATAATTTATTGTTAAACAAAAGCACGCCACCTTGGTAACAGCCAGACGACGAAGGCGGAGGGCTGTTACCAAAGTCAACGTATTTTCTATTGAAATAAAGTTATGAGGCATTTGTCAATGTCCGAGAAATATTCGGCGGAAATTTTTTGATAAAACAATAAAATGACTTACAACAAAACAATTGTTTATTTATTAAGAGTACAGCTGGTAATGGTACAAAACGCGAAATTTTGAAATTTATTTGAAATATGAAGCTGTCAAAGTCTTGATGTCATCATGATTGAAGTCTTGGTGTCATAGAGAACGAAAACTATTTTTGTTGTCAATTAAATGTTGATATTATTGGATGATTTGAGTAACGTGACAGAAAATAACTAAATTTAATTG
The DNA here is from genome assembly GCA_963969555.1 of Polydrusus pterygomalis. NCBI lineage: Eukaryota > Metazoa > Arthropoda > Insecta > Coleoptera > Curculionidae > Polydrusus > Polydrusus pterygomalis. The sequence continues at coordinate 54,035,568 of OZ018380.1, read as the reverse complement.
GCTGTTGAAACTTTAAAACATTTTCGGGGGTTATAGTATAAAGGAGTACACGCATTGAACCGACTCGGACCGGTCGACTCGGAAAAGAGCAAACGGAAATTTTTGATATTCATGTAGTTAAATTAGACCGGTCGACTCGGATCGGTCGACTCGACCCCATGATGTTTGATATTCCGACTGCTCTTTTCCGAATCGACCGGTCCGAGTCGATTCAATGCGCGTCGTCCTTAAGTCTGTTAAAATTAACAATGATTTTGCATAGAACCGTGTTTTCTAAAAACTGTGTGAGTTTATTTTCATAATTTTTATATTTTAAATTTTTCCTATTAACTATATAATATTATGTTAAAATTTTATTGTAAAATATATATTATTTAAATAAAAATATGATAATGAACGAATGCAGTTTTTAAAGAAAACATCTCTAAATGCGAAATTATGTGGTTAATTTGAAATATTTTTTTTGAATAATTTTCCGATAAAAATAAAAATACAAAATCACAACCCAACAATATATTTAAGAACAAGGAATAGTAAGAATTACAACTTAATATATATATATATTTTCTAATATTATTATTCTAACTTTTATTATATATAATATTATTATTCTAACTTTTATTATATATATATATATATGTATCTATTATATACCGAGATTTATATATATAGGTAGGTGTATACGCAGTTAACATAAGTATTTCTTTTTTGGTTCGACATAGCAGCGATGCTATGCATAGTAATATTTTTCGTCATATTTGGGGTGAATGCTTTCCGAACTGTTATTGGTGTTATTACTCCTCATCTTATTTATAATTCTAGTAATTGATTTTGCACTGGAATGTCCAGTTATTTTATTCGACCAAGTGACAAGTGACCTCGAAGTGTAACATCTGATTGGCGATCCAGGGAAAGACAGAGCGGCGCGTAAAAAGCATAAGTAGTCGAGACAGAAACCACGGGTATGAAACCGAGATACAAAAAGTCGCAGCTGTCACTTGTCATTAAAGTCACTTGTTACCATGATTACGCACTACATATGGCGTGTCATTTAAGGAAATAAACATGGTTGACTTAAATTAAAATACATGATATGTCAATGGTAACCAATCACATTGCTTCATTTATTAACCAACCTGTTTGTGATGGTTTGTGTTTGTCCTTGCAGTCTTTTTGATGGAGTATCATGGCGGTTCGCCGATGAATTTTTTTGTAATTTTCTCGGTAGTTTTCAATATCTTGCTGAGAATGAAAAATAAAATGTAATTACATGTCTGGGTAAGTTTTGGATTAATAATATTTTCATTATACCTATTTTTAAGGATCTGAAAATAATAGGGTTCCAATTTTCCATCAGGTAAAGGTCAATGATTCTAAATTTTTATTTTAAAATAATTTGTTCAATTTTTTTCTTTCATCTCTGGCAGAAGTAATTCAATTATCTTGAAATGTAGTTAATGAATAATTTAAATAATGCTATCATATGTCATATTATCATGAGTTTGTATCGAGAACTTTTGGCAAGTCTGGAGAGAAGACTTGAGCTTTTCAAACCTAATATTATATCACATAGAGGCAGGGGCGTCAATTCACATTTCTCTTAGGGGGGGGGGGGGCATACCTAATTTCAAAAAGAAACTTTATGGTCGAAAAAAAAAACACTTTATTGATGCCAAATTAACAGAAAAAAAAATTATTTTTTGCAAAATATACATTAAAAAAAAACAGAGAAGCTCAGACCTAAACACTAAATTAATGAAATACTTAATAATTTTTTTTTATTTTTTTTTACCTTGTCTTATTATAACTGTCAGCTCCAGTTCACATTTAAAACTTTTTAAACTTTAATTTCTAATTAAGGAATGTCGAGAGCCAAGATTTTAAACTATTATTACTTCTACTCTTAAACAAAGAATGTCTACATGACATAAATTTTTTATAACATCTACAATTTTTAAATTTTATATATAATTTTTACTCCTCACACTTAACGGTGTTGTTTCACCAATATGTGACCTCACACAAAATTATTTCTTTATTAGTCCCTTTAATTAGTCAATTGAATCGACCCTTCATTTTACTCAATTCTTTCTGTTCCTTCTTTACAACAATCAGCTTCTTTCTCTTTTGATTACAAATACTCCTACATTGACACATAACTTACTGCTGTGATAACTTTCTGACTTGGTTTCTGCTTATATTTTACGAATGGCCTCTCGTTAAGTCTATCATTATGTTTGCAGTTTCTCCAAATACCTAACTCTACCTTTTCATCATCTTGTAGCTCCGTTTGGACTGTTCGCACCTATTGTATTTCTTATTTTCGTTATTCTATTTTCCTGATGATTAATGTATATATATTCGAAACATGTAGAGAATTTACCCTTCAATAAAACTTTATTTTAATATACCAGTGGAGGAAGACTTAATGTGTCTTATTTCTCTCCTTTCACTAAATTAATGGTTTAGTGGGTAACGGCGATGCCTTATTATCAATGATCTGCTAGCTAGCAAATCATTGCTTATTATAGCAAATTCGTCAACTTGTTTGTAGAAGTACACTTAGTTGCACAAAAATTGCTTACAGATATTGAATCCCACGATATATTTAAATGGTGACATACATGTATTTTACTTTTCCATGTACCTACGCATTTTCTCTGCAACAAAGTGTACAAACTATATGCGATGCGGTAAACCGAAGTAGGTATATTTAAGTTAAAAGATGTTTTTATTTGTAAAAGCCAAATTTTGAATTTTGTGTGTGAATACTTAGGGGGGGGGGGGGCAAATGCCCCCCTGCTCTCCCCCCCCCCCCCGAATTGACGCCCCTGCATAGAGGATCTTCAAAGTTTATATTTAAGAATACTTTTTAGGGCATTGTATGGCTTATATATTTTTACTTTTTACCAATGTTTTTTTGAAATTTTACATTGGACATGAGAATCGGTGCGAAGGTATGTGGCCAATAAGTTTGATTAGGTATAGTTAAGAAGAATTAAATAAGAATATTAAGACAATATTATGGTGATCGGATTTACTTTTTTACAACTAAAGTTATTCGGTTAGCTCATCGTTGATTGACTACCTGAACAATTTTATGACCAATAAAATAACATTCGTAGAAGTGATTTTGTTAAATTGTGTGGTTAGCTAATTTTCCTTTAACATCTTACTGTTACCTGGCATGAAACTTATTTCTTTATTGATGAACTACATCACTCTTCATTCTTTTTGATATCAGGTATTGATTTATATGAATGAATAAACAGTAATATTATTTTATTTATTTTATATACTTAATATATTATTATGTATGTACCTAAATAAAAAAGTTACACTAACGTTTGTTTTACTAAAACTTAGGCTCAATAATTTCGATATCAAGGTAATTTAATATTTTGGCATTTAAACTTCGTTATAAATATTTTTTAATAAAAATACGTTTTTATTACAAATCGTGCAGTGCTAATTGCATTTATTGGTAATAAAAATGTATTTTTTATAAAATTACTTACAACAAATTTTGAATTTCAAAATAATAATTTGACCTTTAAAAAATAAAAACATATGATGTCTTCCCCCTACCCCTCTTCCGCCTGATTAGTTCAAACGCACTACACTTGGCACTGCATTCGCATCTATCTGATGTCATTTCAAAGTCACGGCGGCATCGACCAAATAGCACGTTTATAACGTTTCTCTTTATTTATTTATTTAGTGAATGGCATAAAACACATTATACAGTTATATTATGTTCCTACTAGAAACAAGTTTCCAATAAATCTATATATGCTATCAATTCCGGAGTCGCCAACAGGAAATCTTCAGATGATCCCTCGTAGGCCGATCCATCCTCTCATCGTTTTGCATATTCACCGCAGTATATTAGGATTTCAGGGCTAATGTTGTCGAATCCCGGTGCTTTTCCTGATGTCACATTTTTAAGTGCTGTTTCTATTTCTGCAGGTGTAACTAGACGAGCGTATACGCTTTCTCTTGCCTGATCCTTAAGTTCTCGTTTTATCTCAATAGTGTAAGCTTTGTCTTTTGATGGAGCTCTGGATGTAGCAACTATGTGAGATGCTACTGCGTTTGGAGATACACCTGGTCTTTGTTTTTGAGCAGGCGCACCGCTTTCTAGTTTTCTTAGCAAAGTCCATGCTTGGCGGTTTGAGGTCTGGAAGTTCATACTTTCCACTGTTTCGGACCACTTTTGTTTTCTTGCAGCATCAAGGCTATGTAGAAGTTCATCTGCGATTTCTTAGTCTCCAGATTCAAGAAAGTTTTGATAGAGCTCCTCGCTGTTCTGTGACCAGCCAGGGATGTATTATTCCCGAAATCCTCTGGGTATGCCTTTTTAGCAGTGCTAATAATTATTGCACCGACAAATCTGCTATAGTTATTGCTGCCATGGTTGGTGGTATCCAGCCTAGGCATTTATCCAATTCTTTAGAGAATGTTTTCCAATCGGCCTTTTTGAAGTTCCATCTAGGGTGTGGTATAGTGGTTACAAGTGGGATTTGACTTCCTGCTTCTATTATGACTGGGCGGTGTTGGCTGCGAGGAAAGTCGTGATACTGGCATCGGGTGGCTTTTGTTACCAGTTGGTGTAAAGCAAAAGTCTGAATTATTGTATCTCCACGCTGCTGATTTAAATGTGTATCGATCTTTAGCATCATAAACGAGGTGGAGGTTTTCATCTTCGGCCTATTTTACTAGGGCGATACCGTTTTCATTACATTCTCTGTATTTCCATTATTCGTGGTGGCTGTTAAAATCTCCCATGTAGATTGCGGGGTGAGGTTGTGTTCGGATCACTGAGAGTGGCCATGGAGCGGTGGGTGGGTTATATTGGACATTGTGATATTTCGAATTTTGACTACGACATTGTGGATTTCATTTTCTGACGACGTAGAAATGAGAGTCGCAGGTATTTTTCCTCTTTTCAGTAGTTGTTCTTCTGTGTTACAATGTGTTTCCTGTAGGGCAATATTGTCGTTCTTCAGTAATTTTGACAAGTACTGGCTTTTGGAGTAACTTATGTTCTCTATATTAATATGGCAAATTTGGACTGAGGGTCCGAGGTGTCTGATCAACAAGTTCTGAGAAGAACTGTTGGGCATGGCTGGACGTTTTGTTACTGAGAAGTAAGTGAAAGTTGTGTCTCTTATTTGGTCAGAAGAACTTGGTTTGTCTGACCGCCAGTATGTGCTAGTTCATTTAGCGTTTCCCAGGGTGCACCACGAGGAGGCGAACTAGCTTTACACAAGCTTTATTGGAGTTCTGTGACAGAAACTTTGGGCATTGCGGGTGCCGTAGAAAACGCGCGGAAATTTCCAACTACGCGTGTCGCGATATTTACCAATAAAGTTAGGGGCCCCCGTTCTTGATAGGATTACCAACTAGTAGTTTATGAGAAAATAAATGTTCCGCGTTAATACAATTTTTGAGTTTTTATTTCTAGACGGTCCTTCGGTTGCGACTTTACATATTATAGGATACCGCCCACTTAATCATCCCCAAATTAATTTTTTCCAAATAAATTTTTTTAGAAAAAAAAAAGTTTATACAGGGTGGACCCTAAAAATGTGTATATTTTTTTAAGGCTATGCCATTATGAGTAAAAAATATTTTAAGAATCTTGACGAAACGGTAAATTACTTATATTCTAGTGACAAGAACTGGTAGGTAAGTAAGGTTGCCCCTGAATAATAAACGCGGTAAAATATATCGTCTTGCCTTATTGCCAAGAGTTTGAGATGTACTTTACTCGGGTTGAGATTTCTAATTATCGACCTATAACTATTGTCAATGTTGTTTCCAATGTATTTGATATAGCAATTTCCAATTTTTAACTAATTTATTTTCATTTTTACACTATTATGTTTACGAGATATTAAAAAATAAGTCCATAGTAGATTTAAAATTCACAGACATAAAGAAAGCATTTGACAAGATAAAGCATATTATTATTGTGGAATCGTTGTCGAATATGAATTTGGTTCAATTAATTCAATCTTACCGTGCAAATAGGAAGCAATATGTAGATGTTAGGGGAGCTAAATCAAGCTTATAAAAGAGTAATTCTAAGGTTCTTGTTGCGTTGTGCCCCTGGAACAAATTCTGCTATAGAACCGACAACCAAAATAATGAACCGACTTATTTTGTTAAGATTTTGAACCACTTTCATTCGAAAATATTCACGTTTCGTCTAGAAATATTACTTTCCTAAATTTTGATCTGTAATTATTATTGTCTATGTTTATTTTTGTAAAAACTGAACACTGACTTGTATTCTTGTTTATATACAGGGTGTCCTAAAAGGTATGGCCAATAATTTGGGATTGAGTAGATTGATTAAAAATAACGTAAGAACTTCATATAAAATTGTGTCCCATGTCCACTTACTACGAAGCTACAGCCCCCTAAAAATCAACGAATATGACAATTTAGTATAAAAGACTTTTATTAACGGTTTGAGCTACAATATGCAGCTCGTAGTATATTTAAAAAATCCCCAAAGTCTCGGGAAGCCACGAGTCACGCGTCGGTAGAAGAAATCTTACTTTATTATAAAAAATTTTAATACTAAAACAAAACCAAATTTAATTATTTCAATAAATACCCGAAATGTACACCAAAGAACGCATTATTCTGCTAATGCACCACAACGATTTATTTCCCAAACGAGTTAAATACAATATAATATACGTTTATAGACCACCATTAAATAACACAAACCCATGTAAACCTCAATTCATGGGTTATGGTCAATTTAAGCAGCCCTCGAATATTTTTTGACAGGGACCACCAAATCAAAATTTTTAAGGACCAAATTATCCAAACCAAAATTTTCTAAATAATCCATATAGGTAATCCAAATAAGAAAACGAAACATCTTACTATTACCACAAACAAAGTTACTCGGCAAAAGAAACCGAACAATCATATGAAAATGACTTCTATGAACGCGATCCAAACTTTCAAAATGAAAATTTTCACCAGGCTCCGAATTTTGAAAAAATACCATAATTTGTTTAAATAATTATGCAAATTCAGATTTACCCGCCATTATTATACCTGAAATAAATGCAAAATTTCTTATAGACACTGGCATGGCAGTGGGTTTTATAAAGATAAAACCTTATCTTGCATATACAAACTATACCCAAATTCTATTTTTTTTAACCTTTTTCAGTAAGATCTGCGCATGTGACCTCTTTTCATAACGAAATAATAAATATACCAATATTCCCATCATTTAATTGTTTAGGAAATCATAAATTTTACCTATTCGATATTTCGCCGAATTACGACGAATTAATAGGAATGAACTTTTTAAAATATAAGAACATCGCCGTTAAACCACGTAAACTAAAAACGCCAAATGCAATTTTATCCTCATGTCAAGAAAAAAATTAACAAATCAAAAATAATATCGAGGCACGAACAGTAGAAATACTAATACCCCCTCGTACATGTCAAAAAGTAAAATTACCTGTTAAGGTGGGAGTATCAACATGCTTGCGAACCTATAACCTATTTCGCGTAGATTTATTTATGTTTTCTAGCTTTTATACAAAATTTAAAGAAAATGAGTATCGACTTGATATTCTATAGGGAATTATTGAGATATTTAATAAATATCAAGGAATTTGGTAACTTATTTTAGGAGAATTGTATAGCGAAAAATATCGGGTAAGATTTTTTTAAACATTATTATGTCATTGTCACTCATTGTTCTTTCACTATACAATTCTCCCAAAATTAGCAATGAAATAAATTGATATTTTTGTAATATATCAGATACTACCTAAATAATGTACCGACGATATTGATTTTCTTTAAATGTTGTATTAAAATAATAAAGTAAAAAAATCAACGCGAAATAGATTATAGGTTGGCAATAGATTGAATGACGTTAAGAATTCAACCTTAAACAATCAAACGGTATAGTTATTTTAAAATGTCAAGATTTTGGCAGTGCTGAAATGTCAGAAGTCGTAGTCAAAGTTGTCGATTCTTCTGCAACAACCCTCGTAACTATTACTCACGAAAACCCAATAAAAATTACTAATAATAAACCGTTCGATATCGAAATTTTAAACAAAACAAATAAATTGTATCGACAAAATGGCAACAGATATCAAATTAAAGGAATATCTAGATAACCTTCAAAAACAAAATTTAAAAAATTTACTCTTATCGCATTGTAACGACGAATTTAAAGCAATTCGAAAATTGTGTTTGAAATATCGACATATTTTTTATAGTGAAGGCACCACAACAAATCGATGCGAGAATAAGAAAACCTGAAAATAATCAAAATAAATTAAGAATTGATGCTATTAATAAAATCACACTTTTGGACTCAACGATCAATAAATTCAAATCGATAATATTCAATATTACGCACAATAAATTGATATTAAAAGATCATACCCATTATGCAAATAGAGGAGACAATTAAAAATGTTGAAATAGGTCAAACCAACGCGAATCAATACTTTCTAATCCATATTATACTTAATCAAATTACATTACTGTATCAATGAATTTATAATATGCTCAATAAAATCGAAGTGGCTACTACTTTTGCTAAAATGAACATTCTTCATAATTCAATTATTAACCCAAACGAACTCTTACAGAAAATACAAAATATTAAAAACAACTTAAATACGGACAAGCTTCCCTTAGAAACTAACATTCAAAACATACTTCTTAAAGTTAAAAAAAATAATAACAATTAAAAGCTTTTTAAAGGGACACAAGGTTGTATTTATATTAGAACTAACCCTTGTGGGCTCAGAAACACACACATATTTCAAATTATTTTCTTTACCAATCCCCGATAATCAATCGTTTTTCGTCAACATACCGTATAAACCCTACCTAGCATTTGGCAATAATATAAATGCACCTATATGGACCAAGAATGCATGGAACTTCAACCCCAAATTTACCTGTGAAAAGAAACACGCACCTCCCTTGTGAAAAACAGCCCTTCTTGTGCAGTTCAACTTATTACAAACCATAGCAACGTCACTTCCTGCCACCCTTTTAAGACGTAGTTGCACGAGCCGCAAATAATAAAAATGGTCGATGGAAAATGGTTAATCACAATTCTTAATCGCCTAATCAGTACAATTAATTGTCAAAAAGTTGTTGATAACGTACCTCTGTTTAGATCCTACCTACCTATTAGAGTCTCCGACCGAGTGTAAAACGAAAATCAAATCAATCATATTGGAAAGCTGCGAGCCAAGCCGCATCAGCTACTCTGAAGTCAGCCTACCTGTGTTGAACTTAAGCCTAATCGAACCACATCAATTAACATACAACCCTCCTTTCAGAGACCTCAACTATGTCAATCTTAAAGCCACGGAAGACATTGAAAGCCAACTACAAGACCAAAAGAAGGACTATACTGATTTACATTATTTTGGCACTGACTATAATTTTTATTATATTTAAAGAAATCTAAGACAATAATTCATATTAAAACTAATTAAAATAATGAAATAACTAATGCAATTACCTACCTAACGATATACGAATCAATCACAAATATTGATTTCTTTTAAAAATGATACTAAGAATAAATTTTATACTTTTTGCAATCACGCTCTTTAGAACGTGCTTTCATCTAAGAGGGGAGGAGTTACATTCCTATAAGAATGCTCTAATCTGCAAAATAGCAGAATCCTTATCTTTATTCTTAGATTTCCTACGTCTGATTCTTATGCCTAATCATTATTATGAAATGTTATAAATATATTATGTAAGAGCAGTAAAAGCTCAGTTCTATTCTATTGTACTTTGTCTTAAATAAAATGTTTAAAAACTAGCTTCTCTTTTTCGAGTTGTTAACTCATGTTATTTTCTTTTGATTTTGGTGTTTTTTAAGTTTTTCTGTGGCTGGTTTTTGTAAATTTGTAATAGGAAATTACTATAAATGAAATGTTTATTATTTGTAAAAGTAGAATTAACCTACATTATTGTGTGTTTCAGCATTTTACTTTTGGACTTTCCGAGACTACATTTTTTTGGTGTATATTATTTAACTTCAGCGATTTTTAACAATAATTAAGTAACCAGGCATCTTTGACTGTGACATAAATGATATTTGCAAACATTATTAACTCACAATAATTATAGTTACTTAATAGTTAGAGTAGAGCTAGTTGTGAGAAAATAATTTCTGCCAATATCATTTATATCACAGTCAAAGTTGCTAGTTATTTATTCTTTAAGGTCTTTGTACACCCAACATTAAAAAAATAAATGATGTTTTCTTTCTCTTCCTTTAATTTTAAATAATTGTTTCCACACAATTATTCTGGTACGGGTTTGTCAATACTTTATTTTAATAATAATTAAATCAGGAGCAAACATTAGCGACGCATCCGCCATTAAATTTGCTTATAAAAACTTTATTTATTTTTCGTTTTCTTCACAAAGCGGCCAAATACCCGTCTTTGCAATTGACTACAGTTGTAAGATTAAAAAAGTTGATTGATAAATTAATAAAAGCAAAAAACCAAATTTCGAAAAATTAATTTTTATTTCTTTTTCTGCTTTTAATAATTTATTAATCCAACGTTTTAAACGTAAAACTGTAGGTAATTGTACTTCAAAGAAAGGTATTTGGCCGATTTTTGGATTATACGAAAAAGTAACAAAATATTGATCAAAAAACGAAATGGCGTAGGCGTCACTAGTGTTTGTTCTTAATGCGCTGTATCTTTGCAAGCCATACAAATGCTAATAAAAAATACTCCCCCGGCGAGTTCTTGAATAAATTTGACTTTAGCTTCGTTGTAAGTGGACATAGGACGCAATTTTAAATAAAATTCTTACTTTATTTTTAACCAATCCACTCATCCGAAATTATTGACCATACAGTGTGTCCCCGGATGGAGTTGACAAGAGGAAAAAGATTTTTATTATTAATCTTACGACGAAAAGTTATTGTTTATAAAAAATTCTGCATGCCGAGAAAATGAATTTACCATATAAAAATTTTAGATCAGATGACATAAAAATGCTTTAAGAGAAGTACCAAAATAAATCCTAAATACAAAATTTGAAACTGAAATTCTAATTTTTGTTTTTTATTTTTTACAATAGAATTTATGAACATTTTAAATGTACAAGTGAGGAAAAAGTTATTATTCTACATAATATCCTTCTCCAACCTGCACACATTTCTCCAAATTAGAAATAAATTAACTAAATAGGTCAGCACTCTCAGGTTTTCATTTTAAATGTTCATAAATTCTATTGTAAAAAATAAAAAAAACAAAAATTAGAATTCAAATTTCAAATTTTGTATTTAGGCTTTCTTTTGGATTATAAACAACTTTGTTTCAAAAACATTTTGTCTAAAATAATAAATAATGGTACTTCTCTCTTAAAGCATTTTCCTGTTTTCTTAATTTATCAACACACCCTATAATACATCTGATCTAAAATTTTTATATGGTAAATTCATTTTCTCGACAAGCAGAATTTTTTTATAAAGAATAACTTTTTGTCGTAAAATCAATAATAAAGATCTTTTTCCTCTTGTCAGGTTAGGTTAGGTTAGGTTAAAAGTGAGTGGGTTACAGCTAACCCTCCACTGCGACCATGCGATCTATTGTGGCTCACACCTTATTTATATTTCCCCCAATAGGCCTAACTTTTTGATGTAGTTAATGATGGTATTGGGAGAGACATTTTTCATGTCGTCCGGCAGCAGAGTCGTCTCACTGAATAGAGCGAATCTGATTCTTCCTGCTGCGGGGCAGGCGCACAATACGTGTTCTGCTGTTTCTGCATCTTCCATGCAGAGCCGGCATTCATCAGTTCGGGCTAATCCAATTTTATACATATGGTGTCGCAACCTGCAGTGGCCGGTGTACAATCCTACTAGTGCTTTAAGGCATGATCTGTTGAGCACAAGTAGTTTGTCAGTTAGTTGTTGATATATATGGCTGTATATAAATGCTTTAGAGTGTGTTAGACCTGGTAGATTTAACCAGTGTCTTTCCCATTTGCTTTTTGCTTCGACTATTATTGTTTTCCTGGCCGTAGCATGAGATATACCCATTACCGGCTCGGGTCCTGTGAATTTCTGTGCTGCCCCTCTCTTAGCGAGCTTGTCGGCAGCCTCATTACCCTCCAGGCCCATGTGTCCCGGTATCCACACTAGGGTTATTCTGTTATTCAGACTTAGTTCGGATAGTGTTTCGTGACAGCTCCACACTGTTTTTGAGGTACACCATCTCGATTCAAGAGCTTTTAATGCAGCTTGACTGTCGGAGAATATCTTGATTGATTTGTGTGCATACCGTCGGTCTATCAGCAGTCTTGCACACATTTTAATTGCATGGACCTCTGCTTGAAATATGGCTGACAGTTATTTCTATCTTTGGGTTTTTGCCATATATTCCGGCTCCAATACCTTCTTTAATTTTGGAGTCGTCTGTAAATATTCCAAATTCCGTCTTTAGCAAGTCAGCAGTGTTCTTGACCCATTCCTCCCTTCTTGGGTGGATGATTTTATAAGGCGGTTCGTTAATGGACTTTCTTGCCATTATGTCAGAGGGTATATTTAACATGCCAAAGGCTAGCGTGCCTTCCAACATGCTAGTGCTCTCCATGACGCATGACTGCGGCTTATTAGTAGCTGCTTGATATAGTCTGTAGGTGGCCCATTTAGCTTCCTTCTCCAGATATATATGAAGTGGTATAAGTCCTAACAGGACCTCCATGGATGCCGTTGGTGTGGTGCGAATAGCTCCAGTGATCGCAAGGCATGCTTGCCTTTGCAGTCCGGATAGTTTTGCTTGGGCCTGTCGTTGCTGGCCTTTATTCCACCAGACGACAGAGCCATACGTGATCATTGGTCTAATGACCGTCACATAAAGCCAGTATAGTTGTTTTGGTGCCATGCCCCAGGATTTTCCGCAAATTCTGCTGCATGTCCATAGAGAAAGATTTGCCTTGCGGATAGTCCTTTCTATATGAGAGTTCCAGCTGAGCGTTTTGTCTAGGATTACCCCCAGATATTTCGCTTCTCTTGCAAACGGTATACTCTCTCCTTTCAAGGTAGGCGGTCTTAAGTTTTCCAGCTTCCTTTTCTTGGTGAATGGCACTATTACCGTTTTGTGAGAATTGATTGACATTTCCTCTCTCAGGCACCATGCGTATATGGTATTGAGGATATTTTGTAGAATATTGGATATTCGTTCCTCAGATGTTCCTTTAATTAGTATGACTAGGTCATCCGCATATGCTTGCAGACCGATCTTCCATAGGGAGAGTATAGCCAGCAGGTCATCCACCAGTAGTGACCACAAGAGGGGCGATAAGACGCCCCCCTGCGGACACCCTTTGGCAGCCCTAAATCTGACCTCTACTTTTTAGCATATTGCGTATCCAGTCACAGATTAAAGGTTCAATTCCCCTAGATATTGCGGCATCATACAGGGAGTTTGGTAGTGCATTGTTGAATGCTCCTTCGATGTCAAGAAAGATTGCCACAGCTATCTCTTTGTCATCTATGGATTTGGTTATGCCCGCTACTAGGTTGTTAAGGGCTAGTTCTGTTGATTTGCCTGTCTGATAAGCATACTGGTGGATATTGAGCGGATTGTCGGTCAGAACTCCTTCCCTGATATGCACATCCAGCATCTTCTCGAGGCTCTTCAACAGAAATGAGGTCAGACTGATTGGTCTGAGCGAGTTGGGGTGCGGTTCTGGTCGACCAACTTTGGGTATGTAGATTACCTTGGTTGCCGACCAGCTAGTTGGTATATGGTTCCAAGCTAGGCTAGCTCTAAAAAGTCTCATTAGGAAGGGTTGCAGTATATCCAGTACGATTTGTAACAGAGCTGGAAATATACCGTCCTCTCCTGGCGATTTGTATGGGAGAAATGAGTTGATTGCAGCCCGTATCGCCTGTGGGGTAATAATCTTTCTAACCGTCAACCAGTCGTTTCTTTTAGGCCGTTTGGATCGGTCTAAGTGCTCGGCTGTGTGTTGATGGGTTAGGATCTGGCTGCCTGGAAAGTGATTCTGCGCCAGTAGCTCTAATGTTTCTTTCCTTGATTCAGTAAAGGAGCCGTCTGGTCGCATTAGCGATCCCGTCTCCTTGACTGGCTCTCTGGATAAAATCTTGTGAATTCTTGTGCTGCTATGTGTGTCAGACACACTTTCGCAGAACTTTCTCCAAGAGTATATTTTTGCTCTGCGGATGTTTAAGTTGTAGTTTGTCAGAGCTGATCTGTAAGAGACCCATTCGCCGGACTCTTTAGCTCGGTTAAATAGTCGGCGGACTTCTCTTCTTTGCTTGTCTAGCGATTTGTTCCACCAAGACACGTTTCTACTGTCTTTCTTTGTTTTCAGTGGGCAGTTTTCGTGATAGGAGGATAATACTGCAGCTTCTAGTTGTTCCGCAGCAATATCTATGTGATCACGATTATTGATTGTGACCAGACCGTTCTGAAGGTGGTTCATCAGAGACAGTCTATATCCGTCTCTGTCCATGCTTCTTTTATCTCGGTACTGAATTATGGGTCTTGTCCCTGCTACAATATTATAAAGTATGTGCCTGTGATCCGAACACGACGTTTCAGAGGACACATGCCAATTTTGTATTTTGTTGCTTAAAAAGTTTGTGCTGATTGTTTGATCTAGTACCTCTTTCCTATTTACAGTAATAAAGGTTGGTTCCGAGCCTACGTTATTTACTATTAGTTGTTCCCCCAATAAGTAATTAAAACGTGATTCACCTCTGGGATTGATGTTCGTGCTGCCCCATGCTGTGTGGTGCGCGTTCGCATCGCAACCAATGACGAGGTGTTTGTTCTTCCTCCTACAGTAGGCGATTAGTTCACGCACTACTCTTGGAGGTGGTTCTTCTGCGTCTCTGTCTCCTGGGAAGTATGCGGAGCAGACGATTATTTCAGTCATGCTACCTCCCTCTGGGTATGTGGCACTAATTGTTACCACATCTTGAGAGCAGAAACCTGAAAGTACAAAGTAGTTGATGGTATTTCTGACTAGGATACAAGCTCTGGGTTTTACTCCAGAGTTGACTGTTATTATCTTTCCAGATGTATTACTCAGGCCGGTTACTCGGCCTGTGTTGGAGGTCCATGGCTCCTGTATAAGGGCTATGTCTACAAGCTCTTTGGTAAATGTTTTGCTAAGAACATACGTGGATGTCTTAGCATGCTGCAGATTTGCCTGCAGCAGTTTGATCTGACTGGTCAGTGCGTCCAGTCCGGAGGAGTTAGTAGTTGTTTAGTTAGAAGCAGGACCGGTAGATGGTCCTGCTTTGTCTGTTCCTCCGGAGGGCGGTTGTCCGCATTTATTAGGTGGTTTCTTCCCCTTTTTGACCAGTGTCGGCCTGTTGGGAATGGATTTGCCCTTTCCCTTCACGCCGGCAGTGGTTTTTCAAATTCAAATTCAAATTCAAATATATTACGGTTAATAATATTATAATATTTTACCGACGTCATAAATTTAAAAAAATAATCTTAGAGATATGTTTTTAAAAACACACTAAAATACAATACAATACAATATAGTAGGTAGGTACATTACAACATACTAAAATTCATGCTTATAAAAAATTATTACAATACATTTAAAATTGACATTACACTGTACCAGCAGAGAAGCATAGGCAGTTGGTTTAAATTATATTAAAATCCAAAAACTCTTGAGCACTATAGAAAGCGTTGTGTAATAATAGTTTTCTAATTGCGTTCTTAAAAGGTATTTCAGGCAATTCCTTCATATTCATGGGGAGGCAGTTGTAATATTTAGGACCGTAATAGTTGGAAGACATTCTAGTTCGTTCCAGACGATGATAGTCTATTCTTATTTCGTTTCCCTGTCTAGTTGGGTAGTTGTGACAGGACCGGTTCAGATTAAACTGTTGCTTGTTTTTATGGCAATAAATAAGGCACTCGTACAGGTAACGGCAAGGAATAGTCATGATGCTTAATTGTTTAAAAGCCTCTCTGGCGTCCTGTCTGTAGTCGAGTCCGGCAACGATCCTTACAGCTTTCCTTTGTAATTTAAATATATGTGCCGAATGTGTAGAGTGACCCCAAACCAAGATAGCGTAGCAAGCCAACGACTGAAACACACCGTGAAACGTCTGGAGAAGACAGGAGTGTGGGAGTATCCTCTTTAAATTTTTTCGTATGAATATGTTTTTTGCAAGACGTTCTGCTACATGTTCAACATGTCTATCAAACTTTAAAAGATGGTCCAAGTACACTCCCAGAAATCTGACCTCTCCAGCATTTTCACCCTCGATGTCCCTGAGTCCGAATTTAATATTTTCTGTCTTACTATCATTAAGAGCCAACCTATTGGTCCTGAACCACACCTCAATTTCTCTCATACAGGCATCCATTCGTTCATCCAGTCTCTCCATACTTATATCAGCATCCACTCCAGAGGTATCGTCCGCAAACAATATCAATTTTAAGTTGGGTACGGCGTGATTTATGTCATTAATATAAATGAGAAAAAGGAGCGGACTCCTCACCGGACCACTTCCCCCGAAAGGTGGTCAGTTGCCTGCGGCCCACTAAGTAGTTCTCCAGCAGCCGGATGCTGTCTCCAGCCACCCCATAGGCACCCAGTTTCTCTAATAAAATGTCGTGAGAAACACAGTCGAAGGCCTTCGAGAGGTCGCAGAACGCGGCGCTCGCATACTGTCCCCTCTCAAAGGCCTCCGCTATATACTGTAACATCTCCAGGATAGCCAAGGGTGTTGATCTGCCAGTTCTAAAGCCATACTGGCTCGCAAAGAATAAACCTCTAGTCTCAAAATAATCGTAAAACTGATTTTTTAGCAAACATTCAAGGACTTTTGACAGGATGGGAACAAGTGATATCGGTCGATAATTACCCACATTGTTCCTATCTCCTTTTTTGAAGACAGGAACAACTCTAGATATCTTCAGAGAGCTGGGAAAAATTCCATTTCTAATACACAAGTTAATTAATTTAGTTAGTGGTATTATTAACTGATCTTTAAATGATTTTAGCATATATACATTCATGTTACATATGTCTCTGCTATTCTTGTTTTTCACGGAATCAATAACATCCCTGACCTGAATGAAGCTCACCTCTGAAAACCTGAACGGTGCAGCATCCGGGTCTTTCTCTACTCCGCCCAGGTAGTCAGTGCAATTTTTTGTTGTTGGCTGGATGTTTTTTTAAGGTATCGCCTGCAATGTTTGAGAAAAACGTATTAAAGTCTTGTGCCGTCAGACTGTCACCCCCCTCAAGTTCGGTACTGCCACCCCTGAGATCACGCGCTACATCCCAAGAGGCCTTTATCATATTGGGAGATCTCATAATGAAGTCTGTATAAGCTGTTTTTTTTTGTTACGAATTGCTGATCGGTATGTTTTTTTGTAGCATTTAATGAGCTCTCTCAATTCATTTGTTGGTCTATTACCATAGTGTTCTGTTAGCAATCTGAGTGTTTTGCGCATTTGGTGTAGATTGTTATCGTACCAGAGTATCTGGGTATTATCCGGATTCACTCTTTTACGTCTAATAGGGAAAAATTGGTCTATCCCAGTTGTCAAAACATTCACAAACATACTAAATCTAGCATCCACACATTCATTTGATCTATCTATAAAGCTCCAGTCTTGAGATCCTAGATAGGCGTGCATATCAAATATACCCCGGCCTGTAATGGGTCGGCACGAGTGGTGGCGCGCATGACTGTTATGACCCTGACCCAAATTGACCCCTATATCAATACCCAAATGATCTGACAGGAGGGGATCAAAAACATTTAAATTACATTACACACAATTACAAGGCTATTGACTTAGTTTTTCCTAGAAGCAAAAACTCTAACCAATTTAAACTTGTCACTTTCTTTGGACAACCTAGCAAAGTAATTGGCAATTTTCTTAACAAACTTGATATAAATTTGTGTTACAAAACTAATAACTCTTTAAGTAAATTCATCAAAAACAATACAACTAAAAGCGATAAAAACAAAAAATCAGGCGTCTATAAATTAAAATGCAAAGATTGTCCTAAAACATACATTGGCCAAACAGGTAGACAGTTTGACAAAAGAATACAGGAACATTATAACAGTTTTCTAAAAAATAAAACAGACTCAAACTATGCTAACCATTTACTTGATTATCAACATAATTTCGATCCTTCCTTTAAAATCTTACATACAGAAAACAAAGGCTTAAAACTGAATTTGTTAGAATCTATGGAAATAAATAAACTCAAAAATACGGACCTGTTACTTAATGATCAATTAGATTTAAATAATTCACCTTTGCTAAATTTATTCTGTTAACCATATAATTAGGATTTTGTAAATACCTACCCATATTGTACCTAATTTAATTTAATTTTTAAACCCTCTGTTGGATTTCCCCGCAATTGTAACCCTCCCACTGTTTTATTTACATCTTAAAAATTTAATTTTATTGCACCCAATTTTTACTTTTCACCTTTATTAAATCATTGTCATCTGACGAAGCTACAGTGTTAGCGAAACATGTCACTTTCTGTCTAATAAAGTGGAAATTTACAAGTTCAACTTTGTTTTACTGTATCTCATAATACTATAATTATGAATTTCCACCTAGTATCGGCTGAATCAATTAATTTAAATTACAATTCGGTAAACTTTTAAAATTTATGAAAATATTATCAATACAATTTACTCTATTAGTATTTTGGAAAATCTGCTGAGAGAAATTAAAGCTTCTCATCAAATCAACAAAGTTAATTTTTTTCTGGGAATTGCGAATAAAAATTATATTAAAATCACCTGTTATTATAACATGCCTATAACTTCTCTGCTCGACAAGATGCAACATACTCTCCACAATGGTCATAAAGACATCAAAATCCCCATTTGGGGGCCGATACACACTTATGATAACCAGGTTATGTTCTTCCATCTGAATAGCTGCTACCTCACAGTGAGTCTCTACAGACAATTGTTCTAGGTCTTCAATATTGCGGTTATTTAATCATTTTCTTCCCATAATTAATACTCCACCGTTATTGCATTGTTGGCGCACAAAACTGGATTATACAGTGTAATTGTCTATTTTTAGAAACTCGATTTCGTTCTTCTTTAGATGGTGTTCACTCAAGCAAAGGAAATCATATTTAGTGGGATGTTCGTGAAGAAATAATTCAAGTTCCTCAGTCTTGTTTCGTATTGAATGTATGTTTAGGTAAAATACATTAATTTGTCTGCTAACAGCTCTGCCCCTTTGTGGAGTTACACGTGTGGGTGCCGACTGATGTTCATAAAATGGTTGGCTACAATACCCATGGGCCAGTTGTCAGGATTCATAAAGTCCTCTTTGTTGTTACCGGCTAATCCTATCTTAAAGGAGCTTTTTATGTTGTCCTTCTTTGTACGGAGTTTCAAGCAGGTACATTCTAGTCGCATATTGTGCTTTATGTAGTTCTTCAGTGCTTTCTGGCGTGGTGTCCGCTGTAAATCCTGACACAAAATACCAAGATCTAACCTCAGCCACCCTAATGTCAAATGGAAGGACCATAGTTGAGACGTATGGGGGCAGGTCTGGCCTGTTTCGGATTTTTTGTCTGTCTTCTTTTAACGAGTTTCCATTCATCGTCGTCATTGTTTCGTATTTGTTTATTTTGTTGTTTGCGGGTTAGGCTATCATGAGCCGCGGACTGCGCAATCTCATTCGGACTGGTATCACAAAGGAGTGACGAGACCGCTGGTTCCGCCGTTTTGTCGAGCTGCATCTTTGGGAGTGGGTTTACCTTCTCCTTTGGATGCAGCTTTTTGGTGTTGTGGTTTTGGAGGCGGTTTTATTCCGCTAGCTCCAGGAGGGGGGGGGGGGGCTTGCGAGCCTCAGTCTCCTTCGGTTGTTCTCGTCCCGGTTCTCTTCCAGTACGAGCTTTTGGGCGGAATTGCACCTGCCCAAAACCAAAGTAGGGTCTGCAGTTCACCCCCTGTAGTGCTGTCATGGACATTTCGTCAATTGAGAAAGTCCATGTTTGTCCAGGGCCTGAGTTCTCTCGATGAAGGACTGTCCATTCTCGGGTGTTCAGGCCGTGGTTCATTTTTCTCAATCTTGTTAGCACCTCCTCGGACGTAAGTCGTTTGTCGGCTTCGTCATCGGGGAGGTATGCTATACAGATGTGAGGTTTTGGCAGGTCTTTGCCTTGAACGAACTTGATGTTCGTTCCCTCCCATGGTTGCAGATATTTTGTTAAGTCCTGCAACCAATGTCTGCTGGCTTCATCAGCGCATGTTATCTGAAGCCATCCAGGCCGATGTGAGCAGCTCTGGAATCGTACCTGTGGACCTTCATCAGGTATTTTATTAACAGCTTTAAGTACTGCTTGCTGTAACTTTTTAAGCTGTTCAGACGTTAGGGCAATTGCGGGGTAGTCAGGATGGATTAATCCTGTCCTGATTCCTGCAATTGCTGCCCCATAAGTGGGTTTGGGTTGCCCCGTTTCCTCCTTATGTTTTTTCGCCGGTTGTTCTGGCGTGCTGGTGTCAGATCGCGATCGTTTGCTTCCCCCAGCAGCGTTGGATTGAGATTGTTCTCTCTCCTGCTGCGGGCTCGGCTCGCTCTCGCCTTCTAACACCTTTTTAAGGGCTGCTGCGTATGGCATACCACTCTTGAGGAGACGACTGAGACGTTTCCTTTTAGAGGTGGTAAGCCGATGTCGCTTGAGCTTGAGGTTAGCCAGCGCATTGATTGCCTCTTCCTCGGCAGGTTTGGGGGACTTGAGTAGTTCCTTTTCCTGATCCGAGGAAAGCTCTGAAGCCGATTCGTTTCCTTCCACTGTCAATGGTGACGGATTGATCCGATTCACCGGAGACAGAGTCGGGTTAGAGTCGACTCCTGTTGTTGAAGATGGATTGATCTCATCTTCATTGTTTGGAGTTTGATTATCAAACTCCATTGGTTCCACAGTTACCTGTGGATTATGGGACCTGCCTCCCTTATTAGGCTTGTTACTTTTTACTTCTTCCATTTGGTTCCCACGAGTAGCTAGGGAAGGGATGGTCCACCACGGTAGAGCCCCGCATACCGTGGCAAGGCTAGATACTCTAGTAGGACACCCGGCCTCCTAGAGGCTCCGTTCAAAACACATGTTTAAGGCACACGTGTTATTCATTCATCGACACGGTTCACATAACACCTTGAATTAAGCCTTCCTTCCTCTTGTCAACTCCATCCGGGGATACACTGTATATTTTAGGACATGCTGTATAACCTAACTTGGTTTTTATTAATATTATTTCAAGTCAAAGTTCAAAAATACTTCACTTTTTTGAAGATTCTTTTAAAACAGGAAGAGTTACATTAGTTTTTGATCTGTACAAATCAAATCATACTCTGACTTTTATTTCGACCTTTTCTCACAAATCTCTAGTCTTTGACTTTTTTTTTTACAATTTTTGGTGTTCTTCAGTATTATATTTTGCTGTTTTTCACGCACAATTTTCTGCACAGTCCTTAAATTCGTTCTCAGTGCTTTTTCTACCATTTCCTAGATATTGGTTGGAGAATTTTCACTTCCTCTTTCATACTCGAAATAGTTTATCAAATTTAATGATGCAAAAAACAAGAAACGGCCTTTTTATTATTCACTTTCTTAAATTTGTCACTTTTGTATTCACATTGTATAAGTCACAAAACGGCCATCTGTTAATTGATGCACTTTAAGATTCATATTTATGCATTTCAGCGTGAGTGAAAGTGGCAGCGTTTTTCACCCTTGAAATAGAACAGGTTCTAATTATTTGCACACCCCCATGCGATTTTGTTAACATTTCCTAGGAATTTCTGTTGGTGGAATTGAATTACAAATAATATAACTTCGCTTATTTGACAACAAAATAAAAGACATCTGTCAGTTTATAGTTTTAATTATACTATGTGGTTTTAATCGCTTTTTCTGCTGATTTTTGGGTTTGGAGACGACTTGTCTGAAGCAAAGACTCCGTTATTGCACTTATAGAAGTGTATCAAAATCAACCGATTTTGTATGCTGTCAAATTGTACCAATATTAAAACAAAAAAAATCCAGCAATCAAATTTCAAATTAAAAAAATGATTAATGTTGACGTATCCATATTAAATGAAAAATATCCAATTCAAAAATATTAGAGCCAAAATTAAACGAGACATAAAATCTGTATTCGGGAACTATATTATTAACAAGTGCGAGAATAATATTGCTTCAGACCCAGCCCAATTTTGGTCCTTTGCTCAATCTAGACGATGGCAAAGAATACGTTGAAGTATTTGCAACCTTCTCTAATAGTGTTTATTGTCCAGCGTCAAATCTTACGCCATTACATCAAATTATGCCAACTACGCATGCTCATATCAATTTAATCTCTCTCTCCGAAACTAAAATATTAAAAGCCTTGGGTAGACTCAAACCAAGGATGACTCAGGGATCTGATCAAATTCCCGGTCTTCTTCTGTTGTACATTATATTCAATTTCTGTCTTAAATTCAGTACATTTTCAGACTGCTGGAAGACAGCAAGGGTAAAACGAATATTTAAAAAGGGAGACACATGTATGACTAAAAACTATAAGCCTATAATAGGTATGCCTTCTTAGTGTCTTCGCTAAGGTATTTGAAATGACGGCGCCAACAGAATGTTTTCAGAAGTAAACTCACAAATCGCCATTTATATTTAGAACACCTAAGTTACAAATCATTTGAATTCATCGCCACAAGTAGTGCACCACATGGTAGTATCCTGGCTTCATTACTGTTTTCGCTTTTTATTAATGACTTACCTAGATTCATCATTTTACATCTCTTGGCAGATGACCTTAAGATTTTCAGGATTATTCCTCTCCCGATTACGATTGTTTGCAAAATGGCCTTGACCAGCTTAACCAGTTGGGTATGAACAATTAACTACCCTTAAATATTGACAAATATAAAATCATGATATTTACCCTTAAGAACATACGATTCTTTATCAATGTTAGTGGGTATCCATATCCAATCAATAGCGCTCGATCGTGTTTATTTCCTTGAGGACCTAGGGATTAAATTTAATTCTAAATTCTCCTTTAACCGACATGTAATTAATATCCGTGAATTTTCTATAAAAATACTAAGATTTCTGGTCATAGGAAAAGTGAATTCAAAAGAAAAATTGTAAGTAAAACACTTCGAGCAAAAAATATACAAAAATACCAATATTTAACCGATCCAATTTTAATATACCGAGTGAATTGTAACTAAATGCATTTTTAAATTTTTTTCTATCGCGTATCATCGGAAACACCCTGTATAATCTTGATAATTATATAATAATAATAATAATAATAATAATAATAATAATAATAATAATAATAATAATAATAATAATAATAATAATAATAATAAATAGCCTTTATTTATATAATGCAGCCAGTAAACAACAATGTAAAATTTCACTAAGGTGGCGAGATCTAGCATGGCTACTCATCTAACCACCTTATGAACAAATTAATTTAAAAAAATAAACAACAAAACTAGTATATAATATTATAACAAAGCATAAAAATAGAAAAAATAACAAAAAGCAAATTGTACCAAAAATATAATATATATATATATATATATATAAATATATATTTGAATCCATACGATAAGCGACAAGTTGAACATAAAAAAATATCCACAATATTTTTTTAAAAACTAAAAAAATATTAACTTTTTTGGGCTACCCTGTATAAATACAAAAAAATATAATATTCTGATAGCTTGCTCCAAACTAATATAATCTATAGTTTTTTTAATTTTTAAAAATACGATTTAACAAAAAATGTTCTATAATTTTTGTCACTCATCCGGTATATTATAATCAAAAATTTTGATTATTTTTATAGTATTGTATCCTAATCAATACATGGTAAACAAAGATCCAGAAAAACAAAACAAATTAGTTTCATAAACCAGGAAAATATAATTTAGTAAAAATGCATGTATGTCAAAAACTGGTGGGTAAATTTGGTTGTGGCCATGGATACTTTTGATCAGAATGACATTTTATTTTTCTGTGGAATGACATTCTCTACACCTACTAAAAATTTAGGAAATTTAACCGAGGGCCATTTTCCATAGGAGAAGTGCGAAGTTCTTTCTATTTTTAAAATTGATATAAGCGTATCTATTTGTTTCATACTATTTAGATCCTTTTACGAAGTTGAAATTTATACATCAGTATTATTAAATCGGTTCTGTGTCGATATTCCGTAAGAAATGGAATATTTCACTAACTTTTTTTCCCAGAGCAAATCATGGTTCTTACTGTAAATTCAAATCTGGTCTCGTAAACTTCTCCGAACGTGAGTTATGGTAAAAGATTCTCCCGCAAAAGAAAAACAATCGATGCACGTTCTGCGGTGCGCGCAAAAATAAATAATTCTCGCGCAATAAACTTTGGTAATATCTTATTTCCAAGCGATTCGGTACCGCGGGCCGTGGTACCACACTCGCCCTGGGACCATAAACATGACAATGGACCAAGGTCGGTACTATTTCTCGGGACCATGGTGCTTTTTCGCACTTAAAGGGAAAAGATAAAGAAAAAATATTCGATTCTTTAGAATTTCATAATATACTAAATATAATAAAAATAGCACATGAGAGAATATAATTAAAATGAAAAAATCGGAGAGAACCTTTGTTAGCTATTTTCCTCGTTAAATTATAGGGTGTCTCTAAAAGGTGCGGAAAAAATGCTACCACAAATTTCTAAGGCGAGGCGATATGACGTTTTAACCCTAACCTTAACCAACTTACCTCAGTCCAAAAGTGGATGATTTCGGGATAAAGTGTCAAAAGTTCAATTTGGTTTTAGGTTTTCATAAATATTTTTTTTAATAGTTGATGAATTGTCACAATACTCGGCTAGGGGGGTTTTGTGAGGTGAAAAATTAGGATCTGCTCTCCTTTTTATTGTAAAATTTAGAGGGCGCCACCTACGCCACCTTGCACACATTTATATAAACATTCTTATTCTCCAACGTCTTTTACCTAGAGAAGGTTTTTAAAGGTAAGAGTTGATTTGAGCAGCCGTTTTTGAGATATCTGGATCTAAAAAATTTACATTGTGTATGGCCAGGTCTAAATTATTGTAATAATTGAACACAATTTAAAGCGAAGGCGTTAAATTAAAATAAATGTCACTTAAAACTAAAAAAAAAAACAATTAAGAACGTAAATGTATTGTTAATTTTATTCTCTAGTAAAATAAGTCAATAAGAGTTTTATCAGCAATAAAAATTTAAATTAATTTAACAAAAGGCTATTAACAAAATGTTCAAAATGACCTCCGTTTTCGTGTGTACAAAGATTAGTACCTACCTTTTTAAAAAATTAAATTGAACTTTTTGGAGCATTCCGTCATCATTTCTCAAAATGTCAATTCCAGTCTGAATATGTATCCTTAATAATTATTCATCTACTGGCCAAGAATACACAAGGATTTTGAAAGTTTCCTATAAAAAGTATCCATTGGGGTGATATCAGGGAATCGAGCTGGTCAATTTGCTGGTGTATTGCCTCCACCTATCCATCTATTTTGATACTGTTCATTTAAATAATTACGTACGTTTAACTAAAAATGTGGACGAGCACCGTCATGCATAAACCACATTCCAAGACAAGTTCCAAGGGCATCGGATCTAATAAGTTTGGTAATTCGTTTCGCAGATGTTTCAAATAATTTTCGTCCTTTAGCCGAGGTGGTAAAATGACAGGACCAATTATGAAAATGTCTATGATTCCTGCCTACACAGTGATCTTAAACTAATGCTGATAATGGGTTACTTTAGTCGCAAGAGGATTTTCTTCAGCATATACATCATCATATTATATATATCATTGTGCAAATTAGTTATGCCACTCCACGTGAAACAGACTCATCTTTCAATTGAATTCTTCGTTTTACGTTCCTTTCTTGATTTCTGTGTTCTTGAATATACCGTCAGAAAGCTGGGCATGGTTCAGAATCATGGGGTAAAAGATCTTGTACCCGTTGAACACGGAAGGGGTGCAGTAGTTGTTCTCTGGTCACCCTATATAACAGTATCTTTGCATACCCCTAGCTCTAAACCCAATCGTCGGCTGCTGAGTTTAAAACTTTTTTCAAACGGATTTAGAATAGTTAGAACAGTTCTAACCGTACGTCACGACTATAATTAATAAAAACAGGTATACACCTACCCGTTTATTTCAACGGCCGCGAATCTTTTATAAATTGGTAAAGTACGATTCTGAAATTTTTCACTGTATACCCTCCAAGATTCTATACCATTTCCTTGGCAAAATCCAAAAACCAATAACATATCGATCATTTCTTCGGTGCTATACTGTACGGCCATGACGAAAATAAATGTGAAAATTGTTTGAATATTCAAATGTTTACTTGAATTGTTTTTTAGATTCGATTTGACACCAGTCAGTTCTTAGTGACATTTATTTTAATTTAACGCCTTAGCTTCAAATTAACACTGAAGAAAAAGAAAGTTATTTCGTTTTTGTACAAGGTACCGCAGGTTGCGCCCTTTAAATTTACAATAAAAATGAGTGCGGATTTTAATTTTTCACCCCACAAAACCCACCCTAGTCGAATTTTGTAACAGTACACCAATTATTAAAAAAATATATTTATTAAAAACTAAAACCAAATCGAACTTTTGACAACTACGAAATCATCAACTTTTGGACTGATGTAAAATGGGTTATATAATATGTCAGGAATTTGTGGTAGCATTTTTTCCGCACCTTTCAGAGACACCTTGTATATTTGAATCGCTAACTGCAGAAAGGGGACATGTCACATTTTCTTAATTGTTCAGGAAGTTAAAAAAACCTGCCAACTTGTTTAATATATTTTTTTTTGCTCAACATTTTATGAAAAATATTTTTTCAGTTCATTAAGTGAATGCTACAATACACCATTTATTTTTTGACATTTTAATATGAGCGTAAGTGTCAGTTTTGACATATGGAGATGTCACCTTTCTGCAGTAAAAGGAAAATAACAAGAAAGATTTAAAGAAATTGTTTTATTAGAGACACCCTTATAGAAAATAATAATATGTTATAATATGTAACAAAAAAATAAGTTATTTGTCATCTTGTTTCTTTAATGCGATAGGCCAACCAGTTATTTGATTCCAAACGGCTAAATAATCTTCTTGAGGAGCGGAAATGGTCAAGTGATGAAAAGAGGGGATTGCAAAATATATTTTATTACGGAACAGGTACATGTTTTCCATAGGATTCATTACTGGCAAGATTTTTTGTAAAATTGTGGCTACCAGTTTTTATAATCATAAACTAAATCTTTTGTAACCTGCACAACTGAAAATTTTGGCATATTCTTGAATGCTTCAGAGATTATTTTGATATATTCCTGAACAGTATAATATCTCTCATGTTTATTCAACTGTCTTCTTATTAAACCATAGTCTCGGTCACATGACACATATGAATGACCCCTCATTGGAAAATATATTTCTATTTTATTAAATCTCTTATTTACTACAGAAAGGAGACATCTCCTGGACATGTCTCGTTTCTGCAGTAAACGTAAATTTTATCGGCTCACAGCGTCACTAGCGTTAATGCAACATGTCCCGTTTCTGCAGTCAAGATGTGTTTAGATGTCTAGATTAAGAAAATACGCAAATGTCATTTTTGGAAAAAATGGACATGTCCCCTTTCTGCAGTTAGCGATTCATTTTTTTAATTACTTAAGTTCTATTAACTAGACTCAGATTCTTTAAATATACAGAATAATGCAATAACTGTATACAATTTTTTTTTAAATACCCGAAAATCTATTTTTTTAGATGAGAGTATTTTAATACTTGTTTTGACTTGAGTTGAAAAGCCGATAAAAGTAGCTTTTTAATAGTGTATACCTTGAGTATATCTAACTCTTTAAGTTTTCCATTTATTAGCATTTCTTAAGGAAATTTCTTAAAACGTAGGTAATTTTCAACGAGTTTAGTAGGAGGCCAGGAAAACAATAATTTTATTGTTAGGCTCCATGGCAACCATTACTTTAAAATAACTTACATTCCTACGTTTGTGATTTTACGTTGGCGGTACAATGAGAGATCATAATTGTTAATTTAAATGCAGTTTTAATGAATTTATGTATTCTACATGGACAGTGTGATAAGATTATAGGCAGAACGTATAGAAAGTTTATTAAAATGTATCCAAATTTACCAGAAATGAATTTGTTTGAATCCAGAACAATTTTAGTTCAACATTAAAAGCAGAAAGAAATTTGCCCAGACCAGTGACTTCCAATGAAGAAAACGGAATTAATGTTTTTTCATACTTTTATGCTCTTCCATATGTCGCGCAAAAGAAGATTTAGGCTAAACAATTAATTCAGTGTACAGAATTTTGGTTAAACATAATATTTATTTATTGAAAAAGAAATAAGCAAACACATTCATATCAATACATGTCATTGTTTCATGTTCTTACAATATTTATTATGCACCTAGGTGATAATCACCTGTATGTGCAACTAGAAAGTACCTATACCTATACTACACAACACAAATAAGCCCATAAAAGGAATAAATAAACTTAACCCTACGCTGCTAATATTTATCAAATTGAGTACACTTTAATCATCGTGAGTGCGATGTTATAGTTTTTATAATAGTCTGTCAATATACAACTTATTCCTATGAATGAAGCTTTTACATTTACTTATAAAAGATTTATATTTTGTTGTTGTTCGTATGTCATGGGGCAATAAATTATAATTTTTGGTGCCAAAATTGATGCATATCTTTGACCTGCATCATATCTTCTAAAGGGTACAACCATCATTCCACCTGTACCGTGTCTAGTTTGGTAACAATGACTTACAAATATTTTGTTTTTAGATTTAAAACAGTGGATACAGTTGCTTAGATAATATATGCATCGGACACTTAAAATATCCTCATTGTAGAGAAGATCACTAGAATACAGTTTATCCCTATAAAAAATAATTCTCAAAATAAAGTTTTGTACAATCTTTAAAGGCTTTAATGCATTCTCATATAGCCCGCCCTAAACTATAATGCCGTATCTAAGAATTGATTCTATTAGCGATTTATATATTTGAATCAGTAGTTTTTTAGGAAGTATTCTTCGTACTAAATAAAACTTATATAGTAAGCTCCTTACTTTATTTGTTAGGTTTTGAATATGATTAGTCCATTTTAAATTTTTGTCTATTGTAATGCCTAGATACTTTATTGTGTCCGTTTCTTTTATACAGAGATCAGATTCAGTTATTGTAATGTGATTAAAAGCCGGCATATTTGCATCCGTCATCGAAAAAGCAATATAGAATGTTTTTTTAGTATTTAAAGTTAATTTATTTTGATCTAGCCAATGTTTCACTTTTTCTAATCCCTTAATCACCTTCTCCTTAACATGTTCCCATGAATTCCCTTTAAAGAATAGAACCGTGTCATCGGCATACGACACAGTAACCCCTTCTATGCTCAGATTTAGTAAGGAATTAATGTATATAACAAAGAGGAGGGGTTCCAGCACTGTACCATGTGGGATACCCATCCTCACCTCCAACGGATCACTATAGACACCTCTTATTTTCACGACTTGCCTTCTCTCTGTCAAATAATCTTTAAAGACATCAAGCACTATACCACGAATACCATACTGCTCCAGAACGCTAATGAGCATCTCATGGGGTACAGTGTCGAAAGCCTTTGCCAGATCAAGAAAGACCGCAATACCCTTTTCCCCATTATCCAGACAACCTTTTATATTATTCATGAGCTCAAACATGGCATCATTAGTGCTAACGTCCATCCAAACTGTCTGTCGTTTAGTATTTTAGTGGAAGTGAGATAACTATATAATCTGCACTTCAAGCATTTTTCAAAAATTTTGGTAAATGCCGAAATTAGACTAATTGGTCGGTAGTTTGTAATATTGTTTTTAGAGCCCTTTTTAAATATTGGAGTAACTACTGATATCTTAAATAATGAAGGGACTCTGCCAGTCAGAAATATAAAATTAATGATATGAACTAGTAGTAGTAGTAATTGAGGGGAGGTTCCGAAAACCTGGCAAGTAGACCAACCGCGATCCTTTTTGCCTACCCCAGAGTCTTCCCCCAATCACACTAACCACCTTGGCCCCCGCCAAAGCGTCCCGACCTCTTTATGAAGTTGAGTATGTCGCTCCAGGCCAGGGCTGTGATTTCTTCCTTCTGGAGAGCCGCCGATCCCAGGACCTGGTGCCTGAGTCTTCCCAAGGCCTCGCAGGTACCCAAAAAATGCAGCGGAGTCTCTTCCTCCTCCAGGCATCCGGCACAGATTGGGTCGTCTTCGACACCAATTAGTGCTAGGTGCTTCTTCAGCTTGCAGTGTCCTGTCAGTATCCCAATCAGGGGATTTAGGACACACCGTCTTCTATTTAGAATCCAATCTAGCTTAGCCTTGCTTGGCCAAGCTATAAAGTCCTTAGCTTGTCTGCACCCTTGGATCGTCCGCCATTGCTCCTTAGAGCGGCGTTCAGCCCACTCGTTGAGTGCGGACCCTACCTGCTTTTTTGTTATTCCTATAGCCGGTTCTGGTCCAAGGAATGGGGTCTCAGCTCCACGTCTGGCAAGTTCGTCTGCCATCTCGTTACCCTGAACCCCTTGGTGTCCGGGGACCCAGACCAGGTTTACCTCTTTCCTCCTCGAGAGTCTCTCCAGGGCATCGGCGCATTCGCTGACGAGCTTGGTTGTGACTCTTGGTTTAGTGATGGCTTTCAGGGCAGCTTGGCTGTCGGAGCATACATATATCGCACGCTCTTCGCAGTCTCTGACCTCTGCCATGCTGGCCGTCATTAAGATGGCAAACACCTCTGCTTGAAAGACTGTTGCGAGCCGTCCTAGTGGGTAGCTCTCTCGGGTGTTAGTCTTTTCAATATATACTCCGGCTCCTGAGGATTCCGTTCCGGCCATGCGCGACCCATCGGTGTAGCATACCAGAGCATCCTCTGGGAATATGACCTCTTTTCTCTCCCATTGTTCCTTGGTGGGGATTGTAAGGGAGTACTTCCTGTTCAGCCTTAACGGGTCCTCTGTCAGGGTCGCTGCGAGATTCAGTATCGGAACCTCTGCTTCCGCTAGTCGGGCTATCCTCGTATGTCCTACGTCTCCGATACCTTTCCAACAGTCAGTGCATCTCATTCTCATGTAGGCCGCCATTGCCTCCCTCTGTATCCAGAGTGGGAGCCCAGGCAGCCCAAGTAGAGTTTCAAGCGCGGCTGTGGGGGTCGTCCTCATGGCTCCGGTTATACCGAGGCCAGCCAATCTCTGCACTTTCGAAAGTTTTGCTCTAGCAGTGGTTTTTTCTACCGCGGGCCACCAGACTATCGAGCCATAGGCGACTCTCGGTCTAATGACCGCCGTGAAGAGCCAGTGCATAATGCGGGGGTTGAGACCCCAACTGGCTCCCACCGCTCGTCTAAGCTGAAAGAAGGTCGCCGTAGACTTTTTCACTACGTTGTCCACGTGCGCCTTCCATGTGAGCTTATTGTCTAGAGTAATTCCTAAGTATTTAACCTTCTGCACCAAGTCTAGGGATTTTCCGTAAAGCTGTGGCGATGGCGATGGCGAATGATATGAACTAACGGATCTATAATATAATTGTGATACTCTTTAATTAAAGTTGAAGATATACGGTCCATTCCAGGAGAAGTATTATTTTTTAGAGTGCTTATATGTCCGATGATTTCATTATTTGTAACAGGATTCAGGGCCATTGAGTTTCTTAAATTGGGATATAGTATAGTAAGAGGTGTTATAGGTTCAATAATTTTTGATGCCATGTCTGATCCTATGTTTATATAATATTTGTTACAGTAATTTGCCATTTCAGTATCATTTGAAAATTGCTTATTATTACTATCTAAAACATTTAAATTACTAGCTGATTTAACATTTTTTTTCATTTCATGCTTCTGCGACTATTTGATAGATTTTTTTTAGGTTATTTGTGTTTTCGTTAATCTGATTAGTGTAGTAATTATTCTTAGTATTTAGAATTAATTTGTTTAATTGATTTCTATAGTCTCTGTATTCCCGAAGTAAGTGAACATTGTTTTTGTGTTTGATAAGTAATTTTTTTAGTTTATCTCTATGTTTAATTGACTGTATCAGACCGTTGGTAATCCACGGTTTTGTTTTCTTATAGTTTCTAAATGATACTGTCCTGGCCGTAGTACACTCATTAATTATGTTTACAAAAATATCGTTAAATTTTTTACATGCCAACTCAGGGTCATTCTGACTAATAAAATCATCCCAGTGTATTGTAGAGATCACACTCCCAAATTTATCCCTATCAAATTTAAGGACAGTGTTTTTTTTTCATTAGTTTGAGTAAAATTATCATCTCTATCAAGGCTAATACTTAAACAAATAGGAAAATGATCAGTGATGTCCGAATCTATAACAAATGCTTTAAGTAAAAAATTGTCAGTTTTTTTTCTTACAAAGACACGATCCAGGCAAGTATTACTTTCGTGAGTCACCTTAGTATACGAGTTTAAAAAAGACCTGAAACCCAAATACGATAATAGTGATAGATATTCATTAGTTGATCCCTTGGAAGGGTTAAGAATATCAAAGTTTATGTCCCCCACAAATACTTCAATTTTATTGTCACCACCCAAATTACTTAAATAAGATTGCAGATCAACCAGAAATAAGCTGTCATTGACAGTATGCGATCTATAACAAGGCATTATCAAAATTTCCACATTATTCAGTTTAAAAGAAATGTTGCTGATTGTAACATTGGTTAACGGTAAAACTTCATGGTTAATATTATAGGTAATATCATTCCTATAACAAAGATAAGAACCCTATCATTTTGATTATTCATGCTATCGTTAAAATGCGTTTGAAATCCAGGAATTGTGAAATTATTTACATTTCTTATACGGCTGATTTCACCGAATATTATTATATCTAAATCCCCAATCTTAAAAGTTTCCAGGAAAGTTAAAAATACATCAAAATGTTTTTGGGCACTGCGTATGTTAATATGTAGGATCTTTAGCCACTCCCGTCTTGTTTTTAATGTCATCACAGATTTTTCCATATTAATGCACATCGTACCTTTGGTTAATATTATTTAAAATTTCATTCTCTTCGTACTCCAGTTCATTCAACACGTTTAACTCTGCGGTAGCCATTGAACAAAATGCAATTACAAACAAAAAGTAGACAGTGGGGTTTCTTTTTTAATCAATATAGTTTGTTTTGTTCCTTAGTACGTCGATATGGAACTTTAGAGTTGGGCATTCTTGATCGCCAGTTTCATGGTCTTGTGTTATATTTTTCATTTGCAACATGATAATTGTTACAACATTTCCTTTCTTTAGGGCATCTACTTTCTTCGTGTTCCTCAGAGCACATCGGGCATACCTTTTTGTTTCTACATTCGTCCTTTTTGTGGAAGTAGCCTTGGCAATTAAAACATTTTGGGATTGTTAGATCTTCATACACCATGTATCTTTCCCAGCCTATACATATTTTTTTTAGATTTAAAATTTGGTGGAAACTTTTATGTTCACATTGGCAAAATATTGTTTTAGTCCCATTTCTGTTTTTACGTATATAAGTTACTTTAACTTCACCCATTAGGTTATTCTGCTTTTTTATGTAGTCTTCAATTTCTTCTGGTGTGTATTCCTGAATCATGTTAACATTTACAATTTTTATTCTTGGTTGTCTTAATTTGCTGAATTCTATATCATATTCATGTTTCAATTTGGACTCCAAAGCCTGTTTCAAGATATCTAATTCATTTTTATTTTGACATTTAATTATCATACTACCAGTCTTAGTTGGGTTTATATTACTTACTCCAATCTTGAGAGTGGCCGGATCAATATTTTTATGAATGTCCATTTTAGTCCGTTGCGAAGTCTGTTGTTTTTTTGGTTTTACAATTATTTTGGGAAAGTTGCGTTTTAGTTTAATATTAGTAGTTGATTTTTGATTCTGGTCCTGTCTTGCGACACTGGCATATGTCGAATTTAAACCTCCTTCTAATTTCTCAATTTTCTCTTTTAGCAGGGCAATAATTATTTCCTGATCATTTATGATCTTCTGTTTGTCAGTTATTGTACTATTCAAAATCCTAACCAAGTCATATTCACGACATTTTTTGAAATGATAAATTAATCATCTTTTCTGTAGAGGAATACACCTCAATTCAGAAGTACTTAACTAGCTACATTCTTGGCAAATATTATTTCGGCAAGAATCACACGGAAAACATGGATTTTTTATGTCTTTTGTCGGCTGTTTAATAATTTTGCATATTGAACATTCCATCTTGAATTATCATTTTCAATACATCAAAAACCACAAACATCTACTGCACTGGTATATCGTTATCAGTTTATTCCAATCGCTTAAGGTTTTTAAACAATTTTTTTGTATGGACCCATTTTTTATTGACATTTTTATCGCCAATAAATTGAATTTGGTTCACGTGTAAAATGTCACTTAAAATGCACTTTCCGTTCCAAAATTTTTTTATGTAAATCAATTTCTTGCACTTTTAAAAACGGCACATTTTTTACTACCAATTGTTATCAGATATCATTATAATGGGACACAATTATCCACAATAAACGCAAATTTTAACGGAGCGTGTGAGCGTGTAACTATGCGTGTTGATACTCAACATGGTATATATACATGACAAGTTTATGGCTCTTAGTAAAGCCAAGCCACTAAGGGACTTTATTGTACTAGTACAATACAGTACCACTTGGTGCCCGCTAAACTGTGTAATTGACTGTCTGTTACGAAGCAGTCAATCGTAATAGTATATTATATAACTAGTGTTGAAAGTGATACAGACATATCAAACGGGAAGGTATTTAGCACGAGGCGTAATCCGTGTGGGGATATTCTCCGAGTATAAGAAAACCAGTTTCACACGATTAATATACAATTTTCCCAACGGTCATAAAGAATTATCAAATATAGTTATATTATAGATTTATTTTTAATATTTTGTATAGATATATCACCATTGTGTTATTTTAATACTAAAGTTGAAAAATGTTAAACAAATTTCAAGGCGGATTCCAACAGAAGTGTTTATATTAAAACAAAAAAAAAAACAAGGCCCATTTTAACTTACCTTGTTTATAGAGGTAATAGACTTTTTATTAGGTCTTTGCCTTGAAAACTAGCATTTAAAAAAATAAAAAATACACTTTTTCTCCTATTTGCCCACGCTCATCCCACTATCTATGAATCTATATAAAGTGAATAAATTTCATTTCCGATTATTTAACTCCTTGCATCCTTTCAATAAAAGTATACCTAAGTACAGATACGTACAAGATACTAAAAAATCAACAAAACTAAACAATAACACTCATAACTTATAACCTCCATAATTGTAGATAGATACAGGTGAAATAAAATATCGATAGCGTCTTAATTATAAAAGTCCTATATTCGATTTGTGTTAAATATTGCTCACATTATTACTAAAATAAATTTATTTACATAAAGCACATTCACTTGTCCCATATCCTTACGTCGTATGGATATGCTATACTAGATAAAATAATTGTAACAATCGAACTTATAAATCGGTATTCTATTTCTGTTCTAGCTAAACCCTTTTTACTGTGGTTTAACTCAGATGACATGATTAGTGGGTTGGTTGCCTGACCTATTTTCCTTTTTTTGTCATAAAAACTCCTAATATTTCCCAAAATTACCGAAAAATAAGTTTTTTTTTATTTGCAGTAATGCCCTAGTGTACTTTGCCCCGCCCAGCACTAGAATTCGCTCCAAGGGTTCCGTAAGTTTATTATTTTTAAAATAGTTTTCCTGTCGAATGCGTCAGCCATCAGCTGTTTTTTCTTTCAACACACGTGTTGAAAAAAATATTTCATCACGCATGTGATATAAAGTAATTTTTAGCCAAGTTAACGATGCTTTTTTTTCTCATTTTCATAGCTGGTCGTAGGAAAAACGATTTATTATCTCATGCTGAAATAAACTTTCAATAAGTTTTAATGTTATTCGAATGGTCGTCGTCACCTTCAAAATATGCAAACCTCCACTTTACAGACTTTTACGTCAAGTTTACGTTTTCTCACACGGTATAAGAGAAGCTGGTGTCTATCAGTGCGCCCACTTGATTTAATAGAGAAGGAATGGCGAGCAATTAAAGTTTTGTTTCAGTTGAGCGGTCACCACCGAGCCGAAGAACCCGGAAAATATTGTTTTGATCTTCTTTTTCGTGATGGGGCGATACTGTCTTTTAACCAGCAGAGTCGGGGAAAAATTATTTCTCTTTGAGAAAGATAAATTAACATTTTTTACTAATGAAATCCATCGTTTTAGAATTATTAATTTATTACTTATAAATAAACAGAGTAGTAACACAGTTGCGACATTGCCGTATCAAGAAGGCATATTATTTCAACCACGACCGATCAAAGACAGACATCGCATTCTCATCACAACAAGCCGACAAGATCTAAAATGCTAACGTCCACCAGGTTCCTCGAGGGTTCATGAGTAAAACAACGTGGAAATATTAGCCAAAGTTTGGCGCTAGATTAAGGCTTTGAGCTTCTTCCGATTAACATTAAAAATCACAATGGAGTGCCTCAACGACGTAAAATACCTGGCGGCCAGAAACAACAGGGTTGAACTCCTATTTGTTCCTGGTCATTCAGGGATAAAAGGCAACGAAAAAGATCTGCTCAAAATTTCAGGGGCCCAGAACCCGCCCTTGGAATATCAAAAAAGGCAACCAAAACAACATTAGACAGATGGGCGCAAAAACAACATCTATCTCGATGGAACGGTAGGTACACCTGGCCAGGCACACGAACGGGCCGTTATCGATGGGCCCTCGAAGAAGCTATCAGCTGGAATGCTGCTCTTGACGCGCACACAGCCAATACAAGTGACCGGCCTACTAACATGCCATTGTCACTTAAGAAAACACCTTCAACGAAAGGAAGTCTATAATGGACCCATTGAATGCAGACTTTGCGGTGAAGAGGACGAAACCGCCTCTCATATCATATACAGCTGCCAAGGGCTAAACCGTAAAATATTCAAAATCTTCGGAAACATTTAACGCGGCGATAACCTCCCCCATGACAAACTTGGAAGAAAACTACTAGACCTCGTAGAAGGAACAAACCTTTTCTAACAAGACTGGGGCGCACAAGAAGCCAGTATTGGTTTTTGTTTTTTTTTTCAATAAAATAAAACACTTTGATTTATTGCAAATATTTAAAATTAAAAATAAACATAACCAAAGCAAAAAAATTAGTTTAAAGTAAATCGCTCTTCATTAGTTTCTATGTTAATATGTTAATACAATTTGTTTTAACTATAAGTATTAGAGAAGATGTTACTGATAAGCCATGATATGGCGAATAGCGTCTAACGGTGAATTTGACGAAATCAGTGAAAAATCCTTTTCTGTCTTCACGGTTTCGATACCCCAACCGATTAACAACGCTGCATAGCCCAGCGGCGGCTCGTGCCGTAGGGCAACAGTATCATGGCCCTACCTATTACCATATGCATCAAACTATTTATTTATACTCATAATTATTATTTTGTCTTCCGACGCTTAATTTTTTTGTGAACAATTTAAAATTTTAGACGTTGATGTCTTACGGCTAACGGTGCAAAAATTTTCTGATGCCACGAAAACTCCCTGGCACTTCGCCGTGCAGAACAATTTTCATATGCCGAGGCCTGGTCAGTAGGCCTACTGTAACTAGCCAGGCTGTCGCATAAAATACAGATAGAGATAAATATCTCTCTCTCTCTCTTACTGGTGCAACACGGTTTTTCCCTCTAAGGGGTGGTTTTAAAATAAAATAGTAAGATAACAGAAAAATTTTCGAGTGAGGATCGAACCAAGGCTATAGCTCGTGTCACAAAAAAAAGTATGCCCGGCGGGTGTGAATCCGTCTGCGCCACCAACTCTGAGCTATTGAGCTGGAGATATACTGCAGTTCTTATTGCAGCTTGTTTCGATCCTTTCACAAATTATAAGTATTTACGCCCTGGAAGGTCAATGAAGATTGAGCAAAATAAAACAATAGTTAATTGAAGGTGACTAAAGTTGAGTTTATTATTATTATTTTAACATTACGTTATTGCCGTTGATGTGCGATATTTTGCATAAGAATACAAATTGTATATAATTTTAATTTTATGAATATAAATTAAAACATGAAATTATTTGCTTGAAATAATGCGGCAGTTAAAGAAAATTTTATTAGCCAAAAGGGTAAGCGGGTGCGATATGACGATCGCACAAGAGACCTGATAAAATGATAGTTACATAACTTAGTGTAATCTCACTTTAATGCATAGTATGACCCAAAGAAAATTTATAAATAAATACCATAAACATCAATAAAATAAGCCCTTTCAGCATGTATACAAAAATTTGTCCTGCCAGAAAATAATCGTAATAAAAATGTAACCAATAACTTGTTCGAACACTGGTGATCACCGGGTTTTACATGATACCTTTAATTTCATATTCAACGCACTTAAATCAAATAACCAAAATAATTAACCAGTCAATAAATTTAGAAATATTCAGTTCGGTGAACAATTAAAAATGGTAACAAATCTAGTCGGCAGCTTGTCAGGCCAAGCATTCACCATAAAACGTTATCAATACACGATAGCAGCTATAGCACGGGTAGGAAAACCGGTAAATATACGTTAAAACGCCATGGTGGATACCAGGCCTAAGCTAGGCAACTTTATCATGAAAATAAATTAAAACCAGAAAGTAAATTCATAAATCTTAGCTTGATAGGGTTTTGTTCCATCAAATGATTCTCCTTCAGCCGTGAAGGTGTAGTTGGTGTTCAGGAAGAACTAGCCAATATGAGAACAACTGCTGGTACTCTAGCAATCCAGAACGACTCTAGCAAGCCAGAAGGACTCTAGCAATGTAGAGGGTAGGAAGAACCCTAGAAATCCCAAAGCGGACATTAAAATAAAATAAATAAAAGCCAAACCCCTTAATGAATTTAGACTTTATGCATTACGTACTACAATCCATAATGGATGACCCCCCAACAAGAAGAAAATCAAAATTAACCCCCCCATTACATTATGCACTAAAGCGTTTCGAAATATGAAAGCAAGTTAAAGTCTAATCGTATACTATAAAGAAATTAAAAATAAAAGCTCCTTTTATCAAAGGCCAAGGGACTGGCCTTGAATTCAACCCCTATATTATATTCACGTACAAAATTCTCACAATCATACGGCTAATAAAGCTTTCTGCTTTACTACAAAAATCTAGCGCTAAAAATTAATAACATTTAATTTCAGTTCACTTAGACGACAAAAATATATATACAAAATTTCACACTCGAGGCCAAAACATAGAAAGTAGTAACAAAAGTAACAAAGTTCAGCCATAAAAGAAAAATCAATTAGCCTAGACCTATCTAATGCTAATTAAAAGAAAGCCCCCTCCCATAAAATTTACTGAAAGAGGCTTCATCCCTAAACAAGGTCAATTCCTTTTTTTTTTTCATACGCAAAACATTAAGTTCTCCCCCCAATAAGCTACTCAAAAACCCCTTTTTATTTTATTCTTAAGAATGAGAATCAAAAGTACCTCGATGTTGTAGAAAAATACATTAAAATCACAGTTAAATGACCGACAGTTTAGTTAATGTTAAAAGACAGTAAAAGTATAATTACCTCTGAGCTAGAGGGTATCTTCGGTGAATTTTTTTCTAGAAACTGAGGCTCATGGACGATGTGTAACTTTCTTTCCTTGTCGGGAGAATGGATGGCCAAGATTTAGACTGAAATGAAAGAGAGCAAGGAAAAATTCCTAATACGTCCCCCTCAAACACATGGCGTCGTTTAACTTACCATTGAGCATTTAAAATCCAAACACTTGGGTCGTAGTGTAACGAAACGAAAAGGAAAATGAATCAGAAATTAACGAAAACGCATTGCACTACTTTTGTTCTTAAAGTTCCACTAAATTGCTTATAAGCAACTGTCTTTAACGAACCAAACTGTGATTGGTCGAGAATGACTGCCATCCGTCATGTCATGATTGTCAAAATAAACTTTTGAAAATAAAAAGCCAGAAGAAAAAAGAAAAATTCCAGTCTTAACCAACAGTTAAAGGTAATAATCTACTAACTCACAAATATTACGCCAAACAAACCATTATTTGTAGAAATCAGTGACGAAATCCGTAATCAAGGAAGAGGTTAGAACACCGGTAAGGTGAGATAAACAAGGCAGACTAACCCGAAAAGAAACCCCAAATAAAGTCTAAATAACAACAGAAAGACTCCTCTGTATTTTGACGTCGAAACAGGAATGAACTGCTATCTCAAAACAGGTAGGAATCTAGTAAACATAACCAACTTACAGCTGTGTATCAGGGTAAATAAACGTTATTTTGAAAGTTTTTAGGCCTGATCTGGTACAACCTATGGCCCTTAGCCTTTATGTCAGTGTAAATTAAAATGACACTTCTGTGTAAATGCCAAGGAAACACAATAAAACCCCTCAAATATCCACAGATAAGCTTTAAGCCAAACGATGATTCACAGACTGATATAGGTAGCCCCATAAGGTAAGGATAAACAAGCTTTCATTACGTAACATTAGCAAGCAACAGGTTGCCTCTAAATTTTTGAGATAACAACATAAATCAGATAAACTTCAAAATATCTCCAAAAAGTTACTCGTAAACTGTTTAGTTTTAATTTCAAAATTACAACAGACCTCTGCACTTAGATATCTGCTACAATTAAGGTATTTAAAAGGGAGAAAGCAAATTATAGGTTAGAATATTAAAGAATTTTCGTAAAATGTGAGAAAACTAAAGGTAGTGTGTGGCAAAATTCGTAGTGACAAAAACTAACTGTTACACTGGCTCATAAAGATTTTGTGTCTTGGCAAGGTCCTTAAAAAATAAGGCCGCGATTGGTGGATTCTTACGAGCTTTATTTTTTTTTAGCCGACTAGTTCTAATTGGATTAGTCCTTTGGCTTTGCTACCGCTATTAGATACCAGAGGGCTGCTATTTTTATTACAGGTGTCCTTGTTGAAATACATATCAAAACATATATTTATTAGTTATTTTTGTAGGTTGTATGTTAGGTTAGGTCGGTGTCCGGGATTGATGATCAGTTTATTTTTTATTGGTTTGTACCAGTTCCCTCTGAGATTTAAGGAGGAGTGCGTGAAACAGAATACATGCCTGTTCATTAAAAAAATAAATGATATTTTGACGCTTAACTCGTGGAGAAAAGATACAAACCAAACTGTATAGTCGAGAAGCAAACCAAAATGGCAGTTGTATTTTAAAATTATTGTTACAGAAAAAAAATAGGTTTATTTTGCCAAGTCACATATTTTTAAAAATTATAAATAATTACTATGTTTTTACTTCAAAGTACCGAAAAGGTAACTTGTATCTCTTTATGGGCACTTTTTCTTATCAATGTCGGTACTTTTTGGACTTTTAGAAATGGTGATAAAGGGGCTCATATCCGAACAGGCAATGTATAATGTATCTTATTGAGTTTTAATATAAATCTTTTGTATCGTTTTTAACCAGGATTTAAAAACATTTACCCATATAAATTATGTATTTACAGACATTCAAATTATATCATAAAATACCTACCTACTTTTCTGTAATTTATATAAGTATTTACTTGTTATTTCAAAAGCTAAAACATAAATATTTTGACCGGCCTTTATATAGTTGGACTTGCATCCAGCATCCAGGAACTCAACAATATGACATTTTCACTATAAAACTTCAAAAACTAAACAAGGAATTTATTGTTCAATAAAATAGACAAGGGGGATGCACTTATTATTTAATATGTATAAAGGAAAATCCGTGCAAATGAGAAACCAACGTCGAATAAATCCAGCTGATTTCGTAAGGTCACGCGCCATATAATTTATGAATACGAGACGAGACGGGGCGAGACGAGACGAGACGAGACGAGACTAGACGAGACG
The DNA here is from genome assembly GCA_963969555.1 of Polydrusus pterygomalis. Taxonomy (NCBI): domain Eukaryota; kingdom Metazoa; phylum Arthropoda; class Insecta; order Coleoptera; family Curculionidae; genus Polydrusus; species Polydrusus pterygomalis. The sequence goes on along the minus strand of OZ018380.1, from coordinate 53,993,421 downwards.
AGACGAGACGAGACGAGACGAGACGAGACGAGACGAGACGAGACGAGACGAGACGAGACGAGACGAGACGAGACGAGACGAGACGAGACGAGACGAGACGAGACGAGACGAGACGAGACGAGACGAGACGAGACGAGACGAGACGAGACGAGACGAGACGAGACGAGACGAGACGAGACGAGACGAGACGAGACGAGACGAGACGAGACGAGACGAGACGAGACGAGACGAGACGAGACGAGACGAGACGAGACGAGACGAGACGAGACGAGACGAGACGAGACGAGACGAGACGAGACGAGACGAGACGAGACGAGACGAGACGAGACGAGACGAGACGAGACGAGACGAGACGAGACGAGACGAGACGAGACGAGACGAGACGAGACGAGACGAGACGAGACGAACCAGCCGACAGTGCTATGATAAAATGATAATATTTCAGTCACTTGAAAATATACTGGGATTAGTGTTGATTGTATCTTCTCGATAACTTTTCTGATTATGGCAATTATTTTAAACGTACTAAGATTTCATAAAATATTATAATACTCCCTAGTTTTATAACATTAATATAGCACTAAGACATTTAAGTTTTATTTAAAAATAATAACTTCAGTAGACGTTTAAACATTTATTGAAGTAAAAACAAACCGATGTCAACGTGTTGTCATAATTTGACAAGCGAACAAACCCGAACAAACCTAACCGCAAATATTTAGTTAAACTCCGTGCCGCTGACTTTAAGACGCCACCTCATCCCTCGGAGACGCTTTTCCACCCGGATCCTTTAAATGGCCTTTATGAACGGGCTAGTCTATGCTGTCTCATTCACTTCTTTACAATCGAGAATGGTTTGAGATAAAAAAAAATTAAACGAATCCGTCCCTGTTCTCACCTTTTTACTCCGCTATTAGCAAAAGTTAAATGCGTGTACTGGCCATAGACATTTACTTTTAGATCGGTACAGCAAGGTGCGCAAAGAAAACTTAAGTTCTATGGGTAAAAAAATACGTCTGGACGCACGGCTCGCTGATCAGATCTCTTAGCGCCCAACAGGGATTGGCATGCGCACAACCCTCTTGTTATTAGGTTTTTCTTCTTTATCCATATTATATAAATACACTTCAGAACCGCCTCGGCGTCATTTTTGTTGTTACATTTTATCTGCGGATTTCTTGCATTCTTTGCTATTAGGTACGTTCCTTTTGCTTTTATTAAACAGCATGGCAAAAAAATATTGGCTTAGCTATGTTATTTTCGCTTCGTGAACAATTCCTATGATCGTATGAGACATATAGATGGGCATACTTTACTGCGGTAAGGGAGGAGGAAAATATCTTTGCTGAGCTTGAGTTACATTTTTTAAAGAAACGCTCAACTTAGTTGTTGGCTTTGCTATTTAAAAGCAACTAAAAGGAACTATGTTATTGTGGGTTGTGGGTGTTTAATATTTCGGATATCAAGTTTTTTTGTAATTTTGTATTGTGTGGTTACGTGAATTGTGTTTGTGTTATAAACAAACATTGACTGGCACCGAAAACTTTTTTAGATTTTTGTTCCAGAAATTGTGCTTGAAAATGTTCGCGTACCCAAATTTTCGGCAAATTGTTAAATGTTACCAACTAATCTTTGACTTGAGGTTAGGTACGTCATAACATCGAAGATTGCAGTTTTGTTTGTTATTTATTTTCGATTTATTAATTGTGTAAGTTTAATTGAATTGTTCTCTTGGTTTTTGATTATTTAATAATGTAAGTTTAATTAAATTGTTCTCTTTCTTTTTCAACTAAAAATACGACGGCGAATTATTTTTAAACAAATTTTAGAAACAAAACATTAAAAACAATTTTTTAACCACAAATACTGATGTTGGCAGCCACTAAAAATACCAGAAACCTTTTTCCTTAACGTGAAAATAAATTATTAAAGGAGCAGCTTCCCCCGGGGGAAAAAAATGGGCGCCGTATGTACGTATGTCCTTTGTGGTAAGTACTATTTGCCTCATGTAAAATTTTAGTCTTATTAATAATAATAAATAATATTTTCCCATGAGTCCTCATGACTCTGGTTTAAAGGTCCTATCACTACCTGATATCAGCACCCTGAATGAGTATTTAAAAAATCTTGAAATGGGCCCTCATTTTCGGTTGTTTTAGTAGATCGTTCCACTTGTTAGGCCTATTCTGGACAGCGAAAATGAAAAATCACGACAGCGAATAACAGATCGAGTTCGTGACAATAAGACCTTGCCGGGTCCCGTAAAAAAACTGTATCAAATGGCCGATTAGAGAAGAATTTTTAAATAGCGTCTTCGTGTCTTCCTAAAGCAAAAATCTTCAAAGTAACGTTATGTTTGACTAGCATCTTCTACATGACAGTCACAAGTTTGCGCGGTTGCCAAATCGTGGGAAAAAAATCGCTTTGGTGAACATTTAAAGAGATCTTCAAGATGGGTTTCCCTCATTCCATAAGATCCACCCTTATAATAAATAATATGTATTTTGCCATAACATCCTTAGGCGATGATTCTAGAATCTGATGAAAGAATGGAAACTTAGTCTTCGGGAAAGTTTAAAATCTAATTAACGTCGTGAAAAAAAATATTTTCAAGGCTACGTATCCATGGTAGAATAAAGAGGAACAAAGGCTAGTTCAAAATGAACACAAAATCTAAAAAAAATTAGTTCAACAAATATAAACTTGTCCACTAAAGAACTCATTTAGATATTAAATCTACCCCCACAACATAATATGTGTAATTCCTAAAAAAATAAATAGTTTTGGGCTGTATCTTCAAAATCTAATTATGCTATATTGGGATGGTTACGCTCTATTGCTCAAAATATTAGTTATCGGTATTATTTTAAGGTTAATATTACCAAAAAATAATTGGATAATTAAAACGTTTCTTCTTCTTGTTCTTCTTTTTAGCCCGTATTAATTCACTTCCAGTTAGTATCTTGTTGCGTATCAGTATTGTTACTATGTAAACCGTCTCTAATAAGTTGATAAATCATATAATTAATGTTAATGTGAATTAATTAATATAAACAAACAATGATACAAGATGCTATCGACGCTTAAGTAATTACAGTACAATGGCGATAATATGAATATGCACTCTTATGAACGACTCAGTAATATGAACATAATATTTTTTGCATTGACCGCTCTGTAGTATGAACAGTGTTTAATAACGGTAATATGAACATCTTGTTAAATCTTGTTTGTTTTTATTTCGCCGCCTTAGCCGTTCTTTCTTGATTCATTGTATGTAGTATAATATGTAGCTTGTGAAAGTGAACATTAGATTAGCGTAGTGTTTATCTTCAGTGGTAAAGAGTGTTATACTTTGAATCGTACTTAATTTTATGCATTAATCAGTTCAAAATGGTTAAAGTAAAAGGAAAATCAAAATGCCTTTCTCTTTTCGAAAAAGCAAAAATCATAGAGGATGTTAATAAAAGCTGAAGCTACATGGTTTTCTTCTGTTGTGGGTTCGGAGAGAATCCGTGTGTGCAGCAGTCTGCCAGTGTATTACTTGTGAACCATAAATATTGTGAAGCGATTTAATTGTGAAGTTACTTTACCATTATATATTATATGTAGATGTTATTTCTTTATGTAATAATTTTTGGACGTAAGTATTGAAGTAAACACAGAATCACTTAATCCATGGATTTATTCAGGAATATCGAATAGGAAGCAAAATAAACAATGCTACACAAGATCCTTTAGATTTGCAATAACTTATTTATTACTGTGGCTCACAACAGACATTTTTGCCGGTTGGTCAATCAATCGATTTTTGGATAATAGGGAGACCATTGACCCTGCGCTTCTAGACTTCGAGAGTTCCGAGTGACTGGAGAGAAGCTGGACTTCGGCGATTATCGATTAAAGCTTTCTGCGCCCGAAATTTTAACTTTCAACTGCCCATCTAAATTGAACTGAAAATTTCTGGTCTGAAGCTTTACCATCTTTATCTTTCAGTAGGTACCGAGAATAACATCTAAGTGTGGTTCTTAATATACATTAACATGCATTTCTGAAAATTTAACTTGTTTTTTTTTTTAAAGAATATACCTCAAAAAGCTTTTAGTGTGATATTTTGTGGAAGTAGGTACAACTTCATAGAGTCTGAACTGTTCTGATTTCAATCTATTTCTTCTATTCATATTCCAGATTTCAACAAAATCTATATCTATCTATAAAATATTTCACTAAGTCTTATGGGCTAATTTAAAAAACTTCTTTTTAGAAGTGTTACTTTACTTTCCCTTCCATTTAGTTGGTATGTTCCATTAACGATACCTTCTACCATTTTCTATTCTGCAACACCATCAGGAAAGCTTTTTCGGTCTCCTGATGATGAACGTTACTACGTTCGAAACATATAGATACCCTTAACTAAATATTTTATTCTAATAAACTTGTGAAGGAATACTTTGGGTTTTTCAACTCCACTTTAAACTATGAATATTTTTACAAATTAAATATATGAATATTTTTCCAAATTATTACTTCTCCAAATATACAGTGTCCCTCGATGAATTGCCTGTATAACTAATTTTTATTTTCCCGACAAAAAGTCATTATTTATAAAAAAAATTGCTTGTTAAAAAATTAAGATTTGTCATTAGAAAATTTATTTTTTTTTATATAGGGAGGTTAAAAAACTTTTAAAATATTAATTTGACATAAGAGTAACCATAACCTTAATTTTTCGTTTTTAGGGAAAAGATGTTAGTTAGAATTGAAGACTGTATAAAAAAATAATTTCCTAATCTTAATTTTTTTACAAGCAAAATTTTTTTATAAAGAATGACTTTTTGTCGAGAAATTAAAAAATGGATCCATTTGTGGTAACGGTAACCCCATTCTGGGACACCCTGTAATTTTTAAATGTTAATGTACATTTTTCTGACTCCCCTTTAAAATAAAAAGTTTTTATTTGTTTATTTTTTTATTAAACAATTTACTAAGAGTTACTTTTTCCAAACACATTTCGCAATCGTGTAAAATAATATTTAAAATTTTCAATTATTGGTAACAATTATTTTGATTTTTATTAAGGGTTAAAAGTATAGCGAATGGCGCTTACCGCGGCCGACGCCATAAAGAAGTGAAGGGTTAAAAGTTTTCTAATGCATTTTTTCTTTGAAAAGGAGTTTTTACAAATAAATAGGTTTTTTCTTTATTTTATCAATTAATCTTTTTTAAAGAAAATGCTTTAATGACTTTCAACTAATCTAACACATCAAACAATCAATCTAACTCGTACATATTTTTTCTTTTCATGTAAAAACTTCTTACTATTAGTAAGCACGTTTCATTCCCACTACAGAACTATTTCGATATTTTTCCGATGATGGTAAAAATTCGGGGCTCTGGAACAACCAAGCTATTATTTAAGTTTTACTGATATCACCGAAAACCAGCAGAGTTGGCAATATTGAGTCGCTTGTAGCCCCGCAGAACATATTGTGACTATCAAGCCTGAGATGAAGCTTTATGTTTGTTGTTCCATTGTTATTTGTCAAATTTATCATCAGATAAGCGAGTAGCGGACTACTTATCTAGAAGAATAACAAGCCGGGTTTGAAGATGGAATGACTTTAATGAAGAATATCAATATCGGCGGTTTGTGCTTATTTACTGTTTAATGAGCTAATTAAATTATAAATTAGTTATTTCTGCTACAACAGAACAAGTAGATATAAGCAACACTCTTACTCAGCTTACATTGTGATGTTTCCATCGATATTATAGTTTAAAAACTCAGCGGATCCTGCGCGTAAACTTGTTAAAATCAAATATTGGATTGTCCATGTTAAGGGAACGCTATAATGTTAAAACTTTCTTTTCAGGAGTATGCATCGCCTACTACTATGTTAGTGAAGTCAATTCAAAGGCCTCCTTAATCAAGATTTATTAGGAAATTTTAAATGGCTAACATTAATTTCATCGTGAAAAAATAAAGTTATTTGGAAATAACTCGAAAACGAACAAAGATGTCATAACACGATTTTCGGCAAAATGCAGGTATTTTTATGCAATTCAAAAATATTAAACAAAAAGAATACCGTTCCATTCATTTTTTTAAAGAAAATTAATAAAAACTGGAAATTTTCTATACAGGGCTTTCTGTAAAACAAAATACAAATTAGCGACCATTAACACAATTAATTTTTTATTAAATTAAATTTTCGTTCGAACGAACCCATTATTATATTATAATTGCATTAAAGGTGAAAAATACAGTACTCTTAGCAATAACTTATTTACCAGCTTTACCCACCCTATATACGAAAAAAATCATTAGGACCAAACTGCCGCAAGAATGGATAGTTTTCCATTCCCGATATCAAAACAGTACCTTAATGGGGCTATTTTAAAAAATGCTTGAATGTCGTATTTTGTCCCGTCAGCTAAGCCCTTCAGCGGCAGTCGTACAACGTTAAGAATAATTTCCAGTGTTTTTTTTACCTTTAAATATTTTTTTCCTGAAAATTTATTACCAATACTTGTCTCTAAAAGGTGCAATTTTGTCGGCACGTTATTTGGGTAATATCTGACATATTACAAAAACCTCAATTTATTTAATTGCTAATTTTGGGAGAATTGTGTAGTGAAAGAACCATGACATAATAATGTTTAAATAAATCTTATATATAGTCAGATCTGGTCTTAACGTGCGGGTCCAAAGGTCACTGATCATATGCGTCAAATCAGACAACACAGAGGCTATCAAAATGTTGTGAGATTATTTACAAATATACCGAAGGAAGGAAAAATAGTTTCATTATTTTAGCTATCGCGAAGATAGCCACATATACCTAATATTATTAGTTTTGTAAAAATTATGTACAGGGGAGTTGAAAAAGTTACAAAAAAAATATATAATCGTTAATTATATACCTACTGTACCCTTTAATTAAAAACGACAATAATAAGCAGTCCAATTTATTTTAACAATTTTACTACTAAAACCTAAAAATACAATGGCATTTAGTCTGATAAACTATTTCGATAATGAAAGAAAAAGTGAAAATTCGCAAACCAATATGCAGGAAACCGTAATGAAAACACTGGGAATTAGTTTAAGGACTATGCAGAATAATGTGCATGAAAAAAAAAGCATAATATAATAGCCAAGAATACTAAAAAATGTAAACGAAAAACACCGTTTATAATTATAGCCTAAAAACTCTCATCGTCACTTATAAAATCTGAAAAGTCCTCGTCGTCTTTGAATGGAGCAATTATCATTGGCGCTACTTCGACATCTAGTACTTGTTCTCGATCCCACCAATCCCTTATTAATATTTCTGTATATTCCACCGATTTCTTCCAGTACTCTTGTGTAATATGATCTAACGAATCTTGCCAAACTATTTGTACTTGGTCGGATTTAAGACCATCACCTACATGTTTTTCATAATAAGACTTTGCACCAGCCCATATTAATTCTATTGCGTTCCACTGGCAATAATATGGCGGCAGTCGTAGAACCTCATGACCATATTCACGCAGTATTTCATCTACCGCGTATATTTTGGGTTTTTTAAGAGACTTTGCTATTGATAGGAGTTCCGATTTAAGCATATTTGGTAAAGGATTTTGGTTGTGTTTTTCCAGCCACTCATAAATATCACTTTTTCTCCAAGATGAAGTAGGCTGTTTATTTAAAATTCTTGAATGATATGATGCATTATCTAATACAATTAAAGACGGAGCATCCAAATTTGGTATCAGTTGACCTTTTAACCATTTTTCAAACATTTCGCAATTCATATTATCATGATAGTCAGCACTTTTTGATGTTGAAGACAAAATTAAACTCGCACCTGCAACATATCCTGTTGCAGAACCGGCATGCAAAATAATAAAACCTTTTCCCGTACCGCACCCCTTTTATTTTAACACTTTTTACAGACTCATCTTGCCAAGATTTTGAACCACTTCCATTCGAAAATATCCACGTTTCGTCTAAAAATACCACTTTTCTAAATTTCGATTTGTAATTGTCCGTATATTTTTTTTTTAACTGAACACGCTGACTCACTATCTGTGGCTGCTCACATAAAAATCTTCGGTTACAGTCTTTTTTATAGCGAAAAGCTAAATTTTTTATTAATTTTGATAACGCTTCAAGTCCAATTTCCAAAACACCCCGAATGTTTAATGTTTTTTGTAAAACTGGAAGAGTTACATTGGTTTTTGATTTGTATAAATCGTAAATCACATTTCGAACTCCCATTTTAATATTTTCGCTTAAATCCTCAGTCTTTGGCTTTCTTCGTTTACACTTTTTAGTATTCTTGGGTATTATATTATGTTTTGTTTCATGCACAATTTTCTGCACAGTCCTTAAACTAATTCCCAGTGCTTTGGCTACTGTTTCCTGAATATTGGTTGACGAATTTAGACTTTTTCTTTTATTTTCAAAATAGTTTATTAGATTAAGTACCATTTTTTTTTGATGCAAAAACCCAGAAAATTGTTTCATTTTGTCACAAACTGTCAAAGTCACAAAACTGGCATATTTAAAATAAAACGTAGCTGGTGCTATTATAAGCTTTTTTAGAATCGCTGGAAAGTAAATACATATCCTTTTTTTTTCATGTCAAAATGGAATAAGTCTATCTCATTTATCTTACGTATTTTATTTAGAGGGTAAAATCAAACGCAAGTAAAGAAAACAAAAACTGAGAGTATGTCTTTCTTGAATCGCATGACCCGCACGATAAGATCAGATCCGACTATACCCGATATTTTTCGCTATACAATAATTATCCTAAAATAATCTATAAAATTCCTGGATATTAATTTTATATCTTAATTATTACCTATAAAATTGATTTTAATTAAAATTTGTGTAAAAGTTTAAAAAAATCTAAAAGGGTTCTTTAGGTTGGCAAGGGTGTTGATACTCCCACCTTAAATTAAAATAAATATCACTAAAAACTAACTGGTGTCAAATCAGATCTGAGCTAGGGGTATGCAAAGATACTGTTAATGGGGTGACCAGAGAACAACTACTGCACCTCATTTTATGTTCAACGGGTACAAGATCTTTTACCCCATGATTTTGAACCACGCCTAGCTCTCTGCCGGCTTATCCAAGAACACAAAAATTCAAGCAGTAACTTAACAGGAAGAATTTTATTTACAGATGAAGCCTGTTTCGCGGTGAGTGGCATAACTAATTTGCACAATGAACATGCCTATGCTAAAGAAAATCCTCATGCGACTAAAGTAACCCATTATCAGCATGATTTAGGATCAATGTGGGGGATGGAATCATAGAAACTTTCATAATTATTGGTAATGTCATTTTACCATTTCCCTGATATCACTCGGATGGATTACTTTTATAGGGAACCTTAAAAACCCTTATGTATTCTAGGTCAGTAGACAGAAGATGAATAATTAATGGTACCTATTCAAACTGGAATTGACACTTTGAGAAATGATGACGAAATACTCTAAAGAGTTCAATTCAATTGTCTAAAATGTATTAATCTTTGTACACACGAAAATTGGGGTCATTTTGAACATTTATTGCCTTTTTTCAAATGAAATAAAATTTTTGTTGTTGATAAATCTCTCATTGACTGGTTTTACTGAGAAGAAAATTAAGAATTATATAATTGCTTTGTTTTAGTTTTTAGTGACAGTTATTTTAATTAAACGCTTTTGCTTGAAATTGTGTTCAATTATTACAATAATTTAGACTTGTTCATAAGACGTTCGGGTAAACGAAGTGAATTTTTTAAATCCAGATATCTTAAAAACGGCTGCTCAATTACCACATACACTTTTCTAGGTAAAAGACGTTGGAGAATAAGAATGTTTATATAAATGTGCGCAAGTTCCGCAGGTGGCTTCTTCTAAATTTTATAATAAAAATGAGAATAGATTTTAATTTTTCGCCTAACTAAACCTCCTCTCGAATATTATGACAAAATATCAATTATAAAAAAAATATTTATAAAAAACTAAAACTAAATTGAGCTTTTGCCTATCTATCGCCGAAATCATCCACTTAAAAATTTCACGGCATATAAAAAAAGCATTAATTTTAAAATTATTTGATTATTTTCAAAGAGAAAGTGATGCCGGACTATTTTATCCTTTAACGCAGCTTACGAGGTAAGTAGATATAATAAAGCAGGAATTGTGAAAATATAAATAATACACATGAAAAATATATGGCAATCCAACGAATTAAGGCAAAGGGGATAGACAAGGATGTAGATTTTAAAGATCGCAATAATGTAGCTATTTTATCATCCCATGGTCGACAACTTCACGAAATTGATGAACATACCATAAGAGAGCGTATTAATGGGATGTATAGAGCGGGTGAACCTATTAACATTCGCTCAATACAACTAAACCTTAAAATCATTGATGATGTTGATGTCTAAATGACATAAATGTACTGCATCAAACAGGCATTTTTAATAATGCAATTCAATATTTGTGTTTTGTTTTAATAGGTTGGACGAACTAGCATTGCAATATGGACATCGAATTTTAAGACTTCCTCCATATCATTGCCACTTTAATTCTTTTGAAATGGTTAGGTCGGAATCTAAGAGCTATTATAATGCAAAAATAAGTTCTATAGAAAACGACACGAATAGTATCGTTTTAAAACAGATGACAGCAGAAATTTGTCATCGATCAGCTGATATTGGGAGATAGTAATATCCCCAGATTAGTACTGGACCGTAATTAGCTGTGAATTGCGTTTTTGTGCTTTTTGTTACATTTAATTAAATACGTTTTCAAAATATTTTGTCGTTATGGTGCCTTTTATTTCTACTTGCATTAAATTTTAATTGCTTTTGTGTGGCCGGTAAGTACCTACCTACAATTATTATTCATTTGACCAAAAATTTACAGGTTAACATTTTTTAATTCTTTTTCTTTAGGGATCATAATTATTAATGTGTATCTTGCTCGTTAGTTGATTTCATCGATAAGTAATAAGTTTCATTTCATCTGAACACCGTTTTTGTCGAAAAGTTAGTTTGTGAAATTTTTGATCTTAAAATGTTTGCTCGTAGGTTGGGTTTCTAATGTCTAATTTTTGCATTTTGCATTATCTAGGTAGGTATCCTTTCCTGTTTCAAGAAAAATAAGTAGAAATTATTTCTCTGACTTAGGTAGGTAGGGGAGAGTTGGACAAAGTCGGGTAGGTTGATAAAACCGGTAGTTCTGCCAAATGCCAAAACAGCTTTCAATATTATTAACCTATAAAAATCAGCTACCTATTTGATTTGGAAGAAACTATTTTTATTATTGTTATTATTATTATTATTGTTGTTTGACAATAGTAAGGTTTAAATAAACTATTTAACATTATGTTAGCCTATATAGTGGTTGTAAAAGGTAACCATATTAATATGTAATAGAATAACGAACAAATATATAATTCTATTTTCTGGGTCTACGTTGTACCTTACAAATTACTATTAGATATTACTATTATTATTGTTCGTACCTGTGGCAATAAAATAAAGTTTTTAACATTAAGTTAGCCAACATACAAGTTTAGAAATGTAACTGTATCAATAAATTGCATTTTAACGAACAAATTCCATAAAAACCACTTTTGGGTCTACGTACCTTACGTAAGTCACAAACTGTTAAAGTAGGGTTTTCCCTAACAGAAAAATTTAATCCCTGGTTAAATTGAAGTTTTTAACTTTATGTTAGCCCACATACAAGTTTAGGAATGTAACTGTATCATAACCAACAAATTCTATAAAAACCTTACGTAAGTCAAAAACTGTTAAATTAGGGTTTCCATTGAAAGAAAAATTAAATCCCTGGCTAAACTGAAGCTTATAACTTTATATTAGCCCACATACAAGTCTAGAAATGTAACCGTATCATATGCCAACAAATTCTATAAAAACCATATTTGGGTCTACGTACATTACGTAAGTCATTTATGGGGATTTCCTTAAAAGTAAATGTAATATCTGACTGAATTCAATTAGTTTATGTTGAACTATAGGTATTATATTTTACCTATAGGTATAATCTAAACAAATTAAACACAAAAAAATCTGTTGTAAATATGAGTGACATAATCCTATTTAAAGTTGCGTTTCAGTTAATTCAGAATTTTCAAGGTTTGGATAATTATATAATACTTATTATATATTTTTTAAATCTATTTTGACACTTTATCTTTTAACCATATAAAAACTCATGTTTATTATTACTTACTTACCTTAAATTATAATATTTATAAAACAAAACTTTCAAAAGAAATTATTATTATTATTTGGCATTATTTAAGCGGTAGAACCGATGAGACTATTGCATCAATTGTTTTAGAAGGTATCACATGTATCACATGTATATATGAATAGTATAATAATTTTTAGTTTTTAAAGTCCAGTCCTGGAATTCATGCCAACTTATAAAAATTTATTAGACCAAAATTGACAGAGTGTCACGTGACTTTGCCTCCATCTTGCGAGAGTATTAAAAATTTTTACTATATGCATTCTGTAACAAATGACGTAGTTTTGGGTCTGTGGAATGAAGCCATAGAAAAGGTAACAGTGGAAGAATAGAAAAATTTCTATTATTATTAACACACACTAATAAAATTATAAATGATGTGTGGGAACGCGAAAGATTTATTAATGAATCAGATATTCTTCTCCTTTTTATTAACTTGGACGAATTTGATGTTGATGATCTTGCGGAGATGATTTTTTTAATTATTAAAAAACTGTATTTTGTTATGTTGTAATTTTTTATTATATTTTCTTCTATATGATTTTATAAATAAGATGAAAATAATTGAAACGAAATGTATAGACTGATGCACTAGACAAAAAATATATGATTCAATTTGAAATTGTATATATGAGTATTTCTTTTTCAGTAAATTTAAATCAATTAAAAATTTCATACTGATTTTCAATAACAAAATGTTTCATCCCATGATACCTTTTACCCTAAATAAACTAGATACTTCTTTCTGACTTTATTGACAGTATTAAAATAATTAGACATTTGAAATATTGCGCTTGCATTTTACTTGTTCACACGTATCCGTCTTTATATAGATCAAGCCTAAGAAAAATCGGAATCTTTACCACCGGTAAGTCAAACTGACCGAATTAATTTACGACGTACCGCATATGAGGAGAATATGACGTTACGGTCAGCGGTCATTGAATAGACATTAGCTTCGTTCAAACAAGCAAATTAACAACCAATTTCAAGTTTTTTGTGGTTTTTAACTGGTTGGAAATTACATGCTCTGCGAACACGTTTCCCAACCCCAAGCGGATAAGTTTTTTTTTCTGTGAGGATAACTGACAGATAACAGAAATTTAACCTAGTAAATTATTTGCAACACCGATTAGAAAAAGGCATTTGTTATACCGTGCGAGCAAAAATTATTTGCATCAAAGAGGGCTTGGATTAAAAAACGTAGGGCTTGGTTTAGATCACAATAATATGGGGACGATATATCTAAACAAATCTAGGTTAAAATTTTGTCAAATTCATATTATGATCTGATATGCCAAACTAATGAGTAATAAAGTAAGTAGACAAATACAAATTTATTTTTGTTGTTTACAAAACTAACAAAGTAAGAATATACAGAAAGAAAAAGAAAAATAATTACAAAGTTGCTGAAATTGGCCACCGCCATGCTCCAAGCATAAATTCACACGTCTCTTCATATTTTCGAAAGGGTTGACCAGCATTTTGACCGTATTTTGCATTATTTCACGAACGCTTGCAACAAGTTCTTCTGTTCTTACAGATGATCTTTATGCTCCTTTTTTGTGTTGTATTGAACCTGTTTCCCTAGACACAACCACGGTTATTTTCAGGCAATGATAAAAAATCCCCAGCAATAAAAGCCACGTTAGCAAAATGTTCGTAAAAATCGTCCATGCACAAACCCGAATTGTATTGCCACTCACATTTACTCTAACCCCGTTTCGAAAATACGCTTCAACTATGAATGTTTTGTGCTGTTCCGTAAAGTGAATTGTTCAAGAAATTGGAAAAATTAGCGATGAATCAAATTACTTGTAACGACTGTCAAAGATGACGGAATAACTGATTGATTGTTAATTCAGGTAGTTACTGACACCCAACAGGTATTAAGCTCTACGGCTAAGCATTACGCCCTTGGATGCAAGGCCCTCTTTGAAGCAAATAATTTATTCTCGCACGGTATGATAAACAATACAATCTGTTAAACTGAAGTTGGAGAAGGTAGGTTTAACTTTATTTCTTAAGTGATAGGGGACGTCCGGCAACAGTGGCCATGCGGGAACAGTGATCACCCATAACAAACTTTTTCTAGGCAGGCTGTGAGCTGTGCAATATCTGTCGTATGCGGTCCTCACAGACCGATCTTTGTATTTCTAGCAATATCTGCTACATTTCTTGCAATTTGTTCCTGGGACATTGCGACTGCGTGTGCGTGAAACAAAAACTTACGTTTTCATCTATTTTAAACTGATTTTATTCGCAGTTAGTAGTGCTTTTTAAGTTTGGATTAATTCGTTTATGAAATTTCATGATCTACTTTTGGTACAGAATACCGCAGAAAGGTAAGATATTTGATGATTTTTTTTTATGTTAAATTTCAATAATGCACGTTTTTGTGAACAGTGGCCATATTTTTTAAGTCAATAGTGGCCACTGCTTTGATGATATGTTAATGGGTGGCCACTGTTGCCTTTCCATTGTAATGCACAACAAGTTAAATTTTTTTCATTTCAGACTAAAAAAAAATAGAGCCGTCACCCTCAAAAAGAACCGGTACTGGTTAAGTCAGTGCAGAAATGAGAACTGCGGTTTGTTTAATTTGTTTTTAGTTAACTTTGGTTATTTTGTTTTTAAATACCTACCTTTGTTAATTTTTTATATTTTTCTTGTTCAGAAATTAATGGTACTTTCAATAAATAAAGTATTTTTCGATTGTTCGTGTATTTTTTCAATATGCTTTAAATTTAAATAAACATAACAAGTAGTGGCCATTGTAGCCTACAAGGCGGGAATAGTGGCCAACTTGTAGGGTTCTAAATAACTATATTTTTGGGGGATAATATAATAGAAAATAGATATTCCACATATCAAAAATAGTCTACACAATAGTACTAAATCCTATAACGTTAAATACCTTAAACAGAGGATAAAAGGGGCCAAAAGGAAATTGGCACTTACGTAGTGTCTTCCTGCTATCACTTAGCTTTTAGGCAGTCTATTGGAGACAAAAAGTAATTTTAGGCAGTCTATTGGAGACAAAATAATTTTAGGCAGTCTATTGGAGACAAAATAATTTTAGGCAGTCTATTGGAGACAAAAAGTAATTTTAAGCAGCAAATACCTTTTTGTAGGCCTATTACTGGCAAAAGGGAGTTATAGATAGTTTATTTAATTTAACATTTGAAATTCATTATTCTAATCAAAATGAGTAAGTCACAAGTGGTACTAGCGGTACAACCGGCACAAGTCCCACTAGCTGTCAATTGGGATCTTTTTAAATCAAAAATCGAAAATATAAAACCCTTTGATGGCAATAGTAATCATTTAAATACATTTTTAAAAAGATGCGACGACCTAGTAACCAAATATAAAACGTTTAACGATGACGATTTAAATGCGCATGTACTTGAGTGCATAAATGAAAGACTGACAGGTAGAGCGGAAAACATGATTGCAAATCGAATGGAATTAGACGACTGGGAAAAGTTACTCGCAGCGTTAACCCAGGCTTTTTCTGATAGGAGAGATTTAAATTGCTTAGTTCAAGAACTGACCCGTACTAAACCCCTTAAGGGAGAACATATTCTAAATTTCGGTATTAGATTACAACTATTGCGTAGTAATGTCATTCAAAGAATAAGCAATAATAACCAATTAGGCGAACCCGAAAAATTATGTCATATTAAGTATCATTAAATACATTTATTGCAGGGTGCACCGGCATATTAAAAAATAACATGCTCATAAAAAAAACAGCAACCCTTGAAGATGCTTATGTAAGTGAATTTGAAAATTTTAAAAAACTATATGATAGCTTCGGCGAAATGCAAAAAATGCAAAAAACCCACAATTGGCCCATGCAAAAACCAAAACAGTTTCAAAATTTTCAGAATCAAAATCAAATGTAAACTAATTTCCCCGTATTACCGAATAATACACCGAATATGAATGCGCAAAACCATTTTCAGAGACCTTATTTCCCGAGTCAACCTATAAATATACAACCCCGGTATTTACCCCCGCGAAATTAACCCACTAATAGCCAAGTTTTTGGGAAACCACAAAATGTTTTTTGACCTAACCAAATTCCACCCAAAAATTTGCCTTGCCCAGAACCAATGTCAACGACCTCTAGAAATCCGACGGTAAATACAAATCGCTAAAATTCATATAATAATCAACAGAATTATTTTCGAAATCAATACCCAGATCAAAAACCAAACTTTACCATTCAAGAACTTTATTTTAGTGAAGAAGGAAATTACTATCTACAGGGTGAAAACACATACGATAACAATCTCGATATGTATGGTAGTTATGCTGCTAACTACCAAGACTATCAAACCACCCCTGAACAAACATTATTTGACCAAAGTTACGACGACACCCCATACATAGGGTACAACCAATACCCCATTTACGAAAATGAACAAACTATTACACACGAACGACCATCTGTCCGAAATGAAATTTCAGAGAAAAATAACAAATTGCATAACCAAAATTTTCACGAAACGGGGCCAACAAAAGAACATATGACCGAAATCAATAGTATATTCTCTAACGGCTCACTCCCATATTATGTTAAAATCAAAAAAAAAAATTAAAGCTTTTAATCGACACCGGTAGCCTACGGTCTATTTTAAAGCCATCGGTTGCGAAACGCTTTTATGCTAATTGTATCTATCACTTTAACAATACGATAAAAACCGCCCTAGGAAGTCAATCAACACAATTCGAGGCATCAATACCGGCTCTCGCAGAATTCGGTACAAATTATAAAATAAATTTCATTATTTTCGACTTCGACGACTACTTCGACGGAATATGACCTAATTAATATGCAACTCAATATTGACCTATGTAATAAGAGACTGATTGGACCCAAACTTAATATACCATTTCTTTATCGCCAAACACACAAATCATGTTTTTCATTTTCGGTAAATCCAAATGAAAAAATAGTAAAAAACCTTCCTGTCAACGTAGTAGAAAGAAACAATTTGACAAAACTCGGTAAAATCGACACACTCTTTCTACCACAAATATTAAACCATGCAAAAAACGCATACGCCTTGTCTAGATATCCGACAGACAACGACCTTAACGCCTTAGAAACAATGTCGACAGACAATGACCCCGGTAACATAGACAACATGATAAGCGAATACCTACAAAACCAAGATGATATCCCGCAATTAGACGAATCGCGTATAAATGAAATTTTTGAGACACACAAACCCGAACAAACAGATACGAACATACCAAAAATCAATATAGTATCCGACATGCAAATTCGACCCCCTGAAAAAAACAAGCAAGACGATAATGAAACAGTGCATATGTCACTAGAACACCCGATAATAAATATACCTATATCCGAACGATGTTTAAATGTTTATAAAAATCAAATCGTCATCACTGCTGATGATATAGACAAAATACAATGTAAATTTAATAAAATCTTTGAAAACACACGCCTATGCGTCACAATATCAAAACGAGACCCACGCGAACATATAATAAAAATTTTAAAAGAATTTGTTGATCCCAAACAAACGTTTGCTATATATCTTTGGGACCCAGGAATAGCCAAAATATTCATTACTACAGTTAAAAACTTTTATCGAAATTTATCGTACAAACTAATTCAATGTTCAAAACTTTTGGAAGACGTCGAAAAACTTAAAGACCAAAAAGAAAAGCTCGAAATGTATCACACAACTAAAACGTGTCATAGAGGAATTAACGAAACCAAATTAGCCATTTCGCGAAAATATTATTGGCTAAAAATGTCAGAAGACATCGAAAATTACATAAACAACTGCGAAACATGCCTAAAAGAGGAAAATAAAAATTTTACACCCACGCAACTTATGGAACGCGTAATAATTGCATACAATAACTCAATCCATAGTGTAACCAAATATACCCCATTGAAATATTAAAAGACCTGCCGAAATTTAAAAAATTTGCGATTAAAAGTCAAACCAATAAAAAAGTACTTACACAAAAAGGCGCGTACCATAAAAACAGCGCTAGAAAACCCCGAATTAAACGACTATCAAATTTTCAGGTAAACAATGAAAAGGACAATCCTGATTTTAACCACGACACTCCAAGTACTTCAAATATATTGCAACCCCAATGACATACACCTGACCACCCTTAAAAATCCTATTCTCCCGATAGAATTAGGAAACTCAAAACTTATATATAACAAACATACATTTTTGCATTACGTAGACTTAGAACCTATTTTAATACAACTTGTAAATATAGAAAAATATTTCTTTACAATTAAAAACCACTTAAAGCACGAAAACGCGACAAATCCAATTTCTTATCACGGGTTATCAGAAAGTGCAATACTTAGAACGGAATACCTCATTCAAACAACACAAAGTAAACTCGAAAATCTCTACCCACACGTAAGGAACAAGAGAGGTCTAGTTAATATCGTAAGTAAAGCAAATAAATGGTTATTCGGCACATTAGACGCGGACGACGGAGAAAGATACGATAAAACCATTAAAATTCTCAAAACGAATCAGGAGAACATCATAGACAAACTAAATTTACAAGTTTCCTTATCAAAAAACTTTATTAATAACTATAATAAAACAATATCGATTCTCGATGCAAATCAAAAACAATTACAATATGGTCTAAGAGTATTTAAAGATGTCATCGAACGAACAATTAACGATCTAAATCATTAATAAGCTTTCAAGGACTAATTTATCAAATAAATTTAGATTGTCAAAATTTAATCACCTTTATTGACAACCTAGAGGACGCTATTATGTTTGCCAAATTAAACGCACTGCATAACGCCATAGTGCCAAGTTCAGAATTATTACAAATGCTAGATTATCTAAGAACAATCTATAATAATGAAGCAATACCAAATTTTAAGAACATATTGTCGTATTACCAATTTTTAGGAACTCAGGTTACTTTTTCAAAAGCTAAAGTGATATTTGCGATTCATGTCCCTGTGGTTGGACCAGAAAGGTTTACCTTCTACCACCTTTATCCTATTACCCAACACCATAAAATATTCGTTCCAAAATACCCTTATTTGGCACAAGCAGAAGAAAAGGTCCAATTTGAAGAAACTAGTTGCCCCCACTGGAAAAATAATACTACTGCACTGAAAATCTCCACCCCCAAGACCATTGCACCCTTCAACTACTTAAAAGCTCTCCGCTAGAAAACTGCCCTGTTCGTGAAGTCAAAATACAAGAAATAATAACTGAACAAGTTACACAGGAAGAAATACTCATCCTTCCCAGTAAAACAGAAAGACTTTTTTCGAAATGCACTACCGACCAATATCTCCAAATTAATATGCCGACGCTAGTGAAAATTCCGAAAAATTGCCAAATTCAAATCGGAGCGAAGAAATTTGTCAATGACGTAAGAATGAAACAAGGAAAACCGCTAATCTTACCCGATGTCGAAATAGGAAATTCCACCCTATCAACCACCTTCAAAACACCAAATTTAACGAAACTGAACTTTGAAGATATCTATCGATTGAAAGATATGGCCAACCAATTATCACCAATCATCCCAATCGAAGAAAAAGAACAATTATCGAACATTATGCCCTACTTAATAGGAAATCTAGCCATCCTGTTGACAATGTATCTACTATGGAAGTATAGAAACCAACTTCGACTATTTTCCAAATTTTGTACAAGGACCAAAACCAATACCAAATTGCAAGAAATCGATGCCAAAACCGAAAATACCAATACCTCGCAGAATACCTCCGGTATCTTCTCAGCTTAAGGAAGGAGGAGTTACATCCATGAGAAAATGATGAACTAGACAATTCCCAGGCCAACCGTTCCAAGAAGCCTTATCTCTCGATGACTCTAGTTTTCTTTACAATTGTTAATGTAATTTTTAAATAAAGTATTCTTTGACTTGAGCTCGTTAAAGTCAGACGCTGTATTTTCCAAAGTTAAATAAAATTGTTTTTAAAAATAGTTTTTTCTGTTTTTCAAACTTAACTACGGCTATTTATTCCCAATCCCAAAGTCAGAAAAAAAAATAAATACATGAATTAAAATCGAATCAACTTCAAACACAAATGACGGTTATCAGCTGGGTATGTAAACAAAGCATAGAAATTATTTACAGCTATATAGATATTGTTCGCAAATTTCTGCATTATTTTTAGGGAAAATAATGTTGAAAAGTGCACTTTTCTTTTTTCGTTGTTAGTTTTTATTAAATAAAACAAAAAAAAATTAGTTAAAATCATTCGCTCTTCTTTTGTTCTCGCTGTCTCCCTTTTTTCATTTGATTCTCTCTGTTTTATATTTAAGGATTGAACGTGATATTAGAAAACGTTTTTGAATCGGATCAACTAATATACGATAAATTTACGTTTGATTAAAAAGACAGTCCATCCGATCCGTTACAGTGGATCGCATAAGTAGTCACAACAGAAGCTGAATTCAAATAATGTTATAGGTCTGCATTTTCTTGGACCAGATCAAACACACTTATTTTACCAGACCTTTATAGAAAAATTCTGTCTATTGTCCAAGTTTCCATTGTAAACGTCATGACATGACACTTTTAAAAATAAAAACTGCGCAAGTCACCACCTAAAATTTCTCTTCTATTCAGTGAATTATTCTGACAGTTAGGAACCGATCCACAACCAACATTTTGGCTTCTGCAAACTCCGGATTTTCTGACAGCGGTTTGGGATTCATTGTGTGCGAATGCTTTTAAACACATGTGCACGCGTGGTCAGTTTGCTAACTGTTTCTGCCCGCTGTACGAACGAAGCTTTTATTCCGCTCTTGCTTCCGACATTACTTTTCCACACGATGGTACATATCTAGTCTGACATATTGACATAGCTGGGAATCTCAACAATTTAAGTAGCACATGACGTACATGGTTGGCAAGAGAAGTTCTTCCTGGTTGACACTGTTTAATGTTCATTCTGCATTGTGAATGGTAATGGAAAACCTAAGTTTTATCTCGATAATGTGCTAAATAGTGTGTCACAGACCTACCGCATTCACATTAAACTAGGTCTTATTTATAGCAATGAATGCACCAGGAATGTATTATAATATGTTCATTTAAACATATGCGGAAACTTTATATGCGGTGATTTAAATACACCTTTTTAACTGCGAGCGACGATGGGATTAAAGGAATTGAAGCATTTTAATCAATGCGACAACTAACGCTACGCCGACCAATAAGCAAGACAGACAAATCAATAAATCATCTATAATCATTGGCGCTACTAGGGGTATGGAGGGAAGGGGACAAGGGGCCCCCAGCATGTCTTTGTAATGTTTTTTCGAGTTTGAAAAGTTTGTTATTTGGTTATAAATTGGATTATCCATCATACAGAATGAATGTTCCCTAATGACGTGCTAATATTTTAGAGTGTGATTCCTTAAGTCATTTTATGAAGAAAAGTTCATATAAACATATGTCGTAAACGGCTTAAATTTTTTGCTACAGGATGTTGAATTCTTTCCTTTTTAATGAGTTTTTTGTAATATCTCCGAAAATACTTTAGATAATATTTTCAATTTTGACATGTGCTAATAGGACATAAAACTACATAATATTTTAGTTATAAAAGTATTTTTTGTCCCACCAGTGGCGTCCCTGCAAATATGTCCTCTGATATTTTTTAGAAAAAAAGTGGTACACCACTGACATTTGTCCATGTGGATATTATTTCTGATTAGCCTGATCAATTCTACATAAAAATGCTCTCTTGACTTTTTCTCCCCAGGCACACTGTTCTTAATTAAAATAATTAAATTAAATTAGCTTAATTTTGCAGTATGGACGAATAATTTTTGACCACATAAATCTAGTTATTCTGGCAAGGTGACGTTCTTAAAAACATAATTAACGCCTTAACGGCAGTCTTATCTGCATTTCCTCCAAAAAGAACTACCTGTGTTACTTGAAGATGTACCATATGCGCTAAGGAATCAAATGTGGTACATGCATAATGGAGCTCCTGCTCATTTCAGTGTAAGCGTTCGCGACCATTTATATGCAGTTTATCCGAATCGTTGGATAGGTCGCGGAGGAGCTCAACAATGGCCAGCAAGATCCCCTGATGTTAATAGTTTGGATTTTTTCTTGTGGGTCATCTTTAAACTCTAGTTTATAAAACTCCCATTAACACTTTAGAAAATTTAAGGGAGGAAATAATTGCCTTCTGTGAAACAATACGGAATTCGCATGAAATATTTTAACGAGTGCGCTATTCAATGCAAATACGGGCGGCGAAAGCATGCCTATTAAGTAAAGGTGGTCAGTTCCAACAATTTTTAAAAACAAAATTTTGCATTATCAATGTTAATAATAAATAGTAGAGCTAATTCAATTTAATTATTTTAATTAAGAACGGTGTGCCTGAGGAGAAAAACGCAAGAGACCATTTTTATGTAGAATTGATCAGGCTAATCAGAAATAATATCCACATGAAAAAATGTCAGTGGTGTACCACTTTTTTTTTTTAAATATCAGAGGACATGTTTGCAGTGACGCCACTGGTGGGACAAAAAAATTACTTTTATAACTAAAACATGTGGTTTTATGTAATATTAGCACATGCCAAAATTAAAAATAGTATCCAAAGTACTTTCGGAGATATTACAAAAAA
This sequence comes from Polydrusus pterygomalis, assembly GCA_963969555.1. NCBI lineage: Eukaryota > Metazoa > Arthropoda > Insecta > Coleoptera > Curculionidae > Polydrusus > Polydrusus pterygomalis. The sequence continues at coordinate 53,970,467 of OZ018380.1, read as the reverse complement.
CGCATTAAAAAAGAAAAAATTCAAGCCGTTTAGGACATATTATGTTTATTTGAACTTTTCTTTATAAAATGACTTGTGGAATCACACCCTAAAATATTAGCACGTCATTAAGGAACACCCTGTATAGCTTGCGTACCTATATATTATGTGCCTATATCTAAATTTACTAGTTTTGCCAATATTTCGATTTTTATTTAAATTTTTGTAAAAACTCTTTTTCTTCTAGTTACCCTTGACCAAACAAAATCAAAACAAATGTAAATGAAATTTTTAATGTGTATTAATTAAACCTAAAATATTTATGCCAGAACTACTTATATAGTCTTGTATTCCAGATTCTGGCCACTAATAGGTATTAACATTTAAAAAATAATTTTTTTTAAATACTGCAAAATATCCAGACAGAACAGAAAGTGTGGCTAATAATAATTAAACTATTTTAAAAATGTTTGTAGAATTTGAAATATTTTTTGGTTTTATTATTTTGCTCTAAAATGGAAAATAAGGGTAGTTTGCTCTTGACATGATTTAATATTTTTGTATATTTTGAGCAACAATTTGAAACTATTTTTCTATCCCTTACTTAAAAATTTATAGGAAATTTTCGATTTTCTTATTGAGAAATACAGCTAATTTATTTATTTATTTATTTATTTCATGATGAAAAATATTATACAATTAAATAATGCAAGAGAGGCAGCATGTATCCGAGGATATGTGTGTGCCTCGTTAGAAAGTAAATAATACACATTTTCTACTTATAATTATAACATAATTTAAATTTAAGTTAACCTAGGTATATCAAAACAATAATTAAAGCCAACCAATTTTAGTTGAGATTACAGCAAAGTTACCTTTTATCCATTTTTCCAATTTAGCTTTGTCGTAAGGCCCTAATTTCCGTTTTAATAGATTTCTCGGCAACAGATGCATTATGTAGGGAGCCAAGTAATTTAGATGTCTCTGTGTGGCAGTAAAGTTTTGAAAAGGTATGTAAACATGAGAATAACTTACAGCTCTAGTTGTTATATGGTGTGAAACACTTCTCCGACACATTCCATTATTCATCGCAAAAACAATAACCCTATAGCAGAAAATTTCCCTAATTGACAAATGTTTTGTTTCTTTAAAAAGTAAGTTACTAGGATACCTCTTGGATTTAAAGTATATAACTTTTAATATGTACTTTTGAGCAATTGTTAATGCACCAAGTGCAGACTGAGAAGCCGATCCCCAACAAACTATACCATAGGTGAGAAGTGATTCCACCAACGCGGAGTATACAGTTTTTAATATATACAGTGGTAAAATGTTTCTTAACTCATAAAACTTAAATATGGTTTTTTTAATTTTTGACAGCACGTAGCCAATGTGCACATCCCAACGCAAAAACCTATCTATATAAACGCCCAGATATTTGACAGAACCAGCCTGCACAATTGAATCCGTGCAAAAACATTCACCATCCCTTAAAGTGCAAGAGGGTTTATGCAAAAGTAAAGAATTAATGTTGGATACCCCCTTTGAATTCATAGAAAATTCGATAAAAAGCGTTTTTTCCGTATTTAAGGTTAATTGATTGCTATCCAACCAACATCCGACAGCATGCAGTGCTTTTTCAGCCCTAAGATACGCCATATCCCAAGATGGTGCCCTAACCAGTACAACAGTATCGTCCGCGAAACATAATATTCTACCCAATGATTCGATTTCCAGAATACTGTTTATATAAACTAAAAATAGAATTGGACCCAAAACTGTCCCTTGAGGTACACCAATAAGCATACTCTTGGCATCACTGTAAACGTCGTCCACTTTTACCCTTTGCACGCGATTTGCTAAATAAGACTTAAACAAACTGTTGACAATCCCCCTAACCCCAACATGATCCAAAGTCTCCAACAAGATTGCGTGATCTACCGTATCAAAAGCTTTTTTTAGGTCTAAAAATATGGCAAGAGGCTTTTGATGCATATTAAAACTGTCAGCGATAAAACTAGTTACCTCATGCAGTGCATTTTCCGTCGAACATCCTGTTTTAAAACCGTATTGATGTTGGGATAAAATATTGTTTTTGTCTAAAAAGTCACATAGACTTAATTTTATACATTTTTCTACAATTTTGTTCAGCACACTAGTCAGAGCAATAGGTCTGTAATTATTTACATCTGTTCTGTTTCCATTTTTAAACAACGGAATAATCACAGATATTTTAAAACTATCAGGATAGACACCAGTAGTTAAGATAGTATTGGTAAGATGCAAAAGTGGCTGTAACAAGCTTTTATGATTATTTTTTATTATGTCAGATGTTATGCCATCTACACCACATGATTGAGAATTTTTTAAGCTACTAATGACATTTATCATCTCACTTTCATTAACCTCCTTCATAAACATCGAATTTTTTTTGCTGCCTAACCTTGGTACTTTGATTTATTATTTTATTACGTTTAAACTTTTCTGCAAGCTTTAGGCCAATAGTGCTGAAAAAATCGTTAAACTCGCCGGCGATTACATGACGGTCAGAAGAAGTCTGGCCATTACTTGTTTTTATTAGTGTGATTTTGTCATGACCGACCCGTTCATTGGTTGCCTCATTAATAATTTTCCAAATATTTTTTGGATCCTGCAGATTGTTGTTAATTTTATTTTTATAATAATGAATTTTAGCTCTATTAATAGTTTTAGATAGGTTATTGCGATAATTTATATAAAGTGTAAGTGCCTCCTGATTTTCAGCAGACTGCTTTTTCAACATATTTCTCCGACGAATACATTCGACGAGTCCAGGCGTGATCCAGGGCTTTAAACACCGCTGTTTATTACAAATTTTTACTATCAAGGTAGCGTTTGATATATGTGTTTTTAAAATATTGGCAATCTTTTCAGCGATACCATTACTAGTGGTCTCCCGAAATACCTCCTCCCAAGATTCATGTTTTAAACAATTATGCAGGCTACCTCTATTTAACTTTTTATATGTTTTTAGTTGGGGTTCTAAACCCGGAACAACGATTTGTTTAATATTAAGAATAATAGGAAAATGATCTGTTATATCACTATCTACTATCATACCCTCACAATCACTAGTACCCTTTACAAAAAAGTGATCTAGACAGCTTGAATGAATTACATTTTTCCTAGTTACACTATTTATGAACGGATAATAGCCAAAACTTAGGAGAGAGCCGACGTACTCTTGTACAAACTTAACCTTTGTATCTAAAATGTCTACATTGGTATCACCTGCAAAAATTTCTATCTTGCAAGGGATAAAATATTTATCTGAGAAAAGTCTATGTAAAGTACTCCAATATTTATTGGGGTCCAAAGAAGGTAACCTATAATTTGCTATTATTCCATATTTTACATTATTTTTTAGTATGATTTTATACTATCTTGTTTTCTCAAAATTTTAAGAATTTTCCATATTGTTTGTCAACGTTGTAAAAAAATAAAAAATCATATGGATAATGTCACGAGGAAACAAAAATTGCCTAAATATAAAGGTTGTTCCATTTAAAAATATTAATATTTTTGTTGCCCTGATTTTTTGGACCATCCTGTACACTTAAAAATAATTTTAAAACATATACCTTTTGTAAAAGCTTTTTTTTTAATAACTCTAATAGTATAGCTGATATATTACTTTGTCACACAAATGGGCCACTCTGTATTTGAAATAACTAAGTCTGTTAGATACAGGTGAACCACTAAAAATTGATATATTAGCGTAGTTGGGGATGGCCAATTTTGATCGCGGTCAATAGGCGGTAATAGTAATTTTGCAGTGTACATGCCCATGTGTACAGGGTGTCCCAAGTTTGATACTCCTTATTGGGATTTCGGAAACTATAAAAGATACAGCAAAGGTTAAATTGGGGCAAAGTTGGATAATTTGGAGCTACCGTTAATGCCGGTAAGAAAATTCCGACTACTTAGATATCGGGAAAAAACCGAAAATTTTCAGTCACTGTTTGAAGGTTGGAGACAATGATGTTTCCTGAATGGTGAAAGAGTTTTGGACTTCCATTGTCTTTATTTGTTTTAAATCACAACGTTTCAACTGGTAAGTATCTCCAGTCGTCTTCAGGTGAATACTAAATATCTAAAAAAACTACAGGACTATTTATACTAGCTACACTGTTAAAAGAAAAGAATCAAATTTAACTTTTTTTTTTATGTCCCAGAAAGTCCACTCCCGTTTTTTTGTCAATTTAACTAAAACCGCTTCAGTAAATCAGTAACTCATAAAATATGTTATTACTATTTTGACATTAATCTGATTTTATTGTGCAGTAAAAATTACAACTTAATTAGTTAATTTGACACATTTTTTATGTTAGTATTAACTTCTTTTAAAATTTTAACTAAAAAAGATATTGATAATGATTATAAACTTTGTCAAAGTTACTAGTATTTGATTTATTTGAACCGTAAAAGAATTGCATGTTAATTTTAGTTAGCTGTTATGTTAAAACGACTTCCAGAAAAGTTAGTTCTTAAAATCTGATTTTTACTAAACACAAAAGAGTTAAAATAACTATACATTTTAAGGTAAATTTGATTTATTTTAATTGATTATAATTTATTTTGATTCTCACGTCCAGGATTTCTAACAGTGTAGGTGCACTAAAGCATAACTGAGGTAGGTGCAGTCATGCGATCAGTTGGCACGCGATCTTATCCTAAGATTACATCTATCTAGCAAAGGTTTCCAGATATTTCTTGTGTCTAATGATGGTTTACTAAAGCAGCCTGGGTTCTGGTGAATAGCAGCAGCTTCCTTGAACTTTATTTTCCTCCAGTGTGGTTCCTTATGTAGGATTTCAGCTTCTGACCACATGATATGGTGACCATGTTTCTAGGCATGGTCAGCTGCACCTGACTTTTCGGTCTCTTCTTTTAACGTATTATTTTCGCGTTCTTTAATCCTTGTTTCTAGTGGTATTAATGCCTCACCTATATAAGATTGGCCGCATTCGCAGGGGATCTGGTAGAGGCAGTTTTTCCTATCTTTTTAACTTGTAGGCTTAGCCTTCGTCAGGTGGCTTCTTAGGGTGTCCCTCGAGTTGAATACGATGTTAATGTTATATCGTTGTCCTAGTCTTCTTATTTTTTCAGATACTCCTCTGACATACGGAATATTGAGTGTTGGTTGTGCCTCAACATGTTAGTCAAGAAACACCAATAACGCAGTATCAGAGGATCATTGTTAACATTTCATCTAAAGAATTAACAAGCGATGAAGAAAACTTATTCGTCAAGGGTTTAAACCTTACTATCGCTCCAAAAGAGATACTAATACTGGACATTATTAGCGCCGTCGACTCAACAACCATAGGAGAGATACAAGGGGAAGAATTTAGATGGAAAGTTAGGGAAGTTTTAGAAAAATCGAGCCTCCAAAACAAAATATCAGTAAGTAAGAAAAAATCTCCCTTGCAAACCTTCGCAAATACTCCACTATCAAAATTCTACCAGTCGACAAGGGAAAATCGACCGTCATTATGGATGTTCAGACCTACGATCAGAAAATCAAAAAAGTCCTGCAGAAAGGAAACTACTCTCTTACTGCCAAGGATCTGACCTCTACCATCGAGAGAAAAAGCTATCGAACACTTAAGAAATATGAACGATATATACCAGAAAAGACACGGACACGCCTGACACCACACCACAGTAAGCCTTAACATCTCTATGGCCTGCCAGACATACAAACACAACATGTCTCTTAGACCCATTACGAGCTCCCGTAATTCTTCAACATACGAGCTAGCTAGATTTCTACTCCCTCTACTAAAACTTCTCCAAGGAAATAGCACATCATTTGTTAAGAACTCACAACACCTCGTACAAATAATAGGAGGAAAGGAAGTACAGCCAGGAGATCAGCTGGTGAGCTTTGACGTCGAAAGTCTTTACACCAACGTTCGCGTAAAAGACGCCCTTAAGGTTATCAAAAACAAACTTGAGAAAGACCATACTCTACAGAAAAGAACAACGCTCCCCATTAATGCCATCTTGGACCTATTAGAATGCGGCCTGAACAATTTCTACTTTCAAGAAAAGGATAGATTCTTCAACCAAGTAGACGGACTACCGATGGGCTCATCTCTCTTACCAATAATCGCCAACATTAACATGGAATGGTTTGAATCCAAAGCAATGGAACAGACAAAGAAGTAACCAAAAATGTGGCTGAGATATGTGGATGACACCTTTATTATTGGGAATGGAACCGATGACGAACTAAGAGATTTTCTGAATCACCTGAATTGCTTAACACCAACAATCAAATTCACCATAGAGAAAGAAGAAAATAACCAATTATTGTTCCTAGATGTCAACGTAAAGAAAAATGGCAACAGCATCCAAACTTCAGTATACAGAAAACCTACGCATACAGGTCACTATCTCAATTTTACATCAAATTACTCAAACAATACGAAACATGGCATAGTTAAAACCCCCGTGGATAGAGCAATTACAATCTGTAACTCGGAAGAAGCACTTAAAAAATAAACTCACCACATCAAGACCGACCTCAACAAAAATGGCTACCCCACAAGATTAGTTGACACAATATTGGAAAATCGTAAGAATCAACCAAACGCGCAAGAAGAAAACTGAGAGGCACAACCAACACTCAATATTCCGTATGTCAGAGGAGTATCTGAGAAAATAAGAAGACTAGGACAACGATATAACATCAACACCGTATTCAACTCGAGGGACACCCTAAGAAGCCACCTGACGAAGACAAAGCCTACAAGTCAAAAAGATAGGAAAAACTGCGTCTACTAGATTCCCTGCGAATGCGGCCAATCTTATATAGGTCAGACATTAAGACCACTAGAAACAAGGATTAAAGAACACAAAAATAATATGTTAAAAGGAGAGACCGAAAAGTCTGGTGTAGCTGACCATGCCTGGACACATGATCACCATATCATGTGGTCAGAAGCTGAAATCCTACATATGGAACCACACCGGAGGAAAATAAAGATCAAGGAAGCTGCTGCTATTCATCAGAACCCAGACTGCTTTAGTAAACCATCATTAGACAATATCTGGAAACTTTTGTTACATAGATGTAATCTTAGGATAAGATCGCGTGCCAAATTGGACGCATGACTGCACCCACCTCAGTTGTGCTTCAGTGCACCTAGCTAGTGTATATAAATAGTCCTGTAGTTACTTTACTTATTTAGTATTCACCTGAAGACGACTGGAGATACTTACCAGTTGAAACGTTGTGATTTAAAACAAATAAAGACAATGGAAGTCCAAAATTCTTTCATCATTCGAAAATTTTCAGTTTCGGTTTTTGTAACCTTATTCATAAATAGATTGAAAAAAGAATGCTCTTTATTAGGACGCATTTAAAGATAGCTTCACATTTAAAAAACGACGTTTCGGTGTGAAATTTAAATATTACTTTCTGAACTATGTCGTTTTCCCAAAACATAAACTAATTACTTTTGGCGAAAATTTCATTGTTTTGAACTGAAAATCCATCATTCGTACTTAAAATTGTTTTGTAATACAGTCCTGATAGAATCGTGTGCTTGCAAAAAGAAAACTCCTTAATATGTTTACCTAGTATTTCGGAAGGATGATGTAGTTAATTTAACTGAAGATTAATATTCTCATTTTTAGTAGGTATGTTACCAAACAGTACTAAAAATTGTTATAAATTTATAATAGACTAGTCGGTACCTACAGCTTCGCTTGCGCAATTCAATTGGTATATATTCGCTATCGAAACAAGGGTACTATACATAGGTACTTCCCAATAGAGAAGAATAGGTACCTATATAATTTTTTAAACAGAAGTTTTTTTGGTGCTTTCTTACATTATTTCTTATTTTAATTATACTGCTTACTGTAAAATTCTTTTGTTACCAAAAATATATTTATTTTTCGTTAGAGTAGCATATTTTTAATCATAATTATCAGAACTGTAAGTTATTGATAATGGATTTTCGGTTCAAAACGGTTAAGTTTTTTCAAAATGTTATTGATTTATGTTTTAAGGAAACAAAATACTTCAGAAAGTAATTAGTAAATTTTAGGTTCGTATTGAAAAATTTTGATCTGTTGGTGGGTATCGAAAAATCAAAAACTTCGTTTATAAATTAGATACTAATAACTTTAAATACATCGTCAAAAAGTGCCTGCAGAATATTATTTTTGGTTTTCAATATGTTCATAAATTTAATAACAACACAATAAAACAAAAACGGAAAATGATGTTTTCGGTTTTTGTCAGATATTTCCGGACGTACTAGGAATTTTCTTGATTTCTCACCGGCAATATTTTTGCCGCCGCATCGTTAGTTGTTTTGCGCCGACAGAGGACGTATCAGTGCTTTTTAGAAAAATCTTACTCCTAGGAATGGAGTCTAAATTATTAATAACCATAAAAATAAAATTTCAAAATAACAATTTTTGGCTCTGTACTGCCCCAGATATAGAAATTCTCTGAAGCTTTCATCTATGAGCATTTTTTGATATTCTGCATAATAAGGAAGGTAAATTGGAAGTAAAAAATTACTGGTGTTCAATTCCATTAACAGTCCTGTTCATATTGTTATTGTGATTATTTGTTACTTTTACAAATAATAAACAATTTATAATTATTTCTTCGTTTTACTTTGAAACTTATTTTAGTCAATTGACCAAAAATAATTTGACTACAAAGCTTTTATTCCTGCTCTGTTCTAAACTACAAATCTTTAACTTAACATGACACTGTCCTAAGGAACTGGCAGTACTAAATGTTCTCTTTTGATTTAGTGCATAGAAACGGCTAGTTTTCTTCCGTCACAAAAGAAAATTAAATGTAGGTACCTATAATAGCTGGTTGGGTTGCACCCACAAAATGCAGAAATTATACCTGCGTATATCTACTTACATTTGTGCATGTACCGAGTGGTCAAATAAGAATGGTCGCAGGCCATATTTCAGGAACCGTTTATCACAAAGTTAACTTTATTACACAATTGACCTAAACAAATTGCAATTGGAAATTATTGTCAATTTCATCAATTTACCTAGAGACTACTAGAGGGCGTTTAACCTATGACTAAGAAGATTATCGCGTTTTTACCGATAATATGCGAAATAAAGTAATCTGAAAAATTAGGACTTTTATTCTTTGAAATATGCGGTACGGTACATATTTAATTTAATACATTTTAATCTAACTCGCAAAATAGACCGAGGGAAGGAGGATCTTCTTTTGAAACCCAAACACCGACTTAAGAATTGCGTGTTTGTGCTTTTTGTTACATTTGATTACGTTTTCAAAATGTTTAGCGGTTTCGGTGCCTTTTATTTTTAATTCGATTAAATTTTAATTACTTTTATGTGGCCTACAATTATTATTTATTTGATCAAAAATTTACGGTTTTAAAATTTTTTATTCTTTTTTCATATGTTAAATCATTATGGATCCTAATTATTATTATGTGTCTTCCACGTTAGTTGATTTAATCGATAAGTAATAAGTTTCATTTCATCTGAACGCCGTTTTTGTCGGATAGTTTTCGGAATTTTTCTTCTTGAAATGTCTGTTCTTAAAGGTTAGGTTTCTAATGTATAATTTTTGCATTATGTAAATAATCATTATCTGTTTAAAAAAAAACAAGTAGACATTATTTTTCTGACGTAGGTACTACGCCATAGTCTTGAGAAAGAAACATTTTTGTTATTATTAACCTTTAATTTATTTGAATTTGAAGGAATTATTTATATGCTTTTGTTAAGGTTTTATTAGTTTTCATCGCTTTTTTATGATGTAACTATTGTTAAACTATCTTATTTCGTATCATAAAATATATAATTCAACATTAGACAGCTATAAATTTAGATAAGTTACCACAGTTTATGGTTTAAATCTTCGAACTGTACGTAAGTATACCTACATACTGTGCATAAAGGAAATATCTGTTCTAGTTAAAATGAAAAAAACTAATTAAATTAGGTTCAGTTTAATCTTTTATTCAAATATAAGAACTTAAAGTAACCTTGCATGCATTATTTTTTTGTTGTAAGTGTGAGTAATTGGATACATAGCAAGCGTAGAAGCCAAAAACGTGATAAAATGGGTGTTTCTTTAACATTAAAATTAAAATACCGGTTAAAATAAAGTATTTAACATTATGTTAGCCTATATTCTAGTTTAGAAAGCTTATTATATTATATTATTACTATTATTATTATTATCATTAATATTAATATTGTTTATTATTGTCTGGCTGTAGTAAGCGGTAAATCGATGAGACTATTACATCAATAATTGTATCACATGTATAATTTTCAAGTCCGGTCCTGGAATTCATACCAATTTATAAAAATTCAGAGTGTCACTTAAAACCATTTTGCGAGAGAAATTAAAATATTACTATACAGTGACCGACAGAAAGTGCGCAGCATATGGAATTTTTTTTATCTTTGATTTTAGTAAATTTATTATATTTTAGGAACGATTTGCATATTATTATTCTCAATTTACAAATTAATTCGTAAACATCAGATTTATTTCCTTTGTTTAATTTACTTTTATTATTTTTAATGTGTAGTAGTAGAGTATTGGTAGTTTTTAAAGCAATATTGTTATTCAAGTTTTTTAAAAAGTTTTTTATTTTAGTGCTAATAATGACCTATATACATAGGACAGATACTTCGAAAAACGGGTAAAGGAACAATATGCTAGCTTTATAAAAAACAAAACAGATTCTAAATATTATAACCATCTGTTAGAAATCATACATTTAATCATAACTACGATATCTTGCATAATATTGAAAACAAAAGTACAAAATTAAATTTGCTTGAATCCTTAGAAATAAATAGGCTTAAAAATAACAATACTCTTCTTAATGATCAATTAACATTATTATTCGTTTTTACAACAATATGAACAACCTGAAAATTACCTGCAATTGTTACACCTAAGTTATACCTTTTAAAATACCATTTTTAAGTACTCCTTTGAAGCAACTGTGTTGGGAAACATGTCGAGTCAAAATAAAAATCTGTGTGTAAAATTATAATTTTTTAAATTCTTTTACCATTTATTTAATACTTTTGTTTCGTTGAACCAGACTAAATTATAGAACAGGTACGTTCCTACTTATTTAACCTTTAATACGGTGCTTCCATTTTCTCAATTTTAATAAATTAATGCCTTTGCTGCAAGATTATACCTACGTACTTATACCTTAAAATGCGACAGACATCTCAATTACCCAAGGCTTTTACCATAGACAGAAAAGCGGGGGTGTATAATCAGGAATCAAGATGGCGCCGGACAGCGTCGCTATCGGAAGTTCCGCCTGCGGCGCTGCCTGCTCTGCTGCTCAATTGTTTTTTTACTGCAACGTACGACCTTGGCTAATTATTAGCAGCGTGCGTAGAAGTAGGCGTTGGTTCTTAAATTGGAAGTAAATTATGGTTGGGTAATGAATAGTAATGATTTAGAACAGAACTTCTTTTGTTTTGCGTATTGAATTATTGAATTAAAAAAGTTTGCATAGTTTATTGGTAGATGTGGTCGTTGACAGTTATATTTTTAGATATACTGAAAATCAAAATTTTGGAAAAAATATTAAAGATAGAGAGCTCCTAAACACACTGCACAATTTCTAACTTAACAGTGTAACCTGTGGATGTCTTCTTTTATATTTGTTGAGGAATGTTAAGGGCTATTATCCAAACAAATAATATTTGCCCGTTGCCTTTGCGTGTATGTGATATATTTTTCAGTGTTTTTGTCGAAAGTAATGTAGTGAAAGAAATAAAAACATTTTAATTTTATGTGTATTCTATTTAACTATAGGTACTTTGTTATTATATTTACACCTAATATTCTTGCTGTTATTCTCTTTAAAACCCCTTGTTAAATTAAATATATACAACAATCAAACTATACTTGTACAGGAATTAACCACAAGAAAAGTTTGTTTGGATCATAGCCTTCTCGATTTTAAAGAAGTGAGTGAGAGCATGTATATAGGTGCTAGTATGTTCATAAATACCCTTTGACGGATCCAGGTGGGGGGGGGGCAGCCCCGGATCTAGGGGGGGGGGGGGGGGCAAGCCAGGGCCTACGCCCCGGGCGGCAAGTTCAGAGGGCGGCCAAATTCACACTTTACAGACGATTGGACAACTCATCATTTACTTAACTTTGACCACGGAATAAATAATAATAGTACTAGCAGGTGTGGTGGGAGAAAGTGCGATTCTAATAGGAAAACTAGCACAATTTAAATGTGGGCCGTTGAGTTCATTGAGTGTTATTTTATTGCTGTATGAATTTATTATTTGGAGTTTTCATTTATATTTTTGTTATTATTTTGGGGTAGTAAAGACTCATTTTAATAAAAATGAACAGCTTTAATGCCAAAACGACTATGAATGTGGAATATTTGAGAAACAATTTTAGCTCATTAAGTATTGAGCAAAAAATTAAAATTAAAATTGAGGGAAGACCTAAATCCGAAATTAACTTGACAAAGACCACAAAGTGTAGATCTAGGGACTTTATTGTTATTAATAAGTTTGCTGCAAATAAAAACAGAAGATTGGACTTTACTTTTAAACAATATACCCACTAATAAAAAATTAATTGGCCTTTTTTATTTTTTTATCTTATTTCATTTTCAATAAAATAATTAGGTAGGTAATCATAATTTTTAAAAAATTTACTAAAAATTATGGACCAAATTTGAGTGTAGTCTTAAAAAACTTTCGCCTGCGACGAATTTCGCCTGCAGCGGGCTTTTAGTGCATCCCCAAATTAACAATTATTCACGAACCGCCACTGACGGGGGCGGCATTTTTCTGTTTTTGCCCCGCCTAAAAAAAAATTGAAGAACCGGGGCTGGGGGGGGGGGTCACCGAAGGGTGAGATTCACCCCAGGTGGCGTCTTAAAGTCAGCGGCACGAAGATCAACTAAATGATTTGAGGTTAAGTTAGTTTTGCTTGTCAATAAACACAAATAAACTTTGAATATAAGGACACATCAACACAACACACACTTATATCACGGAACACAAAATTAGGTTTGCAGTCATGCACCTCGCACTTGCACTAAAAGTACACCATACCATCAGACATCAATCACCCATTATTTTTTGTGATAATTAGATCACTTTGTAGAAGACAAAAACTCATATATTAACAATATTTTATTGATACATATATTTTAATGGTTAAACGGTATTTTGTTACAGAAAAAAAAAATCGATTAGGCGCAAAAATATGTTGTCAAAAAAAAAAGAGCTCGTGTGTGTCTAAACAAAATATTTTAGGGATTAAAGGATTTCTTTTTGTGGTAACCCACATAATATATATATTTAACAAAAAAACTTGTATTGAATGATTTTCTTCAGTATGTTGTGTCTGCTGCACATAACACAGATTTATTTTCCGGCTTCATAGGTCAGAAACGGTTGGTGCAATATTTAGAGTTGAGAAATCGTGCACTTTCAAAACCTTTTTTTGATAAACAGTGATAATAAACAAAGGGTTGATTTTGCTATGCAATACCTACCAGAAAATACATTTTTTCAGCAAAATTTATTTTCCGATGAAAATTTTTTTCAGTCTATCGACAAAGGAAGGGTTCTTGTATATAGACCACCAAATTCCAGGTTTAATTAAAATTTTACTCAAAGAAAGCAAACTATTGGTGGAACATCAAACAGCATATTATCATATCTGGAAATTTTGAACAATGTATTTTGCTTCTATTTGCGGCTTTAATGTTTTATACAAATAACTTATTTCAAAAAGGGAATTGCCCTGTATATACCGCCAGAATAGTAAAAACTGGTTTAAGCATAATATCGCCTGTCTGTCTTCATGTTCTAGAAGTGCTAATTTAAACCCTGTAGAAAACGTTTGGGGACATATGGCGACGAAAATATATACCACACATTTTAAACCTCAAAATAAATTTTAATTACGACAGAAAATAGAAGATATTTAGGAGGAGCTAACTCCATAGTATACAAATACGCTAACCTTCTCAATACCAAGTAGATAACAATTAGTAATACACTCCAATAAAGCAGCTATTAAACAATAATTATCCTTTGAGCTAGTTCTTTCTTTAATTAAACTTAACACCCAGGTCTAATATTGCTTTATAATTTAATTTAAATAGGGCGAGTCTTTGCTATAACATCAGAAGCCTACCAACTTCTTAATTTTCAGCTGGTATCATTGTTAACCCAGGAAATCAGAAGTCCGATTTACCAAAATATGGTAAAAAATAGGGTGAGAGAATCGAACGGATTTATCTGTCGTCCACTGTCACAAAAATTAACCGGGGTTCTAGGTACAAAAGACCTCTAGGCATCTTTAACTTATTATCGCTTTATGAAACAGAAATTTAAAGGCAAATGGTGGTTTATATTCTGTTTCTATATAAAAATTTTCACGATACATTTGCATCTGAAAAACTTTAAAAACAAAAAAGATATCCGTGTTGTTGACTCTGCTTAAAAGTTTATCACTGCCTGTAAAATAAACCCAATTTCTGCTCTCTGTCTGAATTTGTCCGGAACCCTACATACGATTTTCTTAAATTTAAAAAATATTGAGGGCCCTATCCTTAAGCTCTGTTTCTAATGTAGCAAATTTTCCGATTCTCCTTTCGTTTTCAATATATATTATAATTGGTGTTAGTATAAATAGAGACCCATTTTAAACAATATTTTCGTCCAAGGAAATTACTAAATAAAAAATATGTTACAGACAATGTTTGCACCTTTAGCTACCCAGTGGTACCAAATTTGTACCTGTTTAATTAAATATTACGGGTGATATCTAGTGACAGCCGAACGCCTGCAACTAGATATGTTCAAAAATTCCTTTATTATTTCTAAATTTAAATAGGTTGAGAGAGTTTTAAGTAAATACATGTCGCGAATAAAAGCCACGGTAGAATCTTTAAAAAAATAACGGATCCCTTGTTACTGTATTTATTCCAGTTAAAGGATTCACCCTGTAGTCCCCTATAGCAATGCCCAGGAACCCTTTTTGAAGGACTTGGAAATATGTCCAAAAATCTGGTATGCGTTTTTCTCCGCTCTCTGGTATTACCAGTAAAGCGCACATTACAGCAACAATGCAAAAACAATCGCCGGTCGTGGTGCAGGAGGCGGACGACCGCAGAAAACGTTGCCCAAAGTGCAATGACTGCATGCACAAAGTGCCTCAGGCTGCTGCGGGAGATTCTCTATCTACTTTGCCTGTTTTTGTATTTGCTAATTACAAAAGAATTATTGTAGGAGTAAACATACTTATACTTGTACTCTTGTACGACGCAAAGCCGTGATGGAAGTGGCACATTAGTCACTGACGTCACTGTAATAGCTTTACGTCGGGAGGTTTCCATTTCCCAAACCTTTTCTGGATCATCGCGGCACCGCCCCAAAAAGAAACATTTCCTACTCTTATACAATAATTATATAGTTATACCAAATAATAAAAGGAAAAATTAATAATAAAAAATTTAAGAACACCAGTGATGCATTCATTCTCCATTTTGTTTTTTATTTAATAGGTTACTTCGTTGTACTGACTGACTGAGACTGACTAACTGATTCATCAACGCTCGGCCTAAACCCTTAATCCTAGAATCATGAAATTTCAAGGATGTCTTCACCTCAAGTCAGCATAAATACAATAATTAGTAACCTGAAGGGGTCAAAAGAGGCTATAAACGTTTCTATAGGAAAATATTTTCTTAAAACACAGCAAAATACCAGATCAAATACCAAAATAATGAAATAGGTGTTTTTATATTTTTTGAAATTGGCCCCTAAAGGGTTGAAAAGGGGTATACAATTTTATATTGAAAAAATATTTTCCAATTTCTTGAAATCCAGCATAAAATAAATAGGTACTCTAAACACAAGTCATGATGAAGATTATTTTTAGCGTCTGTATTGCTACCCCAAAGTGATAAAAAAAGGGTTATAAAAATTATTTCGGAAAAAACGTTTTCGGTCGGACTTTCTTGAAACTCAGCATAAATACTTTATTATACAACGCGAATTTTTTATTTTATTAAAATCTGTTACTTACCGGATGAAAAGAGGGTGTAAGAGTTTCTATTGAAAAGACATTTTTTGGTTGTTCGGAACCCACGTAAAACTGTTGGTTCAGCCTGGCTGACAATACCCAGACGTTAAATGGGGTTGGCAAAAAGGATTTCGGATCACACTGTTCTACTCTGAGGAAAATCATTCAATACAAGTTTTTTTTTAATATGATTCACGGTGGATGGAACGTTAGACGTTTCTGACGAACCAGTAAAGGAATCGTTCTGAAAATTTGGTCCCGTACATCAACGGACGTGCTCTACCAACCTAAAATATTTTTAACAATACAGTGTTGCCGCTTCCACACAAAAATAATAGTAACTTCGATTTTTTAAATGCAACACCATATATTTTATTTTATTTTCGAATCCCCCATTACTTTCCTTACAATTTTTGTAACTCTACTCTATACTTATCTCTTTCCGTTCCTAAGATATAAATTAATTTCCGTTTTTTTTTGTCCAAAAACGTCGCTTTTAAAAATGCTGATAATTTTAAACTCTAAAATACTGAAACCCTGAAATTTGGCAAATAGTTAACTAATACCATAGGGCTCTTTGCCCTAGTCCCAAATCTTAGTTGCAATATACAGGGTGGTTGAAAAATACACTTATTCTGGTAACTTAAAAAAGTAACCATAAGTCCTTTTTTCAAATGTAACACCCTGTATATTATTACGGATTTGAAAAGATGCTAAAATTTCACTTCACTCTTGTAAATAATTTTTTCTTCTTTTTTCATCTTTTAACCATTTTTTGACGTATTAAGCATAATTTGTTAAATTTTCACTTATAATATCACAAGAGCTTAAAAATTTCCAGGAATAATTTAAGCTCGCGTGGGATTCGGTAAGAAAATTTCACACCACTTCACACCATAATTTGGAAAAAAAATTATTAATCAAACTTGACATTTTAAACTAATTTCACTGCTTGTCAAGTTGGCCAGGGTATTTTGACATAATATGTTGAATTGTCATTTTTGTTTAACCGATTCTGTCACAAAGCTTAATAATAATTACTAGGTATATAGTTTAAAACGTCTGTACGTTGAATGTTGAGTTTAATAAGTGTATAGCGAAATGTCGCCATTTGGTAAAGAAAATCAACAAGTAATTAGACAAGAAATTCAAAATATAACACCAGATAACACCCGAAAATCAAAATCAAGTTTATGGAAACAGTTTGTTGAATTTTGTGACGAAAAGTTGTATAATATTCATGAGTGTATAAGTGTAGTACAGGTGGCTACTATACTGGAGGACTACGCATTTAATATGAAAAAGCAAAATTTTGAAGATTATAAGGAAAGTGTGGTCAAAGTGATGTGAAATGTTACATAATTCAGATATTTTGCATTATTCACAGGTATATGTACATTATTTAATGGTTGTAGATCATATGTTTACCTTTTTAACTGTCAAAAAATTTCCACCTAAATATCGTGGCGCCTAGAAAAAATTTCCGGAAATTATTTTAGTTGCCATGGTAACTAGTCATAATGAAGGTATCTTATTGGTTAAAATGTACAGGTGTGAAATTTTCTATACAATTCAATTTTTATTCAGTTATTAGTAAGTTAGCCATGACAAAAACTGATGTTTACGTATGTTACTATGGTTATGGTTTTGACATTTCATTAAGTTTAGATACAAGATAGAAATACAGTTTAAAGTCATGGAAGAAAACTATACAAATACAAATGCAGTTCTTATGAATTTATTTATTTTATTTGGACAATGTGTGTTTGCATTAACATGCAAAAAACATTAAAACTAAATTTTTCTTGAAATCCATGCAGTCAACACCCCATATTAAAGTGTTTGGATGTAAACGGCCAGCGTTTTGAACATCTATTAAAATAGCATTTTATTAGTTATAATTTTAGTAGTCTTTTATTATTTGACTACCTAGTTAACATTTAATAAAATTGTTCTGGATCCTTATGAATTTTCTAAGATTCATTGGCGGTAAAATAGAGTTTATTTCGTTAAACTTTATACATGCCCTGGCGATAATTCTATCACATTGTCCAAATAAAATAAATAAATTCATAAAAACTGCATTTGTATAGTTTTCTTTCATGAGTTTAAACTGTATTTATTTTCTATCTTGTATCTAAACTTAATGAAATGTCAAAACGATAACCATAGTAATATATGTAAACATTAGCTTTTGTCATGGCTAACTTACTAATAACCGAATAAAAATTGAATTGTATAGAAAATTTTACAAATCATGCTTAATACGTCAAAAAAATGATTAAACTAGTTAGTTAGGTACAGGTATAATACAAGAATGAAGTGAAATTTAAGCAGCTTTTCAAATCCGTAATAATATACAGGGTGTTATATTTGAAAAAAAGGACTTATGGTCACTTTTTCAAGTTACCAGAATAAGTGTCTTTTTCAACCACCCTGTATATTGCAACTAAGATTTGGGACTATGGCAAAGAGCCCTATGGTATTAGTTAACTATTTACCAAATTTCAGTGTTTCAGTGTTTTAGAGTTCAAAATTATCAGCATTTTTAAAAGTTACGTTTTCGGACAAAAAAAACGGAAATTAATTTATATCTTAGAAACGGTAAGAGATAAGTATAGAGTTAATAAAAATTGTAAGGAAAGTAATGGGGGTTTCGAAAATAAAATAAAATATATGGTGTTGCATTTAAAAAATCGAAGTTACTATTATTTTTGCATAGAAGCGGCAACACTGTATTGTTAAAAAACATTTCGGTTGGAAGAGCATGTCCGTTTATGTACGCGACCAAATTTTCAGAACGATTTCTTTACTGGTTCGTCAGAAACGTCTAACGTTCCATCCACCGGGAATCACCCTGTATATGGGTTACCACAAAAAGAAATACTTTAATCCCAAAAATATTTCGTTTAGACACATACGTGGTCGTTTTTTCCGGTAACAAAATACCGTTTAACCATTAAAATATGAATCGAATAAAATATTTTTAATACATGACTTTTTAATTTCTATAAGGTTACCTAATTATCACGAAAAATAAACTAAAAATAAAGC
This sequence comes from Polydrusus pterygomalis, assembly GCA_963969555.1. Classification (NCBI taxonomy): domain Eukaryota; kingdom Metazoa; phylum Arthropoda; class Insecta; order Coleoptera; family Curculionidae; genus Polydrusus; species Polydrusus pterygomalis. The sequence continues at coordinate 53,951,305 of OZ018380.1, read as the reverse complement.
CTCTTTTTTTAACTAAAATATAATTATCCTAATCCTAAAAATCCCTAAAAAAAAGGGGTATCAGAAAAAAGTAATTTAGTAGTAGCTAGGTAGACTACCAATGATAAAAATAATTTTTTTTATAGCTGTCAGACAATTTTTAGGATTAAAAAGAAGTACTTTTGTAACTACATGACCTCAATGAATCACAAAATCATATTTTTTTATTAATAAAACGACTATATTGAGATTAAAAAGTTTTCGAAAAATGAACCTAGTAACGACAAGATAGTTGTTTTTTCAGCGCCTACTTAATGCAGATTTTTTGCTACTAGTAATGGATTTCTTGCTACGGATAATACAGTATTCTCTCAGTGTACTTACTTGAACAATTTGAACTTGAAAGTAAGGCTCTCCTCAACTACTAGTACTTATAGTACCGAGGAGTTCATTAATAACATGGCTGATTTTATTTATCTCAAATAGAATTTTTTTCATGTCTGGTAAAAACGCGTTTACTACTTTCCCTTTTAACCGTCGATATAATATTTCAAATAAAAGCATGTACCTATCTGAAAACCACCAGAAGGTTGTATTCACAAAGAAATTACTTACAAGGCCATTTTAACTTAAGTTTATGGTTAAAGATTTTGCATAGTTCTTCGGAAAGCTCAGAGCTTTGCCTGTATAATTAACTTTGATAATACATTGCGCAACGGGTACTTAGGAAATCATCCTGCATAAAAGATTTATTTGAAACAGTTGAATTATTTGAGTTGGAAATTTATAGTTTGCATAAATGGAAGCGTTTATATATAGATTTTAAAACTAGAAATTTGCTTTGATCGTATTCGTAGCCCTAAGTTAAAATAATTCGAATTTCTTTTCTTCTTTTCTAGTAAACACAAGCAGAAAGGTAATCGGTAAGTATTGATACCTTTTTAAGACCCTGCAAATAATATTCTACACAGTAAAAAAATCAATTGGTTAACGGCAACGAATCCAGAACTAGAATGGAAGAAGCATGTGGCAAGCACAATGCCTTCTGAGATTAAGGAAAAGTGAGTGAAACGGAATAACAGTCCTGTTTATTCGGTCATTTTGACGTGTATCTCTGGGCATTTATCGTTCACGGCATTCTACTACTCGGCTAGTCAAGATACCAATCAAACTGTATAGACGAGAAGCAAACCAAATTAGTAGTTGATTTTTTGACGTTTCCGCCAAGTTACGATTTAATGAAAATAATTTACAGTATTTTTATAAAAAGATAATAAATATAGTGTCCACGAAAATAATTAAAAGCGAATAATTGTGGCATATCGGACAAGTGTGCAACTGTTTTTCATATTGGAATACACAGGGATCCAAGCACAATCCAGTATAGGGAACGCTCCGTGATCTGTTTCTAATCTGTAAAACTGCAGACTGTTTCGGTGAAAACGCAATTAGCGTATAGCTATACTGGATTGTGATGCACTTCGTATTTTATTTAGTTATCTACCTTTCGAATATTTCCAGTGTCTTTTGTAATGGAGTTAATTCCACTGGAATGGCTCTACAGTGTATTGATAACCGCTTTACTTTTGTAAAAGGATTTTAATACATTTTACCGCTGTTGTTAGGATTGCTTGGGTTATGGCCCGTAGAGTCCTAACGAGGACGAAACGGCCGTCGTGGTCTACCCGCCCCAGGGTATCCCTTGTGCTTGGATCCATGTGTATAAATAATATAAAAAACAGTTATACCCTTGTCCGATATGCCACAATTATTCGCTTTTAAGTATTTTTTTATTCCAAATTATGACAAGATAACAAAAAGTAAAGTATTTAGAAATATTTCTCTCTTGCTAATAATTGATAATAGTGCACTGAACAACGACATTTTTACTGTTCTCCTGACCTCTCGCCAAACCGTTTCCTCTTGGCCTTAGTTTAGCTATATTTCGAAAATCCTTACTTCAAACAGCACAAAAAAAATTGTTCTGGACTATCTGATATAAAGCCACCGGTGCCGGTCTATTTTGGTCCCATAGCGTCATAGCGTCATACCGACTAATAAAGGGAAGAAGAAGGCCTTGACCACTATAATATACTAACCTGTTCGTCTTCCTACACTTTTATTACTTACTTATACTTATTGTGTAAAACTCTGCACCCAATTGAAAAACTAAAGACTCAATAACCGTAGGATTCTGAATTTTAATAGCTTCACTTATAATGCTGTCGTCTCTTATAATTCATTGAATTGACCATTAATTACTGTATCTAATGGTGCGCTATTTAAAAAAAATTATGAACAATTTCTTCTGGGAGTACAATATAAATAATTTCGCATTTTAATTAGCTAGGTTCTTTGAAAATTATTAAACTAAAATATCCATAAAGTGACAAGTGAAAATTTTATTTATTAAGAGGCAGTCAATTTCCTTTTAACATATTTATTCAAACGTTTTCTGATTAGCATTCATGTTACTTTGGTGTTGTTCTACTTATAATTTATAATTTTAAATTATTTTCTTTTAAAAGTTGTTGTCATGCGTGGTTCAGTAGAGTAGCTATTTACAGCAAGACTGCGTAATATTTGTTTGAAGGTTGTAGACAATCATGTATCTTGAGTCATAGATGTGTTTTGGACTTCCATTGTCATGGAGAAGGAGGACAACGACAGATTATCGTTCTTAGACGTCGTAGTACAAAAAAACGGGAGCACCATCCAAACATCGGTATACAGGAAACAAACCCACACAGGTCAATATCTTGACTACGCATCAAACCATTGAAATAGCACCAAACATGGAATAGTCAAAACACTCGTCGATAGAACATTCACACTTTGCAACTTGCAGAGAACTTTGACGAAAGAACTTAGCAACATCAAGCAAGACCTTGGCATGAATGATTACCCTACGAAACTAGTCGATCAGGCCATCAAAAAGCGTCAAAATCACAGAACTAGAACGAACAAAGATAATGAATCTGGACCCACCATGAATGTACCTTATGTCAAGGAAATCTCCAAAAAAATTCAAAGGATAGGACAACAGTACAACATCCGAACAGTCTTCAGCTCCAAAGATTCCTTAAGAAGCCACCTGACGAAGACAAAACCAACAAATCAAAAGGACACGAAGAATTGTGTATGCAGAATACCTTAAGAATGCGGACAATCCTATGTTGGTGAAACCCTACGACCTCTCCAAACAAGGATCAAAGAACATCGAAACCACACACTGAAAGGAGAAACAAACAGATCCGGTGCAGCAGACCACGCTTGGACCCACGGCCATCATTTACAATGGGCAAACGCAAAAATCATACTTAAAGAAGAACATTGGCAGAAGAGAAAATTCAAAGAAGCAGCTGTCATAATTCAGAACTCTGACTGTTTCAGTAAACCTTCTGCAGATATAAGGAACATTTGGAAGCTCTTGTTAGATAGGTGTAGGCTCAGATTGGGTAGTGATGCAAGCATAATGACGTAAGCGGATGACGTAAGCAGATGAATAAACATGGTGACATAAGCAGATGACTCACGACTGCACCCGATCATACGTCACTAGCTCCCCCCCCCCCCACCTAGGTATTATAAATAATAGGCTCGTAGCTTTGTAACTTGTTTAGTATTCACCTGAAGATGACTGGAGATACTTACCAGTTGAAACGTTGTTATATGAAAAACTAAAGGCAATGGAAGTCCAAAACACATCTATGACTCAAGACTGCGTAATGCTGCTGCGTTAGCCTTCAAAAAATAAAAATTTCCTTTTATTCTGATTGTTTTGTACTTTTTTTTCTTGGTAATATAAAGACATTATTTATTTATTTAAAGAAGCGCTGTCATAAAGAATTGATGGAGCGAGCGCATGAACACTTTTGAACTACCGTTTCTCTGTGGTGGAAAAAAATTGCCCGCTTGTCAACATTATTTTTTCAATTAATTTTTAATTTTTCAAAATTCAACGATAAGTGTTACAACTTGCCCCGTTGCGGGGTGTGTGGTCACAATATGCAGTAGGTTTTCACGAAGTAAACGAAAAACCAAAATTTTGAACACAGTGATTTTTAAACCCCAGTAAAGTCCAGAAACGATCCCTTGCCAAGTCATCCTATGTTTGGTACCTGCAGGGTTGCTTCTCACATGAGACAAACAGGCCTATTAGATTTTTGTAACAACCCGTCCCACAACCTGTTATAATATTTTGAGGTTATATTAACTTCAGAAATAAAATCTATTAAGGGTAAACAAATACCTCAAATATGTAGTAGCTAAATAAATATCAAGCAATATTTGTTCTATAATAGGAAAAAATTACTCATTATTAGCTATTCGTAAATCATCTATCTCCACAGATGATTTTAAACAGCATTTGAAAACTGCCGGTGTTGGGATTGCCAAGTTGTGATCGTTGTAACAACCAACCCATATGACTACCAGCCTTGGTTTCCCCTATGATAAAATATGATCTGTACCAAAATTAGGAAAACTTTAAACTTTCACTCTGGCCATTTGTGCGTCTAAAATTTCAATTCAATTTACATGCAATTTACTAATTACATTGGTAAATTAATAATATAGATTACTAGGGGTTATAATTTCTTCAGTTTCGCACAAAAAAATATTGAGTATAAAGTAGTAGGTAGTACCTACCCACAGTTTTACGTGGGTTCCGAACCACAAATATTTTCGCCAGATGTTATCCTGGGCACAGTTTTTCCGGTATTGTTATAACACCTCTTGTCCACCACAGACCTTGACGGGGCAGCCTTTTAAGTCTTCGTGCAAAACGCGAGGAGCTGTATCGTATCAAGGTTACCTTTTATTTTAATGATGAGTGATTTTGACATGACAAATCTTGTATTAAGCGACAACATCCATGTGGGGACCCATAACATTGAAGGTGTAACGAAATAAAAGTATTTAGGCCACGAGATTAGATTAGGCCGAGATAATCAAACAACGGAGATTTGTAGCACTACCTTGGTCAGCCTTTGGCAAGCTCCGCAATGTATTTAAATCAGACATACCGGTATGTTTGAAAATAAGAGTTTTTGACCAGTGCGTTCTTCCTGTTCTGACCTACGGTGCGGAGATACTAACGCTAACGAAGAAAATAATAAACCAAACAGTGGCGCACCCAGGGGGGAGCCAAGGGGGCCTTGGCCCCCCCCAAAACCCCCAATGAAATTGACTTCAACTATATCCACTAACCCGCTAAAAAAAATTTTAATTTCCAGGCGCGATACAAAGAACGATATAATTTTTATTACTTTTGTACAGTATACCTTAGATTTACTTATTACCAACCTAGACGATCGATTCATTAATCACAGGGAAATTATTTTGCTATTTAACTGTTTATTGCCCTGTCCCAATAAACAAGTAGAAAATTTGCAAAGCTTTCTCAGCCTTCATTCTTTTTATGCAAATTATTAATTTTTTGAAAAATTTTATAATGAAAGCATTCTAATATGCGAATTTAAATTATGGAACGACAAGTTTACAGATAGCAAAGAAATACCCTCCGATATGTTTAAGCTACATATTCAATATGTATGTATATGTATGTATGATATTTCCCAATATAAAAAACTTTTGCAAATTTTTGTTACCCTTCACCACCAGTACCTCTCAAAGGTCATTTTCCACATTAAAGTACTTAAAATCGTACTTTAAAGAAATTCCACTGGGAAAGTAAGACTTAATGGTTTGGCAAATTTATTTATTCATAAGAATATTCCTGTTTCTTGTGAAGAAATTTTAAATAAACTTTCTCAGGGTCGAAGAAAATTAGATTTACATATTTAACAAATGCAAAGGTGTTATAAAAAAGTTTTGGTTTCTATTATTTATAAAATATTGTTTATTGTTGTGCTTTGTACTAATTTATGGATATGTCGTCATTACTATTACCTATATTTTATTTGGTAAAAAGAGTGGTATGTTTTGTCCGGAATAATTATTAAAGTGGATATTTTAAAGTCAATTTTTTTAGATATTTACCTCGATTGAACTAGGCTATTGCGATCTTCCAAGAGTACCTGTTAAAAAAGCTCCAAAGTTCTAGAAAAATGCGTAACTTAAAAGTTTATTAAAAAATTTGCTTCCGGCACTGGTTAGCGGCCCCCCCCTAACATAAAATCCTGGGTGCGCCGCTGAAACCAAATCAGAGTTACTCAGCGTGCCATGGAAAGATCAATGCTGGAAATAAGCTTAAGAGACAAGATCCGAAACAATAAAAGAAGAAAAACCGGTGTCGTTGATGCAGTGGAAAGAATAACCACATTAAAATGGAATGGTATATTGCTAGAAGAACGGATTACAGATGGACTAAGAAGATCGTTGACCAAGACAATATGCATACAGAAGAGCCCACCGACCCGAAAGACGGATGACATGCGGCGCACAGTGTACGCAGGTGCGCTGAATGATGATGACGATGATTTTGACATTTAAAATGCCAGTGTGTATTGCATTTGCCACACTACGTAATACGATGGCCTTGTATTTATAGCGAGCTAAATAAATCCGCCAAACCTGCCTCGGATTGAACCAGGTATACCTTTCGCTTGGGATGCGTGAACGCTACCATTACGCTAGGCTACCACCTAGAGAGTAAGAGATTAGTATAAAGTAAAAAAATAAATAATTTTAGGTAATCAAAATATTCGAAAAAGTTATAAAAACCATTCATAAGAAAAAACATTACAGTGTAAAAACCAAACGTTAAGCACTGATCAAGAAAAATATTACGATCATCATTTAGTGCCTAATTACATGCATTATGTGTGAAAATTAAAATGGCGTATCGAAACACAAGAACATCGACCTCATTAATTTATTGACTATTCTTATGTTTAATAGCAAGGAATCTTTTTCAAAAATCCCGATCCCTATGTATTATAAACTTATATTAAGTTCTTCTTTTAACCCGTTAAAAATTTACGATTTTTAAATGAACCATAAAAAAAGTTTAGTCCATAATTGGCTGAGAAACCTATTTGTAATTATTTGCGGACCATTATTATTAAAATTGGTATTTTTTGGGTTTAAATTGGGTATTAAAGTTAATTACAGACGTTCCCACCAAACCCATAATTGAAGGTACATGTGATTAATTATGTAAGTCTAAAAATTTGTCCCATCATGGATATTAAATAGAATCAATTTTAGATTTAATCGTGTGGCTAACATTTCTAATCAACAAGGGTTATTTTTGAAAAGTCAATTTAACAAGGGTCTGATGTCTAAAGGCTTAAAAGTTAGGGATAGTAACTATTTTGCCACTTTTTTAAAGTTGTGTTAGGTATGTAAGTATTACAAGAAAACAATCGGTATATACCGGGGGTCCCATTATGGAGGGCCACCGGCCATGTATATAATAAACGGCTTGCACTACTTACAGCTGTGGGAAGGCAATACTTTTAGTAAGAGCGCCGATGAAAAGTGTATGGAAAATATTTTTTAATTTCTAATTTGGGCGTAATTCTTGTGATATTTCATAAAATTACCGTTTTTGTGAAAAACCCATACATAAGGTAAGTTTTCATTAAACGCGCTGAAAACGTTTATAAATTGTCTATACAATTTGTTTGGCACTTATCCCTCTAACTATTCAAATAAAGGGAGGGGAAGTATGTTTTTAAAATTTTAAATGTTTTTAACGTCAGATTGTCTTAACCCAATTGAACTTATTGGAAAGGGTGTTTAAGGTTTGTTTAAAATTGGTAAAAGAATGTAGTCTTTAGTTGATAACACAAAAGAAAGGGGGCGCTAAAAAACAGTTTTTTCTTATTATTAGGTTTTTTACAAAATTTGAAATGCATGATATTTATGGTTGATAAAGTATAGTATAGAGTTTTGCAGTTGCATTATCCCTATTTGTTTTATATCACAACGTTTCAAAACGCCATTCATTTGTCAATAATCGCCAACATTTACATGGAATGGTTTGAATCCGCAGTAATAGAACAAGAACAAAAACCAAAAATATGGCTGAGATATGTGGATGACACTTTCATATTTGTAACGGAAACAATGATGAATTAAGGGAATTCCTAAATAACATATCAATACCTTTACACCGACAGTCAAATTCGCCATTGAGAAAAAAGAAAACAACAAATTACCTTTCCAGTTATCAACGTAAAGAAATATGGCAACAACATCCAAACTTCAGTATGCAGGAAACCTACACAAACAAGTCAATATCTTAGTTATACATCAAATCACTCAAGCAACAAAAAATATGGCATACTAAGAACACTTCTAAATAGACCATTACAATTTATAACTCAAAATAAGCCTTCGAAAAAGAAACTAACTACATTAAGACCGACCTCAACAAGAAGGCTCAAACAACACTCAACATTCCTTACTTCACAGAAGTACCTTAGAGAATAGGATGACAAGGATAACGATACAAAATCAATATAGTATTCAGTCGAGAGACACCATAATAAGCCACCTGACGAAAAGAAAACCAACAAGCCAAAAAGACAGAAAAAACTGTGTCTACCGGATCCCCTGCGAGTGCGGCCAATCTTATATTAAAGAGCATAGAAATAATACGGAGAAACATACAGGAGAGACCGAAAAGTCAAGTGTAGCTGACCATGCCTGGACACATGACCACCATATTATGTGGTCAGAAACTAAAATCCTGCATAAAGAAGTACACTGGAGGAAGTTCAAGGGCTGCTGCTATAATACACCAGAATCCAGGTTGTTTTAGAAAGCCATCATTAGATATAAGGAATATTTCAAAACCGTTGTTAAGTAGATGCAATCTTGAAATAATATAGCGCATCAATTAAACGCATGACTGCACCCACCTCAGTTACACATCTGTGCACCAAGCAAGTATAAATAGAACTGTAGTTACTTTGCTTAATTAGAAAGGAGAGAAATAAGACAATTTAAGTCTTCTTCCACTGATTTATTAAAATAAAGTTTTAATGAAGGATAAATTCTCTACATGTTTCGAATGTATATACATTCATCATCAGGAGAATAGAATAAGGAATATAAGAAATACAATAGGTGCGAACAGTCTAAATGGAGCTACAAGATGATGGAAAGATAATAAATAAATAATTGTGTGTGAGGTTACTAGTGAAACAACACGTTAAATGTGAGAAGAGAAAATTATATGTAAAATTTGAAAATTGTAGATGTAGTAAAAAAAAATTATCTGAAAAGAAAAAAAAAATTTTAAGGTTAGAATTTTATCGGAGAAATAAATTTGTGAAAACTTACGTCATGTAGACATCCTTTGTTTAAGAGTAGAAGTAATAATAGTTTAAAATCTTGGCTCTAGACATTTCTTAATTAGAAATTAAAGTTTAAAAGAAAACTTTTTTAAACGTGAACAGTTGACAGTTCTGAAAAGACAAGGTAAAATGGTGAAGTACTCCCTTCACAGAGTAAACTTGAGTGTATAGTTGAAAACTACACAGAGAAGCTAGTTTGTGACTACTTTTAGTAGACTCATAGAGAAAGGGAGGGATGTATCAAAGAGAGATACAGGTTAAATAAATATGAGAAATTATGTTAACAAGAAAGGTGGGTAGTACAAGAGAATAAAAGCCGTCCTTAATCACATTCATCCAAGAGCTCAGGTAGGACTGATCAAATGGTAAATCAACAACAAAGAAACATAGGGTGACAACAGTAACCATCGTAATTTACCTTAACAAGAGTAGAATACAATAAAGATAATAAGACTAAGAGTAAACAAATTTACTGCGGACAAATTTCATTGATAAAAGGAGTTAGTCCTGTGGTCTAAACAGATATCGTACCATAAAAGGAGGTTAAACTATTATAATTGTACCTTAGGTAAGGTTAGGTTAGAGTGGCAGACCTCTGGCATTGTCCAAATAGTCACACGTAGTCCTATAAGGACCGTTGTGGTACCACAAATAACTATTGTACCTTACAAGGATAGAAGTAAAATCTGCACAAACATCAACAGAAACCGAAAACTTAGGTATAATGAGAAAAGAAAAAGTTATCAAAAAAATTATTACCTTGTCGGACTTCCATTGTCTTTATTTTGTTACTTAACACAACGTTTCGGTTAGTTAGTATCTCTAACCGTTTTCAAGGTGTAAACTAAATTATAATTCTAAGGCTACTGTCTTAAATACTATCCATGTGCAATGAAGCTTGATGACTCCGCCTACGTGCTTATTGGAGTGTGAAGTTTCGAAGTTTGAGCTGTTGGTTTTGGACAAGGAGAGGCTTCCAGATATTGGGGACATCTATACTTGGTTTACTTATTATATGGGTAAGTATTTTGATTCATAAAAGCTGCTTCTTTGAACTTTCGTTTTCTCCAGTGCTGTTCCGTGTCCAAAACCTTGGCTTTTGACCATTGTATATTATGCTGGTTGATCCATACATGTTCCGCTATACCTGATCTCGAAGTTTTACCCCTTTGAGTATGTTTCAGATGTTCTTTAACTCGTATGGGAAGAGGTATTTTTGTTTCTCCAATGTACGATTCGCCACACTCGCAACGGATTTGATAGATACAATTTTTTTTGTTTTCATTACGGGGAGGTTTTACTTTTGTAAGAAAGCTTCCAAGCGTACTTCCGGATTTGAAGGCTGTTTTGATATTATAGTTTTTGGGTATCCGTCTAATATTTTCAGAAATCCCTTTGACATAAGGTATTGTAAGAAATTCTTGCTCCTCTTTCGTTTCTGTATTGGTTTTTACTTACTTACTTACTTAAGCTTTAAGGCTGTTTCGCTACTTGTGTTTAGGATATTTTTTCTGAGTTTCAAGAAATGGGAACCAAAATATTTTTGCCAATATCGCACATCCCGTTCAAAACTGTATTATCTAAAAAAATTTTTTTTTTGACATTATTTCAAAAACAAATCCCTTTCAATCTGATTTATTCCCCTACAAAACCGTATTATTGTAAATTAGAGGAAACCCCTAAAGATGGCGCCATCCGAGGGGACACTTTTTGGCAACTCGCATGCACATCCCGCTAAAAAGAGTATCAACTGAACTTGATACATCTACATCTGTGACAGTTCCGATCATATGTGTATTAACTTTAATTTAGTGATTGAAAACGTTGGTCTTGCCAGTTTTATTACGGGAAAGAGTGTATTAAGTCAAATTAGAGCTATATTTCTCCAAAAAGAATGGTAAGTGTAGCTGAAAAGTTTTAGTAGAAAACTGTATTATTCTAAGATAATACAATTTTTCCCGGGGATTTCCCGGAAATTTCCGGGAAAAGCTGTATTATCTTACATCAAATTCCGATTTTGGGCACATATTCGAAAGACAATTTCTTTGTTCCATGAATATTTCAAAGAATACCAATAATATCCTCAAAAACCCCAACGAAAATATTATTTGGCTAATAATAACCAAAAAGTAGCATATTGTATTAACATAAATTTTCTTTTGCATCTCCTGAAAAGTTTTCGTATTTTGAGTTACTACAGTTTTGAACGGGATGTGCGATATAAAATTTTGTACTTTTTTTTCACTCCATAAGGGAAAAATGCCTAAACACACGATAATTTGTTTCTAGCGAAGAATTTGTTTAAAATTTTTTACTTATATCTTTACTTCTAAGTTGCGTTGAAAACTTAGCCCTTCCATTTCTACCCTTTAGGAGCAAAATTTCCCAAAACATAAAGAGATTTTCAATTCAATTTCAATTTTAATTTATTGATCCAAAACATAATAATTAACAAATAAATACAATTTACTGATACAAATCACAACAGTCTTAATAAAGTACAAATATTAATTATTTCACCTAGATCATGAGCAATCTGTATGTGCAAAAAATCTTAAAATGTTTCTATTATATTTTAATTTGAGCAAAAAGTCAAACAATTCGGTTGAAGAAGACAAGAAACTAAAAATGTTGCATCTTATTAGAGCAGTTCGAGGAATGTTCGATAATTAGCAAAAATAACTGGCTTACACATTTGAGCAAACTTTTTATGATTATCAATATTTTTTAAGATTGTTGATAGAGAGTTATATATTTTTGAAGCTAGACTTTTTGTAAATCTTTGGTTACCATCCATTCTGTAAAAGGGAATAACCAAATCCTGATTAGTAATTTGTCTAGTTTGATGTGTGTGGAGCACTTTTATTTGTAAGTTTTTAATATTATGTAAGAAAAGGCAGCTGTTATAAAAGTATAGCACTCTAATATTCAGTATATTTACATTATAGAGTTAAATTGTACGAAAATGTCTTTCTTTTTGAATTATAACTTAACAACCAACACTAAGATGCTCTAAGGCATTAGTATACAGGCCATCCTATACAATTGTAGTAGCTGTCATAACCATGGAAACGGCCAAAATACTGTATTGTCATTGGTGGTTTGCATTGGTTTCCATGGTTATGATAGCTACGTCACTGCCTATATTTTTGGGTTTGGAGTATAAATAGTGCTTTATACATTGTTGGAATAATCTTTTGATTCAGAAATTTTCTTAGTTCATAAAATGTGTACACAAGTCGCCTTGTTTTCACACACAAATTGTAAATATGATTTGTCCATTTTAAATTTTTGTCAACTATAATGCCTAAATACTTGATGTTATAATTTTCGCCAATTTTTAGTTCTGTCCTTGGTGGTAGCTGCAGAGAACCGAGATCGGGCCTATTTACATTAGTAAGAGAGAACGCAATATATTTTGACTTATCTACGTTAAGAGTTAGCTCATTAAAATCCAACCAATCTTTCACAATGCAGACACCAATTTCAGCCGTCACTTTCACCCCCTGCCAAGTATCATCAGCGTATGATATTAATACTCCCTGGATGTTTTTTTTGCAGCAGTGAATGAATGTAGGCAATAAAAAAATAGGCCCGAGAACCGTTCCCTGCGGGATACCTAGCTGTATCTTCTGACATTCACTAAATTGGTCTTTTAACCTTAACTGTTGAACTCTACCCTCCAAGTAGCTGCGAAAGAGATCCAACACAGTGCCCCCAATGGCACAGTGCTCAAGCACTTTTAGCAGTTTAGCAGACACCGTGTCGAAGGTCTGACCAAGATCCGAAAAGATCCCTATACATTTTTGGTTTCTTTCAAGATTTGATTTTACACTGTCAACAAGTTTATAAATGGCATGGTTTGCTCTAACCTCTTTTTGTAACCCAAACTGATTTTCATTCAATCTTTTGTTTTTTATTAAAAAATCATAGAGTCTATCTTTAAGGAATTTTTCGAACAATTTGGCAAAGACACTTAATATACTTATAGGTCGAAAGGTATTAATCTTAGTTTTATTGCCAGCTTTATAAATTGGGACAACTATAGATTTTTTAAAGTCCTCTGGAACGTATCCCTGTACGAAAATTAGATTAATAATATGGGTTAAGGACTGAATCAAGCTCAAGTGATGATCTTTCACTAATCCTGCACTAACATTGTCATAGCCTGGGGAGCTGTTTTTTTTAAAGAACCAAGTTATAATATAAGCTCATTAGATGTGACAGGCCTCAAAACATATTTTTGTTTGTTTCCGAGTAGTGACGTTTCTATAGTAAGGCAGAGGTTGTATCTTGGAGGCCATTTTTTGTCGTACCTGTATAAAATAATTGTTGCAGTAGTCGGTCATTTGTTTCGTATTTTCAAACGGTTTCTATGTTTAGATCCAGTATCTTTGTTATTGCCTTTGTTAGTTGGTTCTTTTATTATGTAATATATTTTTTTCAAATAATTTTTTTTTAATATTTACCTTTTCACTAATCCCTGGCTTTCGCTACAACTATAATTGTTTTTAAGTTATTTCTGTAAGTTTTATATGTTTCGATAAGAGCCACATTATTTCTGTTTTTTAATAGATCACGATTTCGTATTGATGTTATTATAGAATTGGTAATCCATGGTTTGAGCTTTACATGTTTTTTTTATTGTTATAGTTTTAGTTAATAGGCATTTTCTATGGATTTCACTAAAGGTTTTGGAAAGGAGATTCCAAGATACTTTAGCATTTGTTTCATTTATGACATGTAACCACGTCCCTGGGTTAATCAATTCCTTAAATTTTGTATATTGATTGATTTGCTTATTTTAACAGAATAAGCGTTGTACCAATTTTCAGCAATATAGCTTAAACTTATAGACGGTTATTCAAAATAGGCTACACCCCTTTTTTTAACCCCTAAGTGAATTTTGAAAAAATTACGAAACACGTATATGCTTATTTTATTAAATGAACTTATATACCAACTTTTAGACCTCAGCCAGTTTTACTTTCCGAGATACGGAAATTCATATAAAAATGTCAATCCCCGTTTTTACCCCCTTATGGGTTGATATTTAAAAATCCCTTTTTAATGGATGTCTACGTTATAAAGATAATACTTGCTCGAAATTTCATGATTCTAGGATTAGGGGTTTAGGCTAAGTGTTGATAAATCAGTCACTCAGTCAGGCACTTGACAATTTTATATCATAGTATAAATAAAAGCATATCAAGCATAATTAATCTGACATATAATATATTATAAAACCGTAGCCAATGTCCTTAATAAAAATCTTTCTTTTGTCACCTTGACAATGCTGATATTCATCTTGAAACTGTTTGTGTGTGTGCACAAATTTCTTTGTTGATATAAATATTTTACATTAATTTTACATTGTAGCATGTATGTTTTCTTTTAAATATAATGTGTTTCAATCTACTTGTAATGTTGACCACCGTAGTATTTAAATGAGACGTCTCTAAAAATGTCATATGTATCGTGTGTACAATGTAATGCGAATAATAGAAAAATCAATTAATAAGGCTGCCCTTGTGGACAGAAGCGTATAGCATAATAAATGTTCCATCTAATTTACTGTACAAAGATATAATAAAGAAACGTATCGGCCTTGTATTATAACAGGATGGCATTTTTAACTGGAATAAATTCTGAATTAGAAAGCATATTTATTTACCGAAAAAATAAGCAACTATGGCTACGTTAATTTTTAAAGTGGCATACTTTTCATGCCTTTATGAAATTTACCCTTTTTTTGGGAGTATAAACTTCCTCTAACATTTTTTTTTAATGTATAGGTAGGTAGTGTGATAGTTCCCTGGGAAGTGCATAAAAAGGGAATACAACCCACTATTTACTTTTGCATTTCGGTAATCAACAAACTCAGAAAAAAAACTGGTAATTTGAGCACTAACTAGGGGTTTGTTCGGGTTTGTTTAAAAAAAATAGGAAGCTTGGTGTTGATGCTAAGGTTGTTTGTTTACTTGATGACGCATTCAAATGATCCTTTATTTTCGGGTTAGAAGAAATAAATACTTTTATCTGTTGTAGTATTTGATGCTGTTTAAACCGTTACTTTACAGTAAGAAGTATTTTTGCTATACTAAAATGGGTTATTTAACTGAATCACAAAAAATAAAAATTTTAATGATGCTTTGTATAAACGCTAATTTTTGAAGTTTTTAACCTGTAACTCTTTTCCTCCGTTTTTTTTTTTTTAAATTCGTATATAGCAGGTAATTTTCTCCTATAGGGTAGTTTACTAATGACGATAAATCCAAATAGTAGAATTTCAATCTTCGCCACTAAAAAAAAATAAAATTGATTTTCGAACGCTACAGGCGAAACTAACACGTACCCCAAAAAAATTTCGTTGCTGCATTAACGTTGCTAACTTCACACATATGATTTCTTGTTTTTTTTTGCTATTATGGATTGTGGGTGTTCATTATTTATGGATTTCTAATCTTTGTGTAGTTTAGTGAATTTTGTTTGTGCCTTTAGTGACTAGGTTACAATGACTAGTAAAGACCATTGTATGATTTTATTATGCCCAAATAGGGGTAATATACCGGGTGTTTCGTATTTTCAGTAAGTTTGAAGTAGTAAGAGTTCTCGATTATGTGATTTTATTTTATTTTAATCAATTTAAACACATCTAACTAGGCCTAAACCACACCACCAAGATGTTTAAGCTCGGACCTGTCTATTTTCCTCATTCGTTAAATGATAATTTTGCAGTGTGCATGATATACCTGTGTGGTTTTGTTTACATGCGCAAGGCCATAAATTTGCCACTTTCATGATTTTTGTTTGCTTATCTAAAGGTAAATGTCTATGATACCAATACAGTATAAAGAAAAATATAAAACTTCTTTTTAATATAATAGTTTAATCATGGGCGTCGTTAAAAAAAATCTTAGGGGGGGCAGTGGCGGCTCGTGACTAGTTAACTAGGGGATTTGTTCGGGTTTGTTCGGGTTTGCCCGCCGCAGGCGGAATGCGTCACAGGCGAAAAAATTTTAAGACCACGCCCAAATTTGGTCAATAATTATTAGTAAATATTTTAAAAATGTATGATTACCTTCTTATTTTATTGAAAATGAAATAAGATAAAAAATAAAAAGGCCATTTTATTTTCCATTAGTGGGTACATTGTTAAAAGTAAAGTCTATTCTTCCGTTTTTATTTGCAGCAACCTTATCAATAGCAATAAAGTCCCTAGATTTACACTTTGTGGTCTGTATCAACTTAATTTCGAGTTTAGGTCTTCCCTCAATTTTAATTTCAATTTTTTGCTAAATACTTAATGAGCTAAAATTGTTTCTCAAATATTCCACATTCATAGTCGTCTTGGCATTAAAACGGTTCATTTTTATTAAAATAAGTCTTTACTACCCCAAAATAATAACAAAAATATAAAGGAAAACTCCAAATAATAAATTCATACATTCAATCAAACCATATTAAACCTCAATAAGTCAACTTTAGTGAATAAGTCAACTTCCAGGGGCGGGCAAATGCCCCACCTTGCCCCCCCCCCCCAAACGACGCCCATGAGTTCAATAATATAATATAGTAATATAGAGTCTGATATAAAAAAATTAAACTATTCGGCTTATAAAAGTCGTCTTAAAAACAATATCTTAGGGTAGGATTGAAACACTAATTAATTGCAAATTGTTAATCCAAAACCAACTTTTCAGTGCCAACTAGTATGTTAGTGTCACAAATAGTTGTCATATTTAATAATTTTTATATTTTGGCACAAATAAATATCTTTATTATTATTATTCTTACAGTTTAATCGTTTCTTTTTGTATACATCATAAACTAGATATTAATAACCACACAATTTAATGACCAGTAGAGAAAAATTGCATTAATCCGTTACCGAGATTAATGCCTTTAACAGAAATGTTCGTCATGATAATTGTAATAAAGATGAGTTTATGCAAATTCCAAAACAAGATATTACTAGGAATTCGTGATTATTAAACTTGAAATATGCATACCAACTTTAATGCACACTGCAGATTGTTGTTATTTAAAAATAACCTTATAAACAGTGGCAATCCATTGAAAGTAAAATGCGAAAAATTAAAACCAGTTTGTAGATTTTAACTTGCGGAAAAGAAAACAAAAAAGCACTTTTTGTAATCGTTTCTTATGTTCTGCAAGATGGCATAATTAGTTTCGAAATTCGACCCTCTCTTCTTAAAAACCACCTATACGGATTTTTAAATAAGTATCAAAATTACAATACAGGGCCTATTATGGTTACTGGTCACGTCATTTACTATTTTAAGAAAATTATAGTCAGAAGTCAGATTTACCGAATACATATTAAATCTATGGAAGGTAATTCTATTTTTGTATTAAGGTAAATGCGGGAGAGTTGCCGCACTTTTTGAAAAAAATTCATAATTTTTGTAATTTTTAAGTTAACTTTTTCAAAATAAGTCACTACACAGGTATTACTTTAAACTTTATTAAAATGCAAAAATAAACGTTAATTCTAAAAAAAATTGTGTGTGCTTATGACCACACGACAGAAGTGAAAACTTCAACAAGGTGAAATTAATAATATCGAATAAATATATTTCCTAAAATTGAACAACCCTTGAAAAAATGCCAGAACATACCTGAGACGCAACAAGTGTCTATCTTGTGATCTTAAACACACAAACGACGCACATGTTTCCACGTCGATACTGAATGCGACTGATACGGCATGCTCTTTCATATAACGTTCATTCGGGTGTGAAAAAAACATACATATGGCTCGTGCTGCAGATTAGGGACAAATTGTAAAACTGGTTATTTGTGTGTAAGCCAAATGCCAGTTTCATTAAAATTAGTTAATTTTGGAAAGTTATAGATCTAATCCACTAAGCGCACTACACTGAGGAAAATCATTCAATACAATTTTTTTTTTTTAATATATATGGGTTACCGCAAAAGCCCGGTCGTAGCTCAGTGGTAGAGATACCGCTTACGGCCGTGGCGATCCGGGTTCGATTCCCGGAGTGGGCATACGCATAATAAAAAAAGTATTACCGAATTTTAGTTGGTTGGTGTAAGATCGTCTTTCGGAGGAGACGTAAAGCTGTCGGTCCCGGCCATCTCTGGTCGTTAGTCACGCTAGAGGCGCTTGCGCGACCTGAAAACTCTAGCACCAGACTTGAGCACCACAAGTTACACGAACTTTACTTTACTTACCGCAAAAAGAAATCCTTTAATCCCTAAAATATTTCGTTTAGACACCTACGAGCTTTTTTTGACAATATATTTTTGCGTCTATTCGATATTTTATTCCGGTAACAAAATACCGTATAACCATTAACATAATGTATCAAATAAAATACCTTTCATAGATGTTTTTTTAGTTCCTACAAGGTTATCTTATTATCACAAAAATAAACCCTCTTTTTATAACTAAAGTGACCTTTTTAGGAACTAAATAGTTCCTTTTTTAAAATAAGAGAAATCGTTCAGGTAACTTTCAGCAAGCGCTATATAGTCTATCCCTTTCTACAACGGAACAGAGAGGGACGAACTAACCTAAAACAATGATCCGACGATGCTTCACGTGGTTTAAGTTAAACGGAGTAATTTACAAAACAATTCCTTTTAACTATTTTAATACATTGTGTCCCTACAAGAATGTTTATAAAGTAGTCTGGTATCGCTGCATCCTAACATTTAAACACTTTGTCACAAACAACAACGTAAAGCAATGACAGAACCTTCACAGTTGGCATCCGATCCTAACTTCATTTGAAACTGATAAAAAGTTTTACAAAATGTCGACCATTAGAAATTAATGTAACTTTATATAATTTTATTATGTAGCCTGTTTAGTCCTTATTTTATTTTTCACTGGTTTGATCCCCAAGCCACTTACTTAATGTCCAGTTCATCGGTTAAACTATTTATGAATAATCTCGCTTTTTAAGTGTAAGTAATCAAAAACGTTAATATTAGCACATGTTGCATAGAACTTTTCTTAATTGTAATATCCCTGAGGATGGAAATAAACAAAAAAAAAACTATATGTATATATACATAACATGATAAATAATGAAATATTTCATAAGTAGAGAATAGTTTGTTAAATTTTCATTCAAATAAGCTTGCAAACTAAAACTTTTTTGTATATTAAAACAATAATGAAACAGTTATACACCTAAAATTTAAAAATCTACTCAATTATTTTAAAAAATCAAACTTTCTCCCACCCTACTTTTTGAGCGAAACGTAATATCCAACGGTACCATAACACAAAAACTTATTATTATCGACAAATCTATTCTGGAAGGAATAAAATTACTCGGGACAATTCGCCCGGTACATACAATGTATCCTAAATTTAAGAAAAATTATTTTATCATTCACCGAGTGTATTACATTTAAACATAAAAAAATATTAAACCAAAATGGCATATACACACGCCACTGGCTTCACGTCAACTATTTAGTCTCGATTCAGAAATCTGTAAAAACTTTAAAGCCTTTTGTCTTAAAGAACTTGAATCGAAATGAACAAATTCCTCGGCTGTTATAATTCGGGTCTCGTACGACCTTAGAAGGTTACCCAACGGTGGTCCTCGTCGAAACACAGTTTTTGTGGTTCTTCAAATCGAAATTAAGAATGACAAAACTGGACATGTCATGTTTTTCTGATGTCCAGTGAAACAACATTTCTTTAATGGGTTTAACGGCATGAAATTCGTTTGGAAGGCCAATGTTTAAGTCACAATGTACCAACTGGCAGGTGTTTCTTATCTTGAAATATTTTGTTATTTAACATTTTTGTTGCTTGTACCTATAGGCGACAATAGGCAAAAATAGTTTGGAAATTTTGACATGGACAGTAGGGATGTAATAGTAATTAGTGTTTTATTAATGTAGTGCGGATAGGAAGTAGTAAAAGGACCTGTAAACCAGAGTCGGGATGAGGACTGAGGACTCATTGATAGATATTTTTAATGAACACCCTATTTTATCATTTATTTTTAGATTCTACATGAATTTTTTTTGTTATTAATATTATATTCCTAAACCTATATATTAGGTAGTTAATGTGTAATTAAGTCGATCGTTACTTGATGGAGATCAATATTAAATAAATACGTAAAAGAAATAATAGTATAGGAGCTGACAAACATTGCGGTGAACGATATTTTTCAAAATTTTCACCTACATGGTCTAATTATACATGGTATAGACAAACTAAAATCGACCGTCTGCCGTTTCAAAGTGGTAGCTTTAACTTGGGGGATGCAGTTAAAAAAGGGTGGTTTTAAGATTTGGTGAACAATATTGATCAAAACCCACATTTACTCATTTGAAAAAACAGCTTAAGAATGTGTCGAAATCACGTGGGCAGACGATTTATTTGACAGCTTAACCCTAGCAGACGCCTGTCAAAGTGGAATATTTTATGGTAAAGTGAACGACAAGTAAAACACATTAATTTTGGTGGGTGTATTCCCCTATTAGTACGTTAACTAAAAACAATATGGCAGACGAAATATTTGACAGCGTTTCTGTGGCAGACGCTGTCAAAGTGACAAGTTTACTCTTGGTAAACAATATTTATAATAGCTCAAATTGGTAAAATAACATAAAACTACACAGGTATTTATTAATTTAAAGAAAGCACACTATTTATTTGACAGCTTAACCCTGGCAGACGCCTGTCAAAGTGGCATATTTTATGGTAAAGTGAACGACAAGTAATACACATTAATTTTGGTGGGTGTATTCCCCTATTAGTACGTTAACTAAAAACAATATGGCAGACGAAATATTTGACAGCGTTTCTGTGGCAGACGCTGTCAAAGTGACAAGTTTACTCTTGGTAAACAATATTTATAATAGCTCAAATTCGTAAAACAACATAAAACTACACAGGTATTTATTAATTTTAAGAAAGCAGACGATTTATTTGACAGCCTAACTTTGGCAGACGTCTGTCAAAGTGGCATATTTTACAATAAAATGAACGACAAGCATTACACATTAATTTTAGTGGGTGTATTCCCCTATTAGTACGTTAACTAAAAACAATATGACAGACGAAATATTTGGCAGAGCTCCTGTGGCAGACGCTCTCAAACTTACAAGTTCACCCTTATTGATAAACAATGTAAATAGCTCAAATTGGTGAAATAAAATATTACTTTGGTAAATGGTATTCAAACATTTTTATTGCAAAATTGGTATAAAATAAAAATTATTCTTTAACAAATATAAAACAGAATTCTTAAAACATCATGAAATCAGTCTCTCGTTTTTATTCGTCAACAAAACCTAAGAGTACTTCAACAAACCTAAAACTATTTATACATATATTAAAAAAAAATATATAACAAAAAAATATATTCTACAAAAAATGCAAATGAATCTAGTCAAGCATTGTTCCAACAAAAAAAATAAATTTCTTAAAACTATAAAATACTTAGGATTTTAAAACATCACATAATCAGTCTCCCAGTTTTATTATTTTACAAATAAGTAATCTAAGTAAGAGATAGTACTTCAACAAATCAACAATCCAGCATCATTCTAAAAAAACACATTTCTTAAAACTATAAAACAGGATTTTAAATTATTACAAAATCAGCCTCCCATTTTTATTCTTTCACAAAAAAGTAACCTAAATAAGAGGGAGAGAACTTTAACAAATCTTAATGTATTTATCTAAGCAAAAATAAATCAAAAAAATATATCATCTACAAATGAATCTAGTAACTTAAAACAGCATAAGTTATACCAAACACTAAAGGGTTCCCAAAAACTTGCATAAAAATTTCAAATTACAAAATCAGTCGTTATTTATTGCTGTAAAAAATCATCCTCATCGTCACTTGATTCAACCAAAATTGCGTCGGCGTCGTCGTCCCTTTCGTTACTTAAATCAGATTTATGCAAAATATCACCAAGTTGAATGGGCGTTTGAGGCCCGTCAAACCACAATACATTGAATTTATTTTCTCTCAGTATCCAACCATTAATTAGAGGATCGTAAAAATTTGGAGTAACTTTGGTTGCATTTGTCCAAATTGCTGTAATTTGGTTTGTCCTTCGAATTTTTTGCAGTAGTACTGATTTGCAAGGGGGAAAGTTTTGAGCATTACATTTTTTTTAAAATAAAAGTGGATTTTTTTCTAATGTGCACCCATAAGTTTTAATAGAACATTCCAATCTGGCCTGATCTATATCCTTGAAATTTGGTTTTCCATATAATTTGCAAACATAGCCTTCCAGAGTATTAAGTGTTTCCTGAGGGATCTCTTTAAATGGCTTTGACCCCAATGACGCAAAAGCAGCTTGAGTTTGATTGCAATTTTTTAATATTGTAAAAGGTTTCTTTTTTCCTTTGCTATAAAACGAGGCTTCATAATCACAACCACTAAATGCATGGAATGCTGGTAGTGCTTGGCTAAGAGTTGATCCTAAATAATCGTGTATCTTTGTAAGATTAATATATCTTAACGAATTATTCGAAATTTGACCAGTTTCCATCCAAACAAGCTTATTTTCTTTTTTAAATTGGTCAACATGCGCTAATGCAATAACTGCAATATCTGTATCTGCAGCTCGTATAACTATATTTTTGCAAACAGTTTTTGTTATATGAAAGAATATTTTACTATCGGCCTCTTTATGCTCACAATAGTATTCTTGTGCTATTTCCTTTATAACATGTTCGTTTTTCTGATAAAATTAATAGCAATGATTATCAATGGTTACATAATACATAGTTTTATTATTAATTATTGGGTAATAACAGTTATTTTCCCACCCTGGATGGAAACTGGTCAAATTTCGAATAATTCGTTAAGATATATTAATCTTACAAAGATACACGAATATTTAGGATCAACTCTTAGCCAAGCACTACCAGCATTCCATGCATTTAGTGGTTATGATTACGAAGCCTCGTTTTATGGCAAAGGAAAAAAGAAACCTTTTACAATATTATAAAATTGCAATCAAACTCAAGCTACTTTTGCGTCATTGGGGTCAAAGCCATTTAAATACATCCCTCAGGAAAGAATAAATACTCTGGAAGGCTATGTTTGCAAATTATATGGAAAACCAAATTTAAAAGTATAGATAAGGCCAGATTTTATTTAAACTAAGTTTTATTAAAACTTATGGGTGCACATCAGAAAAAAATCCACTATTATTTAAAAAAAAATTTAATGCTCAAAACTTTCCCCCTCGCAAATCAGTACTACTGCAAAAAATTCGAAGGACAAACCAAATTGCAGCAATTTGGACAAATGCAACCAAAGTTACTCCAAATTTTTACGATCCTCTAAATAATGGTTGGATACTGAGAGAAAATAAATTCAATATAATATTGTGGTTTGACGGGCCTCAAACGCCCATTCAACTTGGTGATATTTTGCATAAATCTGATTTAAGTAACAAAAGTGACGACGACGCCGACGCAATTTTGGTTGAATCAAGTGACGACGAGGATGATTTTTTACAGCAATAAATAACGACTGATTTTGTAATTTGAAATTTTTATGCAAGTTTTTGGGAACTTATTAGTGTTTGGTATAACTTATGCCGTTTTAAGGTACTAGATTCATTTGTAGATGATATATTTTTTTGATTTATTTTTGCTTAGATAAATACATTAAGATTTGTTAAAGTTCTCTCCCTCTTATGTAGGTTACTTTTTTGTGAAAGAATAAAAATGGGAGGCTGATTTTGTAATAATTTAAAATCCTGTTTTATAGTTTTAAGAAAATAAATGTGTTTTTTTAGAATGATGCTGGATTGTTGATTTGTTAAAGTACTCTCTCTTATTTAGGTTACTTATTTGTAAAATAATAAAACTGGGAGACTGATTTGGTGAGGTTTTAAAATCCTAAGTATTTTATAGTTTTAAGAAATGTGTTTTTTTTGTTGGAACAATGCTTGACTAGATTCATTTGCATTTTTTGTAGAATATATTTTTTTGTTATTTTTTTTTTTTTAATATATGTATAAATAGTTTTAGGTGTGTTGAAGTACTCTTAGGTTTTGTTGACGAATAAAAACGAGAGACTGATTTCATGATGTTTTAGGAATCCTGTTTTAAATTCGTTAAAGATTAATTTTTATTTTATACCAATTTTGCAATAAAAATGTTTGAATACTATTTACCAAAGTAATATTTTATTTCACCAATTTGAGCTATTTACATTGTTTATCAATAAGGGTGAACTTGTAAGTTTGAGAGCGTCTGCCACAGGAGCTCTGCCAAATATTTCGTCTGCCATATTGTTTTTAGTTAACGTACTAATAGGGGAATACACACACTAAAATTAATGTGTAATGCTTGTCGTTCACTTTATTGTAAAATATGCCACTTTGACAGACGTCTGCCAAAGTTAAGCTGTCAAATAAATCATCTGCTTTCTTAAAATTAATAAATACCTGTGTAGTTTTATGTTATTTTACGAATTTGAGCTATTATAAATATTGTTTACCAAGAGTAAACTTGTCACTTTGACAGCGTCTGCCACATAAACGCTGTCAAATATTTCGTCTGCCATATTGTTTTTAGTTAACGTACTAATAGGGGAATACACAAACCAAAATTAATGTGTATTACTTGTCGTTCACTTTACCATAAAATATGCCACTTTGACAGGCGTCTGCTAGGGTTAAGCTGTCAAATAAATCGTCTGCCCACGTGATTTCGACACATTCTTAAGCTGTTTTTTCAAATGAGTAAATGTGGGTTTTGATCAATATTGTTCACCAAATCTTAAAACCACCCTTTTTTAACTGCATCCCCCAAGTTAAAGCTACCACTTTGAAACGGCAGACGGTCGATTTTAGTTTGTCTATACCATGTATAATTAGACCATGTAGGTGAAAATTTTGAAAAATATCGTTCACCGCAATGTTTGTCAGCTCCTATACTATAACGTTAAGGTTTCAAATCTTCACAAAATTGGTTTATTTTTATATTACAAATAAAAATAAAAACATGACATGTTTCGTAACACTGCTACTTCGTCAGATGTCGAAATGGAAATGACAAACAAAGTTGTAGGTGTAGAGGCATTTACCTGCTAAGAAATAATTATCTAAATATTCCTTATCTTACGGGTTTTGGAAAAAACCCGAGTAATAAAGTATACCTATAAATACTGAGCAATGGAATTAAATAAAAATGGTTGGAAAATATAATATTTCAAAACAAATTTAATAAGGGTGAATTATTAACATCTAATTGATCGTTTAAAATTTTGCCTGCTTTTTTAATCTTGTTAATTTCTGGACATTCCAATAAAGACAACTTTTTACTTTTATTTTCGACATGTAAAATTTTAAAATTATCATGAAAAGTATGGTTTTCTGATAGCAGATGAGTTGCGTACGGATATATATATATATATATATATATATTGGTGCACCGTATCTTGTCGCCTCCGCTACATAGATAAGGCGACCTGGCCTCCGGGTCTTCCCATTGGTCTACATCAAACATTTTTTTATATATGGGGTGTTGAAATGATAACCAATCAGGATTCCTTGAGAGGGGAAAAGATTTTTTAATTTTTAAGGGGTCATATATGGGGATCACAGAAAGTACGATGTGACCTCCGAAAATTGTAGATGTGCGTGTATCGTGTGATCGTTGTTGCCTCCGACAGTGTTGCCACATTATCGGAGGTCATAAAGACACCTCTGTATCCACACGCTGGGTGTTTAATTAGAATATTTATATAGGCGAACAGTTTGCACCTTATTTTTGCAAATTAAAAGGTGCTTCTTCTATTTCGGCATCAAATGTAATAAGGTAAAATGGGGTAAGTGGGGATCCGTGGAACGTGGGTGTTTTGGCAATATTTAAAAATTACTTAAATTACAGTAAAATGGCTTTCGGGCCTTTATGGACCCAACATATTTTGTTAATAATTCTTCAATTGTTAGTTTTTTAGGTAAATCTGCTTCATTTAAAACGTGTATATACTGTATCTATTATTTAAAGTTACAGAAAAAAAATGTGTCTACACTAATTCAGTACCGTGATTAAATTTTTTACATCCTTAACGATGTAATGACCTATGTTATCCCTTATATTTTTTAACATTTTAATATTTCAGTTTTAAGTCCGTAGTCCGCACTTGCCCAGCGTTTTCTGGTTGTAGAGTAAGTGGGGACTACTGTTTCAGGCAAAAGTGGGGACTAGTTCCCACTTGCCCTTGGTAATGCAAAGAAGAAAAATAGTGATAATTTGTAAATTCTGCAAAGAAAACGTATAAAAGTTAAAACAATACACAAAAACTATATAAAAGACAAAAATAAATATAAACCAAACTTATATTTTTGTTGATTTTGATAACTCTAAATTAACCTAATTTTTCTTTGTTTGGGATACACATTTAAATTGTTCCTATTTTTAACAATGAAAAGCACTTTTGGCAATTTATTGTTTTATTTTTTTTTAATCCTTATACCAAAAGCTTCATAACTAATGTATTTTAAGAAATTTTTTTATAACTGAAAAAATCTTTTTGTGGATGACGCCGTATAGATCAACCTCCTTAATCTAGCTGAGAACAGCGCTGCTCAAACGCATTTTATAAATTAAAAACCCAGTACCTGGGGAAAGTGAGTAATATGGGTACATTTTAACGAAAAACTTTTTTTCCATTGAATTTCTTGGGTAATTAATTAAACAATCTTAGATTTAACCGAGTACTCCTTGTCTAAAGCGCATCTCTATATCTCGATTTTTCGTAAAGTTTTATGGTTTCAAAGGAAATTTTTTTATATTCCCAACTTACCCCTTTTCACCTTTTCTAAATCTTAAACATAAAAACAAAAAAGTTATAGAATTATTATTTATTTATATGAAATAGCACATTTCTAAAAAAAAATATATCAAAAATTGAAAAGGTATTTTAATGTAAAATATTAAACATCGATATGGTGCAAACAAATTGGCACTTTTCCGAAATATTTTCCAAGATAAGCTTGTTTCTCCCTACAACTGGTATCTATATTGGGCCTGAGATATAGATTGTGCTATCTGTGAGTAGATTGCACAACCAAACCGGACTCCTTGTTTGTTTTTCCAATAGGGTGACAAAATAAGTGTTGTTATTATTTTATTAATAAAAAGATTTGTTTATTGCTAAGATTTGTCTTTTATAAAGGGGTAAGGGGTGTCAACCTCTGGTTAATAAATATGAATCATCATCCAAATGTTGACATCTGGGTAAAATATTAGTATTTTTATTTTAAATGTATTCTGTTTCTAAGTTCTCTAAGTACAGACATTTTTTAAATTAGGTACAGGGTGTTGCACTATAAATGGACCCCCCCTTTAACTTTTTTATCCAATGGTATTAAAAAAATGGTAAATACAAAAGTTGTAGGATACAACGTAGAGTTTTTTATTAAATAGTTTAAATATATATAGGGTGTTGCAGAAATGCGTAGCACACAAAAATATAGTTTTTTCTTATGGAACACCCTGTATATAATACTCTTAAATGATAGGGCTGATCTTCCTGATAAAAATGATATATAATTTGTTGTAATTATTATTATGTTAAAGTCAAAAAACGCATATTTAAATTGTAATTGTAGCAGGCCATGGATCAAATTGTACTTGAAGCAAGCCATGGATTAAGCATGGCGCTTTCAATTATTTTTTGGATATTATGTTTGACAACTTGTCAGAATTATCTGATTATAATAGTAAACGTTTTAAAATGATTTATACAGTGCAAGAAAAATTTGAAATATCGTCGTTATACATTAAAAATAATAAGAATAGACATGCTGCCAGACGAGAATATATGATTCTACATGACAACGGACTCGCGCCAGCTTTAAATACATTTAAGCGTGTATATGAACTAGTAAGGAATACTAACGTTTTAAATAGAAGAAACAGGACTGTTACTATAAATGAAGATGAAGAATTAGAAATCCTTTTATATTTTCAAGGTATGTTTATTTATCGGTTTATTATATAAAAAAAATTCTTAAATGCACAACTAATAATAATAATGCTGCATTATTAATTCTAGAGTATCCTGCTAATTCGATAAGAGATGGTACCAAAGATCTTGAGAAAAGTGTATGGAAAATTTATAAAACTTTAAAAAAACACAAGTTCCACCCGTTTAAGCCGACAAAAGTCCAACATTTAACTGAAACGAACAAACAGAAACGTTTGAAATTCTGCAGAATTGTGCTAGAAACTCTTGAAAGGTATCCAACTTTCTTTTACAAAATAATGTGGAGTGATGAATCATGCTTCAGCATGGCAGGAATTCCAAATAGAAAGAACATACATTATTGGTCTACCGAAAATTCCGAAAAGTTTTTTGAAGTAAAACATTCTGGTCGCCGATCTGTAAATGTTTGGTGTGGGATAAAAGACTTTAGGATTTTGGGTCCGATCTTTTTTAACCATTCTCTGACTGGTATACGTTACCTTGACATGCTTCAAAACAACATTGAAGATTTGTTTGATGATTTACCCCTAAATTAAGGGGAAGGTATTGTTTTTCAACAAGATGGGGCACCAGCCCATAATGTAGGCGGGGTAACAACTAAATGGAAAATATGAAACCTGAATTGGGAAACATGGAACAATTACGTGGCCGCCGAACAGTCCAGACCTATCTCCGCTTGATACCTTTTTATGTGGGTATTTAAAAAATAAGATCTACCTTAAAGAACATGATAATAAATGTCGACTTATTAAAAGCACAAATTCAAAATCAAATCGATACAATAAATAGAAATCAACACTGGGTGGTCAAAGCTATCCGTAAATTAAAAAAAGCATAATATCGTCTTTGTATAGAGATGAACGGCGGTCATTTCCAGCACCTTAAAGAATTTCAATAGAAATATGTGTTCTTAGTTCTGCTATCTTTTAGTTTTTTTGAATGTTCCTAATAAAAAAAATAATTACAATTTAAATATGGGTTTTTTGACTTAAACATAATAATAATTACAACAAATTATATATCATTTTTATCAGGAAGACCAGCCCTATCATTTAAGAGTATTATATACAGGGTGTTCCATAAGAAAAAACGATATTTTTGTTTGCTACGCATTTCTGCAACACCCTATATATATTTAAACTATTTCATAAAAAACTTTACGTTGTATCCTACAACTTTTGCATTTACCATTTGTTTTAATATCATTGGATAAAAAAGTTAAATGAGGGGTCCATTTATAGTGCAACACCCTGTACATACTTTTTTTGAGTTTTGAGTCAAAATATAATTGGTATATATCATTTACCCCTGAGAACCCTTTGGGTGTGTCAGCCTGTAAAATGGTCGCTTTTTTACAGATTTTTTTTTATGAAACATGACGAC
Organism: Polydrusus pterygomalis; assembly: GCA_963969555.1. Classification (NCBI taxonomy): domain Eukaryota; kingdom Metazoa; phylum Arthropoda; class Insecta; order Coleoptera; family Curculionidae; genus Polydrusus; species Polydrusus pterygomalis. The sequence continues at coordinate 53,921,676 of OZ018380.1, read as the reverse complement.
AGTTTGCGAAATTTATAATTTTAGACCCATTAGTGATAATCCCAGTTCATAGGAAACACTTTGTACATAGTTAGGGAAAAAACGCTCAGAAAATGTCAAATAAGTTTTCAGTCATATTTTTCTAAAGAAGAAAAGTAGAATATTTTTTGTTTCATGCAACTGCAAAAGCTGGTTTTCCCATAACCAAAACTTAATTGCTAGATAGTCTGCAACACTACCACCAAGCACGTCCTTAATTCGCGAGCTGCAAATATGGTATGAAATGATGCGAAAAGACCGTTACGGCCTCCTCTTCGACGTTGCCAATTAGCGGAGGCGGTAAAGTACCGTCTGTCAATCGTATGTAATAGAAACATGAGATTTATATGATCAGAGGCGACAACGTGCTTTCCATTAACAGTTAATGCTACACTGGCGCCGGTGGTATATACCGGAACTAAAAAGTTTTTTTGGGGATACGGAGGCTACTTTATCGCCTCCGACCAAAATTTTAGTTTTAAGATGGTAGAGGGCTCCTGAGGTCAGAACCAATAAAAATATGGGAAAACATTGTCGCCTCCGAATTCGGAGGTGACAACGTCATATATGAGGCGACAACGTCTCTTCAGTATCTACTTTGGAGGCGCTAACGTACCCTTTATCAATATATATATATAGGACAAACAGGACGCACTTTTAAAGTTAGACTACAGGAACATAGAAGGGATTTTTTAAATAAAAAACAAAATTCAGCGTACGCAACTCATCTACTATCAGAAAACCATACTTTTCAGGATAATTTTAAAATTTTACATGTCGAAAATAAAAGTAAAAAGTTGTCTTTATTGGAATCTCTAGAAATTAACAAGATTAAAAAAGCAGGCAAACTTCTAAACGATCAATTAGATGGTAACAATTCACCCTTATTAAATTTGTTTTGAAATATTGTATTTTCCAACCATTTTTATTTAATTTCATTGCTCAGTATTTATAGGCATACTTTATTACTCGGGTTTTTTCCAAAACCCGTAAGATAAGGAATATTTAGATAATTAGTTCTTAGCAGGTAAATGCCTCTACACCTACAATTTTGTTTGTCATTTCCATTTCGACATCTGACGAAGTAGCAGTGCTACGAAATGTCATGTTTTTATTTTTATTTGTAATATAAAAATAAACCAATTTTGTGAAGATTTGAAACCTTAACGTGTTTCTTTTACGTATTTATTTAGTAGGTAGTTGTTCTAATATTTTAATTTTTTTAGAAAAATATTAGTTTTTACTCTTATAAAAAATTGACCAGTTCCGCCATTGTTTCCGAAGATGGAATACTAGATTGGCTACAAACGATCTATTAAAATGATATTTTGATTTTGTTTAAATTTAAATTTACCCTAGGCAAACAAGACAAATAGTCCAGAAGCGCTTTAAAATTTTTGAAGAAATTTTTTTTTTGCTACAAAATTGGTTTATGCGATAATTAAATTTTAAAATGCAGTTCATCTGATTCAAAATAGGTATTTTAAATAAACTGACACAAAAGAGTAAAAAAAAGTTACAATAAGTTGAATTTCCAAAAAAATGAAAAAAAAATTTGCATATACATTTTTTAACAAAAATAACTCAAAATATGATGGAAAGCAATATTTTCTTATAACTTTTTTTCGTATCCCTAAAAAAAATTAGACTTGTAGCGAATAGTATTCCGCCTTCTCAAACAATGGCAGAACTGTAAATTTTTTATAAGAGTAAAAAAACTAATATTTAAAAGATAGAAAAAAGAAAAGCACAAAGTCTTTCTCCACAATTTTTAATTAGAATAACTAGGCGAACCTAGAATAATTCATAATTAAAATCGACATGTTTCGAGTGTAGATCATCAGGAAGACAAAGTGAAAGGATGTTGTTAGCAATAGAGAAAATAATATTGGGATTGAGCCTTAATAATGGAGCTTTTAATGGTGTACAAGAGGTGTAAAATTGAATAGTAAAAAGACCGACAAACAAGACTTCAGCATAGTAGTGCAGTAAAATGGTATAAAAAAAGGGGTGGTTCAAGAAAAAATTCAGGAGTTAAGTTTCTCAACGTTTCTTTATGTTTTTTGTTGTGCTGATTCCGAATTTCAACTTTGCCGCGTCGTACGAGTGACGCATCATCCTTAAAAACCGCACACCCAATAGTACTTTTCATAGATTTCCATTTTAAACTTAAATAGTCTTTTAAAGTATCTTTTTGTCAGTTTTGTCAGTAAGTTTAAAACCGGTTTAGGCCGCCCGATATTTTTCACAATTTTTAAGAGTAGACATGGTAGGATATTCCCTTAAAAATTTGACCCCGAGCCCGGTAATGCTACAACATTTCGATAATAATATGTTGTAACATTGGTCAAAATTAAAAAATTTGCACGATTTTTCAGATCAATCACGACAATATAGCTTTTTTTTATTACGTCGATGATACCGATATAAATCAATCGTTTTCACGTCTGTACTACGCAAGTACCACTTAATAATAATAGGATACCGTTTTTGTCTCGTTGCTCTCGGCTCTACTCGTTCATTTTCGGCAATAACCATGCAGAATTCTGATCTTATATTGTATTAGTTTTGGCGCTTTTATTTGAGTCTTGGAAGAAGCCCTCTTTAAGCGACCTATTATTAATTTTCTTTTGTGCTTTAAGTAAACTTTTTTCTATGCAAGAAGCTTAACCTGTTGTATTAGTTTAGGTAACTTGCGGTTGTTAAAAGTTTTTCTTATTTAAACAGGGTAAATTAATACAGTAATAAAAAATAGAAGTTTTTGGTGTCATAAATTACTATTGGCCTAATTTCTTTATAGCTCATTATCCCAAGATCTCGTATGCAATTATTGCACTATTAACTTTTTACGTAAATTTAATTTAAAACGTCACCTAAAGACAATGCAATCGTGAAAAATTATTATCTTTCGAAAATACTAGAAAGTGCCATATTTTTTGTATTATATCGAGGGCTTCATAACATGGGGGCGCATCAACGAAATTGATATTATTCAGGAAACAAAAAAAACTTTTTAAAAATTCGGTAATTAACCGTTTTGTTTTAAATTATATTTGTGAATATAACATAGCTTTGCTATTTTATATCAGTATAATCATCCCAATTATTACTAAAGTTAAAGGTTTCTAGTCGATATGCCTTTTTGTTAAGCTGTAACGAAGACGTAACTTCAAATTGTGTAGATACGCTTTTAAAATTTGCTGATACACCTAAAAGAAAGCAAATTAAATAAAAAAAAATATTTATTTTCACAAAACACAAACATATTTACCAAAGAAAACATAATTTAACCAGGAGATCTAATTTTTGCGACCACTGCGTTTTTTTGATCTTATCTTTTTTTGATCTTATGTTCATACGCCAAAATAATTTAAATTGTTTTTGTTACAACAGAAAGGCGAAAGAAACATACGCCTTTTTGATAAAGTACATAGCTGTCAATGTGTTTATACGCCTAAATATTTTGACGATTTTCTCGAAAACTATTATGAATTCAAGTACGCCTTTTTGTAGAAATATGTCTCACATAGAGATCTATCATACGTCCTAAAAAAACATTTTAGCAAAAAGTGAAGATACGCCCCTATGTTATGATGCCCTCGATATGTTTAAATGGAAAGGTAAGTATGTCGTAATAAAATTGATATTTAGTATACCAATATTTATTTATTCATATACGTCCTACCTACATAAATTATGTTTATATTTACAATTTTACAAATTATTTTAATTTATAAAGTTAAATTTTATATAAGCAATAAGACTCTTAAGTCAATTCTATGTTGTTGCTTGGATTTTTTCAGGTAATAGGAGCATTTCCCATATCAAGCATACTTAAAACATTTAGAACAAGATCATCAAATTAATGTAAAAGAGTCCAATGCTATAAAGAATTTGAGACATGGCGACATTCAAATAAAAGAGATGTTCACTATTTTTATGAAAGCAATTAAATGTGTGCAAAAAACATTTTTTATTATAATTGCGACCGAAGTGATACAAAGGGTATATAACTTTTAATAACTTCTTTGTTCCATTAATCTTATTCGCTTAATTTTTAGGCTTTTTCTAGACTCTAGGTTATAAACCGGAAAAAACCATATATTTTTACTATGTCTTCATATTGTAAATTATGTAATATATTTATTGTATTCTTCAATATTGCTTTTTATTATATTTTGTTCATACCTACAAAAAGATCACCTATGTACCTATATAAATGATAATATAATACCTATACCAACGAGGAAAGTTCGTCCATTGACAAAATGATTTTAATAACATTTTTAGGCAGTTTAAATGGTTTTAATCTTAAAGTAAAGTTCACCTTTTCGCATTTGTTAGGTAAAGATATTTATTTACTAAACCTACCTATAATAATAATTGTTATTTTTTTACCTCAATAGCTTAAATAATCAGAGCATATCATCAATATAGTGTGAAGAAAAAGGTAAAAGGTATATACAAAGACAAAGCACCGAGAAGTCGGTGACACAACTCCTTTACTTCATATCGATTCTATTACTAATATCGTATTGTATAGATATAATTTAAAAAACGATACCTACTATTCGATAGGACCACCCCTTGCTATAGTTTATGATCACATACATGCGTCCGTCCAACCACGAACATGGCCGAATTGATCCGAGAGCAACGAGACAAAAACGGTATCCTATTAATAATAAACCTGTAATAAACCGTTTAGGCCTTTGGGATCTATTCGAAGATGCGGAGTCCAAGATCACCTACTGATTAATCAGCACATAAAATAAAAAATAGCGAGTTTTAGACCTAATCAAGTAGAAAAGGAAAAACCTTCTAAGCGTCTGTTTTCGATAGCACAGTTTACTAAAACAGTCGAATGACCTTATAGTTTGGGCTTATTGGCGTTGGTAAATTAAGCGGTATTATTAATATAGGGATATTTATAACGATATTAGCGAGACGTTAATTGAATAGAGAGTTTACAAATCGATGATAATATAGAGTTAATAAATTTATGTGATGATATTGTATTTTTGATTATGTGTGGTTTCCCTAGGGGGCAAGTGTTCGTAAGCCTTATCAACCTTTTAATTTCCGGCCAGTTATGATTTATAAAAAAAAAATGGTTAAAAGCTATTTCCAGAGACAACTAGACACCATCAAAATAGTATGTAGTTTGCTTCTTACATTTTGCTAAAACTAACATAATGTTATACCTACTTAATTCGCCACGACCATTATCGTTTATCGAATGGTTCTCTATATCGACAAAAACTAACTAAAGTTCATTTTTTCTTTTGGTCTTTTCTTCTATTGTTTTTCGGCAACGTGTTCCGATTTTTCCCTGACCACCTTGAAAGAACGATAGTAAAGATACCTTTTTTTGCGAGTAATACTAACGGGATTCTTTCTAAAGTTTATTGCAAATCCTAATAAAAATCTTAAGATTTTGCGAAATACTCGTTTTCGAAATTTGTGTCTCGTCTCACAAGATTATCGCAGAAAAATCTCTCGTCTCGTCTAGCAGGAGACCGGACCGCTCTCGTCTCGTTCTCGAGACAAGAACAAGCGAGACGAGAGTCAAACACTAATTCTCTCCGCTACTTTAGTTAAGAAAACTGTAAAATGTCATCGTTATTTTGCCAAATTAACTAAATAAGACACCACCTTAATAAAAAGTATGAATTACTATAAAGAGCAGAATTATTTATTACTACTTGCAGAATGCAGATGTAAACTATATCAGTTTTTTTAATGCGTCTTGTAAATATCTGTTGCTTTGTAGATTCAACATAAAGATATATTCTTTGAGTCAATTAAAAATGAACAAATGGACGAAATAAAAAGCAAGGATTTACAGCAATAAAATACAATAATTAGACAAATTTATGGGATTAAGACGCGTTTTAAACAAATTGTTGCCATAAATAAGATTGTTTGCCATTTCAATGATTTAAGAGCTCATTTAATGATGATGAAGTAGGATCGCAAATTATAAGATGTAAAAACTATTTTAATTTAGGTTTAATTTTCATTTATAGTTTTAATGATGCATGAGTGAGGAAAACATCAAAAACAATTTGCCGCCTGTATCACTATAATATATGCTTAGATTCGCTCTAACAGGGTACACATAAGATACATAAATTAAAACACAAACTTAAAATAGTTCATGCGTATAACTAAATACCTGGAGGTTCATACAAAGGATGGCAGCACCGCTATGATTCGATGTATTTTTCTTAATGCAATTAATGCACTGAGGAAAATCACTCAATACAAGTATTTTTTTGAATATATGTGTATTACCACAAGAAAAAATCCATTTATCCCTAAAATATTTCGTTTAGTCGCAATTAAGGACGTTTTTTTACAACAATATTGTTACGTGTGCTCAATGCTTTTTTATGGTAACAGAATATCATATAACCATAACAATATGTATCCAATAAAGTGTTTTTAAAAAGTATTTTTTTAATTCCTATAAGGTTATCTTATTACCACAATAATAAAAATAAAAACTAACCAATCTTTTATACCTATCTAAAATATACCTTTTAGAAACTAAACAGTTGCTTTTTTAAAACATGGTGAAATCGTTTTGCTTCATTTTATGGCCATTTGCAGTGTTGTTAGTTTGTTTAGTGGTTGGTGGATTATAGTTTATAGTGGATGTTTGATGGCCATTGATTTGATAAATTTTTTATATTTTAATAATTTCATATAGGGTGGTGTACTTTTAGTGCAACGTTATATAATAGGTGTTGTGGCGGTGTGTCCCCAAATTCAGGTAGGTACAATTATTTTACCAATAATTATATTTATTACTTAATAAGTAACTCATGTTTATCACATTACTCTACTTAGGTACCTACAAAAAATCGTTGATTTAGGTGAGTCTTTAAATTTTGTCAATTAATGAATGCAATACAAATTTAGGGGATAGAATCGGAAAACAATCTGAGTTTTTTAGATATTTCTTCCCCGTTCTAAATTTTGCAATGCAAAATCGCATTTGTTAGGTTTTCTGATACCTATTTAATAAAAAAAATTGCTAAAAAGGCTCATTTTCCTAGCAGTTTGTTACTTTCAGATCAGTCAGATCCCCCCGTTATTAAACAAAGTTTAACATACAATTTTTATCAAAAATACTGTCCTAATAAGTGCAGAACGGAAACTTAATGGCGGCCATGATCGGAATGAATTAAAAAATATAAGTAATAAATATAATTGTTGGTAAAATAATTGTACCTACCTGAATTTGGAGACAGACCGCCACAACACTTATTGTATAACGTTGCACTAAAAGTACACCACCCTATATAGAATTATTAAAATATAAAAATTTTGCCAAAAACATCCACTAATATACCAACCACAGCCATTTCGGCGAAGGAGCTAAAAAAAGAAATTTAGTAGTAGCTGGGTGGACTAGCTACAATAAAAATAAAATTATAATTTCTAATTTTGTTTCGAAACAGATCTATTTCGAACGCGCTAGCGAGTTCGTAATAGATCTATTTCGAACTCCGAATTTATTTTATTATTTAAATGACATGTTTTTTTTTCACCGTTTAGCGTAGCATTCTAGATAACTAATATTTTTTAGTCCAAATATGCAAAATACTACACGAACCCACGTATGTATGTTTGGTTGCCTAGATCTACAAATCTGTATGTATTGTTTTAGTTAATTAAAAAGCACATATTAAATAATAACTTTATTGACGGAGAACTATTTTGCTTTTGTAGATGCTTCAAGCTATCATTTTCTGTCAACTCCTATCCAAAATTCAATCTACTAACCTTCCAATGTCGATTTTAACTACAACTTTATTTGAATTTTTCATCTTCCCTATACTAAATTGCAATGCCGTGACGTAAAATCACGTCTTTTGAAATTCGAAAAAAAGTAGCAAAATCGCCCGAATTTCCGAACGCTCTGTATATGTACTAAATGTATAAGGATCACACAACGTATTCCGTCCAATTTCAAATCTCATATCGCTAAAATAACTTTAGAATCTCGTGGTGAAAATGGGTGAATAAATCAAAAAATTACAGTTCACAAAATAATTTTTATTGTCCATAGGCTACTATGATAAAAAATAGTATTACCAACATAACATTTAGACATAAAAATTTACAAAATTTGAAGGATTTATTTTATTTTTAAATATGTGTTTTTTATTGAAAAAACTACAAATTAGAAAAAATAGTATAAAGTACGTGTTATATAAAGCAGTTTTAAGCACTTGTCCCGTTATAAAACTCGCCGCAAGCGGCTCGTTTTTTAACATAGACGCGTGCTATAAAATGATGCTTTATAAAACGTGTACTTTAATATACTTTTATCGCTGGCTGATTATTTTTAGGAGTAAAAACCGATACTTTTCTAACTACACGACCTCAATTAATCACAAAATCATTTTTGTTTACCACTGCATTATATATTTTTTATGGCAATAGAGTTGTCTTTTAACAGCAAAAGAATAATATTTAAAAAAACGACCATGTTGAGGATAAAAAGTCATTTCAAAAAAAAGAACCTTGTAGCGACAACAGAGTTGTTTTTTCGGCGCCTATTTGACGCAGATTTCTTGCTACTGCGAATGGATTTCTAGCTACGTCTAATAGAGTTTTCTCTCAGTGTGCCGACCCTGTCTCAGGAAACTGTTGCAGTTTTTTTAAAATAAAAAATTCGTAACAAAGACAGTTATTTACTTATAGTAGGAACCCAATTGTTTATATTTTTACAGCATTGCTTTTTAATCCATCATTTTTTACCATTTTATTGCACCATGGCCAGATTTACATATTTGTCGAAATTACCGTTTAGAAGCCCCCCAAAAATATGCCAATTTGGCAATTCCAATAGCTCAGCAACTGATTTAATAAGTGTAACCAGTAAATTATTTTTCTCATAGGTACTCAAAATATATTTATTTTTCAATAATTACACTAAACTCTACTAAATGATCTGGGCAGTGCCTCTGTCTTTAAAAAGTGGGTTTGTATTTTATGAGAATTTAGATTCCCATGACATAAGGTTTTCTAATAAGTTAACGGTGCCTCAGCATTAGAGTGCCATGTTTCAAAGATCATTTACAGACAATTCTGTATAATTAGATAACTGCTTGAAAGGGTTTTCCTCGACAGTAACAAATTTAAAATGCAATATAAAAAAATATTTACTTAATTTTTAAAATGAACAACTTAGTTAACTATTCTTGTTAAACTACATTAATTAATAAATACAAAAAAAATTGCGACTAATGTAATAATGACTGCACCGAGTAGTTTAAAGCATCCTAAATGAGAATTCAGCAACCTAAATTTTCCACGACGTATAGATTTTAAGTTATAGAATTTATTAATTATTTCCATTTTATACAAACATTTTTATATAATATTTATACATAAGTTCAAACCAAGAAGAAAAAAAAGGGTATTTTAAGGATAACAGAATTTATTTACAAAAATACATATGAAAATACAATGGGCCTTTTCACTATTCTTAAATTTGATATATTTGGCATTTGAATTGTTCAGTCGGTGCTATAATAAGTGTTCTTCATCAATAAAATTATTGCTAGGTCATAACATCAATTTATTTCAGCACAGTAAAAATTGGGTAAAATTCAACCAATTTGAAAATCTCAAAACAGGCGCGACTCATGACGTAGATATGTTTAAAGCTTGCTAGAGCGCATGCGTTTAACCTCGCACACGCGTAAATGCTGATCTGTCGAACTGCCATGGGCAAATTAAGCCGCTGTTGCCATATGTAGAAAGTTTTATAATCTTAATAATATACTTTCTTCTTAGAACTTTATTTGGATACTTTAAATAAATATAAACATAATACTGGTAAAATAATTCATTCCGCAGCTATTGAATGGAAAACTGGTATATTATAATTACTAATTGCTAGTCAATTACCATTACACTGGTACTATAATATATGATTTTTGAGAGTATCGGCAACACTGTCAAGCTGCTGATTTTGTGAATTCTTGATATTTTAAGCCAGCGACTCGGCTATTCCTATCATTCCTCTGTGCATCAATCTTCCGGCGCGATGACGTAGGTATGTTTAGGTCCGTGTTTTTATTCAAGGAGTTTTTTTATTTATTTATTTTCTCAGTTACGGCTTAAAAGTATAGAAAAGTAAAAACACAGAAAATTTTATTTTTTGTTCCTTTATACACTACTACCAAAATCAAAATTTAGTGAAAAGGCCCATTATTGTCTTTTTTACATAACATTGTTGCAATATTTAATATAATAATTCCCGTCGATAATCGATCCTGACAAGTGATTTGTCTTTTAGCCCTGTTTCCTTCTGCCAAACTGAGCCTCACTGATGAGCCGTAATAACGGCGAAACGCTACTGGGGATGGGTTTGGCAGAAGGAAACAGACAAAACTCTGCTGCAAAACAAGACAAACGGTGCTGCATAGGCGTAGTTAGGGGGGTACTTGGGGGTGCTAAGCACCCCCGAAATCTAAATTAACACCCCCAAAAAAAATTTACAATATATAGGCTAATTTTAGAACTGACCTATTTTTATAATATACATTATAATGAATTTATCATATTAATATTTCAAGCATTCGAATTCTGGTACAAATTCAAGTATATTTAGGTAGTTGCGGATTCTGTTCAAACTTTCTCTCCGTGTACCGTGTAGTTCACGCCCAGTTTACTTGTCAGAGCGGGTCTATGACCATAAAAATCTCGTAAAATACGAGAGCGGCATAATAGCTTGTGTATGTCATGTTCTGCAATTCTGCATTAATTTGATAATTTAAATTTAACCAGTCGTAGTCGTTCAAATTCGTGGAAATTTTTAGCCGGTATTTAGACTATGTTTTTTTTTGTTTATTAAGGTGTAATATGGTTTTATTGAATTCAGTTAAAGTTTAAAGTTAAATAAACACGAAAAAACAATATGTATGTGTAATACACCGTATAATTTTTGAAAAAATCTTTTAGCAAGTTACCGTTGGAGGAGAAAGCGATTGTCAAGAACATTGAACGACCTAAACCTGCTATTAATATCACATTAAAATATTTACTAAAAATTATTGACCAAATTCGGGCGTGGTCTTAAAAAGTTTTTCGCCTGAGGCGCATTTCGCATGCGGCGGGCTTTTTGTACACCCCCACATTAACACGTCACGAGCCGCCACTGGACTTCAGCACCCCCAGTGTTGACCGTCTAACTACGCCTATGCGGTGCTGCTGAAGGTTGCTTAATCACACATATGATTTGTTGTTGTTTTCCTTGCTATTGTGGATGTTTAATATTTATGGATTTCTAGTTTTTGTGAAGTTTAGTGAATTGTGTTTGTACCTTTAGTGACTCGGACACAATGCCTAGTAAAGACCATTGTATGATTATATTATGCCCAAATAGCGGTAAAATACCGGGTACTTCTTATTTTCAGTAAGTATGAAGTAGTGATAGTTCCTGATATGTAATTTTATTTTATGATGATCAATTTAAACACATCTAACTACGCCTAGCCACACAAATTAGATGTTTAAGCCCGGACCTGTCTATTATCCCTATTCATTAAACGATAATTTTGCAGTGCGCATACCTATTCCTGTGTGGTTTTGTTAACTTGCGCAAGGCCATAAATTTCCCACTTTCGTGATTATTGTTTGCTTATCTAAAGGTAAATATCTATGATTTTTTTGCTGGTCTACGTGAACGGAGCTCAGCTTCGTTTAACTTCCTTCGAACCATTTTAACTTTAATATTGACCACACTAATCATTCACTAGTTATTCCACGAAGAAAAAGTTTCTGATTTTTATTTATTTATTTATTTATTTGGAGGGATCAGTACACCCTGCATCCCTACCATGTTTATTAATAGTAATATACTATTTTAACAATTTAACGTTCTAAGTACTTATTTTAATGTTACAATGCATCATTTTAGTTAACGCCTAGGTGTATAAAATACGCCTGTGTGCGTTGTAGTTCATAGAAAATACCTTTTTGTTACTCTTTAATACCTGTTAAAATGCTTAACCCAATACCTAAACCAATAATACATCATAATATACTGTAAGGTAATGCCTCACCGCCATATCAACAAATTACATTACTTATAATAGTATTTTGATTTTCGATTTTCCCTCCAATAGCTGAGCCCTATTATAGCCAAAATACTAAAACAATGCGGAGAATACAACAAACTGATTATGAACATATTATTATTTATTACAGTCTTTATTGAATTTGTTCTTGTTTCTTGTTTGTTTTATTATAGTAGGGAGAAGGTTATAAGTTTTCGGTGCCAAGTAAATGAATAATTTTAAATTTATGCTTTTTAAGTTATTTGGAATGCTTAAGTTACCTTTTGCTCTTGCTCTCGTGTTATAAATGTGATCTATACTGACTTTAATATGATCATGAAAGTGGATGTATGAACAGATTGTTGTTATGTATAATGTCCTTATGTTGGTTGTTTGTTCTGTAAATAGTTGTGCAGTGGGGAAAAGCATTGGCTTTTTATATATGGTTTTCAAAATATATTTATGAACAATATTTAGTTTATGCAAAGCAATACTGTATAGTCCCCACCACACCAATATCCCATATCTTAAAATTGATTCAGTTAAGGATTTATACACAATAATAAGTTCTTTTATATTTAAAAATGTTCTTATTATGTAAAATTTATATATTAATCTTTTGAGTCTGTTAGCCAAGTATTCAGCATGTACATGCCATTTAAGATTTTGATCAATGTATATTCCAAGAATCCAAGGTATTTTGTTTTAGAAGTTTCCTTTATTATAGGGCCTAGTACTGTACCTTGTAGTACTTCAATTTGTATTGTTTTTTTCTGAGCTTAATGTATTATTAATTTTAACAATCTGGCGCCTATCTCGTAAATAACTTTTCATTAGTGTCAACGCCGTTCCCCTTATTCCATGATGTTCTAAGACTTCAAAAAGTTTGTTGTGTGGTACCGTGTCGAAGGCCTTTGCTAAGTCAATGAAGACACCAAGACACTTTGTGCTATTGTTTAAATGGTTAGTGACTTCCGATGTAAATTTGTGTAAGGCGTCCGTAGTACTTCGTCCTGGTAGAAACCCGTATTGATTTTCTGATAAAATATTATTTGTCATGAAAAAATTTAATAGTCTGTCTTTTAAAGTTTTTTCAAAGATTTTAGCAAAACACGTGATTGAGTCGAGTGAGGCTGATTGGTCGGTAATTACTTATAATGTTTTTAGATCCTGATTTTTGGATAGGGGTGACCACCGTTAATTTGTATAGCGTACCGGGACTTGTCCAGTTTCATAAATTTTATTAATTATATTTAGAAGAGGTTCCAGGATTTCTATATGGGTGTTTTTAATTAGTTTAGCGGATATGCCGTCGAAACCGGGAGAACTTTTATCTTTAAGTTTGTGAATATGTTTTATTAATTCATTTCATTTGTGTTTTGTAAATTGTGTGGAATGCTAAGCTGTGGGATTTTTTTTCCATATTAATACAAACGTTTGTAAAATATTGATTACAAAAGTCAGTCATTTCCATGTCGTTCTGAAAGTCGTCCCCGTTGTGATTATTTATTTTAATGTAATTTTTTCCCGCGCGAAACTTTTCGTTAGTTGCATCTTTTATTATTTCGTACATTTTCTTAATGTTATTTTTATTTTTGGTAATTTCATTTTTGTAGTAGTTTCTTTTTTGTGCAGCTATTATTTTATTTAAGCGGTTTCTGTATGTTTTATATTCACTTTCAAGCTCAATATCATAGTTCTTTATTAGCTTTCGTTTCAGTTTGTCCCTATGTTTGATTGAAGATATAATCCCATTTGTAATCCAATTTTTTATTTTTTTTTGTGTTTTTTGCGAATAGATTGTTGTTTTGTGAGTCTTTTATGTGTTTAGTGTAAATATCCATGAATGTCTTCATTGCTTTATCAGAGTCATCAATGTTTGTTATTATTGTCCAGTCTTGTTCGGTTAAAAGTTTCTTAAGATTTTGTATGTTGTTTTATTTATAATTATATTTTCTCTATCAACATTTTGTATTTGTGTGTTATCCTTGTATGTATATTTTGAGCCAATATTTATCATTACCGGAAAATGATCTGTGACACAGCTGTCCAAAACAAATGGTTTAAATTTGAGGTAAGGAATGTTTCTGTGTTTTAAAAATATGTGGTCTATGTTAGTGTTGGTGTCTGGCCTAGTAACTGTATTTATATATGACAAATAACCCATGTGGGATAGGACAGCCGTATAATTAATTACATCAGTATCTGAAGTGTTTAATAGATTTATGTTAACATCTCCAGTGAAAATTTCTATTTGTTGACTATTAATGGTTTCTAGAAAATTTTCTAAATGAATAAACAGCCCTTTAGCAATTGAAGGGGGTTTGTATACTGCGGTTATTCCTAAAGTAATACCCTTTACATAACATATAATTCTAGTAATAGTTGTCAGTGATTTTGGAAGTACCACTGGTTCCAATTCCGTCTTTACAAGAACTATTACACTATCATTTTTGTTATATTTTGCGTTATTATAGAATGTTTCGTAACCCTTAATATTAAAGTTTTCATTGGAATATAATTGAAAACTTTCACATAATACAATTGTCTGTAAAATTTAAATTAAATTGTTCTAATAAAATAATTAAATTGTCAAAGTTTTTTTTTGCACTTCTAATGTTTAGCTATATTAGGTTGAAAATATTACTTTTTATATTCACATCACAATGCAATTTATCGCAGTCCACCGTCTTGGTTAATATATTGTCATCTTTATCCATGTTGTTCAGGATATTGTCTTGGTCAATCGCAACCATTATTCACCATAGTCTATCCTTTTTTAATGTTTTCTAGGAAGTATTTTGTAGACGGACAGTTAGTATTCATAGCTGAATGTTCCACATTGTTTTTCAGATGGAAGTTTTCATTTGCCGAGCTACAGTTAAAACATTTACAGTAATTACTTTTACATGTTTTTGTCTCATGCTGACCTGCGCAGGTTCCACATATAATCCCATTAGTGCAAGCAGTGCTTTTATGGTTATATCCCTGGCACTTGTAACATCTTGTAAATGGGATATCCACATACACCGCACAACGGTTTCATCCAATGCAGACTACTCCAGCGATCGAAGATAGTATAATTGTTTTATTAGGAATAAAAACGATACTCTTTCGACGAGTCGGTAAGTTTGCCGGACGAACGAAATGAGTCCGGCAATTACAGACGAGTCGTAAGAAGTCGGTTTTCTCCAAATAAAACATACTATTTTTTCTTTAAACTTCCGTTTGTTTGTACCTAGGTGTTAATATATTATTTAAAATATTACATGGCTAGGAGATCGTCACTGTAGGTACTGGCCATGCTACAGATCAATTGGGTGTAATTGCGAACCTCTGTTAAGAGCAAACAGTAATGGCGCATCAGCCTTTCGTTTTTTGATCCACATTTCGTTACTTCTTCCTTTTATCCAAAATTCGGCAAATACAATTATCTACAGTTTTACGTCAAAAAAGTTTGGATTTATAAATTAATAAAAGCAAAAAAGAAATATGGGCAAACTTTACCATATTTGGTTTTTTGCTTTTACCTATATTATCAAATAATTTCTTTTTAACTTTAAACTGTTACGGGTAATTGCTACTCAAAGAGTATTTGACCGCTTTTTGAAGAAAACAAAAAATAAACGAAATATAGATTTTAAAAAATGAAATGGCGAATGCGTTACTAGCGATAGCTGTTCAATAAACGGTTTAATAAAAATTATATTAATTATTCTGGTGATTTTCTTTTCGTTTATAATTAATAAAGTAATAATTCATTAAAATATAATTCATTAAAATTAAATTATTGACCTATATTTGCAAAATTTGGGCTTGGGTCAAAATTTTTTTCATCTACCGGATTTACGTCTCCAAGGTACCTGTCTATGGTAATAAACAATCATGGTGCATACATGTGTAGTATGCAAAAAGTGGGCCAAATGAATAACAACTTTTTAGAATTAGTAGTATTGGCTGGGCGTTGATTATTTAATAAGTCAGTAGTCAGTCAGGCCTTATGGTTTTATACCTAAACATATACAGGGTCCTGCAATAATGCATCAGGCTACCATATCTCCTAAACGAATTAAGTTAGCAATTTTATTCATATGCTGACTTACATTGTAACACGGGATGTATTTCAGGAAAATATTTCCGCATATAGAGGGTGTCCCATGCGATAACTAGGGATGTTAAAAACCAGTATTTTTTTAACAGGTATATGCTGTTTCTATTCTAAATTCGTGTCTGTTACCAAAATATCTCTCATCATCACTACTAGTAAATTAATTTCGGTACTAATTAACTTAATAGAGAATTATATAGTCTACTAAATTAATAATCATTCTGACTTATGGTGCATCCATTCGACGAACAATCTATTCAAAATAAAACAACAAGCAGTACATGTTTTACAGTATAGTAGCAGTACTAGCAGTAGCATACTAGCCCACAGGCTGCAGATTTAAGCTAGGTGACATGTCGCTAATCGCCGCCCGAATGTGCCTTCTCTCAGATTATATTATAATGATTTTTTTTTGTTTTTCTTTGTATCACACTCCTGCGGACTGTTAGAAGTTATAATTTTTTAAATAATACTAAAACATTTGACATTATCATAATTATTATTACCTACTAATGATTGAAGTATTTATCATTGTCGTATTTAATTTTTGAGAATTTTGCGAAGAGTTTTTCCTAAATAACTTTTAATTGGGTAATTAGAAAATAATAAAATTTGGTATGTGGTTCCACCATACAATTTTGATGTAAAATTAGTAGGAAATCCATATTTGAGGGTAGCAAAATGTTCATGAGATTTTCCATCGCCAATGTGACCAGGCACCACCCATTATATATTATAGTCATAGGGCAACATGTTTTTAGATATATCCTTTGTTTTTAGATGTATTTATCTTTCTACGAGTATTATTATTATTAAAACTTTTTTGATGAAAACCGCTATTTTCTCCTGCATGGCTTGTTAATATGCCATGTCATTAGCTCAATGCATTGTTAAAATTATATTCCATGACTAGGCATGCTTCTTTCCTTGCTATTTCATACTGCTCGTTTTTTGCTTGATAGTTGTTATAGTTTTAAGTAGAGTAAATAGGTTTTAATGAATGTAAAACAATAATTGATTGCGTTCTCCTACTAAAGAACAATATTATTTAAAAATAAAAGAATATTCGAAAAAGGAAAAAGTATAACAACAACCAACGACAGTTAGAATGTTATAAACTTACATTTTATGTAGTTGCACTGATTTGATGAGATTAATTGAAACTGATCGCAGGACGATAATTTTGCTTTTCTAATGTAGTGTAATTAATACAAATTTGTCCCATTTAGCCTTATAAGGGTTTGTGGTCCTTTGATAACTTCAAAGCATTGGTGCAATTATTATTTATAGATTATTATTATTAATAGAAATTGGATCAACCATGGATTATGATCTAAGATTTTCTTCCTATGTTTCGTTTTTATAACAGAAGACCTATGGCAAAATTAAATTACTCTACATGCATGCATAAGGATATTTTCGACTCAGTTACAAAACTAAGGCTATATAACTCCCTTGTTCTGTACCATTTTGGCTACTGCGACGTAGTTTATTGGTCCGCTCTACTTGACAGAGACAGTCTACAAAAGCTGAAAAATGCATGCTTAGGATTTTGGTACAATGCATGTTCGTAAATATGACCATATCGTCGCTCGCATTACGTAGGGGCCTATCTCGATTTTTGGCAAAAATGAGTTATACCCATATAAAGTCAGGGAAAGACTGCCTTAACGTTATGACAAACTGGCATATCTCAATACTACATGGTTTTTGTTTTATAGTATTATTATAGTCAGGCCTATCTTAAATTATCGATAAAAATACTTTTACGTAAAGACCAAACTTAAGATTGGCCCCTATGCTATATTTTTTGTATGGGTCTTACTGGGTGCATCTCAACATATTCCTTTACGTTATAAAATATTTTTAAAGAATGAACAGTACTTTGCAGATAGGCCTTATTAATTTATTATTTATTGCAATTTTATTTAACACATAAAAGACAATTTGTAAATAATAAAATAAATACCAATCCCATTTTTAATTTGTTATGCCTCTAGAGAATAAATAATTAAATATTACACTAGCTGTTTTTAATTCTTTTAAAATTATATGCTTAGAATTTTTTTTTACCGTTTTTATAAAATAAAGATGTTTAAAGTTTAAAAATTTCGCTCCCTTTTCTTTGAAAACAAAATGTTTTATTAATATCACAGGGGCCTATCTTATTTCATGTACAAATCAGAATTTGTTATTGTTTTTACGAAGGGGCCTATCTTGATTATTATTTATTTTTTACAAAACCCGTAAAACTTCATTAAAAATTATTATGTCTTATCATTCTAGATTGATTTATCTAGGAAACTGTAAAAAAATAAACCTAAATAAAAAATTGCTGCCAATGCTGTATCCAAAATAAGCACCATTGATTTCTTTAAATCGCTCTACTGAAAAACTACAAAAACCGAGTTAGGCCTATACGGAATGGCAGCGACGATATATAACTCCTGCCTTTCGAGAATCCGGGTGGTTAAATTTATCGGAAAGGTTTACGCTCCGTATGGCCAATCAAGTGTAGGTAGTCCATTGAAATGAACAAATTACCTAGTTATCTAATATAATAATATTATATTAGATAATATATTATATAAGAATAATGATAATATATAATCAATTGACCAGATGCACGGATGTTCATAATCGCCTGACATGTTTTCGGGGTCTTTACAGTGCAGTGCAGTCTCAACCTTTAACCCTATTCCCAATGATATCAAAACAACCCATAGTCGTCTTAGTTTTCAAAACAACATTTAATAATTTTATTATTAACAACCATAATTAGAGATAATTGGATAAGCTTGCTAAAAATTTAATATATTATTTCACTAGAGAAGTTTCAACAATATATTTATGTAGTTAGTTCTGAATTTTTGTTATAATACAGGGTGTTTCATTAAGGGTTATGAGAAATTTCTGGAAATTATGCTTAAGTTCCTTATTTCGCCGCAAGGGGGCACAATTGAAAATTATTTTTTTAAATTCTAAATTTCTCAGAAAATTCCCATATTAAGGTATAACTCTGATTACATCATTAGAAAGCTTAGACAATTCTGCAGCTCCGTTAAGCTGGCCCACCCCGGTTAGAATTTTTTTGCCAAAACGCTAGCACAAATAAAGGGCACCTAGCACAATCTAGCACACCAATTTTTAGAGCTAGCACACCTACAACATAGCTAAAAATTCTGTTATATTCGGGGTGTGCCAGGTTAACGCTAGCCCCCCCCCCCCCCCCCCGGTCAAATTTTTTTTGCCAAAAAGCTAGCACAAATAAGGGGCACCTAGCACAATCTAGCACACCAATTTTTAGAGCTAGCACACCTACAGCATAGCTAAGAAATGCTGTTATATTCGGGGTGGGCCAGGTTAACGCTAGCCCCCCCCCTGGTCTTTTTTTTTTGCCAAAAAGCTAGCACATATAAAGGGCACCTAGCACAACCTAGCACACCAATTTTTAGAGCTAGCACACCTACAGCATAACTGTAAAATGCTGTTATATTCGGGGGGTGCCTGTTACTCTTTAATATTCCTATTGGCTCGTCCTGACAGGTTTGACAGAAAATCTTAAAATTCATCCTCCTATCATTTGTAATGATACGCCCATTTTTTAAGAAAATATTCAAGTCTGTGAAGTGAAAATTAACTTAACTTATAACTTATTCTGACACTTGTTATTTTAAACCCAGAACTGTCTATTTAGAACGCTTTTAAATTTAATCCCTTTAGTGAATACGGCTGTTAAAGTCTTGTGTATACAAAATTATAAAAAAGTTCAAAAATATTAACCTAAAAAACAAAAAAGGAAATACTAAAGAGTATTATTTCAGTATGTTGTCGCATGCGACGGAAAATTGACACTGCTTTACGTCTAAACTGACTTGATTCCAAACATTTTACAAAAAAGTAACTGGTCTTTAATAAAAAAAGGACTTATTTTAAAATGACTCGCTGAATACAACGACAATTTTAATTTTAAAATGGCATAACTTAAAATAATTCGTTCGTTGTTAAAAAATATTTGGCAGTAAAAAGACCTAACTTGTTTTTTATTTTTTATTTTTATTTTTTTTTACTATTTAGGGTACATTTTAATAACAAATTTAAATAATTGTCTTCTAGTAAAACCATTTAGCTAATGTTTCCCCAAATTTAACATTTAATTTAATTTATTAATTGGGCTTAGGAGACGGTGTGCCATCTGTAAAATCACCCTGTCCAATATATATGTAAAATTTGTTGTTATAATTTAATGGTGAAGTTAATACTAGAAAGCATATTACAATTATTAAATTATATTAGAAATTACAGCCTTTAATGCATAAATAGCACGGTAAGTTAGTAAGAGAGGTATTGCAAGGGAAATACTATCAACTATGTTAGGAATTAAGTTACATTAAAGCTTAGAGCTACTGATGCACATATAATACAATGTTTTAAAAAGCAGAATAGAGATAGGTATTGTCAATTAAATACCAAAAAGTATATTATAAAATAAAGTACAACAAAGCGTAGAGCCCTTTATGCGCAAGTAATACAGTACCTAATTTAGGAAGAAAGAAAGAGGGATTTTGCAATTTCCACCAATGACGTATAATGCAGTAGGTTACACTTAAAACAACATCTACGTTACTAATAACAAATTAAAATTGCCAGCGAGATCGAATAATCGATGTGACAATAGAACATTAAAGTTACTTACTCTCTCGAGTTATAGTTAATTTTGCAACAAAATATAATAATACAAAAAATATATGAGTTTACACTCAGAGTCTTTACCAGTATTACCTCTTGATAATACTCCAGTTCAATGAAATTAAAAAAAAAAGGTTAGGGTTATGTTAAACAGAAACAAGCAAAAGCAAAAAAATTTATATAGCACGGGTTATGCAACAATATGCGGTTATTAAAAAATATTCAGGGAAAATTACCAATAAACCAAGCTAATATTAAAGAAAAATACTCATCTTTTAAACCTCTGATGGTGGGATTGCTCTACATTCCACTGTGGTCCTCCCTGTAGACGAACCTTGGTCACACCACACGGCAATCGACTGGTAATCTACAATTCAGCTAGGAGCAGGACAGTAGCTATACTACTAATGGCTTCTGGACTAGGCATCAAACAGCAACTCCGGACAGACCATATAAACGCTAACTCCTCTCTGACAACATTGGGACAGCAGACCACAAATGTAGTAAGCAAAATTAAGGCATCCGTACTAGCTTAGAGATTTGGACTTTAAAATTAAACTTGAAGTTAAAATTTGAAATGGAAAGAATAAGTATGAAACTGAAGTTTAGACTTGGGTAGAGCTGGAGATCAGCTCTCGGAGTGGAAATTTATGCTGAGATTTGCATTTCAGCAAATAAAATTTTAGGGTGAAAGTTGCATCATAGAAAATGAAACCAACGTGCAGGTTAAAAAATTGGAATTTACGGGTTACATTAGATTGAACTTGAAATTTTATTAAAAAAATTTTAAATCAGGAACTGACGGTTAATTTCACATTGTAAGTGCAATCTAAGCGCAGATTGAACTAGAATTGAAGCGAGATAAATTAAAACAAAGTAAATTGAAATGAAGTAAAATTGAAACGAAGTAAAATTGAAACCTGAAACAAAATGGAGGCCGTTAGCGTGCCATGGTCAAATTACATCTTTGGTTTTACAATTTACCTGTTGTTCGGGTTTCCTCAGCCCTTGAAGGTGAAGTTAATCGCCAGATTTGAAAAATAGTAGACTGATAGAACTCTTAATCCAGGACTTCCTGCGGCATAAAATGCCTCTTTAACTAAAATCAGTACATATTTTCACTTCACATTGCCTATCTGGGCTGGCTTAACGTATTTAATTTGATTTTTTTACCACAATTTGTTGCTAGATGGCTAGTTGACATACTATGCCAGGCAAAGGTATCGAATAATTGTTTGTTTTTTGTAAAAAATATATATTGTTGTAAAACCTCTGCCGGGGCAGGTTGGCACATTAGTTTCGGGGCACGATGACACAGTGCCAAACTGCCACTGCGCGGCGAAAAAGGAGGTCGACAGCTATTCTTACGGATACCCCAATCAAAGATGCTTTGGAAGAAGAGCAGAATGCTTCTAAAAAGAAAAAATAAGCTGCAGCAGAAAAGGCAAAAAAGAAATTATTTGGAAAAAAAGAAAAAATAAAGCCAAAAAAGATACCCAGGCCTGTAACACATGTTTGTGCAGAAGATTCAACTTCTGATGAAGAGGAGGAAACTCTCTGCTTGGTCTGCATGGACAGTTTTGCGAACAGTGAACCAGGGGAAAAGTGGGTTCGATGTGTGGCATGCCATAATAATATGTGCTCTCATGAGGCATGTACAAACAACGAGCCGCGATACATAATATGTTCGAATTGTGACTCGGATGATTCTGACTAACCATTTACTTTAATTTTTGATGTTTATATAACTGTAAGCCTTATTCTACTTTCTGTTTTAGCTTTTCGACGTTTTTTATTTTCGTGATTCACCTAATCCAACTCAGTGCAAGATGTTTAAAGTTTAAAAATTTCGCTCCCTTTTCTTTGAAAACAAAATGTTTTATTAATATCACAGGGGCCTATCTTATTTCATGTACAAATCAGAATTTGTTATTGTTTTTACGAAGGGGCCTATCTTGATTATTATTTATTTTTTACAAAACCCGTAAAACTTCATTAAAAATTATTATGTCTTATCATTCTAGATTGATTTATCTAGGAAACTGTAAAAAAATAAACATAAATAAAAAATTGCTGCCAATGCTGTATCCAAAATAAGCACCATTGATTTCTTTAAATCGCTCTACTGAAAAACTACAAAAACCAAGTTAGGCCTATACGGAATGGCAGCGACGATATATAACTCCTGCCTTTCGAGAATCCGGGTGGTTAAATTTATCGGAAAGGTTTACGCTCCGTATGGCCAATCAAGTGTAGGTAGTCCATTGAAATGAACAAATTACCTAGTTATCTAATATAATAATATTATATTAGATAATATATTATATAAGAATAATGATAATATATAATCAATTGACCAGATGCACGGATGTTCATAATCGCCTGACATGTTTTCGGGGTCTTTACAGTGCAGTGCAGTCTCAACCTTTAACCCTATTCCCAATGATATCAAAACAACCCATAGTCGTCTTAGTTTTCAAAACAACATTTAAGAATTTTATTATTAACAACCATAATTAGAGATAATTGGATAAGCTTGCTAAAAATTTAATATATTATTTCACTAGAGAAGTTTCAACAATATATTTATGTAGTTAGTTTTGAATTTTTGTTATAATACAGGGTGTTTCATTAAGGGTTATGAGAAATTTCTGGAAATTATGCTTAAGTTCCTTATTTCGCCGCAAGGGGGCACAATTGAAAATTATTTTTTTAAATTCTAAATTTCTCAGAAAATTCCCATATTAAGGTATAACTCTGATTACATCATTAGAAAGCTTAGACAATTCTGCAGCTCCGTTAAGCTGGCCCACCCCGGTTAGAATTTTTTTGCCAAAACGCTAGCACAAATAAAGGGCACCTAGCACAATCTAGCACACCAATTTTTAGAGCTAGCACACCTACAGCATAGCTAAAAATTCTGTTATATTCGGGGTGTGCCAGGTTAACGCTAGCCCCCCCCCCCCCCGGTCATATTTTTTTTGCCAAAAAGCTAGCACAAATAAGGGGCACCTAGCACAATCTAGCACACCAATTTTTAGAGCTAGCACACCTACAGCATAGCTAAGAAATGCTGTTATATTCGGGGTGGGCCAGGTTAACGCTAGCCCCCCCCCCCTGGTCTTTTTTTTTGCCAAAAAGCTAGCACAACCTAGCACACCAATTTTTAGAGCTAGCACACCTACAGCATAGCTGTAAAATGCTGTTATATTCGGGGGGTGCCTGTTACTCTTTAGTATTCCTATTGGCTCGTCCTGACAGGTTTGACAGAAAATCTTAAAATTCATCCTCCTATCATTTGTAATGATACGCCCATTTTTTAAGAAAATATTCAAGTCTGTGAAGTGAAAATTAACTTAACTTATAACTTATTCTGACACTTGTCATTTTAAACCCAGAACTGTCTATTTAGAACGCTTTTACTTACTTACATTTTAATATCAAATTTAAATAATTGTCTTCTAGTAAAACCATTTAGCTAATGTTTCCCCAAATTTAACATTTAATTTAATTTATTAATTGGGCTTAGGAGACGGTGTGCCATCTGTAAAATCACCCTGTCCAATATATATGTAAAATTTGTTGTTATAATTTAATGGTGAAGTTAATACTAGAAAGCATATTACAATTATTAAATTATATTAGAAATTACAGCCTTTAATGCATAAATAGCACGTTAAGTTAGTAAGAGAGGTATTGCAAGGGAAATACTATCAACTATGTTAGGAATTAAGTTACATTAAAGCTTAGAGCTACTGATGCACATATAATACAATGTTTTAAAAAGCAGAATAGAAATAGGTATTGTCAATTAAATACCAAAAAGTATGTTATAAAATAAAGTACAACAAAGCGTAGAGCCCTTTATGCGCAAGTAATACAGTACCTAATTTAGGAAGAAAGAAAGAGGGATTTTGCAATTTCCACCAATGACGTATAATGCAGTAGGTTACACTTAAAACAACATCTACGTTACTAATAACAAATTAAAATTGCCAGCGAGATCGAATAATCGATGTGACAATAGAACATTAAAGTTACTTACTCTCTCGAGTTATAGTTAATTTTGCAACAAAATATAATAATACAAAAAATATATATGAGTTTACACTCAGGGTCTTTACCAGTATTACCTCTTGATAATACTCCAGTTCAATGAAATTTAAAAAAAAAAGGTTAGGGTTATGTTAAACAGAAACAAGCAAAAGCAAAAAAATTTATATAGCACGGGTTATGCAACAATATGCGGTTATTAAAAAATATTCAGGGAAAATTACCAATAAACCAAGCTAATATTAAAGAAAAATACTCATCTTTTAAACCTCTGATGGTGGGATTGCTCTACATTCCACTGTGGTCCTCCCTGTAGACGAACCTTGGTCACACCACACGGCAATCGACTGGTAATCTACAATTCAGCTAGGAGCAGGACAGTAGCTATACTACTAATGGCTTCTGGACTAGGCATCAAACAGCAACTCCGGACAGACCATATAAACGCTAACTCCTCTCTGACAACATTGGGACAGCAGACCACAAATGTAGTAAGCAAAATTAAGGCATCCGTACTAGCTTAGAGATTTGGACTTTAAAATTAAACTTGAAGTTGAAATTTGAAATGGAAAGAATAAGTATGAAACTGAAGTTTAGACTTGGGTAGAGCTGGAGATCAGCTCTCGGAGTGGAAATTTATGCTGAGATTTGCATTTCAGCAAATAAAATTTTAGGGTGAAAGTTGCATCATAGAAAATGAAACCAACGTGCAGGTTAAAAAATTGGAATTTACGGGTTACATTAGATTGAACTTGAAATTTTATTAAAAAAATTTTAAATCAGGAACTGACGGTTAATTTCACATTGTAAGTGCAATCTAAGCGCAGATTGAACTAGAATTGAAGCGAGATAAATTAAAACAAAGTAAATTGAAATGAAGTAAAATTGAAACGAAGTAAAATTGAAACCTGAAACAAAATGGAGGCCGTTAGCGTGCCATGGTCAAATTACATCTTTGGTTTTACAATTTACCTGTTGTTCGGGTTTCCTCAGCCCTTGAAGGTGAAATTAATCGCCAGATTTGAAAAATAGTAGACTGATAGAACTCTTATTCCAGGACTTCCTGCGGCATAAAGTGCCTCTTTAACTAAAATCAGTACATATTTTCACTTCACATTGCCTATCTGGGCTGGCTTAACGTATTTAATTTGATTTTTTTACCACAATTTGTTGCTAGACGGCTAGTTGACATACTATGCCAGGCAAAGGTATCGAATAATTGTTTGTTTTTTGTAAAAAATATATATTGTTGTAAAACCTCTGCCGGGGCAGGTTGGCACATTAGTTTCGGGGCACGATGACACAGTGCCAAACTGCCACTGCGCGGCGAAAAAGGAGGTCGACAGCTATTCTTACGGATACCCCAATCAAAGATGCTTTGGAAGAAGAGCAGAATGCTTCTAAAAAGAAAAAATAAGCTGCAGCAGAAAAGGCAAAAAAGAAATTATTTGGAAAAAAAGAAAAAATAAAGCCAAAAAAGATACCCAGGCCTGTAACACATGTTTGTGCAGAAGATTCAACTTCTGATGAAGAGGAGGAAACTCTCTGCTTGGTCTGCATGGACAGTTTTGCGAACAGTGAACCAGGGGAAAAGTGGGTTCGATGTGTGGCATGCCATAATAATATGTGCTCTCATGAGGCATGTACAAACAACGAGCCGCGATACATAATATGTTCGAATTCTGACTCGGATGATTCTGACTAACCATTTACTTTAATTTTTGATGTTTATATAACTGTAAGCCTTATTCTACTTTCTGTTTTAGCTTTTCGACGTTTTTTATTTTCGTGATTCACCTAATCCAACTCAGTGCTCCCAATTGAAACAGGGCCAAAACACAAGCCTATAATAGACCTGCGGGCCAAAAATATCAAATCAAAAAGAAATCTATAAATAAATTATACTTTCCGAATAATTAAATGTAGCATAATAAGAACATTGTTATCAATTCATAAAATAAAGTGTATTCCTCGATATCCCAAAGAAAAACATAGATAGAATAAATATTCTTGTTAAATTTCGAAACTCACTCACTCACTTTGAGTGTTGGTTATAAACAAATCGGGCAAGGGATGACCCAATTCTTTTACCTGCATTTTTTCCAAGGAAACCGCAGAAGGTCGCGAATGTTTTAGAAAACTGATTTAATTCATTTTGAAACGCGATAAAGGATTAAAACAAATTGATCACCCTAACCCCGGATAAGACATCGACCCAACCTAACATCCAACCCCCAACAATAACAAACTAACGTAGAAGTTAATATTTTGACAAGGAAACCCGTATTCAAACTTGCTGCCATCATCGATTGGCACTAGTCGGCAAAACAAAATAAAACACATTAAAATTAGTCATTCGCTGCCCGATTTGGGATCTGGCCTAGGCACACAATCTCTGTGAGCCAGTTAAGAGAGTAATATATAATATATTTATCTCTTTCGATGTTTTATGCGACAGCCTCGACAGGCCTAGGCCTATGGAATTTTTTCGGGTTTGTTCGGGTTTTCGCGGCGCCAAGAAGTTTTTTCGCTGTTCGCCGGTAGGAGTCAACGTCTTAAATTTAAAATTATTCACAAAAATGACGAGAAATGACAATGAAGTTTCAAAAGCAATATCAATATTCTGAAAAAAACTTTGTGATTTAAACAAAAACTTAAATTTTGATTTTATAAAAATGTCGGGTCTTATTTTATTGCAATAGCATAAGCATTTATTATAAAAAAAACATGCATTTTTGAAAAATTGAATTACAAAAATTATTATTTGGATGAATATTTTTTATTATAAAACTTTCTAAACTTTAGGTTATGTTTTTTATATTTTTCCAATTTTGTTACTTGGAAATGATAGATTCGGAATAGGAGGATCAGTACACCTGCGCCTCTGCTCTATAATGTACCTATGGTAAGATAATCACAAGAACAATATTTTAAGTAGGTAACCAACATGTGAAGAACACAAATAGAAGTCCAACTCAAAAGGGAATTATCCTTAATTATGAAGTCGACGCTAAGTGGAGATATGTACTTCTAAAACAATGGAATAGGATTATAATAATAAATGGTACTAATGAAAATGGGAAAAATATTTTAACAACAAACACCGTTAGACAACTTGCGGTAGAACATAACACGAGAACATTGGAAATGCATCAATGATTTATTTTTAAATGTGCGTAGGGTTTACGATGGCAAAATGCCTATTTATAATATACGTTGATATACGTATAGGTAACTAGAGCAGCATTGTTGGCTTTCTTGTGCTAGTGTTTATGTAACACTCTTACACGGTTTTGATTTGATAAGTACCAAGGTCATGTTCTTGGCGGTTTCATGGTTTTCTTTGAGTTTTGATTGGCTTTTACTTTGTTTTGTTAGATTTTTATTTTTCTTTTATGTAATTGCTGTTGTCGGGCTTTTGTGTCTGGATCTTGGGTTTTGGGGTGCCTGGTTTCGATTAAATGAATTTTGTATTAGCGGGTTTTGGTGGGTGAGTATTTTGGTTATGAGTTTTCTTTGATGGTTTTGAGTAAAAGTTTTTATTGTTTCCATTTCCAGTTCCCTATGTAAATCTGTGTTTCTGACATAATACGGTGCATTTACTGTGGCTCGTAGGATTTTATTTTGGACTGTTTGCAATAATCGTCTATGGTTTATGGGTGCTTGCCTCCATATTGTTGATCCATATGTCATTTTGGGTCTTATTATTTGCTTGTATAGGAGTAGTTTGTTTCTAATGTTCAGTTTACTTTTACGGCCTATAAGCGGGTATAGTGCCCCAAAAGCTTTTTTGCCTTTATTAGCTTGATTTTGTAGGTGTGGTAGCCAGTTAATTTTTGTATCCGGGTTTTGGTAGCATTATAACTTCTGCTGTCTTCCAGGCTGTTGGGTATTTTTTTAGACGAAAGCTGGCATTTATAATGTCTGTGAAGTTTTGTATTATTTGATCGGGTAGATTTCTTAAAACTTTGACTGGGATTTTGTCTAGACCTGAAGCTTTTCTTGGTTCTGTTGTTTTTATGACTGATTTGACCTCTATTGTTGTTGTTGGGGTAATTTGTTGTATATCATTGTCTGGTAGGTTTATTATTGTTCTTGCTCCTTGTTCAATCATTTCTTCTCTGTCGATGTCATCATCTTCATTGTTGTTTCGACTGAATTGTGATTGTAATATTTCGGCGAAGGCAGTAGCTTTATCTTCATCTGTGTAAACTAAGCCTCTTCTGCCGTGTATAGGTGGACTATTTATTTTACTTTTTCCAAGCATTGATTTGGAGACCTTCCAGAAATTATTTTCTTGCGGGGATAATTCTGTAAGGAAATTTTCCCATTTTTCGTTTTTGTGTATGTTTATTTGATTTTTGATGACATTTGTTAACTGGTTTGCCTGTCTGGTGAAATCTGGATTTAGTGTTGCTTTAGCTCTGCGTCTAAGTCTGTTGCGTTCCCTGATGTTTTCCCTAATGTTTTCGGGAAGACCATAGGGGTTTCGTGTGTTCAGCTCTGTGGTCTGGGTTGATTCTGTTAGTAATTTTTGGATTAGTTCTGTTAAGCTGTTTACTGATTGGTCTAGGGTTTCTGCGTTGTTTATGTTCTCAGTGTTTAGATTATTGTTGGCTGTGATGTTGTTTTTGAAAGCTTGCCAGTCTATTTTTTTGATGGTTGTAAGGTTGTGATAATGTATTTCCGTCTGAGTTGGCTCTTCGACAACCCCAGTTCCTATGCTTAGAGTTGAGATCTCCGGCAATAAAGAGGGGAGTATTTTCGTTGTTGAATAGTTCACTTAAATCGTGAGCTGTGAAGTTTTGTTGAGGTGGTTTGTATGCTGACTTGATGCTAATGGGGCCATCCATCATTTGTACTTTTACAGCTGTTACTTCTAAGTTGTCGTATTGTGGATTATTTAATTGTTGATGTTGTAAATTGCGCTTGATAATAATCGCAGTGCCACCCCCTTGCCTGTCTAGCCTGTCGTTTCTATATGTATTGTAGTTTGCGATTTTGAAGTTATTTGCAGGTCTTAAAAAAGTTTCTTGTACTAGAGCTACGTCGACGTTATTTTCGTGAAGAAAATCACTGAATTCATACTTTTTTGGCAATATAGAATTAGCATTCCAGCTTATTATGAATAGGTTTGTTCGTTTTATTGTATTAGCCATTTTGGTTCAATAATTTCATAAGAATAGGGTTTTTTGCAACTGTGGTAGAGATGAAATTTAATTTATCTTCTATCTCTTTTGGACTTTTAGAGAGAAGTGATAGAAGTAGGTTGTTTGTATTTGGTGCTTCTGAATTTTTGGTGTTTTTCTCGACAACAGTGTTGTGGATTGTTGAGTATTTGATTTAGATTTTAATGCTGCTGCAGCGAATGTGGTTTCTGTTGTAACTTTGCGTGCTGCCATTCTTTTTGTAGGGTTTTTGGGGCACCCAGCATAATTAGCTGAGTGTTCTCCCTGGCAGTTTGCGCATTTTGGAGGAGTATCTGTAGATTTCTTGCATTCTGTGTAGTAGTGGTCACCCGCGAACCTATGACATTTTGGTGCCACCTGGCAGCATGACTGGGAGTGGCCGAATAATTGGCATCTATGGCATTGATTGATGTGCGATCTTTTTGAATTTTGGGTTTTTACTTTTATTTGCAAATATAGTAAGTTTGTTAGATTGAATATGTGTTTTTCTGATTTTGGCAAGAGAATCTTAATAAGTGGACATACTTTTCGATATTTTCCCACTTTTAGTCTGTATATCTCCTGGGGGTGAAAGCCCAGGGCCTGAAGTTCGTTTTTGATTTCGTCAATGTAAATGTTCATGTCGATCCCTCTGATTATAATATTTAGGAGTTTTTTCTCAGGGAGCAGATATGTGTGATATTGAATGTTGTTTGCAGTGAGCATTTTGGTAGCGGCTCTGTGACCGACGGGAGTTTTTGGGGTAAAGGAAATACCTGAGTAAGTGGATTTTACGTTGGTAATTTCGATTTTCATTGTCTTGAGTGTTTCTACTATTTCTGACCAATGAGCTGTAGAATGAATGACGATTGGGACGACTTCGGGATTTTTATATGATTTTTGTGAATTATTTACAGTATTTACAGAATTTACATTATTTACAGGGTTCGAGTTAAATCCCTCACCGTCAAGAGGACGATGAGGTTCCCCATCACCCGATCGTGGGTTTTGGGGAGCCAGATTTGACAAATTTCCATGAATAGTGTTATTTTTGTTGCTGTTGTTTATGTAATTTTTAACAGCTGGATTATTGGTTTTTGGATAATTTGGAGGAACGAATGGATTATTGGGCCGGAAAATCAATGGCCTGACGTTCGGCTGCCGGACTTTCGGTTGATGCGAATTCGGTGTCTGATAGTTCCATATTGTGTTCAGTGTTACTTTCTGGTATAGATGTTTGTGTGTTGGTATGACTTTGAATATGTGTTGATAGCATGTTGATTTGCTCAACTAGGTTTCTATTCTGATCGCGCATTTCTTCGATCAGTTCGATCAATTTTTGGTTCTGTTTTTTCTGATCGGCTAATTGTTTTGCAATCTCTTTATATCTGTTTTTAATGTCACAGTATTTGGTTTCCAGGTTTTTATTGTTGGGTTTTCCCAACTTATTTGGAGGAGCCATTTTGGGGACCCGCCGAAAACAGCAGTGCTGTTCCAGGAGGGATTGGTTTTTCTGTGTTGCGGCTTACAGTTTTATGTTGTATTTGTCTTCTTGTGTGGAAAGTGTTGACGATTGCGAAAAAGTCGAACTAGCCTACTACGTTCAGCTAGTTCTTATGACAGTTTCAGCAATTTTTTTGTGTTGATGTTCTGGTGGCTCTGTGAATCGTAAAAAGTCGAACAGACCTACTTGATTCAGCTTGTTTTTTATGACTATTTTGACGATTTGATGTTGGCGTCGGATGTTTATGGCTTTTGAAAGCGAAAAGCAATACTCAGCTTCTGTGAGCTCACGGGATAGATTTCCAGTGTAGGAGCCCTGTAATGGGGCACAGGGACAGGCGCCCTATGCTATTTGCATAGTTTGCTTTGTTACCCCTTGCTTCCTACACCGGTATCGTATCAACGGCCACAATCAAACTGAGATATTACTGATGACGACGATTTGCAGATAGATAATATCTTGAAGAAAATCTTGAAGATGTATGGTATTGACTTAGAAATTAAAACTTGGACTATAAAAACACTTTTGAACGCTCCGACTGCTAACAGTGAACTGTGATAGGTAACTAGAATGGATTTTAAATATATATTTATACAGCACGGCTCATCAAGCAGGCATTGACAATGACATGGGAGGTGTGTCCCCTGACATTAGTACATTCATGGAACATACCCTTTTTTATTTTTCCTTCCCTTACATTAATGATAACATTAGAGAGATTTTGGAACGCTTAAAATAACAACAGTAAAACACATTGTTATGGTTAATTTTATTAACGATAACGATTACGGTGACAATTACAAGAATAGATTTTGAACGTCTTAAAAATAAATAATTTGACAGATGCAAACATAACCTTTTTTTATTTCTTTAATTGTTTGACATGAGTCAATCAACAATGGAAAAAAGGACGAAAAGGTACAAAAATGTAAGGTTATTTTGGATTCCTGAGTTATGTTGCCAAGTCGTTTACAAAAAAATAAAATTACAAAGAAAAAAGAAAAGCATAAAGTCTTTCTCCACAATTTTTATTAAAAAAAAAAGCAGGCGAACCTAGAATGATTCAAAATATATAGAATCGACATGTTCCGAGTGTAGAAACACCCATCATCAGGAAAAACAACCACTTCCATGCACATATCTCCAACCTTACTGAATCAAAAGTAAAAATATTTTATCACATACATTTAGAATGACTTTTACAAAGTTTTTTCTTTTAAATTTGTTATTTTTCTCTTCATTTCCCACCCAGAGTATCTTGATACTGTTCTTTGGCCTTTCAGTGTGCTGTGATATTTCCTGTCTTCTGCTATATTAAGTTTTTTCACTCCTGATGTATACCATTGAAGGCTCCATTACGGCTTAGTACCACTAC
This sequence comes from Polydrusus pterygomalis, assembly GCA_963969555.1. NCBI lineage: Eukaryota > Metazoa > Arthropoda > Insecta > Coleoptera > Curculionidae > Polydrusus > Polydrusus pterygomalis. The sequence continues at coordinate 53,888,678 of OZ018380.1, read as the reverse complement.
TTATTTTCTCTATTGCTAATAACATCAGCTTTTTATTATTTACTTGTTTTTCCTGATGATGGATGTTTCTACACTCGGAACATGCCGATTCTATATATTTTGAATCATTCTAGGTTCGCCTGGTTTTTTTTTTAATAAAAATTGTGGAGAAAGACTTTATGCTTTTCTTTTTTCTTTGTAATTATATTTTTTTGTAAACGACTTGGCAACATAACTCAGGAATCCAAAATAACCTTACATTTTTGTACCTTTTCGTCCTTTTTTCCATTGTTGATTGACTCATGTCAAACAATTAAAGAAATAAAAAAAGGTTATGTTTGCATCTGTCAGATTATTTATTTTTAAGACGTTCAAAATCTATTCTTGTAATTGTCATCGTAATCGTTATCGTTAATAAAATTAACCATAACAATGTGTTTTACTGTCTCTCTATTAGAGAGATTTTGGAACGCTTAAAATAACAACAGTAAAACACATTGTTATGGTTAATTTTATTAACGATAACGATTACGTTGACAATTACAAGAATAGATTTTGAACGTCTTAAAAATAAATAATTTGACAGATGCAAACATAACCTTTTTTTATTTCTTTAATTGTTTGACATGAGTCAATCAACAATGGAAAAAAGGACGAAAAGGTACAAAAATGTAAGGTTATTTTGGATTCCTGAGTTATGTTGCCAAGTCGTTTACAAAAAAATATAATTACAAAGAAAAAATAAATGCATAAAGTCTTTCTCCACAATTTTTATTAAAAAAAAAAACCAGGCGAACCCAGAATGATTCAAAATATATAGAATCGACATGTTCCGAGTGTAGAAACACCCATCATCAGGAAAAACAAGTAAATAATAAAAAGCTGATGTTATTAGCAATAGAGAAAATAAGTACTGGTACTAAGCCGTAATGGAGCCTTCGATGGTATACATGAGGAGTGAAAAAACTTAATATAGCAGAAGACAGGAAATATCACAGCACACTAAAAGGTCAAAGAACAGTATCAAGATACTCTGGGTGGGAAATGAAGAGAAAAATAAAAAAAATTTAAAAAAAACTTTGTAAAAGTCATTCTAAATGTATGTGATAAAATATTTTTACTTTTGATTCAGTAAGGTTGGAGACATGTGCATGGAAGTAGTCAAAAAAAGGGGGGAAATAATTTTTTTTTGGTTTTTGTATAAAAGACGTGTAGGTGCTTTCATTTAGCTTGAAACAAAATGCTGTTGTGGTACCAAGCTTGTTACGGCTCAGTTACCCCAGCTCAACAGCATTTTGTTTCAAGCAAAATGAAAGCACCTACACGTCTTTTATACAAAAACCAAAAAAATTTTCTTTCCCCCCTTTTTTTGACCACTTCCATGCACATATCTCCAACCTTACTGAATCAAAAGTAAAAATATTTTATCACAAACATTTAGAATGACTTTTACAAAGTTTTTTTAAAAAAATTCTTATTTTTCTCTTCATTTCCCACCCAGAGTATCTTGACACTGTTCTTTGACCTTTCAGTGTGCTGTGATATTTCCTGTCTTCTGCTATATTAAGTTTTTTCACTCCTCATGTATACCATCAAAGGCTCCATTACGGCTTAGTACCACTACTTATTTTCTCTATTGCTAATAACATCAGCTTTTTATTATTTACTTGTTTTTCCTGATGGTGAGTGTTTCTACACTCGAAACATGTCGATTCTATATATTTTGAATCATTCTAGGTTCGCCTGGTTTTTTTTAAATAAAAATTGTGGAGAAAGACTTTATGCTTTTCTTTTTTCTTTATTATTCCACTCCACTTCAAAAATATAATTACATTTCTTACCGCAGCGTTATTTTATGATTTACATAAAGTAAAATTTTGAATTATGTATAAAAAACCTTTTCTGTTCGGTTTCATCTAAACTACAGTGTTATAAAGTTATTTCAATTTTTTAAAGTGTTTTCCGAAAAATAATCGTGTCCGAAATATATTCTTATTAAATTATATAGGTAAGTATTGGCAACAAGGCAAATAAAGTAGAATAAGAATAACCATAACGATAGCCTTCCTTATATCTCCGTAATTAACGAAGCTCGTAATCGTTAATAAAGGAATCGCTGCCTCGTTTTAGTACTGCGCACGCTCAGAATAAGGATAACGATAACGACAGGCTAAAATAAGAGTTCCAAAATCTCTCTAATGCTAAAATAACGAAACTTTTTAAACATGAACCCTCCATCAAAATAGCATTCAGACAAGAAAAAACAATAGGAAAGATTTTTACTAAATTAAAAGATAAAGGTGACTCTCTTAAGAGATCCAACGTGGTTTATAGTATTTTTTGTAATGAATGTAATAAGGTGTATATAGGTCAAACATCCAGAGTCCTAAAAGATAGGGTTACCCAACACAAAAGTGACAGTAGATTAAACAAAAAATCTTGTTCCCTTTCTGAACATTTCAACCAATTAAAACATACAATTGATTATCAAAGTACTAAAGTCTTGAGTAATAAACCAACTATAACAAAAGTCTGTTCTTAGAAATGGTTGAAATTTTCAAGGAACCTTGCGCAATGAACAAAAAAACACACATTGATGGTCTCAGTGCCATATATTCAAATCTGTTAAATTTTAACCTTAACAACAATCATAATAACCTTAACAATAGTACTGAGACCACTAATTAATACACCCTTCTTTCTAGTACCCTTTCAGTCAACTTTGTACTTTTGGTTTTTTTTTAAATAAGATAAAATGGTGTCTTTTTGCTGTATATTTGATGTTTAATTTTTTTTTACAATTAAAAACATTTTTGTAATAGTCTAGTAATATACATATTATTATATCTCCTTTGTAATTTTCACATATTAGGTAACGTTACTGTTAATTAATTGACTATTAAATGATACCATTCGATTGACAAGATGGCCGCTATTCTGTTGGTTACTTATCTAGATGTTAACATGAACCTATAAAGACCCTACTCTTAACAACAGGAATGTGTATTGGCATAAAAAACAGTATGAAAGCAGAGGTACAAAAGTCATCTTAATAACCTGATGAAAATGTAGTAAAACAATTTCCACAAAATACTTTTCAATGCTCATATTGGTTGTCCTACATAATGCTAATTAGCAGTAAGTAAATAATTTTTAACATTTTTTTTTGCAAAAATTGTGGTCTTTATTGGCCGTACATTAAAAATCATAATATTTCTACCACTCAATTTTCTAAACCTTAGAGTTTTCTATGACTAATTGAATTTTTGTTCATATTGTAGCCCTGAAAAAGATAATAAACATTATCGAAAGCTTGGCGTAGCTTAAAAAAGCATTTTCATTTAATCAAACCCTCACCAGGACCGATACCCCAAGAATTAAAATTTTTGTTATAAATATATCATATATAGAGAAAGGGTAGTCGTTGCTGACTAGTTAGGAAAAGAACTGGGGGGGATTTTTTTGGGTTTTGCAGCAAATGAAAGTGTACTCTTCGACGTTAATCCAAGCTTTCGGAAATCTTTATTGTCATTTCCATCTTCAGGGAATAACATTTATGAGGATGTTCATATCGGTGTTCGAAATTCTTACTTTCGGTACATAGTGCTTGGAGAGTTGCAGATACGGTCAATTAAACATATTAGGTCACGTAGGCCATTAAATATAAAAGTAATTAACAAAACATCATAACAAGTTAAAATATTAATACTTAAAAATTGAATTTTGTTAAAATACTTCTAGCGTGGGCTACATTTCTAGAAATTTCCCCCAGTTCGTTTTATATATATATATATATATATATGTCAATCGACTACTTCCAAGACATTTTCCTTGGCCTTTTGACGAGTTCCGAGACAATCGTCGAGTTCCGGGACGGTCCTGGAACTATTCTATGTCAATCGTCGAGTTCCAGGACAGTCTTGGAACTAGTTTTATTTATATATCAATTGTTTAGTTCCGGGACAGTAATAAAAAACATATATAAAAAAATAGATTGAAGCTTGTGCAGTCTGCAATTAGAATTTTTTATACAATTTGTTTATTGTATGTTTCTAATGTCGGGTTGTATAAAGCTTTTTATCCACAATTAACTAACCAGCAAGTTTCACTGTGACATAAATGAAACTGGCAGAAATAATTTCCTCACAATCATACTGACCTGGTTACCTTAATTTTTAATTTACTAACCGGACACCTTTGATTGTGAGGAAATGTTGCTTGTCAATACGCATTTTATGTCACAGTCAGACTTGCTGGTTAGTTAATTGTGGTTAAAAATCTTTACACAACCCGCATAAGTGTTTCTTGTTACCTATATGAACACTAATGCAGACTCTACACAATCAGTCAGAACTACAGTCTTTACTTACACTACGTCCATTAATTATGCAACAAGTAAGTACTTAAATTTCAGAAGCCCATATTTTTATCAAAAGTCAATCAATCCGTTCCATTTGAACTTTACTGGGTAGGCTGTCTCTTGGACCACTAAATGCAATTTATGTGACATCACTTTATGTCTTTTTTATACAGGGCGATGCTCCTGAGGCTTACAAAATAGGTGCTTTGTTTACTTTGTGCCTTGAAAAATTGTAGGGTGTATAAAGGGTCAATATTTTTTTTAAAGTCACTTTGAGAGTGGAAAGATGTTTAGAGCCAGGATTCGCTCTTCTTTTTCAGAAGTATTTTTTTTAGTCGCCCCCTCAGCAAAATCCTGGATCCGCCACTGGGGTAATAGCTAAAATTTCAAGCTGTGTTAAATCTGTACCTATTTTAAAACGTTTCTTAAAACGAAGCTATAAAAATTTAATTTTATTATTGTGTTTGTTACAGCTTTATGTTATGTACTTACTGTTCCCACTGCAGCACAGTGCCATTCGGGCAATTAAAAACAATTTTATTCAAAAAATTGTTATATTATTTAAATCTACTTCCCAGGCTTTCGAGGATAAAAAATACGAAAAAGTGCTGACTATAGCTTTATGTTAGGTTCCTACTGTATCTATTACAGCTCAGTGTCGATTAAGTCAATTTTAAAAAAAGTTTCGTTTTCTCCATCTTCGAAAACCGAGAGAAGGTAGATTTAAATATTATAATGATTTTTGGAATTTCATTTTTGTTTTTAATTGACACGAACGGTACTGCGCTTAAATGGACACAGTAGATACATATCATAAAGCTGTAGTTAACACTTTTTCGTAGTCTGCATCCTCGCAAACGGAGGGGAGAGTGGGTTTCATAGCAGTGTAATTGGCAATTTTACTATTTTTGTAATTAATTTATGTCAAGTAAGTGCCTAACATAAAGCTGTCCCCAATAAAATTTAATTTTTATGGGTTCGTTTTTTGAAACATCAATTTTAAAATCAGAATATTTTACACAGCTTGATATTTTAGTCATCACCATGTATAAAGAAGACATAAAATGAAGTGCAACATGCTGTTCTTGGTGGTCCAAGCTATAAAAGGAACGAATTGATTGAATTTAGATGAAACTATGGGCTAATAAAATTCAAGTACTTCATAAATAATGGACGTAATGTATTTATTAAGATTCGATAATATCAATGTTATTTAAAAGGAACCAGAGTTAAATATAAAATAAAAGTAAACGCAGATAGTCTTAACAAACGAATTTTCGTAAAACTCCTATTTAGTTTCCGATGGATAACCGTTTGAAAAAACATAATTAACAAACACTGCACACAGTTTATTTTTTTGTTCAAACTATTTTATTTTAAGAATTTGTTGGAGGAATACTTTCAAGTTGAATTATCTGTTTTTTGTTACTATTAGTTTTAGAAAAATCGAAAAAATTACGAGGCTAATTTAGGAACATAGAAAAAAAATATTGTACTGGATAACTAGCCTCACCTTAAACCAGAGGGGCAAGGGAATAGGTTGTAATTCTGTATTTACATCGACATTGGTTGGTGGGTTGAAAGAGGGTTGACCTGTTGTCGGTATACCGCAGCCGAATGGCTTATTGTATGTCTTTTGCTTTACATCTGGGTAATGTCTACCAGACGGGACCTAGGTACAGTTTTTACGTGGAATAAACTGAAAGTCAGGGATGTGACTTTGATGGAATATCGGAAGGGGGTGGGGAGAGCGTCCCATGCTGATTCAGTTGGGAATATTGGTAAAAGGCTGATCCAGTTATTAAAAGCAATGTATATTTAAAAAAAAAACGGGCATTTTGTAACTTAAACTAAATACAGATTTTATTATATTAATTAAACAAATTACACCTGCGAAAGCTATTTAAACTGTAGAAAAGTCAGTCAAACTCTTTTTTATTTATTAATAATAAGGCATAAAAGGATAATTCTGAAGTTTAGATTTTATAATTTAAAAATTTTGCATAATATGCATATTATGTAACCTAAAAATGAACCATTCGTAAGGTCCTGGGGCACTTGTTTTATTTTGTATGTAAAAACATTTTGTGACCTTTCTGTATTTACAAAAATTTACCGGGTTTAAACACACGACTGTATATTATGATTTTTTAAATAATAATGTAGCTAGAACTTGGCCATTGTCCAGAATATTGGGATATAACATATTGGTAAGTATACTTAAGAGATCAAAAAACTAATTTTAGCGATATTTTTTCCCCTTTTTAAATTTTGTTTTAAAAATTATCCCATTTTATCCCTTTTAATGCAAACAGTCTTACTTCTATAAATTAACGGGTTCCGGAACTATACATTAGCTGTGCATACAACAAACGGTCCTGGAACTATACAATAGCTGTGCTTACAATAAAAGGTCTTGGAACTATACATAAAGTGTACATATAATATATAGTCCTGGAACTATACATTAGCTGTGCATACAATAAAAAGTCTTGGAATTAAACATAAGGTGTACATATAATATACAGTCCTGGAACTATACATTAATTGCGCATACAATAACCTGTCCTGAAACTCTACCGTAGCTGTGCATACAAAAAAAAAATTAGGTAATTATTGTTCAAAATCGTTTTTTAACCCGACATAAGGGTCCTTTAAAATTGCCCATAATGTTATTAAAATTACTTTTGCAGTATAAGAGCAATAAGGACCCTGTATATTACTAACTCACTCGGAGATATCAGAAAAAATCCAAAATTTTTAATAATCATGAATATAATTTTCTTTGATAATAATTTTAGAACCCACAGAAATATCGTTAAAACACTATTTTTTATCCATGGGGCATATGATATATTGCCCTTAATTAATTATGAAACCATTGATTTGAGCCGCCGACATTAAAGATTTGGCGAAAAGAACCATTTAGTATTATTATTGACGGCGTATTTCCATTTTGGTAAACATTACCTCTTACTTTTAAAAAGCATTTTGAAAGTTGATTGAGTTCTTTTATAGAAAATAATGATGCATTTTTTACTTATACCGAATTAAAAGTAATTCATACTGTTAGTTTCTACCTTCGGGTAAGGAGAATTTTTAATATTAAATTTAACCCTGTATACTCGCCTTGAATTCTAATAGATGAGAATTCAAGGCGAGTATACAGGGTGCAAATTCGCGTGCATGCATGGGGATCTCGAAAACGGTAAGAGATACGAAGGTGGTTAAATTGAGGCAAAGTTGCTTATTTTGGGGCTTAATAATTTGGTGAAAGAAAATTCTAAATATTTCGAATGCCGAAAAAAACCGAAATTTTCAGTTTTGGTTTTTAATTTTGTGCGCCTTTATTTTTGAGTTGGGACAAAACAAGAAACACTTTTTCATAGCCGTTTTTTATGATCTACAATATGGGCTTTTTAATTTTTAAATGCGACGTTTCGTTCTTTGGATACCACCATCAAGTCAATTTTTTTAAATACGGACCTGGATTTTTTATTACGGTTTTAGGAACTTATAGGCTTTCGAAACCTAATACTATTAAAACATTTTAGAAATTTTAAGGTTTCGTCATCAAATAACACATCAATATTTAAAATTATCCCTTTTTACCCATTACGGTCCTGGCAATTATTTTTAGGAATAAATTTAGATATATTCTATTACCCAATTATTAAGCCCTAAAATATGCAATTTTGCCTCAATTTAACCATCTTCGTATCTCTTACCGTTTTCGAGATCCCCATGCAAGCACGCGAATTTGTAGCACCCTGTATAGTAACAAATATTCCTAACAATATTACACATGGGCGTCCGAAGAAACCTTGCCCGGGGGAGGGGCAAACCTATTTTTATGGAATATTGATTGCTTTAGGGAAAAGGAGGGGGGAGGGGATGCAACATAATGTAAACAAAAAATGTTTTAAATATTAAAAAATGTGTAAAATATATTTTTTATGTAGTTAAAACTGTGACTTTCTTCTATTAATTTTAAAAAATACCCAAAATAATGCATGCAAAACTAAAACTAGAATAGCGCCGCAGGCGCTGTGTTTTAGCAAAATTAGTTAACACCTCAGAAATACCGCAGGAAAATTTTTTATTTAAAATAAAGAAAACTTTTTGAAATATTAGAATAAAAAATAAATAAATAATAGAATTTGATAATATTTTAACGTTAACTTTGTACTAAAAATAACATTTTTAAAACATTAACCGGTCACGTCTACGATCAAATTTTAATTGTATAAGGATTTTTTATATAATTACCGAACCAGCAAGTTTGACGTGACATACATGACATTGAAGTAACAATTTTCTCACAATCATACTGGCCCGGTTATCGTAACGTTTAATTTACTAATCAGGCACCTTTGATTGTGAGTAAATAATGCTTGTCAACGTCATTTGTGTCCCAGCCAAACTTGTTGATTAGTTAATTCTGGTTAAAAATCTTTTTGCAACGCAGCATAATTTGATTAAATCTGGATGAAGAGTATGAAAGATATACTAATATTAGAAATATTGTTTCAAGCTTCCCCCACCCTTATTATCGAAGAAAAAAAAGTCTTACGAACAAACTCTCGCAAAAATAATTGATATATTTTATTTCCGTTACTTCATTTAATGGGCTTCAACTCAATAGTGATTATTCGAAAAAATTTGATTATTTCAATAAAGCTGATTTGATCGTGAAAAACTCTTGGCCATGATAAACGCGATGTTTTATATAATTTCTTTCAGTGTAGTTTTTAATAGGCATACACGTTAAAAAATGACTATATCAAGTTTTAGAATATAAATTTATCTAATGACGAGTTCCGAGACACGGAAATAGGTGCAAAACTATTCGCATTTTAAATATATGCCTATACCGTATGGTTCCAGGACCTCTCCTTCTCAACCGTGTATTACATTTAATAAGAAATAAATCATTTTCACGTAATTTTCGTTAGTGAAGGAGCTAATTTGTGTTTGTGCTGTGTTAGGTGTAATATTTCTTTTCTAAAAAAACTAGTGGTAAGTATAAGTTTGACTTATTTAAATCCAACACTTTGAATGCATTTTTTAGTGGCTGATTAAAAAAAAAATATGTCCTTATCAAAAGTGGCTTCTGAAAAACCTTCCTATTTAAAAAAAACGCCTTCGTAATTTAAAAAACCTCTCTTCCTAAAACGTCTCTTCTTTCTTTTAGGTCAGCAATGTTTAAACTAGTACGTTTCTCCGAAAATTCGTTTGAAATATATAATTCAAAAAAAGTGTCAAATATTGAAAGGGGAGGAATTTGCATCGTCAAACATAACGGGGGAAAATATGAAGGCGAAATTATTGAATCAAATGGTAAGTTGAAATATTATTGCCTTTTTGAAATGTTACACAAAAATTGTTTCAAAAACTTCTAGATTCTAAAGAATATTTAAAAAAAATAAAAACAAAAATGAGAGAAAATGGTGATATTGAGTTTGACAATTTTTCATTTGGAAATGAAGCAGTTGAACTAAATAATACATCTTCAATTGTTGAAAACTTTGACGAAACTGTGTTTCAAAATGTATCCGAGCTAGAGAATCCCCCTCAGAAAAAGATTTCAGCAGAACAAGATAATAATGAATCTTCCCATTTAGGTATGAACTATTTATTATTATTTTAAACAGATTTACGGGATCTCTGGAACCTCCGTTAGTATATTTTAATGGGAAATTCTACATATAAAACGACCAACAAAAAATCAATATTTTATAAGTTAGGCCGTCCACATTTATTAGATAATGGTTTACGTAGTTATTTAAATAAACTCTTTTTTTTTCTCCTGAACTATTATTAGTTATTTTCCATAAAAATACAAGACATTTAAGGACCTACAATTAAGTATCTGTACTAAAATAACCCCGGAAAGTATACGAACGGACTTTCCGGACACCCGATTATAAACCAAATTTACTACCTCCTTTAAATCGCAAGGTGTACCAAATTGGAGCCTCATCTTTGTGATTTAGTAAACAACAAGTTACAAGGTCGGTTAAATTGTGGCAAAGTTGCGAAGTCTTATCCAGTAATATAATAAGAAAAAATCCGATCTATTTTTTTGGATTTTTTTAAATTTCATTTTTTAAATTGGTCGGCGCACTTGAACAGCAACAGAAAAGGTAAATAGAACGTTGGTACAGCAACTTTTTCTAATCTACCTCTACTCTATCTTGGTGCTATTAGAATCCTAATACAACTTTTGGTTTTTTTAATTCCTTATTTTTACTCTCTATAACGGTAAGAGATACGAATATATGTAAATTAGGGCAAAGTTGCGTATTTTGGGGCTTAATAAGTTGGTGAAAAAAACTTATAAATATTTCCAATATTTTTGAAGCTATGGATTGATATGACTTGGGAATAAAACACTTTTTTATAGCCGTTTTTTGTTCTACAAGATGGCGTTATTAGTTTTCAAATTGGACGTTTCGTTCTTTAGCTTCCAACCTCAAGTCATTTTTTAAAAACGGACCTGGAATTTTAAACACCGTTTTAATAACTTATAAACTTTATAAATTTAACACAATTTAAAAGTTTTTCTAATTTTAAAATTTTGTCATATAATACCACATTTTTTCCAATTTTCTTATTATATCATTACGGTTCTGAACATTTAAAGACAAACTCAAAAAAAAATTGTGATTTGAAAAAATCGTCCATTATTACTCAAAAGACCTAATATTTTATATTTTTTAAGAAAAATACCCAAAGTCTCAAATATTTTTCTGTCCGTTTATTTTTGTTACGCCTGAAACTGGCATTATCAGACAGTAAACAATTTTTAGATTGTTTTTGAAACAAACATAAGCACATCAGAGTGACATATGTAACTAGATTATTACTCCAGTTAGATACCTTTTTTTTACTTGGAAATATAAATTTTTTTCTGTTTTATAGTACTTTAAGGTCAAAGGCAAAAATTATAGAAATTAAGGTATATGTTTTTATTATATATTAATCAAATAAATAAAAATATTAATTCATTTTTTTTACTCCTAGACAATGTTACGATAAATCGTATTGAGAAAATAAATTACCTAAATACCATAGGTTCCGCTAATGTAATTTTAATATTTAATTAATCCTAAAAATAATTGCCAGGGCCGTAATAGTAAAGAAAGGATAATTTAAAATATGGATAATGTGTTATTTGACGATAAAACGTTAAAGTTTTAAAAATTTTTAAATTGTTTTAAATTTCTAAAGTTCCTAAAACTGTAATAAAAATTTCCGGTCTGTATCTAAAAAAATGATTTGAAGTTAACATGTAAAGAACAAAACGTCGTCGCTATAAAAAGGTATTTTTTGTTTTTTTTCCCAAGTCAAAAATAAACGCGAAAAAATTTAAAACTCAAAACTGAACATTTAGGTTTTTTTCGAATATCTCCGAAGTTAATCGAAATATTTACAATTTTCTCTCAACAAATGATTAAGCCCCAAAATACGCAACTTTGCCTCGATTTAACCATCTTCGTAACTCTTTTAATTAATCGATTTTTTTATGGCTGCTATAGTTTAAGGTTGCTTAAAGAAAAGTACCACCCTGCTAATTTAACCGATCTTATAGCTCCAATAATAAAAGATGTGACATATAAATCTAATTATTCATACAAAAAGTGATATCCGTTTTTGCCGTAATTCGCCAAAGAAAGATTTGAAAACTTTAAAAGGTAATAAATGTGTTAACTGCCATTTTTTTACGAATTGTAACGTCCATTAGCTAAGTCAACTTTAAATGGAAGCCCGCTATTTTTATTCGATGCATAAGTTTTATAGAAAATTATCTTTTCAATGACATATCACATAATATCATTTGTTTTAAAAATGGCCTTCTGGATCAATTTTCCCTTATTTCCTAAAATGTCCGTAATTTTGTTAAAATAAGGTACATAAGTAACAGAGTAGGCCTGCCATTAAATGATTCATTTCAACCCACTTTATGATATTAGCGCTAATTTATTTACAACTTGCTTTTTAGAAAAAAAAACAAAGTGAAATTTCTTGATTTTTTCAAATAACTCATCGTTGTATTATTATAATAATATTCTTCATTACATTTTTTTTCTAACGGTATATCAAAATAATTTATAAGGTTATAGTAGAAATGAACAATCTGTAATTTCTAGATCCGTAAGCTACAAGAAGTTTTGTCAAGTCACCAGTCTAGTATGCCGTAAAAAACTAAAAACATTATTTTTGCTTTCATGTGACCAAAATATACGGACGATTAAATAATAACGAAAATGAATGAATTGCCGGCGTACTTGACATAAGTTTTCATCAAAAATTACATTTATAATGTTTCTTGTTAATTTATACTATTTCTTAATGAATAATTATTCACTTGTGATGCACCGTTAGAATGAAAATTAAACGGAGAATTTTATTAATCGAAAAAATTTCGCTTTGTTTTTTTTTTAAAGGTTGTAAATAAAATATCTCTATTGCAAACATTTTTGTCAGCCAAGTTAAATTTATTTTATGATAATAAAACAGGTTGAAATAAACCATTTTAACGTTTCTATGGCCTACTTTTTCCACTTACCTTGTTTTACCAAAATAAATATATATTATAACCTAATATAAATAATAATGTGTCACGTCATTAAAAAGATAATTTTCTAGAAAACTTAAGCATCAAATAAAAATGAGGTGTTTCCATTTAAAAGTTTCCTTCACTTCTGGTTAAATCGAAAGTTGGTTTGGTTTTAATTGGATAAAAATTGGCCATTTATAGACTTATTAACTCCTAAAATTTTCAAATATTTGCTTTAAGAATTACTTCCGGAAAATTGGAATTGGAAAAAAATTTCTTGTAATTCACAGTAGATGGCACGTTAAAAGTATATGACGGACCAGCTAATAAATCGTAAATTTGGTAACTTACATAAATATTATCTATATTATTAATGATATAGTGTGTCCACTTCTATCAAAATTTAGTAGCAATTTCGATATTTTAAATAAAACACCTTGTATTTTATTATATTTTTAAAACTCCTATTTATTTAACAACATTATCCTATACGTAACTTTTACCGTTTCTAAGATAATTTTTTTTTTGTGCGTCAAAATAAAATACAATTTAATTATTATCTTTAAAACGGTAAGTGATAGGCATAGGATAATGTTAAAGAAAGTTGTTTAGAAATCAATAGGGGGTTGGAAAGTATAATATAATACAGGGTAATATATTTAAAATACCCAAATTGTTACTAAATTTTAATAGAAGTGGTAACACTGTATCATTAAAAATAGTTTAGATAAATAGATCATGTCCGTTTATGTAAATTACCAAATTTTCAGAACGATTCGTTACCTGGCTCGTCATATACTTTTAACATAATCATACATCGTAAATCACCCTGTATACTATTGTATTGTATATTATATTGTTGTGTTTTCTTACCGGACAAATGTCCGTTCATAAATATGAACAATAGGGTTTTATTTAAATTTAAGATGTAGAAGAGTATGAAGATAACTCAGTTGATGATCCTAATTACGATCCAGAGTCCGAAAATGAAGCCAGTTTGGAACTGGAAAATTCTGACCAGGAGCCAAGTCATTCAAATCAATTAATTCCAACGGCGGAACGTTTTTCAATATCTTTTATATCACCCGGTGTGAGAACTTGCGATGATGCGAATTTGGTAGTGAGGCCTTCGCGTGGAAGAGCTGGCGACAAAAAATTTAATTTTTGTATATACTGTCATAAAAAACAACAAAAAATTGCGCGCCATTTGGAAACCCAACATAAAGGGGAAAAAGAAGTGGCGTCGTTTATTCTATTACCAAAAAAGCATCCTGAAAGAAAGGAACTGATAGGTCAGATAAGAAAAAAAGGTAATTTTTTATATAATACCAGTGAAATATACAACGATGGAGAGTTAATAGTATCACGGCGACCTCAACCCAATCTCCCAACAAGTGCCAAAAATTTTAAAGCATGCTCTCACTGCAAGGCGTTCTTTTCTGCAAAGACGCTTCGAACTCATTATGCTCTTTGTACTGGTACGACCAGTAAAGTCAAAAGACTTGTTATGGTTTCCAGTAAAGGCATAATGGGTAGAATCCATCCCCGAGCGTCTGAAAAGGTTCGAAGACATCTTTTCCCCCCGCTAAGGGAAGATGAAATTGTACGCCTAATCAGGTATGACGAATTGATAATTGTATACGCTAATAAAATGTGTGAAAAATATAAAAACATTAGGTTTTTCGAAATGATAAGGCAACGGATGCGATTACTGGGAAGATTCTTAAAAGCAATTAAAACTATCAATAATGATATACAAGACTTTGCCAGCGTGTATGACCCGAAATTTACAGACGACACCACAAAAGCCATTAATACAATTGCTGAATTTGATGAAGCTACTTACACCTATAAGAAACCGAGTCCTGCGTTTGCGTTGGGAACACTCCTAAAGCAAATTGGCAATATTTTCATTACCGAGTGTATTAAAAATCACGACAAAATAAAATTAGAGAACACAGAAAATTTTTTGAAATTGCTTAATCAAGAAGTAAATTTAAATGTTAATAGAACTGTAGGAGAATCCCAGTTACAGATGCAGAGAAGAAAAAAAATAGAGCTACCTTTAACGGAAGATATAAAAAAATTGCACTCTTACTTAGTCCAAAAAAGAAAGGAGTATTTCCAACAGTTAAGTGACAAAATTACAGTTCAAACATTTACTCGGTTAGCTGAAGTAACCCTTCTAGCAATACAAGTGTTTAATCGACGCAGGCCGGGAGAAGTAGAAAGAATTTTAATTGAAGACGTTAAAAGTTACCAGAGTCTTGATCAAGAATCAAATGAGGAAACATATCAAGGCTTATCGTTAGAAAATCAAGAGCTAGCGAAAAAATATGTCAGATTTGCGATAAGAGGAAAGCTAAATAGGACAGTGCCCGTTCTTCTTGACACAAATTTACATGAATGTGTAAAGGTAATTATTAAGGTAAGGGAACAAGTTGGCGTCGATTCGAGAAATCCATATTTATTTGGTATACCTGGAAATCGTAAAAACGAATACCAATATCTTCGGGCATGCAAATTAATGCGTGAATTTTCTGTGGATTGTGGAGCAAAGTATCCGGACAGACTACGAGCCACTGAACTTAGAAAGCACATTGCGACTAAATGTATTTCTCTTAATTTAGAAGAGCAAGAGGTAACTGATTTAGCCAATTTTATGGGACATGCTGAAAAAATACATAAAGAGATATATAGACAACCTATAGTCAGTAGAGACATTTTAAGGATGTCTCGTTTATTAGAAGTAGCACAGGGTGCGAATAAGGACAGTGATGACGAATCAGAACCAGAAGAAAATGATAAGGATGTTGATGATCTAACTGACGCTGGCATCCTGCAAACACCCTCGCCTGCCAAACGCCGAAAGCGAAGTAGTGAGTACTTTTTACTATATTAATTTAATCAAACAAAGTAAAGGAAGCTAAAATCATTTTTATTTTTTGTATATTAGAATAAACTCCTGATTCCTGATTACTTATTTCAACAAAACTAAAGAGAAAAAAAGGAAAACGGAAAATTTATACATTGATATTTTTAAAAAGTGATGAGTTTTTGAATTAAACTCTTATATTCATTCCTCTATTTTGTACTTCTCGAATATGATACTTTTTCAGTTATGAATTACAAAATGTTTCTAAAAGTTAAATTCAAAAACTTGCCACCATATTGATAAAATATTTGTTTATATTAGTTTATTCTGTTTACCAAGTATTTAAAAGTTATAATTTTTCCGTCTTTCTTTTCTGCTTTTTAGTTTTCATTAACCAAGTAATGTCAGAAGTTCTTCTTGTCTTCTACTATAATAATTTTTTTTTATTATTATTATTATTATTATTATTATTATTATTATTATTATTATTATTATTATTATTATTAATATAATTATTATTATTTTTAGCCTCCCCATATGGCACTGTTAGACGAAGAAGGTGGAGTCAAATGGAAAAAAGCATAGTTGAGAACATCTTTAGCGAACATATAAAAAATAGGACACTACCTTCCCTAGGATTAATCCAACAAGTGATCAGAGAGCATCAGGAGTTACACTCCAGAACGTCACCACAAGTGAAAACGTGGATAAGTAATCAATTTAAAAAACATCATTAAACTTACCCAGATTTAAGTCAAATTATTAATCAGTATTATGGACATGGCTTACTATATTTGAATGGTCAACTCATTTTATTAAAAAAAATTATATTGAAGGATGTTTATGTTATGACTGTGACATAAAAGACATTTGCAGGCATATTTAATCACAATTAAATTTTTTTGATTCGTAATTTAAAAATTAAGGTAACCGGGCGAGTATGAATGTGAGAAAATTATTTCTGCCAATGTCATGTATGTCATAGTCAAATTTGCTGGTTAGTTAATTGTGGTTAAAAATCTTTATATTATTTATACATGACATTTTGTCACAATAGGTGAGAAATATCACTCCCTATGTGATCCTGATGTGATATAAACATTTATCGATGTATAAATAAACGCCAACATATCCAATCTGCTGTCAAATGAGTACATGACAGCAAAATCGCCCCGTGCGGTTGGTGAGGTAAAAATTTTGATAGCTTGGCCCATGTTTTCTAAAGGTGGATTTTATAAAAAAAAATATTGCGGTTGCATCTCTATTACATACAAGGAGTTGAAAATTAAAAAATATAATAAATTATTTCCCTAGATGCCCGTTATTAGTTTCACATATTAACAATAAATGAACAAAATCATTTACAAATTTAAAGATTGTGTACCCAATACTGGGGATGATGTGTAAGATTTTTCAATATTTCCTTTTATTTAGACTCCTAATGATCTGCTAGTCAAAAGTATGTTGGCATTTTGATAGCTTCTGCTAAATGTGAAAAAAAAAAAGATTTCTATGCCATTCCTAAATGCCTAATACTAATAGTTAAAGTATGTCTTCTGCAAACAATAATAGTATTTTTATGTTCTGCGTTGACTCCTCATTCGTTACAGTTAGAATTAGGTTCGAAAAGTAGACTGAGTAAAATAATTTTAAGTTAAATTTAAGTATGTTAAGATAATAATTACTAATAGTTTGTTAAATACATTTTGTTTTTTAAATTTGTAGTAAGTAACATTTTTATTAAAATAACCACTATTAGTAAAATAAAAAATGGAACAAGTAAACATGGGGCTGTATATTAGGTACCGCAAGATAATGACCAAAATAGTACACATTTTTTCTATAACTAACAAAAACAAAAAATAATAATTTCAGTAACAACTAATTAGAAGTAATAAACAAATGAAATAAGTAAATATATTCTATATCTATAATAATAATTAAATTTGCTTAATTATTAATTAAGCAGAAGCCTAACCTCTTGTCCTGGAGTTGAAGGATACTTTCGAGAATATACATAGTGAAAACATTTTTCTAGTTTATTTTTGCTGTTCTATCGGACATATTTGCATATTATCATTTTCAACAAGCGAGAAAGATTTGCAGCTAATTTGAAAAAAAACCGATAGTGAAAAATGAAACCTGTTTGTGTAAACCAATAAATTTAAATAAAAATAATTGTTAGCTTTAATGTATAATCTAGTTACTTTCCTTATTAAAACTCTTAAAATTTTATGTTTTTAAAAAGCAAGCAATACAATAAACTGAGGTTATGTTATTAATTCGATAAATAAATTGGTTGGCCAATCATTCCAACCCTTGTTTATTTTTCGCCATCACGAAACTGTAAAAAATCCACGCTTGTGTACATTATTGGTACGAATGATCTAGTTTTTCTTTATCTATGAATAATCATTCAGGAACGGTCCTAAAATCGTTATTTCGAACAAACCTAATATTGCAATGCAGCAAGGCAACCCTATTTACTACGAGGCTTCCTTTTTTATGATTATTTTATGAACACTTTTTTATCTGTTTTTTTTTATTTGTATAAAGCAGGCCATCGACACAGAGAGATGTACGAGTGCATCAAAGCGCGTTCATCAACGTCTGCGTGTAAATGTAAATAATGTACGCGCGTTCAAGGAATTTACTTCGTGCACACGTACATATCTCTGTGTCTGTGACCGGCGTAACTCACTATAAATAAAATCTTTCAAAATATGTATTTTTTGTTTTTTTGGCATGGCACCCAAAACAACAGCTAGTTAGTCGATTCTCCGACTTTTTTGCCTTCCCAGCTCCCCAAACCAAAGTTCTAGCTACGCCATTGTAGATAGGTTTAAGACAATTAAATTATCTAGTCAATAACAATGTACAGTATTAATATAACAGGAACTTTGTACAATAAAAAAAACTAATCAAAACAACTCTCTAACTAACTTAAAGTAATAGTCCATACTTAAAGTGGAGTGGGAATTTAAATGGAAATAAATAAGAAACTTTAACTCTTTCTCCACTGACATTTAGAAACATGTTTTAGAAGTTAGAATCTCTACATGTTTCAAGTGAAGAAACACTTATCCTCGGAAGAATAACTTTAAGAAAGGAAAGAAAAGGTGACTGATGTCTGAACGGGGCTTAAGATCCATAGTTATTTAGATTATATTCTGAAATTTAATAATGAAGAAACATATTACCAAAATAATTGTTGGAAGGGACCAGTAATAAAATTCTGGATAGCACTCACAGGTGTAAGGTCGAAATTATCATGTGTGTGCTATGCAGAATTTCATTATTAGTCCCTTTCTATAATTAATTTGATAATATTTCTTCATTAAATTTCAGAATACAATCTAAATAACCATGAATCTAAACCTCCATTAAGACATCAGTCACCTTTTCTTTCTTAAAGGTATTCTCCTGAGGATGAGTGTTTCTATACTCGATACCACTAGAGATTCTAACTTCTAAAACATTTTTCCAAATATATCAGTGAAGGAAAACTTAGAGTTTCTTATTTCTTTCCATTTAACTCTCAAATGGTTGAAAATAAACTTTTTATTCAATGGTAACATTATAAACCTTAAGGCCCATATAATTTGAATCTTTTTAAATTTTTAATGTTTGCCGGCATGCATACAAGATTAAAATGGAAAAAGGTATATGCCGCCACTGGAATTGATTCCAGAACCTCTCGATTAAGCCTTAAATGCGCTGCCAATTGGGCCACGGAGTACTTGATATTCTCTCATCAACTTAGGTCATATAACTTACTCACTTTTATGTTAGTTGTAACAGTCTAGAATTGCCTGCGATTCATTGACCGGATGATGTTATAAGGGGAAAGTAAAATTCATTTACTACCACTGATCATTAAGAACTAATTTTTCTAGAGAGAAAATATCAAGTCCTCTTGCTTTAACAATTATCCCATTTTATCACTTTTAATGCAAACGGCAAACTTCTATAAATTAACGGTTCCTGGAACTATACGTTAGCTGGGCATACACTAACCTGTCCTGGAACTATACATTAGCTGTGCTTACAATAAACGGTCTTGGAACTATACATAAGATGCACATATAATAAACAGTCCTGGAACTATACATTAACTGTGCGTACAATATACTGTCCTGGAACTATACATTAGCTGTGCATACAATATACGGTCCTGGAACTATGTCTTAGCTGTATATACAATGAACGGTCCTGGAACTATACATTAACGGTGTGTACAATAAACTGTCCTGGAACTATACATAAGCTGTGCGTACAATTTAAATGTCCTGGAACTACATTTGCTGTATGAAGAGTCCTGAAATAGGGGGTCAGTCTTGGCCCAAAAAGTGTGATAACAAAAGGTTGTATTTTTAAATTGAACACCTAATATTTTATTCCATATTTAGGTTCGCATTATTCTTGGTTGCAACTATTTTTAACCATAATTAACTAACCAGCAAATTTGACTGTGACATAAATTTTATTGGTGGGCATTATTTACTCACAATCAAAGGTGCATGATTAGTAAATTAAAAATAGCTAACCGGGTCACTATGATTGCGAGAAAAGTATTTCTGCCAATGTCATGTATGTCACCGTCAAAGCTGATGGTTAGATAATTATTGTTAAAAATATTTTTACGACCCGACATAAGTGTTCTTTATTATTGTTCAAAATTGTATTCAAGTTACTTTGGTAGTTTAGGAGCAATTAGGATCCATTACTAATCCATACTTGTTCATAAGAATCAATATAATATTCTTTGATAATAATTTTAAGGCATATGATAAATTGCCCTTAATTAATTAGCAAACTATTGATTTGAGCCCTCGACATTAAAAAATGGTGAGAAGAACCATTAAGTATTAATATTGACGGTCTATTTCCATTTTGGTAAATATTACCTCGTACCTTTTAAAACCTTTTAACTACAATCTTGAACACTCCGGTCAAAATTCGGGAAAGAATTGTTTTTTTAATTGCATTTTTAGGAAATCTAAATTACTTTATAATCACTTGAAATAAAGTATCTACCAAATATTGATGTCAAATTATTTAAAGTTCCTTTAAAAAAAATTATCAAATATATTTTAAAAAATGATGAAAATTAACACAAAATATCTAAGTTTGCACCAACTTTTTGAACACCCTGTATTACTTTGATCTCATATATGGCAACTTTATTAAGAGTTTAGTGATTCTATAGCAAGAATATCCTTTTTCTGAATTTTGGCCAGAAAACTTTTAATAATAGTAAAAATCAAGCCATTTTAGTATGAACTTATTTTTCCCAAAATATTATTTTAAAAATCATATATTGGCAAAGTTGCATTTGTTGGTAAATAAAATTTAAATTTAGGGGAACTATAGGGGCTTTAATGCTAAAAAAAATAAGTGGCGTTCTATTAATAAAAAATTGCATGTATGGTACACCCTGCATTTTTGAGACCCTCCGTATATTTAAAATTATTTTTAAAAGCAAGATGTGCTTAATTAGACCTGTTCACCTTTTTTACTATAAGGAGCCCCACAGAGGCTTTGTTAGTTAGTACTAAACTTCACTGCCTTACTTGCCTGTCCCGGAAGTAGACAATTCTTACAATAATGCATGTACCAAAAAATTAGCGTAACATATTAAGGAATAGAAAACATTTTATATAAGTAATTATAATAAGTAATACAACTGTCTACATATAAACCTTCAAAATTGTATCAAAAGCTATATATGCAAAAAAGTCTTGGAACACGACATAGTAAACAAAAAGTCCTATATATAAAAAAAGTGCCCATCAATTTGAAAAAAAACTATTTTTTGATAAAGAGAACCTTATATATGAACTATGTATACCTATGTATACACCCCTTTCATAATGTCCCGGAACACGACGAATGACATATATATATATAGATATATCCTCATCACATACGAGTCCCGTATTTATATGTACAGCATAATATACGAGGCCCGTTTTGCACATACGAGGCCCGAAAAAGGGCCTCGCATGGTAAATGCATGTATATAAAGTTGTCTACCATCCCCTGACCCCCCAGATCCACATACTGATAAATTGTTTTGGGACTCGCAATTCATCTGGCAACGGTGTTAGTATGTAAATGCTTTGATAATTTGCTATAATATAATAAAATAATTAAAAAGTAGGAGCTATTACCGCGGGACATCATCTGAAATTACAAACTATTATTTTTCCGTATTAACTTTTCAATATATTTTTCATTTCATTGAATATTTTTACAATTTTGTTGCCCCTTGTCTTAAAAAATGGTTTGTAACCGATTTAAAAATATACCGGGTGTCCACGGAGGGTGGTTCGCCCCTCTAACTATTTTGTTTTTTAAGATAATGAAATAAAACTTTGGAAACTTGTATACGACATGAAACTGCCATTTTTGACAGGTAACTCAACATTATGGAACTTCCGGTTTACCCAGAAGTGATATAAACTTTCGATTTTTTAATGGGACACCTAATATATTTTTTCTTTTTTTTACTCCATAATATGACATTCTAAATATAACGATGTGTCACTTGTCACTTTTTGTCACCAAGAAAATATTTTTTTCCAAATTTATTGTTTTATCTAGAGGGCTATCAATACCTTAAAAGCTCTTATTTCAGTTCTTTCATCTTTGGAAAAATACAATTTTACTATTTTTGGTCCAATGCCATGTGTTGTGTAAAATTTAATCTTTAAAGTTGTATAACTCATTTTTTTTAAACCGCAACATGGTGGCTCGTCGGGTTAAGAAAAAATAGGATTTTATTACGATTATTTTGATACCACACACTATTAGGTTTTAGAAAAGGTGCCCTTAAAAAACTTTAAAAGGTTAACTAGGAACTTTCATGTAATGAAACATCTTTTAAGAATAAATTTAGATTTAAATGTATCAAGTAGCCTGTGACCTGCAAAACTGATTGATAAAGCTGGGCTTTGTACAGGGTTATTTATTATAAATGGACCGCCCCCTTAACTTTGTTATTTCTAAAGATAGAGAGCTGATTTTTTTACCAAATTGTAGGAAATCTTATGAATTTTTTTTATGATTTATAAAAATATTATACAGGGTGTTCCAAAAACGCGTATCAGAACAAACTTATAGTTTTTTTAATGTAACACCCTGTATATTATTACAGATTCGGATTCTACTTCAAATTCTGAGCAGATTTTATATAATATACCTTTTACCTAAGTTTAACTGTTTCCGAGCTAGAAACAATTAACAATAGACTTTACGAAATTTTGCTAATTATTGCCACAAAACGGTCAGAGATACAGCAAAATGATTATGATTTTCTTATATTAACTTTTTAAGAATTATCTGAATGAGTGCCAATTATTGTGGTACCTCTGCTTTAAATAGCATTAGGTTACTTGACTTTAGAAAAGAATGGTTATTAATTTTTATTTGGCTCAATTTGTCAAGTTAGCTATGATATCAGTAATTAAAACAAATTTGGCAATTACCCTGGCAAAGTAAAACATTACTTATTTAAGTCAGTTGAATTGATTAAAGAATGAACTTTTTTGAGGCAGAAAAACGTAATATATATGAATCATATATTAAAAACGCATACAACAAAAGAAAAGCTAAACGAGAATATCAAAGAATATTTGAAGGAGAAAGGAGAATTCCTAGTTTAAATACTTTTCCTCGACTATACCATAAAGTTTCTACCGAAACTATATTTAAGCGTAAGAAAAGAACATTAGCTGGGAATGAAAATCGTGCAAAAGAAGAGTTAGAGATTCTTTTGCAGTTTGAAGGTAATTTTTTCCTTTAATAATTGGTATCTGCATGTTAATTCCCTGGCCTTGTAATTTTAGAATGTCCGGAGAAATCCATTATACCATTACCTGTGTCTGAAACAATAGGTAAATCCTATTCTAAGATACAGAAAACTCTACAAAAATATAAATACCACCCTTACAAAATTATGCCGGTGCATAAATTGTCTAAAGAAAATAAAGCACCTCGTTTACGTTTTTGTTTGGAAATGATGGAACGTTTGGAGCAAGACGCACAATTATTTAATAAAATTATTTGGACGGACGAGTCTTCATTTTTAACCTCTGGCATTTTTAACAAGAAAAATATGCATTTTTGGTCGACTGAAAATACCAGAGCTTTTCGGAAAATAAAACATTCAGGCCGTCTATCTGTTTACGTATGGGCTGGTATTTTGAATAATAAAGTCATTGGTCCAATATTTTTTGTTGGTAATATGAATGGAAACCGATATTTGGAATTAATACATGAAATAGTTCCTGATTTAAGGAATCATAATCAAGTGATTTGGCAGGAAGATGGGGCTCCTGCTCACAATGTTGTTGCTGTCACGAAGTATTTGAACGAAAATTTTGATTTTTGGATGGGAAGATTTGGGTCCTGCGTCTGATACGCGTTTTTAGAACACCGTGTATAATATTTTTATAAATCGTAAAAAAATTCAAAAGATTTCCTACAATTTGGTAAAAAAATCAGCTCTCTATCTTTAGAAATAACAAAGTTAAGAGGATAAATTGCCGTTTTTCACGGGAAATCTTAATATCCTCTTTGACAAGGTTAACACTTTTTTCCCGCAATACACCGATCTTAAACACCTTAACAAGGCAATTGTTAACAATATCCTTGGTGACTCTCCAGGCATTATCCCGATCTATACCGATGGCTCTAAGACATCGGATGGTGTCGTATGTGCATTCTATGTTCCAAATGCCAATTTTGTTAGATCCTTCCAGATTAACTTCAATGCCTCCATATTTACAGCAGAATCAATTGCTGTTAAACAAGCACTAAATTATATACTACAACTGTCAATGAATCACCCGGCCACCAATTACGCTATTCTATCGGACTTTATGTCGTGTCTCAAAGCTATAGAAAATAAAGTAAAAAATGTTTATATAAACCCTATCATATTCGAAATTTGTCAAAAAGTATCAGAGCTGAAATCAAAAAATATTAAGGTCTCCTTTATCTGGGTTAAAGGTCATGCGGAAATTGTTCATAATGACAAAGTGGACTTATTTGCTAAACAGGCTATTCAAAACGGTACAGTTAAAACTGGGTTACAACATAATGATTTAGTTTCAGTAGTCAAAGGAAATATTAAAAATATGTGGAAGGAATCTTATGCACACTATGCATCCAATAACTCCAACTACTATACCCGGAATAACAAATTATTAGTTTCGAACCCTAGTATACAAGTCACATCACTCAATAGACGAGACTACATAACTTTTGTGAGAGCATTATTTGGCCATGGAAACTTAAGATATTTACTAAACAAGATGAAACTTGTGGATAGCCCATTCTGCTCGTGCGATGGTACAAGTATTGATGATCTAAACCAGTGGTTATTTAATTGCCTGCATAATCAACGAGCTTCTGATTATATATATCATGAATTGGCCAACTATAGCAGTTTACCCATTAATGCTGAAAGCTTGATGGCACTAGTTAGAAGTGACAATAAGGTTTTTGAGGTTTTCATATCATTTGTTAGAATGTGTGAGAGAAAGTTGTAGGGCCTTGATTATCCTATGTGTTTAACTCTTTACCATCCGTGGTCCAGTACTGTGTGTGTTTTTTTTAAGTCGCCCAGAAGGACCCCTGTGGCGTGAAGCGTGTGTCCGTGTTTATTTATGTATCGCATAGGGTTAATATTTGTCTCTTAGAAATGTCGATTTAATTATTAGTGTGAATGAGGTAGTATGAATGTTTTAAAAATAAAAAATATAAATTAAGTTACGGTAGTGGCTGTATGCATTATGTGCAAAGCCAAAAAATCAAAAAAAAAAGTTAAGGGGGCGGTCCATTTATAATGAGTACATAAAATCTTGGTAATATTATTAATAATTATAATATGGTAGTTAAAGTAGCCCCCAGACGTAGAAAGTATTTTAACCTATAATATTTAACAGAAAAACAGTAAATACAGGGTCCTGCAATAAGGCGTCAGGCTTTCATGGATCCTCTGGCAATGAAGTTAGAACTTAAAAATTATTACTAAAACGGCCAAGAGAAAAACTAGGAAAATATTTTCCAGTTTCTGAAATGGCCGCTAGGGGGCGTAACTGCAATCTTGAATCTAAAAAGTGATGTTTCTGTAAATTCCACTATATTAACCTAATAAAAAAATCCTGATCTTTAAAGCCGAGGATAATCTGAACCTTTTTTGTTTGACACTTTTTGCAGTATCTCTAAAAATAAAGTGGTGGAAGGTATTCAAACGTTTCCGCAAATAACTTCCTGTATCTTCGAAACGGCTAAGCCGATTTGAACAAACTTGGGCTCGTTAAAAGGAGCTATTCTTGGGCTACAAACATCATTATATTTGAAGTTTTGTAAGTTTCACATATCGCCGCTAGAGGGCTTTTTTCGACATTCCAACAGAAATGTTTAATTTTCTCAACAAAATAAAATGCATGTATGATTTTTTTTTCATGAAGAAGGAGCTAAATGATGCCTAAACTAGCTCGCGAAAACCGCATCTCGATATCTTGTTCCTAACCCAAAATATCGGCAATAGAAAATTTTATACGAAAATTCCTTAAATTTTCAATTTATTGTAACTATATTTTTCTGGAATTCTTTCTATTATGTAAGTTTTGGCCCTAAAAAGGACCGATTTATAAAAGGAAGATATTTAATACCCCCGCAAATGCTCGAACTGCTGACCATCACGTTCTATGCACAAAAAAGACAATTAATAGAAGCAGGCCATGGAAACAAAACAAATACCTAATCAAAACATAAACAATCCAAATTGTCAATAGTTGTCAAAGTTCTGCGTTAGTTTGAGTAATTTTTGTGTTTACAAAATGCATATCGAGCGGCTCTTTTAGCTACTGCGGCGTTCTGAGGACATTCAAAATAAACCGCAAGCATATCAACAGCTTCATCATTCGTAAAATGCATTTTGTAAACACAAAAATTACTCAAAGTAACGCAGAACTTTGACAACTATTGACAATTTGGATTATTTATGTTTTGATTAGATATTTGTTTTGTTTCCATGGCCTGCTTCTATTAATTTTCTTTTTTGTACATAGAACGTGATGGTCAGCATTTCGAGCATTTGCGGGGGTATTAAATATCTTCCTTTTATAAATCGGTCTTTTTTAGGGCCACAACTTACACAATAGAAAGAATTCCAAAAAAATATAGTTACAATAAAATGAAAATTTAAGGGATATTCGAATAAAATTTTCTATTGCCGATATTTTGGGTTAGGAACAAGATATCGAGATGCGGTTTTCGCGAGCTAGTTTAGGCATCATTTAGCTACTTTTTCATGAAAAAAAAATCATACAAATGCATTTTATTTTGTTGAGAAAATTAAACATTTCTGTTGGAATGTCAAAAAAAGCCCTCTAGCGGCAATATGTGAAACTTACAAAACTTCAAATATAATAATGTTTGTAGCCCAAAAATAGCTCCTTTTAACGAGCCTAAGTTTGTTCAAATCGGCTTAGCCGTTTCAAAGATACAGGATGTTATTTACGGAAACGTTTGAATACCCCCCACCACTTTATATTTAGAGATACTGCGAAAAGTGTCAAACAAAAAAGGTTTAGATTATCCTCGGCTTTAAAGATCAGGATTTTTTTATTAGGTTAATATAGTGGAATTTACAGAAACATCACTTTTTAGATTCAAGATTGCAGTTACCCTAGCCCTAGCGGCCATTTCAGAAACTTGAAAATATTTTCCAGGTTTTTCTCTTGGCCGTTTTAGTAACAATTTTTTTTTTGCCGCAAGCCTCTACGATGGATAGTTTCCCAGATACAGTACCTCGCATTCTTAGTTGGCCACCCTGTACAAAAAGTGTTTATTTTGAAATTATTCATCAAATAGTAAAATAATATACATGGTGTTTCATTTAAAAAACTTGAGAAAAATTAGTTTAAAATGTGTCATTCTTGAAGGCTTATTTTGAAGACCCGGTATAAAATAAATAAAATTTATTTGATTTATAGCATTTCTTGACCACTTTCTTTTTTAGTTTTTAATTTATTACTCCTAAATTGCTACCCCCCGCTGTATTCCCGGTTTGCCGTACCGGTGGGTCTTGCGAGCTTCATTGACTCAGGGAGCTATGTCGGCGGTAGGTAACTACCAGAAGGGTCCCCCATGCCGAACAGGTCTCTGTGGGTAGAAGCCAGACTAAGAGGAATACAAACGCACAGTGGTGCCCACACACACGCACACGTACACTTTTACTCACACCCACATACAGAAGTACACCTTTCACAGGCTTAACCCCAAGGTGTTATGCGAACCGTGCTGAGGGGGTGGATGGTGTTGAGCCTGAACCAATCAACATCTACGGAGCCTTCGAGATACCAGGCGATCTCTCGAAGTAACTTTGCCTTGCACCTGTACAGGAGGCACTGCAGGTGTTGACTTCTTATTTCCTCCATACTCGTGGGAACTTTATGGACAACAAAAGACGACCAACTGGTAAGCAGGGAACTTGAAGACGCCCTACTTAACAGTCCTGCATCAACAGACGTGGACGATAACAACACGACGTTGATCGCAGAATCGAAGGAAGATACGGTTAAGGCTAACGCGCCTGACCTAAATATCGACCTGAAAAAACTCAGCCTGAAGCGAATGTCTGGAGCACAGCGACGGAAATTGGCAATTCAGGCTGCGAGAGAAAGAGGTGAGCCGATTCGCTACAAGAACAAAAGACCGGCTCACAAACAACCGGATTCCTCCCTTAGAGAGGGCTCTTACGCCCACTCTAGATCCAAAGACTCCGCCAGTACCTCACGTGAAAGGAGCCCACACGCTCCTTCCCAAGGTACTACAAACAAAAGAACACGGTCTGTCGGCAGCACTCCTGATGCTCAACAGGCCGCAAAGAAAAGAAGGGATGATAAAGGCACGATAGCTTTTAGAGACGCCCTAACAGCCATAAAACTAGCCGTTGTTCCTCAGGACTTCCCTGAGACACGCCTAACAGAGGAACAAGCGGATCAAGTGCAAATGGTACTATTGGATGTAATCGAACCCGGACCGGAAGGATCTGGGCCCACATTCAATAGCTGCTACTTTGACAAAGGAGCAGTCATCCTATCATGCATAGGCGAAGGGACCAAAACCTGGGTGCAAACCGAGGCCCCCAAGCTGAAGCTATGGGAGGGCGCAAAATTAAAAGTAGGGATGGCTAAAGACCTACTAAACACGTCTAAAGTCATCATGATGGCCCCAAAAAACCTACGGATGAAAACGCCGAAAGAGATCCTGCAACTGGTAAAAACCCAAAATGCAGGACTCAAAACCGATGACTGGTATGTTTTAAACCATACCAAGGACGAAAACGGGGTTACGTTGGTCATGAACATCGACGAACCATCTCTGAAGAGCCTTGCA
Source organism: Polydrusus pterygomalis (assembly GCA_963969555.1). Classification (NCBI taxonomy): domain Eukaryota; kingdom Metazoa; phylum Arthropoda; class Insecta; order Coleoptera; family Curculionidae; genus Polydrusus; species Polydrusus pterygomalis. The sequence goes on along the minus strand of OZ018380.1, from coordinate 53,859,485 downwards.
GGGTCCAACATGAAGGCGTGTTTCGGACTTTGGAAGGCCTCGTTCAGAGTACTAACTGCAGCAAAAGGGAAGAAAGATGGCTCAAACACCGTCCGTCAACCTGAATCTACTGCAGGTCAATCTACAGCACAGTAGAGCTGGGTCTGCGGCCTTATGCCGCAGACTCATAAACGAGTCCACAGCGGTGGCACTGATCCAGGAGCCCTGGATCGTTGGAGGTCATGTTAGAGAACTCGGTCAAGCAGGTGGTAAGCTAATATACAATTTGTCATCTGGTAATGTGAGAGCTTGCATCTATGTCAGGAATGATGTAGACTGTGTGCCTCTGTTAAATTTCTGTTTTAGGGACCTAGCAACCGCAAAACTGAGGTACAAGGAGGATGGAACGTGAAGGAGCTAATAATCTCCTCTGCCTACTTCCCTTACGACTCGGTCGGACCACCACCACCAGCAGAGTTCAAAACACTCGTGGAACACTGTGAGGCCAACCGCCTTCAGCTACTGGTAGGCTGCGATGCAAACTCGCACAACATCGCATGGGGGAGCACTAATGACAACCCACGAGGTAGCACCCTACTAGAATTTCTGGTAAGTAACAATTTATCTTTACTAAATCAGGGAAATGAACCGACTTTCGTGACCGCGAGGCGGAGAGAGGTAATCGACATAACCTTGGTCACAACGCGTTTACTAGACGCGGTTAAAGGCTGGCGAGTATCAAACGAACCGTCTGCGTCCGATCACAGACACATTGAGTTTGCACTTCAGAATTGCAGTGGGGAAGTAACGCCCTACCGTAATTCGCGTAACACCGAATGGGAATCATATAGGGGTCAACTAAAACAGGGTCTGACTTCTGTTAAAACCAATCTGCAAAGTACCGTAGATATAGACTTATCTGTGGACCAGCTTCAGGACGCCATTACAACAGCCTATGAAGAAAACTGCCCTCTAAAAGCACGGGGGAAAAAAAGGGAAGTACCATGGTGGAATCAACACCTGCAAGACCTGAGAAAAGAAACGAGGAAACTTTTCAACAGAGCTAAAATCACAGGCGACTGGGACAAATACGCCCGGTCTCTCACTGAGTACAACAAAGCCCTAAGAAAAGCCAAACGAGACTCATGGAGGAAATTCTGCGGGGAGGTGGAAACCACCTCCCAAACGGCCCGCATCCATCGAATTCTCGCTAAAGACACGTCAAATTCAGTTGGCACAATAATGAAACCAACAGGCGAATACACCACGAACGGTAAAGAAACTCTTGAAACTCTTCTCCAAGTGCACTTTCCGGGGTCGAAGGTTATACAACCGGAAACTCAACATCACAAAATGAACCTTGTGCACAGAGCCAAGAAGGCAGACTGGAAAACTGCAGTTACAACAGTCAGCTATGAAAGAATCAAATGGGCCATAGAGACATTCGAACCCTATAAGTCTCCAGGGCCGGATGGAATCTATCCCATCCTACTGCAAGAAGGGCTCGAGTATTTATTACCACACCTATGCAGAATCTACCGAGCTTGCATAGCCATGGGCTATGTTCCCGAGGCATGGAGAACAGCAAATGTCACCTTCATCCCTAAGCCCGGACGTGTAACATACACCGAAGCCAAGGCATATCGACCCATAAGTCTCTCCTCATTTCTACTAAAAGCGCTAGAGAAACTTATAGACAGGCACATTAGAGACGGGGCGCTCATGAAGGAACCCCTTCACGAACACCAACATGCTTATCAACCAGGCAAATCTTGTGAAACTGCCTTACACAACCTAATAACAAGGGTCGAAACAGCGCTATATCACAAAGAAATTGCCCTAGGTGTTTTCATTGACATACAGGGGGCTTTTGATAACGCCTCCTGCTTCGCAATGATGTCTGCCGCAAAAAGACATGGAGTCGACGATACCACACGGAGATGGATCCACAACATGTTAAAATACCGACAAGTCAAAACTAGCTTACAAGGGGATTCTATAAAAGCCGATGTAACGCAAGGTTGTCCTCAGGGAGGGGTATTGTCACCTCTCCTATGGAACTTGGTGGTAAATGAGTTACTAGCATGTCTTAACGCAGAGGGCTTCTACGCCCAAGGCTATGCAGACGATGTGGTAATACTCATCATCGGTACACATGCCACTATATTAGCAGAGCTTATGCAAAGAGCACTGAACATCGTGCAACGCTGGTGTGAGAAAGTAAAACTCAAAGTCAACGCTGCTAAGACTGCAACATTGCCATTCACCAAAAGAAGACAAGCAGGGAACTATAACAACCTAAAAATCTTTGGTGAACAGATAAAAACAGTCAGCGAAGTCAAATATCTAGGACTAACCCTGGATTCCAAACTGACATGGAACCGGCATATCAGCAACAACCTAAACAAGGCAAAAATGTGTCTTATGAGATGCAGAAGATTGTTTGGGAAAACCTGGGGACTTAAACCGCAGATGGTGCTGTGGTTATACGTCACAGTCATCAGACCCCTGATGACATATGGGTCTGTAGTTTGGTGGACAAAAACACAGCAAATCACGACAGCCACAAAACTCAACAGTGTACAGAGGCTGGCCTGCTTGTGTATCACCGGTGCAATGAGAAGCACCCCCACTGCAGCAATGGAAGTCATACTAGGACTAACACCACTAGATATACACATCAAAATGGAGGCTAACTGCAGCGCCTCCAGGATGAAAGCAAACGGGGAATGGAAACAACGCCCCGAGAAAATAGGGCACACAAGAGCCACGGACCTTATCAACGACGAGCTCCTGGAGATGCAAACCGATCGCATGAAAGCGAAATACAACTTTACAAAACCATTTAATGTCAGGTGTGACCCTGATATGTGGTCCAAAGGAAAATTTCCGTCACTAGACAATGGCCTAGTCTGGTACACTGATGGGTCGAAAACGGCCAACGGAGTAGGCGCAGGTATATTTGGGGAAAGACCCAAAATGGAAATCAGCATTCCCCTTGGAAACTACGCCACAGTATATCAAGCAGAAGTTCATGCGATACAAGCATGCATACAAAAGAATCTTGAAAAGGGCTATCACGACCAAAAGATACATATCCTGTCGGACAGCCAAGCTGCTCTGAAGGCTCTGAACTCCTTCCGATTTACATCAAAAATCACAATGGAGTGCCTTAACGACCTAAAAGACCTGGCAGCCAGAAACAACAGGGTTGAACTCCTATGGGTTCCTGGTCATTCAGGGATAAAAGGCAACGAAAAAGCAGATGAACTGGCAAGAACCGGATCTGCTCAAAATTTCAGGGGCCCAGAACCCGCCCTTGGAATATCAAAAAAGGTAACCAAAACAACATTAGACAGATGGGCGCAAAAGCAACATCTATCTCGATGGAATGGTACACCTGGCCAGGCACACGCACGGGCCGTTATTGATAGGCCCTCGAAGATGCTATCAGCTGGAATGCTGCTCTTGACGCGCCCTCAGTTAAAACAAGTGACCGGCCTACTAACAGGCCACTGTCACTTAAGAAGGCACCTTCAAAGAATGGGAGTCTATAATGGACCCATTGAATGCAGACTTTGCGGCGAAGAGGACGAAACCGCCTCCTATATAATTTACAGCTGCGAAGCGCTAAACCGTAAAAGATTCAAAATCTTCGGAAACATTCGACGTGGCGACAACCTCCCGCACGATAAACTTGGAAGAAAACTACTGGACCTCGTAGAAGGAACAAATCTTTTCTAACAAGACTGGGGCGCACAATAAGCCAGAAGGCTACAGTGTAAGAAGCTTGGGCCACACGTCGAACCCGACCCCCGCCTTTAACCAACCAACCAACCAACCTAAATTGCTAAAGCAAATTCAACAAAATTATGAATAAAGGACACTAATATATCGTACAATAAAATATAGGGTGCCCATTTAAAAAAAATACAACTTTGTCTTATTACGCTTTTTTGGGTTACCCTGTATAAGCGAGAATATTTTCCTGAAATACTTCCCGTGTTACAGTATAAGTCGGCATATAAATTAAATTCCGAACTTATTTCGTATAGGGGTTATGAAAGCCTGACTTACTATTGCAGGAGACCAAATTGTTTACATTTTGTCCCGATCAGAAATTATTTTTAACAAAAATGAATGATGACAAACTTCTGCTAATTACCCTAGATCTACCGCCTGTGTTTAAAAACAAAGGTTACCTTCTGTTTTTAAAATTTTCTACTCGTCAAATTATTTATAGTTTCCTAATGATTAAAATGTTTTAGGGAAGTCACAATGACAACGCTGAACAGACGTTTTTACTATGAGTGACGCAGAACTTTGGATATTTATTCATTATCTAACGTTACAGTGTTAGAGAGCTGTATGATTAATTGTGTTTTTCGATTAACTTTTAGATTTTTTTTTAAATAGAACTTAGTGCTATTTATCATTATTTATAATGGTTCGCCAATAAGTGGTATGTAAGAGACCCGATTATTCTGACTCTGCATTAATATTTCGGCGGTAAGTGAGGTTATTCAGGATATTATTAAGCTTAAAAGCAATGATGTAAATAGTTCTGTACTTTGAGTAAAGGTTGCCAAATATATGAATTGTTTTTGATCCTAAAAAACCACATGCCCATGCACTGTAAGGATAACAGCGAGTTTTTACAGATTACAATGTGAGTAATTTTTTTAACCCATATCTTTCTAACTTATCTAAAACTTTGGAAGTATGTATGATTGTAAGTAAATGGTATTTGATGAATGAAATGTTTTGTCTCCTTATATTACATGTCTGTGGTGTAAATAAACAAACAAACCACTTAAAAATCATGGTTGCTTGGACAGCTTTCCTTGTATACCTTGTACACCCATATACCCAAAAATACCACAATAAAATATTTCGACAGTTTCTAATTAGGACATACCTACCTTATTTCGTTTGCAGGTCTGATCTTCCTGCTCTTCTACTTTACAAAGCAGGAATATGTACAACATATAATAACCATTAGCAACTATGACTATAATAGCCTTCCTGGAGTCCAATTTAATCGCATAATTAAATAGTTAAAAATATCGAAAAGAAAACCAGCTCGTTTTTCTTTTTCAAGTTATAATAATAAGAACCAGCGATAACAAATTATTTTAGAAAATAAACTGCACCTACAAATAAAGAGCTTTGATAAAAACCAAGTTCAACCCCCCTTAAAAAAATTATGAATTTGTAAGTCCCTAGTACAGTGATGATGAAACACTCAAAAATATAGATTGCATTTTATAAAAAAAAGTGACTTTACAAATAAACGACAAACAATTAATATAACATACATACCTTTTCTTTACCTACCTCAAAGTATCGGCAACTGTTTCGGCCTTCCTTTGCCATCATCAGTGCTGTATGTACTCTGTTCGGAAGACGCGGTCAATAACAGACAGCTGCTTACTAAATAAGTCCGCCAAACCTGCCTGGGATCGAACAAGGTACCTTCGGCATGTGATGCGTGAACGCTATCGCTGCGCTAAGCTGGCACCTGCATGTACCTATAAATAATATACAACCACCAAAATCTAAAAAATCAGTTATATTCATCAACTTTTAGTCTTCCAGTAAAATGCATAAGGAAACTTAGTGAGGAGCTGGAAAGATCGGTTTTGAATCAGCAAAATACCAGCCAGGATGACCTAATTACGATGCTTAAATCTCAAAATAAGCTAAGCGAGGTTAACAATCGACTGACAAGCAGTGTTGTCGTGGCTGAATCTAATTAATCTGGGCAGAATAGCGTACAACATGTTCCCAAATTGGGCATTTCGAAGAATAATAGTCAGGGAGCAAATGATTCGGAAAGAACACATAATGGCACAATATCCATTTAAGATGTTAAAACACGAGTATCTTACGCTCAAAGGACGTTAACTTCTAGATACATATAGAAGGACGGTAACACCAATTCATCCGAATGGAAAATAGCTAAACACAGAAAGCGAAAAAGCAATCTTCTCGTGGGAACTGGCAGTGAAGGATCCACTGGTGCATTAAAGGGTGTTAAAAGGTCGATAGATCTTCATGTGTACTGTATAGAACCTAACACTACATCCGACTGCCTAAAAACTTCTTAAAACCACATTTTCCCGAAGTTGTTTGCGAGTCATTAGCACCAAGCTATCCAAATGAATACTCTTCTTTCAAAGTAAAGATTTCCGAAGATCAATTAAGATCAATTACCAAAGGCCATAAATGCCATGCCTCGTATCTAAGGAAGACGACTCCTACAGGAAGACTCTGAGCTCCTGTAAGGGATTTTGTCCTAACCTAACATTACTGAATTATCAAGCACTAAATGTAGACAAAGTTAATGAAATTAACGTTGAACTGGACGACTATCCGGATGTGCTTTTCTTATGTCTTGTGAAAACATGGGTTTGCCCGGAAATGTAGGGATGCAGGTTTTTTGGATTCACTTTGGCTACCAGTTATTGCAGAGCATCGTTTCGAGGAGGAGGGGTGGTTATTTGGGTTAGAGAACGTCTGAAGTTTGACCAGGTTGATTTGGCACATCACTGCGTGGATAAGAACTTTGAAATATGTGGCATTTTTGCTGTGGCTAATGAACAAAGAGTTTTATTATTAACTGGATATAGATCACCATCCAGCAAGTTAAATATATTCCTTGAAAAAATTCATAGTGTGCTTGAGAGTTTGTACAAACCAAATAGTAAAATTATTGTATGTGGTGATTTTAATTGTGATTCTTATATGTTGTCTAGTGACTATGTTATGTAAGCAAATGTATTTCAATGCTTTGGTCTCGATAATGTTGTTAATTGACCTACAAGAGTAACCAATACTACTGTGAAAACCCTTGATCAGGTATTTATCAATTTTGACAATAATTGTAATTTGGCGAGTTGTGTCTTGGACAACACGGTGTCCGACCATAAAACGGTGTTTGCTGATTTGTCCCTGGCAAGTAAGAGACTTACTAATTTTACTTCTATGTCCAGATCTTTTAATTCGTCATCAATGGATAATTTTAAGCTTGCATTGCAGACTGAAAATGGGTTCTGTCTGTATGCTTTTCGGGATTTAGATAGGGCATTTGCTTACTTTTTTGATGTATTCTATTATCATTTTTATGTCCACTTTCCATTGCAAAAAAATATATTGATGCTGATAAAAAGAAATGGATGAATAACGAAGTTAAGACTTCCAGCGATTCACTTAAAGATTTGTTTGTGTTATCTGAAAAATATCCTGAACTTAAAATGGCCTATGTGCGGAAAATTCGTAACTTATACTAGGTTAGGTTAGGTTAGGTTAGGTTAGGTTAGGTTAGGTTAGGTTAGGTTAGGTTAGGTTAGAGTGGCAGACCTCTGGCATTGACCAAACAGTTACACGTAGTCCTGTAGGACCGTTGTGGTACCACACGTGTTCTGCGGAACCTATCCGCATCAGCCTCCTGATGGTTAACGCGACGTGACGTAGATCGTAGAAGATTCTTGGCAGCTCATTCAAACCAGCCACTGCTGTCAATAAACTTCGTTAGTCGACCCAGTTGCAGGCTGCTCACTTCCTCCAGATTATTAAAGAATGGTTCGCCCAGGGCATTGAACCTTCTTCTAGCGAGGCCGGGGCATTCACACAAGAAATGCTGAATACTTTCCTCCTCTTCTTCATTTCTGCAACTTCTACAGAAATCGTTAGTTGGTATTTGCATACGTTCAGCGTGTCTACTGAACAGGCAATGTCCGGTGACTACGGCAGTGATGTTTATTAGGTCCTTCCGACTGTGTTGTAATAGCACGGTGGTTTTTCTGTCGTCAAGTAGGGGCCACAATTGCCTGGAGATGCTACAAGTTGCCAGCCCTGTCCATCTACTTTGTGCAAGTTGTTTAGCTATTTGACCTATATCCTCTTTGACTGATCCCAGTGGTCTAGCCACAGTATTCTCTGCTAGTTCGGCAGACCTGCTTGCGCCCTCCCTGGCGAGCACATCAGCAGTCTCGTTGCCCTGTATTTTGCTATGTCCAGGAACCCAACATAGGGTGATTCAATTTTGAGCACTGCAGAGATTCTTGCGACAGCGCCTTACTAATTTTGACTTATTGCTGCTGGAGCAAATTGCCTTTATGGCTGCTTGACTGTCTATATAGATTGCTATAGACGCAGCTGCTTTCAAGCTAGGGTGATCCCGCAGGGTGTTGACTGCTTTATCCACTGCAAAAATTTCTGCCTGGAAAATGCTGCAGTAGTCAGGGGTACGACCTCTGTATTTGCATGTTCTCGGAGAAGATACCAGCTCCAACCCCGACGTCCATTTTTGTACCGTCTGTGAAGATCGAGTGATCCGCCTCCATTATTACTTGATTGCCTTCCCACTCTTCCCTACCCGGAATGAGCATAGAAAGGCCCATTCCAAAGTCTGGCAGCGAAACAGTGTAATCGGTCGCAGCAGCGCACCCAGGATTTTATGTTAGGGAGGCCCGCCAATCAGTGCCGGAAGCAAATTTTTTAATAAACTTTTAAGTTACGCATTTTTCTAGAACTTTGTAGCTTTTTAACAGGTATTCTCAGAAGATCGCAATAGCCTAGTTCAATTCAAGTTCAAGTTTCAAGTAAATATCTCAAAAAATTGACTTTTTAAAATATCCACTTTAATAATTATTCCGGACAAAACATACCACTCTTTTTACCAAATAAAATATAGGTAATAGTAATGACGACATATCCATAACACAAATATATTTATTTAAAAATATAAATTAGTACAAAGCACAACAATAAACAATATTTTATAAATAATAGAAACCAAAACTTTTTTATAACACCTTTGCATTTGTTAAATATGTCAATCTAATTTTCATCGACCCTTAGAAAGTTTATTTAAAATTTCTTCACAAGAAACATGAACATTCTTATGAATAAATAAATTTGCCAAATCATTAAGTCTTACTTGCCCGGTGGAATTTCTTAAGTACGATTTTAAGTACTTTAATGTGGAAAATGACCTTTCAGAGGTACTGGCGGTGACGGGAAGGGTAACAAAAATTTGCAAAAGTTTTTATATTGGGAAATATCATACCATTACATTGAATATATAGCTTAAACATATCGGAGGGTATTTCTTTGCTATCTGTAAACTTGTCGTTCCATAATTTAAATTCGCATATTAGAATGCTTTCATTATAAAAATTTTCAAAAAATGAATAATTTGCATAAGAAGAATGAAGGCTGAGAAAGCTTTGCAAATTTTCTAGTTATAATACTGAACAAAAGTAATAAAAATTATATCGTTCTTTATATCGCGCCTGGAAATTAAATTTTTTTTTAGTGGGTTAGTGGGTATAGTAAGTTGAAGTCAATTTCATTGGGGGGTTTTGGGGGGGCCAAGACCCCCTTGGCCCCCCCTGGGTGTGCCCCTGATCGGTCGGCTCTCGCAAATTTTGGCCTGGATATATCCTTAGTATGCTGCTGTGTCCGTAGTTGGTGCTGTTATACTGAAAAGCATTCTTTCAGAATAAAATTGCTAATGCAGAAAACCCAACCAAGTGCTCTTAGACTATTGTAAACGATCAAAATAATAAATCAAAAAAAATTAATAATATTGCTTTGCACTTGAATAAAGATAAACAAACTACGGAATGTCCATCGATTGTTGCTGAAACGTTTAACACTTTTTTTAGGGATGCCCCCAATAAATATCATTAAACAGATCTGAAATATAAATAATGCAAACAATAACAATGTAAATAGTATAAACAGCGTCAACCGTCTTAATAAAAAATCATGAGGTTATAATATGTAACCAACAACCTATGGTTTTATGCATTAACAAATTAGGTACTTTCCATTTGTTTCTTTTAAACAACAAAGCAAAGTAAAAATCTTCGTTTAACTAAGTTGTTAAAGGAATGTTTCAACAACTTCGTATAGTTCGTATGAGAAATATCATCATGTTGCTTGCCTAATGTTACACAGTTTGTTGTAAGCGCCACTTTTTTCGAAAATGATATTTGGGAATAACTGAGTTGTATGTGCATGTTTCTAACTATTCTCGGAATAATAAAGTTGTGTTAAGTGTATGTTTGGAAATAAACAAAATAATTTATTTATTTATTTATTTTCAAATGCCCAATAAAATACAATCTATAAAATTTAAAATTATATACAATTTTTGTATACCCAAAATAACATACATTTATGACAATAAAGTAACTTACAAAGAAAATATCGCTGCTTTCCAACAAGACCGTCACAATTAAGAAATCACTGTTTTTCAGTAGAAGCGATTGAAATTTGTAAGAAGTAATTAGCTTTTGTAACTACTACCACTTGTTAAAGAACCTAAAGAATTATAGTTAATCATAAATATGGGCGTTCTTAATAACATGTTCAATGTAAAAAATTGTTGTAAGTTTAATATTTTGGGGAATAAAAATAGAAGTGACGTTTTTTCTTGAAAAGAAACAATAAAATAAAACATATTTTGATGTTCTATATTGAAACATTAACTACAACTAAAGATTATTATAAAAATCGTAATAAAAACGGGGCACAATATTTTTTACAATAAGACCCAGTATGGCTAGTTTGTTTTTGATTCTGTTATACCAACTTTTTGATTGTATGCTTTCTTGGAAACGATATTATTAAAGTTTACGGAAAAGAACGTCACAAGACGAAATGCTACCCTCTTGCCTGTTTAAAAGATACAGAACCACTGGCACTTTTTGTTTTAGATCGGTCTTTCTGGAAAAATTATAATAGTATATCCAATAACTTACGCACTTTACAATTTGTGACAGTCTTACAGGAAAAAGGTCGATGTTACCTCCGTGAAAGAAACGGTGCACCTGAATTAGGACAGTCTTACCCAAAAAAAAGTTGCGGATGTTCAGAAGTGTCAAGTGGTTATAGTGGCATCAAGCGGAAACTACGCAAACTTTAGTAGTGGCGGTCTTGCTGGTTACTTTTTACAGGTTTTTTACCACTAATGGTATAGAAAAGTAAAAAATAACAAATTTTGAGCTGTGACAGTCTTGTCGGAAAGCAGCGATATATATAACATTCATTGATACCATTTTAATTATTTCTTTTTAAATAACACTTCAAACCGGCTAGAGACGCATTAAACAAATCAATATTGGCATTATTATTGCAGTTGTTCATCATTCTATTCACCCTACTGTTTTGACCATATCGAGATCGATGATGTTGAGGTTCAAAAATCTTACTTTCTCGAAGAAATCTAGGTGGAACATAAAAACTGAACTTGGATAGTAATTCTGGACAGTTACATAGACCATTAACCAATTTAAAAACAAATTCAACGTCCATGTTATTTCGTCTGCTTTCTAAAGAGCCTATATTGAGGTCCTTTTCCAGTTCAGAGTAGTTAATGTTATCTACTAATATATGTCTTTTATAAGCTACATATTTAAGAAATTTTCTCTGTACACCGTTCAACATAATAATATCTTGATAAATATTGTAATAGGGGGACCACACACTGTATTCATTTTCTAGATGTGGTCGCACCAGTTATTGCCTTGACGTCAGGGAAATCCCTGGTGTTTCTTTTTATAAATCCTAACATTTTCAGAGCCTTATTTCTACAAATCTCAATGAATTGATTAAAACTTAATTTATGATGAAAAATCACTCCAAGATCTCTAATAACTTTCACGTTTTCTAATATGTTATTATTAAAATAATAGCTATTTACAACACAATTTAAAGGTTTACTAAATTGTATGTATTTACTCTTTGATATATTTAAAAACAGCTTGTTCCTACAACACCAAGTGTAAAATCGATCAAGGTCACTCTGTACTTTAAATACTGAAAAAACGTTACGTAAAGGTAAAAAGATCTTTATGTCGTCAGCATACAAGAGAAAGTAGCAAAAATGAAAACAACCAGCAACGTCATTTATAAAAATGTTAAAAAGAATTGGCGCTAAATGGGCGCCTTGCGGAACACCCGATTGAACCTTGATTGAGTTAGACACATAGTTGTTTATCCTTACAATTTGAGTTTTGTCAACAAAGTATGATTTCAGCCAACGCAAAACTTTTCCTTGGATATCATAAGCATAAAGTTTGTTTAAAAGGATATAAATAGTTAGCTTGTCGAAGGCTTTAGCAAAGTCTGTGTAAATAGTGTCAACACTATAGCCAGATTCCAAAGCTTCCACTATCTGCTCGTGATATTCTAGGGTTGGAGGCAGTTGAACGACCCTGAGAGAAACCATATTGATTTGAAATTATAATATCTTTAAAAGTTTTCTTGAAAAAGTCTGCAACAATAGATTCAAAAATGTTAGGAATAAGTGACATTAATGAAATAGGTCGGTAGCTTTCAATGTTTTCTCTACTTCCACTGTTTTTAAAGATCGGTACTACATAAGAAGGATTTCAGGTTTCTGGAAATAATCCATTAGAAAGAGATTTATTAAATAACAGCCATAACGGCCTCGACAATGGAAATGCACAATTTTTGAGAAAATAAGCAGATATACCATCGGGGCCTGGACCTTTAGTTACATCCAGGGATTATAACTTATTGAAAATATCACTTATTGAAATATAGTATGAAGAGATGTTTAAGCCAGGTCCTAAAACCTCTTTACCAAACAATTTGGCATTGATATTGTCATAATCATTATTTGAGCTTACATAGGCACTTGCAGAACGCTCAGCAAAGGCATTGGCAATGTCATTTTCATTATCATAGTTCACATTCTTATATTTCATTATTGAAGGAATATCATTAGTTTTATGTTTTGAATGAACAAATTTCCAAAACAAGTTTATATCTTGTTTTAAGTTATTTTCAATATTCTTTATATATGATGGTCAATTCGGACCTTATTTTTGCAAAGCGAACGTATGTTACAAAACAATAAGTAGTCATCCATTGATCCGCTCACCTTATACTGCATATGAGCTGCTTTTTTCTCAAAAGTTAAATCTTTAAGCTCTTGACTAAACCAGATTGGAAACTTAAAGTCATTTTTAACAATTTTTTTATATTATCATGGTAATTTGCATTTTTAAAATCGTAAATGTATTCTACAGTTTGAAGCGGTAGAAATGGATTACAACTAGGTACATTCACAGTTAAGGCTGGATGATGCCTATCACAGGCCAGAAGACTATCGACAGCACAGTTTACAGTTGTATCACAGTTATTGGTGAATACCAAATCTAATATTACATTGTTAACATTTTTTATAGAATTCACTTGAGTAAAGTTAAAAAATAGCATGAAGCTTATAACCAGATTATTGATAGCACTATTTCTGACTGTTAAGTTCTCAGTGTTGTAGTTGTATTCATCCAAAAGTTTTAAGTCTGGCAGATTGTAATCTCTAATTACATAGATTAACTTGTTATCACAAATATCACACATACTTTCGACATTATTACAGTGATTTTCATATTCTTCACTATTACACTGCGGTGGAAAATAGAATGCACAAAATAGAACAGTATTGCCATTTCCAAGAGAAACTGTCACCCATAATTCCTCGTGACCAAAACTTAGATGTGGAGCTTCAGTAACCTGTGCTTTAAGGGATTTTAGGACTGCTATCAAAACTCCTCCCCCTCTTGATTTTCCAGTAGCCAACCGATTTCTATCCTGTCTGTAAACTACGTAATTCTCCAAACTAAGTTCCGCATCGTTATAGTCGGGCGTTAACCATGTTTTAGACAAGATGATAATGTCGTATTCACACGCCGATGCAGCACTAGTTAGATCATTATTTTAGTTCTAATACCTCTTACATTTTGGTAGTATATATAAAGACCTACGCTGCCATTGCCACTCTTATTGGTACTAATTTGTGGAAATTCCCTATTTCCATTGTTGATTTGACCTGATGGGCTTACGAAAGGAAAATATCTTAACTATAACACCTGATGGCCATGTTTTAACATCATAAAGACCTTTAACAAGATCTGGATCGGCGCCAACCTTAAATGCCAAACTAGATGATTCCGGTCTCTTGGGTTACACTTCCACAGTAAATGTGCGTCCCGGAAATTTACTTTGCAAATAGGACTTTATGCCTTCGTCCTTGGTGTTAACTGTAACCTTACTCACAGACAGCCAAACCCGTCTCGCCGCAGACGCGAATGAACCAGAGGAATCCGTGCCAGTACCCATAATCACCCTAGATCGAGCAGAATCATTTCCCGTTCGTCTCTGCGGCTGAAGGGTATAACTGTTATAATTGCCATCAAGTTTACCACGGTTTAATGGTTTTCTGGGTAGATCACAAATGTCTCCAGGCATGTTTAAAATATTATTATTAGGCTGGATGTTTGGAGATATCAGATTTGTAGTGGTAGTAGTGGCCGAGCCACTCACTTGAGGGATAATTCCAGAAGAGAGCATGTGAATAACTTCTTTGTTGGTGGAAGTAATATTATCAATCTTGGTTTTTAGATCGTCAGTCGATTGTTTCACGTCAGATTTGACGTCATTTAACGCCCTTATAAACTCCGCTCTCACTGGTTAAAGTCCGACTTTAAAATCCTCGGTCAGCAAATTTTTATCATCTGAGCTGTCGTATTTTGCACAGTGAAATTTTAAGATTCTTCTGCTCAACTGCATTACCCTGACCTCAGAAGCAGTTAGACCTGAACAGTCCTGACAAAACGGACTTTTGCAGATATCGCGCGTTATTTTGGCCTTTGCATCATCTACCGATAAACTGTTTTTGCAACCATAACACTGCAGTGGCATGATAAATTCTTATTGCAGAGATGCAGATTGTAAACAATTTCAGCTATCTCCACTTTTATTGCTTCGATGGATTAAGGAATTTGTGGAATTTAGTATTGCAATTGAAGGTCTTTACAAACAACAATACACACTTTTTTATAGGTATTCCTTATCAGAAATTAAGGAACACAATGCAGCGGCGGTGACACGGTGATAGTTCAATAATTAGTGCACTAATCAATTAAATATGTACAAAAGTATCAACGTATATAAAGCGAGTTATATTGAAATACGAGCTGTAAAAATGGCAGATTTTTAATTTATTAATAATAAACAGAAAAAACGGAAACTACTAAGCGAGAATTTAAAACGTGTTCAGAGTATCACGGCACACAAAAAATAAAAATTAATAAATTCGAACGAACTTTACTTTTTTAAAATAATAACACAAAGCACATTGTGCTCACATACAATTTTGTTATCGGGATAAATCCTCACTCCGTGTCCTCCCCGTGGGCGTCCGCTGGTAATGACTTAGTCAGCTAAAACTGAGTCTGGCACATCAATTGCCTTTGCTCAGTTATGGATGTGAGGACCTAAATCCGAGGTGGTGTGAGCAACCGTGCCAAGGATGGAAGGCTGAGGGTAAAATCAGCTGTAACGAGCTCCTATAGTGGACCAGGCAATCACTATAGTGTAAGCGCCTTGTCCTGGTATGCCGGCTTTGCCAGGATGGACCTTTCTTTCCGAGCTACTCGTGGGACTTATATGGAACACAATAAAAAACCTAAAAATACCGCCGAGAGCAATCGGCTTGAGCTGCCAGGAGATGATTTGGTCATCGAGGGCAGCTCACATGGAGAAAGTGTTAATGAAAGCGAGGAGGAAAAGCTGCTGAGATCGCCTGGTACATCCCAGGCGGATCCCAAGGACAGCAAGCCTCGCAGAAAGATCTCAGCTGGGGCAAAGAAGATGCGACTGTGCCAAAAGGCAAGGCATCTTCTAGGAATACTGGAGAGTAAAAATCCAGCTGACCTCACAAGTAAGGATCAGGGTACTTTAAAGTGGGCGAGAGAACTCTTGGCTCGCGATCCGTACCATGTCCCTTACACTTACCAAAAACTGGGTGCAACCCTCGAAAGAAGTGTCGCTGAAAAAAGGACACGTTCTACTGATGAGGAGAGCACCCCAAGAGACAAGAAACGAAAACCGGTTCCACAGCAGGGCAAAGCTGGAACGTCTTCAAGGAGACTGGCTACGGAGACTAAACAAGTTTCCGTGGCGGGCTCAACAAGGAAGAGTTCTGCTGCGCCCAGCAGTGGACCGAGTCGTAAAAAGACTGGTATCAGAGAGCGTTCCGACAACAGAACGATGGCGGAAGCGTCTCGCAGCAGTCTTCAAGTTGCAGTAATCGACGCCGGCAACAAATGCTGGAAGATTACGTCAGACCGCTGGATTCTGGTTGAGAAGAGGCTTACAGAAATCCTTATGGAGTTTCTAATAGCCAATCCTACTGGCCAGATTCCACAATACGACACTTCGGGATGGACTAGAGGAATCAAGATCATCAACTGCACGGATGATTTTTCCTTAAAGTTCTTGAACGAGAGTGTTAAGAAAATCGTAGAACCCTGGGAACACGCGTGCCTGCAGGTGATCCCTCGATCGGAGCTACCAGAGTGTCCGAGAGCGAGGATTTGGTTGCCGGTGCCTGTGATCCCCGAAAAGAATTTACTGCCACTACTGGCAGCGCAGAATCCAAAGATTCCCTGCAAGGAATGGAGGATTCTGAAAATGGAAGACCCAAAACCGACAGGGAGAAGCGTCATCCTACAACTCACGGATGAGTCCCTACCCGCTCTAGAGGAAGCCCAATTCAAGCTTCACTGCGGGTTCAATGCAATTACAGTTAGTGTGTACAAGGGCTTTCCCAAACATACGGAGAGAAGCCAAGTGGTACCACCAGCTGAATCCAAGCAGGATGCCACAACGACATCTGCAATGGAAGTGGAGCAGGGCGCGGTACTGGTAGTAGAACCGGCTCCTGTGATGGAGGTTGAGGGTCCAACGCCGCTTAGCGATGTTGAGGGTGGTACAGATCAACCTTCACCACAGTAAAATGGCTTCGTGCCATCTGGCGCTTCTTATGGAAGAGAAGGGCCTCGACGTCGCCTTAATTCAGGAACCTTGGGTCAAAAACGACGTCATACATGGATTAAGGCTGAAAAACTATTCCCTGTTTTACTCCAAGGGCAGAGGTAAGCCAAGAACTTGTGTTTTAGTTAATAATAAAAGCAAAATGTTCTTAATGCCTAATTTTAGTAATCAAGACATAACAACCGTCAAATGGGAACGCAGAGGAGGGGCACCCTTAATGTTGTCATCCGTCTACATGGCCCACGACGCTCCAATACCATCGGCAGACGTCCAAATTATTGTGGAATCTGCCAGGAATGAAAGAGTAAACTCAATCTTGGGATGTGATGCCAACGCCCATCACACACTATGGGGAAGCACGGACATCAATGAACGGGGTGAGTGTCTTTTTAACTTCATCATTACGTCCAACCTAAATATCTGTAATAACGGTAATACACCCACATTTGTTACTGCGAATAGAGAGGAGGTTCTGGATGTTACGTTTGCGAATGAATCTAGCGATTTAAAAGTCGAAAACTGGAGAGTTTCCAGCGAGAATTCGTTCTCGGACCATCGCTGGATTCTGTTCGACGTCGGCGCATCCACGAGTGCTCCTGAACCATTTCGTAACCCTAAGAGAACAGACTGGGATAAGTTTTGTAGTATTATCTCTGATAAGCTGACAGAACCACCTGAGGATCTGTTGCCTAATACTGCTTCGATTGATAGCGCGGTCAATAAGCTAACAGAAAATCTTACGGCAGCTTTTGTCAAAAGCTGTCCGATAAGCAGACCAGCCAAGAAGTCATATCCACCATGGTGGAGCGCGGACTTGAGTGGGCTACGACGTGACATGCGAAAGCTGTTTAATAAAGCAAAGAGCAGACGTACGGAAGATGAGAGTGCCTATAAGGAGGCTCTAAAGACGTATAAGAAAGCTATTAGGAAAGCTCAAAGGAATTCCTGGCAGGACTACAGCGAGCAAGTGGAGAGCACTAACGAGGCCGCTAGGCTCAGGAAAGTATTATCGAAGGAGCCGAGTGCTCCTTCCTTCCTAAGAAAAAACGATGGGGCATTTACAGAGAGCAGCGAGGAAACCCTTAAACTGCTAATAGACGCCCATTTTCCTGGAAATACACTGGCAGCGGAAGCCCTCATTGATCAAGGAGACCCCCCGGATTTAAACATCATTAAATCGGTGGTCACTAGCGAGAAGCTCGAGTGGGCGATTGACTCATTCGATCCGTATAAATCACCAGGACTAGACGGAATAATGCCCGCCATGCTACAAAAAGGGAAAAAGATCCTAATACCTTGGCTCCTGGTGATATACAGAAGCAGCTTGTATTACACCCATTTACCTGCAAGCTGGAACAATATTAAAAAAGTATTTATACCAAAGGCTGGTAAAAGCAGCCACACGACTGCCAAAGACTTCAGACCGATTAGCCTATCTTCGTTTCTCATAAAAACGTTGGAGAGGCTGTTAGATACACAAATCAAGAACTCGGTACCAGAAGAAAGGCTGAGCTCGTCTCAACACGCCTATACAAAAGGCAAATCAGTGGAAACAGCGCTACATGAGGTGGTAGGCGCAATTGAAAAATCACTTAGAAATAAAGAGTACACGCTTGGAACCTTCATAGATATTGAAGGGGCCTTTAATAACGTCACGACTGAGGCAGTTTGCGATGCCCTATTAGAATCAGGGGTCGATAACTGCATCTGCCGTTGGATTCACAAGATGTTGAAAGGCCGTAAAATCTGCTCTAAATTAGGAAGCAGTGAGATAGCCAGGATTGCCGGAAGAGGAACTCCACAAGGCGGGGTTCTGTCGCCAACTCTGTGGCTAAGAGTAATGAACAAAATTCTTAGATCGTTAGAAAGGGCTGGATTCAAGGTGATTGCATATGCCGACGATTTAGTTATACTTGTGTCGGGCAAATATTTAAATACCATCAGCGAACTAACAGAAACAGCGCTACGAAAACTCGAACGGTGGGCTGCGAAATGTGGTTTGAAAGTCAACCAAGAAAAAACGGAGCTGGTTCTATTCACACGCAGAAGGGTGATTGAGAACTTCAGGCTCCCAGTCCTGGACAACAGTACTTTAGTGCTGAAAGAAAAAGCAAAGTATCTAGGATTGATACTCGACTCCAAGCTTAACTGGGGCATGAACTTACAAGAACGAGTCAAAAAGGCGTCAGTTGCGTTCTATGCCTGCAAAAAAGCTATTGGTAAGAAGTGGGGACTTAAACCTCACATAGTACACTGGATCTATACAGCCATTGTAAGACCTATACTTACCTACGGGGTCCTGGTCTGGTGGACTGCTTTGGAAAAAGCAATAAACATGAAAAAACTGACGAAGGTACAACGGGCAGCTTGTTTAGGAGTGACCGGTGCCCTTCACTCAGCACCGACGGCGGCACTGGAAGTGATACTGCATCTTATACCCGTGGATATTTACGGAAAAAGTGTGGCTGCAAAAAGTGCTCTACGACTGAAAGAGTCGAAATGCTGGACCAGTGCCAACTACGGACACAGCAGCATACTAAGGATATATCCAGGCCAAAATTTGCGAGAGCCGACCGATTACACTGTTTCGCTGCCAGACTTTGGAAGGGGCTTTTCTATGCTCATTCCGGGTAGGGAGGAGTGGGAAGGCAATCAAGTAACAATGGAGACGGATCACTCGATCTTCACAGACGGTTCAAAAATGGACGTCGGGGTGGGAGCTGGCATCTTCTCCGAGAGCATGCCAATACAGAGGTCATACAGACTCCCTGACTACTGCAGCATTTTCCAGGCAGAAATTTTTGCAGTGGATAAAGCAGTCAGTACCCTGCGGGATCACCCTGGCTTGAGAGGACCTGCGTCTATAGCTATCTATATAGACAGTCAAGCAGCAATTAAGGCAATTTGCTCCAGCAGCACTAAGTCAAAATTAGTAAGGCGCTGTCGCAACAATCTCTGCACACTTGGTGCTCAACATCGAATCACCTTGTGCTGGGTTCCTGGACACAGTAACATATATGGCAACGAGACTGCTGATGCGCTCGCCAGGGAGGGCGCAAGCATGTCTGTCGAACTAGCAGAGAATACTGTGGCTAGACCACTGGGATCAGTCAAAGAAGAGATAGATCGAGCAGCTAAACAACTTGCGCAAAGCAGATGGACAGGACTTACAACTTGTAGCATCTCCAGGCAATTGTGGCCCCTACTTGATAACAGGAAAACCGCAGCGCTATTACAGCACAGTCGGAAGGACCTAAGAAACATCACTGCCGTAATCACCGGACATTGCTTGTTCGGTAGACACGCTGAACGTATGCGAATACCAACTAACGACTTCTGCAGAAGCTGCAGAGATGAGGAAGAGGAGGAAAGTATTCAGCATTTCTTGTGTGAATGCCCCGGCCTCGCGAGAAGAAGGTTCAATGCACTGGGTGAACCATTTTTTAATGATCTGGAGGAAGTGAGCAGCCTGCAACTGGGTCGACTTACTAAGTTTATTAACAGCAGTGGCTGGTTTGAATGAGCTGTCAAGATTCTTCTACGATCGTGTGAACCATCAGGAAGCTGATGCAATAGGTTCCGCGGAACATGTGTGGTATCACAACGGTCCTATAGGACTACGTGTGACTGTTTGGTCAATTCCAGAGGTCTGCCACTCTAACCTAACCTAACCTATCGGGATAAAAATATGCGGATTAAATTGGGACGTTGTATATTGTGTGTTTACCTTCATTTTTTTGTGCTATAGTACCGGCGATAAGGATCTGTTATTTGCCTGTTTGAGTTCAGTTAAAAAGTTCAGTTAAGTTGGATAAAAGTTAATCTGAAGTCATCCACGCCTCGTACAAGGACAGCAACAGCATCAATAATAGTGCCGATTCCAAAGCTTGCAGATATAAAAAATACTATATCCGCCGAAAAAATATCTGCTATTAAAGCAATGCTGACCCATATGCCCGAGGTTGATAGACACTATTCCGCTATTTTGAAGTTGGGACTTTTTTTTTGTTCAAAGAATTAATGTTTCAAACGTTTTTGGTTTGGTTAAGTAGGATTTGTAAGGGTAAAATACCATGGTTTTGCTAAAAAAACAAATTTATTATTTGATTTTTTCTACTTAAATGTTTTAGTTAGTTAGAAAATGTTATGTATGTAAAAATACTGTAACTTTCGTTACTTTAAGTATAAGTTTAATGTTTTGCTAGCTCAGTAAAGTTGTATGTGTATCAAAAATTAAGTTTTGAGATCTTGTTTAAAGAAACAGAATTGTTTATTTTGTATGTTATTTTTTAAATTGCCCTATTTTCAATAACAATATTTTTTCATTATTTTTTTTATCGAATCCTTACTTAATTGTGGTAACTTATAAGTATAAATTTAGTTTCATCATTATTTTCAAGTCAAATGTGTCTTGTAGAAACACCAAAATTTTCAAACTCCTCTTCTGAAAAATTTGCTTTTATGTACTTACAACCGTGTAACTCTAGGCAAGCGATGTACCAATGAATAATATTATGCAACCATCCAACCCTAAAAAAAAAGTTTTAAGCATCAACATTTAGAAGCTCACAAGTTTGAATGTTGGATAAAACCTTTATACTAAAAAAACTATTATGTTAAATGGGGCCATGGTCAACTATCTAAAAAATAGAGGTTTTATATTGACACTTTCAGCTAAAGATTGGATAAATATTTTTAATTTTTGCATTACGTCGTTCAACATCGTTTCATATTTTTGCCTTTTTCTTAAACCTGGGAAACAAAAAGTGCCTAAAACAACCCTAAAAAGAAATAATATTTTATTAGTTTATAACTAATTTTAAATATGTATTATATGATTTTAAAAAACTAAAGAAAAAATATATCGATTATTTTACATACTTCATTACATTTTGCTTAACTCATTGCTAGCATAAGTCTCTAATATTTCATTCTTCAATTGAATCTTCTCCAAGGCGTTATTAACCCACTCGTTTATCTTCTTTAAATTGACACAAAAGTAGTTCATATTACTCTATATATATATAAATCATTAAAAAAATAGAATTAAAGCAACTAAACTTTGACAGCCTTTAGTAAATAAAACTAAAACTTTTGCCCCAAATTCGCTTAAGCAGTCTGCCAGTAGTTGTACTTATAGCTATCGGATCGTATCACTGTTGTTAAATAGCATTTTAAAACTCAATATTACTGTAGTGTTAACTAGACCAGCCATAAACTTGAAACTTTTTAGTTAATACAGATGTTTAACCTTTAAACAAAGAGTAATTGAGTTCCAGAATTTTCTATGCTTTTGTAGTTTTACTTTTAGTAAAACGAAACTATAATTAAAAATAAAAAGGAATGGCGACTGCATCGCTAACCCTATATGTCTTAAACTTTAAAAAGTATCAGTAATCATCGCTTTTAATCCTTCCACTCTTTCACCTGTGGTAACAGAAAAGGAAAATTTTACCTTACCTTTTAAATATGAAAGAATTGAATATTGTTAGTCATTTGTAAGAAGATAAACTTTCGTTAAAAAGAACAACAAAAACCCGAAAAAAAAAGTCGCGCACTCGCGAAGTGACTGTTTACTTACAATCGAGGATGAACGATAATACAACCCATGCTTACTGACCTGAGACAAAAGACAAAATTTATTGGTTATGTTGTGTATGTACTTTTAAATCAAATTGTTTTTTTCTTTAGATTATACAGAATAAGTTAGCCAATCAACCTAGGCCAAGATAAAGTAAGAAAAGTTAAAACACATAATATATATCTAGTTATAGCCGTACCTAAACTGATTCAAAATTTTCCTGATTATGTATAATAAGGGACGAAACGTAGGAAAATTGGGTCAAAAGTGGCACTGTTTGGGATAAATCATGGATACTCTATAAAATAAAATTTTAAAAATCCAGGAACGACCAGGCAACATTTCTATGCAAAATAATGATTAACAAGTGACCCTATTAAAATTGTAAATATGTTAGCCTGTAGACCTTTCAGGCATACAACAATGAGGTTTTATAAAAATAAATTACAAGTAGCAATAGCCAAGACGGTATACTTTGAGATGTACTTGCCATGGAAGCTTATACATATACAATATACATATACAATAAGGAATTTGTTCCAAAAAAATGGTTATAAAACTACGTACGGTTATTCACACCATAAAAACTTTAAACGCGTGGTTCTCAAAACTAAGTGTTTTGATTTTAGTTAGTATTGAATTGAGGGTGCGAAATAATAATCTCAAGAAACCGAGGCACAACGAATCAGAGAATATTTTAAGAAAAAATGCGTAAATAGGTAAAGATGACAGAAAAAATAATACGAATATTTATCTCAAGAAATCGAGGCACAACGAATCAGAGAATATTTTAAGAAAAAATGCGTAAATAGGTAAAGATGACAGAAAAAATAATACGAACTAGTAAAAGTATATTTTTACTCAATATACACTGTGCCCATGGACATAAGCAAAATAAACGACATTATCGACTTTACGAAGAAACATTAATCTTCCTAAAAATTTTTACTTGATCAGAAAATAACTTTACCATATCGAAACTTTAAATCAGATATCTATATCGGGTCTATACTAGGAACGCTCACACCTATAACTGTTTTATTGTTTTACAAAAATAAAATTTGGTCGGTTTATATGCGATATTATTTTGCATTTTATGTCGACTGATGCCATTTTGGCATTTCCGGTTTAACCGGAAATTACCTCAAATTTAGATTTTAAATGAAACACCCTATATATATATTTGGCTATATCGATTCAGAAAACCATTCCAAATTAAACGATACCCCTATGGAGAACTATAGGGTAGGAGGCCGATCGACAATGGCAGCATTTTCAAATTCTGTCCCGGTTTTTTGGTTAGTTCGCTAGTTGGCCGATAGATGGCTCTCGCGTCCGAAGTGGGCTGATGTTGTCTTCTTCTTCTTCGTTTTTAATATGAAAAACTAGATCCTCCATAGTTTTTAACTTTTACTTAAACCCTTTATTTTTCTGTGCTTTTATTTTTGACAATTGACATTTAATTTTTCGAAATAACAAATAACGTTTGAAGGCAAGACAAGACAAATAACGTTGTATTGTAATTAATTTCCATATTTATAATGAATAATGGTACAATTTATAAAAGTATAGTTTGCTTTGTGTCGGGGTGTAAGACAGGATATTCTTCAGAGATGAAACGCAGCCAAATAAGTATCTTTCTAGCTCCAAAGGTAAAACATTCCAGCTAGAATGTTCCTGTATTTTAAAAACGAAGTATCGTTGGAACTTTATACAGGCCGAGTTTACTAATAAGTATATCAAAGTAAGTGTAAATTCATATAAAAGTCCTTATTTGTTCCTTAAAGAACTAATTTAAATAAAAATAGTTATCGCGTCCATAAGAAACCATTTATTTGATAGCCCACTTCGAACACGAGCGCCATCTTATGGCAACTCGTAAAGCTGAATTACCAATGCTAATTTGGGACCGAATCCAATGCATTGCGATCGGCCTCCTACCTCAAGTCCTCCATAGATACCCCATACGTCACTTTTTGACACTTTAAATCAGTTTTATTTTTCATCTAGATTATTATAAACTCTCTAAAATAGATTTCTTCCAAGCGAAAATTTTTATTTTATTGTATTTTAAATTGATTAAAAACTTGTTAACTTTTAAAAAGGTTTTTTTTTCAAAGAATTGAATTTTTTCAAATGAAAAAATATTGGCTTGCTCGGGCCAAAAGATAGAACACTTTTTTTTTAACAATTTGATATCACACACCATTATGTCAAGTTAAAAAAGAAAGAAAATTTATTAAAAAAACAATTAATGACAGATAGTATCACAAGAAGTGTAAACAGCTTTGCATTTATCTAGGTACACATGACGCCATAATGCTAACAAACAAATGAACATAATTACAAATTTGAAATCCGCCATGATTGAAATTAGTTTCACATGGCTTAGAAGTAAATCATTTCAGAAAGTTCCTAGCAATCTGGATGAAAAATAAAAATAAAATGATTTAAAGTTTTAAAAAGTGCATATACGGGTTTCATTTAAAAAACTATAATTACGGTTATTTCCGGTTAGACCGTAAGTAACAAAATGGCATCCGTCATGTCATAAAATGCAAAATAATATCACATTTAAACCCACCAAATTTTATTTCTCTAATTTAAACAATAAACAGGGTATAGGTGTGGGCGTTCCTCCTGAAACACCCTGTATAGGTTATTTATAAAACAAAAACACTTTCAAGATCCTTAGTATAATTTACTCGAAGCTATGTATGATTTTTGTTTCAAGTATTTTTTTAAGTAGATACAATGTACCGTAAATGCCTTGTGGATAAAGTTATACAAAATCATACATATGAAGTCCAAGATAAAGATCAATAATAATTTTTTAAACTGTGTATGATGTTAGCAATGCTGCTTCATTCGAATAACTATACATGGTATAAAATTGTTATCTGATGGTGTCTGTCATTGCTAAATTGTTAAATTGTTGATGATGAATAATTGAAGGTAGAGTAAGAAGATCAACGCCACAACTCTTGTCCCACTAATACAAACAAAATAAAAATAATATATACACTGCCGGTCAAAAAAAAATGGTTAAGAAAAATATTAGTACATTTTAATTTGCACATTTAAATAAAAATTAATTTTGTCTTCCGGTAATAACAGTGATAGTACCACGTAGCAATTTTAAAATAATTTAAGTCTCTAAAGACCGCACCTAAGCATTTTCACTCTGCATTTTTAAATCACGGTTGCAACAGCTGATTTTATGATTTTTTATTAATTTTTTTAATTTTTTTTTTTCGATTAATTTTTTGCAATTTAAAAGAATACAAAATTGGTTGATTTTGATACAGTTCTATAAGTGCAATGATGAAGTCTTCTCCCCCAGATAAGTCGTCCCCAAACCCAAAAAGCGGCAGAATAATTCGGTTAAAACCACATATTATGGTTAGAACTAAAAACTGACAGATGTCTTGGTTTTTTTGTCAAATAATTAATCTGTTTTTGATTGTCATACTGTCAATAAAAATTAGGTCAAACTGTATACTTTAATTTTAGTTAGATTAGTTACAGTGAAATCGAAATTGCCAGTTTGGACGCGATTTTTGACCTTTTGTAAGGAAAAAGAAAATATGTGTTGAAGAAAGACAACTCTATATTATATTTGATTCACTCAAAGATATCAAATTTGAATTACCCAAAAAAAGCCCGGGACGCCAAACGCCGTGAGCTACAAAAACATGTTGAAAAAAAGAGCGAGTTCAGCACCTCTCACGCAACACGACTGGATGAAAAAAAACCGAACGGTTTGAATCATTGGTAAACTTTTTAGCTTAATCAGGTGTTGAGGAGCAGCAGCTCATAAAAATTACAAAGCAGGCCAACGCTTACTCTATAACACCGTATTTGTTAAAGGATAACCATAATAACCAACTTCATTCCATAATTATCCAAAATCTTCAAAGAAATCAGCTGATATAAACAATAAGTATCAAGAAGCAGCCAAGAAGCCTAGACCTTCCGAAAAGATAACCAGTGCACTCTATAATAATAATAATAATAAAAAAAAAAATAATAATAATAATAATAATAATAATAATAATAATAATAATAATAATAATAATAATAATAATAATAATAATAATAATAATAATAATAATAATAATAATAATAATAATAATAATAATAATAATATTAATAATAATAATAATAATAATAATAATAATAATAACAAATTTTTTATTAGTTCTTTGAACTATTTAATTACATTTCAAATTTTAAATTTTTTCTTCTCTCCTGGTAGATAGGTAATTACAATCTAGAAAGACTATTTTATTAGACTTTTTTACATAAAATTTGATTCTTTAATTTTTTTACAAATAGTTTTAAATTACACCTTTTAATTTCATTTCCTAACTTGTTATATTCTATAGCACCACTAAAAAATATTGATTTTTGAGTCGATTTCAAATTTGTATGATCCAAAATAAAGTTATTTTTTCCTCTTGTTTCATGAATATGAACTTCATTAAATTTTGTCAAGAAATTTTCATAATATGGTGCTGTTATATTTAAATTTATTTTATGAATAAAAATTAAAATACGAAATAATAAAAAATTTTCTATATTCATCCATTGTAAACAATTTAGCATTTCCGTTATTTTAGTGTATTTATTACATCCCAATATTATTCTCATTGCTCTATTTTGTAAAATCTGTAATCTGTTTTTATCTTGTTGTGAACATATATATAAAATTGAACTACAAAAAACAAAATGAGGTAAAATAATACAATTAAAAATCATTTTTTTACTATAAATGCTTAAGTATCCGCTTAATCTATTTAGTACTCCTATTTTTTTTGAAATTTTTTTACAAATATGATCCATATGATCATGAAATTTAAAATTTTTGTCGATAATAACTCCTAAATATTTAACTTTAGTAACAATTTCAATAGCTTCGTTATTTATTTTAAAAGAAAGATTTTGATTTTGCCCGTCCATCAGATGCAAATTTCAATGATTTGGTTACTTCAAGCTTGTCGAATGTACCAAACCAAATTCAAAATCAACACACATCAATCAACACGTCCAATCAATCAAAATTGTACATTTGATGTCAACTGAAATTTTGATTAAAAATCCATATTTTAATTATTAGTTTTCCAATTATTTCGTTTTAGTTTAATGTCTATTTAAAATCAAATTTATGACAAAAAATTGATTTGGATTGATTGAATAGATTGGAACAACTCAAAATAAGGTATGCGCTTGCTATTACTACTAATACAAATTATACTGGAAATTCGAAATATGACATTCGGTCAAATTTATAATCGGAATTGATAATCCATAATTTATCTCTCATTTATTGTTATACTGACAATAAAAATTAAGTCAAAATATAATTAAAATTAAAGTTTAGGCAGTTTAACCCAATTTTTTAGGCTCTATAGCAAGTATACGAACAAACGTTTTAAAAACTTTAAACCAAAAAGTTTATATCCAATGACATACATTTTTTTAACAATTTAGTTCGCAATCAATTTTTTGAAATAAAAACATTCATGCATATATGGCCAGAAACTATCCCTCGCCTTGTGGGCTCATGATTTTTTCAGGCAGATTAAATTAGAACAAAATTCTGAAAAATTTCCGGAAATTTATGACTAGTTACCATGGCAACTAAAAGAATTTCCGGAAATTTTTTTGAGGCGCCACGATATTTAAGTGGAAATTTTTTGACAGTTGAAAAGGCAAACATATGATCTACAACCATTAAATAATATACATATACCTGTGAATAATGCAAAATATCTTAATTATGTAACATTTCCCATCACTTTGACCACACTTTCCTTATAATCTTCAAAATTTTGCTTTTTCATATTAAATGCATAGTCCTCCAGTATAGTAACCACCTGTACTACACTTATATACTCATGAATATTATACAACTTTTCGTCACAAAATTCAACAAACTGTTTCCATACACTTGATTTTGATTTTCGGGTGTTATCTGGTGTTATATTTTGAATTTATTGTCTAATTACTTGTTGATTTTCTTTACCAAATCGCGACATTTCGCTATAAACTTATTAAACTCAACACTCAACGTACAGACATTTTAAACTATATACCTAGTAATTATTATTAAGCTTTGTGACAGAACCGGTTAAACAAAATGACAATTCAACATATTATGTCAAAATACCCTGGCCAACTTGACAAGCAGTAAAATTAGTTTAAAATGTCAAGTTTGATTAATAATTTTTTTTCCAAATTATGGTGTGAAGTGGTGTGCAATTTTCTTACCGAATCCCACGCGAGATTAAATTATTCCTGGAAATTTTTTAAGCTCTTGTGATATTATAAGTGAAAATTCTACACCAGTACTTTTTAACCAATCAATATGGGTTTTTTGACAGGTCTCCATAGGAACACATGTATTTTATAGGAAATCGGTAACCAACAGAGAATTAAAATTTAAATTGTTTGACATAATCGGAGAATAATATTGTTTGAATTAAAGTTAGGTTCCATTTTTTTATTTAAACGCGTGTACAGTTCGCAAAAACGCAGTTGAGCAAAATTAGGTCTTATTGTTTTATAAACTAAAATTTTTATACATTTTTATATATTATCTTTTTTAAGATAAGCGAAAAGAAGAATAAATAAGAAGAATTTCTGTGAAAATCGCAAACCAATATAGTTTTTTTAAACCGGAGATATTGATAATATAATATAAAAAATAGCTACATCAAAACAAACTGACGTTTTAATACGAAATTTGTGGGCAAGACGTTACAAATACCATACCATTGTGTCTTCTAACGGTTTTGTTTTTCTTACCCCTAGATTGTAAATAAATAATTAGTATGCACTTACCCAGTCCTCCACAAGTTGTTTTATTAAAATAAAATAAGTCACCACTACTATAAATCTTTAATTTATTGGCACTACTTCTATACATGTCAGTATCTTATAAGTATCGTTACCTCTAGTAATGCTTCTTGCAGGGTGCTTCGTTTTTCTAAAAATAACAGAATGTAATTATTAGTATTTTATCGGTCACTGGTATAGTTTTTATTGGTAAATTTAGGTAAAACTATCATAGAGTAGGTTTATTAAAGGTTTTAGCATATAGTAATGGTTGACTAGTCCTCCAGTTGATTTCTAATTAATATATCATAGCATACCTGATATTCTATTACGAAGTACTTGTTGAGTGTATCAGTTGTCACTATTTCAAAGAAAGCTCTTGATATTCCATAGAAGCTCCCATAGCCTGTTTACTCCACTTGGTATTGTTATTATATTTTTATTATTATTGTTTCGAGGCCTAAAAATAGTTAAGTTAGTATTGGCAAGGCAACGTAAACATTTTGGTTAAGTTGATAGGAGACCCTTTCTCTGTAAAATTACTGTACCTTACTGAGGTTATTTAAAAGAGAGATACTTTATCTGGCTTTTTCGGGCATAATAAGGCACAAATTATTAAGAAACGTATAGATTCAAAATAGTTTATTATTGTTTTGAAATGTCAGTACTTAGGTGTCAAAATCTGCCCTACAATGGTAAAAAGCCGTATATGCAAATTTTACGTTTTGCGTTTTTTCAATTTTCCCCCGTAACTTTTTGTTCTCTTTCGAACTCTATAATTACATTTTGAATAGCCCTTGTAGTTTCTTGTCTACATACATTGGTCAAATGATGTAAGCGCTAAAAAATTTTAATTTACAATGTCAAAAAACCTTATCCGACATGTTTTGAATACAATTCCTGTGTCAAAAAGACTTATACAATTTATAAGGTTTTTCTCCAGCAAAATAGAAATATTTATACATTGGCAAAATAATGTATGCTTTTATACCATTTTATACCATTTCTCCTTTTCTTAATTTCTAAAGTTTACAAAAAAGGCAAAAAACCTTATAAAAGTCATACGTGTTTGTGGTATGGTTTTCTTTAAACTTTTATTTTCTTTATGCAATTGCAATATAACGTATAAATCGTATACGTTCGTTTGCCACTATATTATATACATTACTAGCGACCCGGCTTCGCACGCGGGTCTAAAATGTGTTTATTTACGACAGCACATTAGAAACCTCTAAATTTATCAGTGTTTCTCTACAATATTATGCATGTATTATGCATGTAAACCTTCTTCCTGAATCACTCTATCTATTTAAAAAAACCGCTTCAAAATCCGTTGCCTAGTTTTAAAGATTTAAGCATATATAGGGACGGACAGACAGCGACAGCGACTTTGTTTTATACTATGTCATAATAATTAAAAGAAAAGTTGATGTCGGAATTTTACCTGAGAAGCGATCGGTTCATCGAGGTGTATTGTCAAAGAAGAAGGAAGACATTATTAAAAAATTGCAGAAAGCCGTAGAAGATTTTGGATGAATTTACCAGAAATTTCAACGTCTGAAGATTTAAATGATAAAAATGATATTACTTTCTAATTTGTTTATTTTAATTAATAAATATTATTAATTATTGTATTTAAATTCATAGCACCATAAAGCTTTTGATCAATAAACTACATTGGAAAAAAAACGTATAAGTACTTTACATTGGTCAGCCATTAATTTCTGCTTCAAAAATTGAAACTTTTAACAATGGCAAATAGACTTAAACGCACTTAAGTCTTTTTTTTGTTAGTATGAGAACTAAACCATTATTTAAAAAAAATGGATAAAAGACGTAAACAACAGATTTTGCTTAAAACTACAAAAAAAACAAGTACCTACCTAAAAAAATAAAACTTACTATCTATATCCTTTACCGGAGTGTTTAAAATTGTTCCGTTGCCAAAACACAAAAATGGTGCAAAAGTACACTAATTTCAACTTTAAGTGGAGTTTTCTCAAAACTATAACATTTTATTTACGGCTTTTTGCCCATGCAGGGCAGAAATGTCAGTCATTGGTTGCCGAAATGAAACGTTCAAAATTACATAATAAATTAATATTACGTTAAATTTTTCTTAACAAAAGCCATAACTAACACCATACTTCTTTAAATTAATGTTCTGTAAATTGCATTTATTTACAACAAGAATAATAGAGGAAGGTTGCATTAATGGAATAAACTGCAGTTATATTTTAAGTGGGTTGTTAAACAAAAAATTGGAAGAAGGCTTTGATTTTAAATGAAATTGTACGCGTGAAAGTTAATATACCTATTATGATTTAAATTTTGAATTATTTCTTTATAATTTGTGTTGTGTCAAAATACCGACCTCCGACGTAGAGGGGTTTGACGTGCTTAAAATTTTCAGGTAATAAATCAAAATTTAACCCTACAGCCTAAAAAAAAATACTTACAACTTTAATGCAATTTGTTTCATTAATGCAACCATCCTCTATTATTTTTGTTGGAAATAAATGCAATTAACAGAACATTAATTTAAAGAAGTGTTCTTTTGATTATGGCTTTATAGACGACACAATGGTATGGTACTTGTAACTTCTTGCCTATAAATACCATATTAAAACTTCAGTTCATTTTTATGGAACTAATTTTTATATTATATTTTCCATATCTCGGGTTACAAAAAATATGGCTTCGGGTTTTCGCAGACAGAGGCGGATTATAGTACAAGCCGACCAAGCCTACGCTTGTAGCGCCAAATCTGAAAGGGCGCCACATTTCCCAGCGCCAAGACTCCAAAAGAGACTAAAAGACAGAAAGCACCAGCACCTTATAACCAAAAAAGATATAAAACTAAGCGATTTCAAGCGTGGTTAGAAAAAAACCGGCGTTTAATTAACCTGATAATTTTTAGCTAACACCACACACCATGTATATTATTCTGTAATAATTATTGTAGCTTATTTTTCCGAACACCCAGACTATTATGCTGTGCACGAGCAGATGCTAGTAAAGCATTATACACATCATACCATGAAATATCTGATCTTTTGCTATCAATAGCTCATGATGAACTTCAATAATCTGCTACAAGATCGGAAGCAAAAAATTTAGCTGATAAATTAATGCAATTGGAAGTTGCAATAATGACTTATTTTTGGCATAAAATATTGGAAAGATTTAATCAAACAAGCAATGCTCTCCAAGCAGTTGACATCGATTTATAATCAGTGCTTCGATGACTCTCTACACGGGTATTTAACTAATATATACGCGATCAATTTAAAATCGTTTCTTACTGAAGCTGCTACTTTATGCCAAAATAATAGTTTTCAATATGATATATGGAAGAGACAAAAAAGAAAGTTTTGACAAAGCAAAAAATAAAACCTATTTTATAGACGGAAAAATAAAGTTTCGAATAACTATATTTCTCCCCTTAAAAGATAAATTATTAAATGAGCTGTTAAAGACGAAAGATGTATACCAAGAAGTAAATAAAGAGTTTGGGTTTCTTACCAATCTAGCCGCTTTGAGTGATAAGGATCTTAAGCAAGGCTGCTTGAGGTTGACCAATATTTATCAAAAATGAGATTTTTTAAGTTAAACATAGGTATTCCAAATATTCCGCTGGAGCCAAGGAATTTACTGAAATCATTGGGAAATAGCATTAAGAATATTTATATCTAAAGCAGTAACTAATTGTTTAGGAGAGAGATCTTTTTGGACTCTTAAGAGGGTTAAAAATTACTTAAGATCCAAGTTAGTCGATTCCAAACTTAGTGACTTAGCCTTAATTTCAATAGAATCAGACTTACTTAAAAATCTAGCCGCGACAGAGATAATTCAAGTTTTTGCAGCAAATAAATCAAGAAAAAATATATTTTCCTAAAGTCCTTTTTTTGTTATATTATATTTATATTAAGTACTTAAACTTTATTTTTTTATATTTATGGAATATCTAGACTAGATATACTTTGTTCATGTATACTTATTATTAATTTGAAAATAAAACGTTTTGCACTTTTGCCTTTTAATATGCGGGTCATTTGAACTATGAAAAAAATAGAAGGGGGGGAGGGCGCAAAAATACCACTGCTTTGGGCGCTTCCAAGTGTTAATACGCCTCTGTTCGCAGATATTCTTGCTTAACTTAAAAAAGATATATCGTTGCATTAAAATTTTTTGAGTAAAATGAAGAAATTGTTGATTCTGCTAAATATTCTGGCTGTCGCAACGGAATTCAAAACGACTTCGTTTTTAAAAAAATTGATGAAACTAAAGAATCCCCATTTAGCGAGTTCAAATATTGTCAAATTCCGACAACAAGACAAACCAAAATTGTGAATATTTTTGCATAGCAATATTTTTCCCCGCCTACGACCATTAAACATAAAGGTAGAGAAAAACTCAAAAACAAAAGTTATCCAGAATTTTCATTAGATTGAAAAATGCTACCTTTGATACATGTTTTCTATGAGGGTTTTTGAGGAAACCCCGTGTTTTGTTTGGTCACAATACACCGAGAAAAAAATTTGGTTAAAATAACTCTATATTTAGTTAACCGAACTAAAATCTGTAGTAGAATAGGCCCCAGGTTAGATGACTTGCTGATTTTACTAAATCTCCTTTACTAGAATTATGTAGTGGTGCCAACCAAAAATATTTACTGTTTTCTGCATAGTTGGAGCTACTATAAACTTTAGTTGCGCTGGCTAAAAGTATTTAGTAGTTTTAAATATATTACCTATTAAAAATAGGAAGGCATTTAGTAGATGAAACTAAATGCATTCATTAGCTGTATTTGGTATAATTACCATGCTATTTAAACTTATTCTTTTGCTGTGTTACATACTTTTATTTGTAACATAAATCGATGATCTTACTTAAATTAGATTAATGTATTTGCAAAAGCTACTATTTTTTAAGGCTAAAAGTTTATCTTGCTAAAAATGCGATTTAAAGATTATTTTTTTTTGTTACAATGTCCTTACCATTTCATTTTTTGTGTTTTAACGGGTAAAATAAAAATAGGTGTAAATTTGTATTTTTATTCGAATAAAATTTATTTAGTAATAACAATCTTAAACAATAACAAGATCAATCACAAATATAGAACATATTATAGATTAAAGAAGTAATTTTATAGTAGGTATCTACCATTTGCTTAAATATTTTTTGGTTTTAGAACTTCAGCTAAAAATATAACTGAAAAATTGTTAGTGGCGTGCAGACACAGTTTTCAAAATTTAAAAAAATTTATGCGTCCGCTTAGATTTAAACCCAGAACTCCTTGAATACCATCAGTCGAACATTCTATCAATTGCATCACTACGGAGTATCCAGACAGTTGCAATGTCACATTGAAATCAAATAGTTTTTTTTGCTATTCCTTTTTCTAGAATTCCTGGCGCATCAAAGGTCTAAAAAAATTGAGTTGGATTAATGTATACCTAGTAAAAGTTTATTAGTGGTTTTTGTTAGAGGTCATTAAAATAATAAAGCCGAAGTCCCATGCATTCAGCATCCCGTGCAAAATTAATAAAATCTGGGGTTATAAAAACTTTAAAATTTTTGTCGCTAGTATTTGTTGAGAAGATTTTTTAAATTGACAGACAACAGATTTTCTGTAATTAGACACAGTGACAGGCGAAAAATACGTTTTTAAATATTTTTTCAGTTTTCTCTTTGATAACACGAGAACAGAATTGGCTTTGAAACGTTAGAGTCGTGTATTATAATACTTCTTCTATAGATTAAGGTTCTGCGAAACCAAATAAGTATAAAACACTATAGAGGTTACAGATCAAATATTATTATATACCTAATAAAAGTCACCGACAATAACTTCTACAGGTTTTTTGTTCTAGTTACTTTCATTAATTAAAAAAAATGATTTCCCTTTACTGTGCTGTAATATTTAAAAACTGTATTTTAAATTTGAATTTTTAAAAAATCTACATTTGTATAGAATTTATAAAAGCTACTAAACCAAAAAAATACCCTCTTAATCACATCTAAAAATTAATTGGCACTTACCTATTATTAATATTGTTTTAATTTCTGGATGACATCAAGTGTTCGTGGGACTATGAAAATAGTTGTTTGCCAAAATTTTTACATATCTTTTATTAATCTATATGCTCCAAGCTCCAAAATACACAATCATAACAATATGGATTGGCTCTATCGTTTGGATTAAATTCCATTTTGATACTGAAATAAAAGAATAATTGGTTATAAAATATCCCAGTGCCAAATCGAATGCAGGGGCCACCCGGCAGGGTGCCGTATTTCCACTGTAGGTACTTGCTAACTTTTAACTTACCCAAATTCTAAATATTATGAAGTAATCAAGACACAAACACAAAAGAAAAAATTCCGGTATCCATAACCTGCGTAAAGCTAAATGTTAATGCCGCCATGTCGGAGCTAATGTGTAAATAGAGGTTTAGTTACGTATTCGAGTACGCCGACTCTTCACGAATGATTACCTTGCCTGGTAATGTAGTTAAACATACTACTTCGTCTGAGTATAATTTAATGGAGATATTGCTAAATCCACTAGAAAATTTGGTGACCAGTAAGACTAAATATTTTTTCGAGTTGTATCTAAATAGATCGATAGTAGAAACTACTTAGCAAGAAACTTTTTTAGTTATCAATATGCTATAGTTAAATTAAATTATATAATACTAAACCTTAATAGATTTCCATAGCAAAATGGTTTTAGTTGTTACAAAAACCCTAATAGGCTAAAGTTGCACGTTTTTTTGGTACTTTAACTAAATAATTTGCCATTCTTACTAATTTCTTCTCAGCAAAGAAATTTAGTAAACTAATTTTCTCGGTGTAGTTACGCCCCCTAGCGGCCAACTACAAACTTAAAAATAATTTTCAGCAATTTCTCTTAGTCACTTTTGTAATAAATATTTTTTTCCGCAAGCTGTACGGTAAAGGGTTTCCAAGATACAGCCGGCGTCCCTTTTTAATTGTACACCCGGTACGGATCTAAATGTCTATATTTATGTTAAGGATAGGTATTTGAACACTTTAAATCGTAGTAAATCGTAGGTGTGTTTCGGAGAAATTCGGTGACAACAAGATACAAAATTCGTTAGAAAACAGCATCAGTAAACGAACCAGGTATCCGAAAAAAGAAACGAACAAAAGCAAGGACGCAAAAAAGTACATAACTTTCGAAGTCCGCCGGCCGTGTCTTCTACATTTTACGTAATTTTTATTCCGGCATTTTTTCCAGGTGAGCGTGCGGGACGCGCGGTCTTATTCTCGTGTTGCCGCGGGACTGGTTATGGCTGGCAGCGACGAAGAGCCTACGTTGGTTACATTCAAATAAACCTATTGACAAAATCGTATTCCATTCTGAAGTAAATCAACATACAAATTTCGCCCCTCCACTTCTTCAACCTTTATCTAAAACCTTATAAAAAGTCTGCAATATGACAACGCAGCAGTAAGAGATCCGCCCCCAAAAATGTTAACGCCACGACATTGGTCTGAGGCCATGATGACGTTGTTTCAGAAAATGTTTCGCGGAAAAACATCGATGTTTGCGATGCATCGAAATTTTTTAAAATTTGATTAGAATTGCGAAACAAATCACAAATCTACTTATTCCAAGCTCAGACCTTAACTGAAACCACAGGTAAAATTATGATCAACAGGCAATGGCAAAATAATTATTTTACGAATAAAATTAAGGCTTAATATAGGATGTCCCACTAAGAATGGCTCTCGGCCGTATCTCACAAATAACTCAGGTTTGAAAAAATAAATATCAAGTTGTGGTTTTCACCAGTTTTTTAGGCTTTTATTTATCTTTGTAATAAGGTCAAATTAAATAATATACTATTGTATTTAAAACTTTTGAAAAAATGCGCAATGTTTGTTATTTTGTAAGACAGTCCCCTCTAGTGCCCACTTTAAGAATCATATTGTCATAGTTTATAGAGTGAAATATAGAGTAGGGGAAACTTTTTTTTAACAAAACTAAGTTTACTAAATTTTGTTGAGCTAACCCGGAGTTATAAGAATTTGTTTAAAATAATGTTCAACCTTTCCACACCACTTTATTTTAAAACTGACAAAGGCGTTTCATAAGTGAATTTTGTTGAGAAAGCCTCAAAGTATACGAAACTGGTCCCTTTAATATTACACCTTAAATAGGCAATTTTTGAAAATACTTTTAGAAAGAGTTTTACTGATTTACCGTTACGGCTACGCCCTCTAGCGCTCGACTGAGAAGAAAATAATTTCCAGCAATTTCACATGGCCACTTTTACTAAAAAAAAATTTTTCCGCAAGCCATACAACTAACCCTTTGTGAGATACGGTCGAGAGCCATTCTTAGTGGGACACCCGGTACATCGATGTATGGACAAATATTAAATGGCCTCCATGCATCGCTTAAAAACGACGTATCGCATTAAAAATATTGATGTTTCCGACGCGTCGATGTATATCGAACATCCGTATTTTAATTTGGTGTTTCTTTGAAATTCCCTTCAGTTTATCGGTCTAAAATTTTCTTCAGATCAACGATTTTGTGTATCTAATAATTGCTGTATTTTTAGTGTTTTGTATTATTTTTTGGAGACTAATATAATTAGGATATCGCCAGTGTAAACTATGCGAGAATTCGGGAAATAATAATTCTGCAGTTATTTTTCATAGGTGAGTAAATAGAACATTAGGTTATTTGTAGGTTAGGATTAAACGATAGTAACAAGGTCACATTCAAAGGTAAATCTACTATAATCCCTACTCCCGGCCCCACTCAGCTCTTCAACGCGTCTTTCCTGCAAACGATGTTGTCAACAAATTTTAATAGCGTTTATAAATGACATGTGCCATCTATAGGTACCTACCAGATCATTGGTTACAGATATGTACTCAACAAAAAAAGTAGGTCAGCTATGTTAATAATTAGAGTGCGTATATCAGGTATTAATGAACCTTTAAATCAGAGTACTTACCGCAAATTGCGTACACACAGACACGGCCGCCCTATCCCCAGGGGGGAGCTGCCCCTAATTTAATGCGAATATTAAAAACTGATATCTTAAACATGGTAAGGCCCAGAAAGCTGCAATTTTGTAGACACTTATATTGGTTTGCACAAAGGTTTGTAACAAAGTGGCTCGGGTAGCTTTTGTACAAGTCTTGTACAAAACTTTATAAGTTTGTTCAAGTTTGTACCGGTTTGTACAAGTTAATACAAGTTTGTACATATTTGTAAACGTGTAAAAGTACGTAAAAACTTGTATAAACTTTTAAAAACTTGAACATATGCCAACAAATTTGTACAAAAAATGTACAAAAGCTAACCGAGCTAGGTTGATTGTAAATAAATTATGTTTGTCAATGTCATTACTTTTAAAATGAAAGTTGTGAAAAAAGTGAATTATTGACAAATTGAATTACAAATGTAAAATTTCAGCTTCTTGGGCTTTACCGTTTTTGCACTATCGCTTTTTAATAATGACATTACATTAGGGGCATCTTTCCCCCCGAAGCAGGGGGGGAAGGGGTCGTCGCTGTATGTGTAGACTTTGTGGTAAGTACTAATTACCTGTAAAATTTTAGTCTCTTTAAGAAAATGTAATAATAAATAATATTTTCCAATAAGTCCACCATGCCGACTCTGGTTTAAGGGTCCCTCATTACCTGATATCAGGATTCTACTTCTGTGATTCTACTCATTTTTTGAAATAAACCCATTTTTTCCCTTTCGCTGCGCTTTCACTGCAAAACTGGATTTAGGATCTGTGGGCCCTCAGGTTGAAACTGTGGCACGGGCCACTACCCTCTTAAGGAAAGCGAAGAAGTATGAGTCATCATAGGTAGACCGATGACGATAACAAGGACACGTGGCGCGTTTTAAAATTTCAAATAAAGTAAAATATTTTATGAATAATTTTTTTTAATATGAAACACAATGACATCCAAATTTAAATGAATTTTCAAAGTATACGGATAGTACCAATGAATTATCAAATTAAGTTAAACATTCGTGGAAGTTATGCAATTTGCAATAATTTTATGTTGACACAAATCTATCAACAGCACTGACTTGTCATTTTCAACCTATAGAACTGCCAATTTCGGACAGTTTTTTAGTGACCCATTTAGTGAATAGGTACGACTGAAACATAGTTTGCAGTATGTAATTTTAATCACACTATTTAAAGCCAAGAAATAATATATTTATAATAGTGCAATATTATCCTAGAATACCTAACCTTTTGGCACATGCTTTGCACCTGCTTTTTGATACTTTCATAATTACAAATTCTGTTTATGGATTTTTCCTAAACTATAATAATAATCTTCGGGAGCATATAAAACCCAAATTTTAATTTGCCGACGTTTCGGAAAATATATTTCCTTCCTCAGGGCTCTGAAACAATGGGATTCTTTCTTAGGTTTCAACAATAACCGATAAAAATATTACATAATTTGTTTTTTTGATAACAAATGACAAATCTTATTTTCGATAACATAACATCACAGAAAGTAGTACATAATATCCTTGATACTTGATATATTAAAGAGTAACACAGTTACAAGTAGGTGTCATTTTTCTTTTATATTTCATGGTGTTTAAAGAAAAAAAAAACCTTTAGAAATAACTCGCAAACTGTAAAGAGAGACAAAAGAAAGTTACGACAATTTGTGTATTTTAATTTTCTTAAAAAGTACACCAAAATTAAAACATATTAGAAAAGAGAAAAGTTATCTCATTAAAATAAAATAGGGACCAAGGTTAAACCCAAAAAACAACAAAACAATAAACAAAAAGTGGTAAAAGCTTACAGTTAAAGTTGGCTCCACGAGTCATAATGGTAAAAAATAAATAAAAAAAAATTAAATTAGGACACATAATGGTAAAAGGGATACGTAACAAACCGTTTTTCACTTCAATATTGATAAAAACCGTTTAAGGATGAATTCCCAACCCCGTTCAATTTATTGCCAACCTATTATAACCTAATTCGCTTTGTTTTTTCAAGTTTATTATTACTATACTAACAATGAAAATAAAATCAGTATCGTCGGCACAATGCTTAGGTAATATCTGATATATTACAAAAATATAAATTTGTTTCATTGCTAATTTTGGGAGAATTGTATACTGAAAGTGAGTGACAATGACATAATAATGTTTAAAAAAATCTTACCCGATATTTTTCAATATACAATAATTCTCCTAAAATAAGTTATGAAATTTCTTGGTATTTATTAAATATGTCAATATTACCTTTAAATAGAATATCAAGTCGATACTGATTTTCTTTAAATTTTGTATAAAAGCTAGAAAACATAAAGAAATCTTCGCGAAATAGGTTATAGGTTGGCAAGCATGTTGATACTCCCACCTTAACATTAAGGTCTTCTTTAAAAACCTTAACCTTATTATTATCCTGTGACTAATCTATAAAGAAAAAACAAATGTTTTGCTTTCCTTTTCCCTTAACCCATCATGCACTGTCTAGTTTTGTCAACTTGTCGCAAG
This sequence comes from Polydrusus pterygomalis, assembly GCA_963969555.1. Lineage (NCBI taxonomy): Eukaryota > Metazoa > Arthropoda > Insecta > Coleoptera > Curculionidae > Polydrusus > Polydrusus pterygomalis. The sequence continues at coordinate 53,818,662 of OZ018380.1, read as the reverse complement.
CTTCTGCCAAGTTTGTAAAACTATTAGTCACTATAAATAACTGGCTGCTTTTTCTATAGTTTCCGCAATTGCATTTTTTTAAAACCGACCAGAAAATTTACACTTTCTGGACAATTTTTCGTCGTCTAGAAAATAACGTTTTTCCGATCGCAAGACCGGAAAAGTGACATTAGAGACCGGAAAAATCTTTTCCGGACTCTAATGTCACTTTTCCGGTCTCTAATGTCACTGTCACCCTGTTTTTTGTTTTTCCAATCGCTCTTTGATAATACAAGATACCTTGATTTCGTTATTATGACAACAACATTTCGATGTATTGTCGAGTGACAGTTCGTTGATTTTTAATTTTGTTCTTTATGTCAAACTTGTTTCGCGTAGATTATAAAATATATCGAAGTGTCGGTCTTAAAAAAAATATTGTACGTCACGCAACCGAAAATTAGTGTTTTCCAGGTCTCTCCAAGCTCCCAGGACTCGCCTATGGCTCGCCCTGGAAATGCTTGTCTCGACCTGAAAAACACTACTTTCCGGTCTTGTAACGTAAATTACTATTTCGACATCTCACAACTCCATTTGCTGCCGTTTAGATATTGGAGAAATTCGCATAGGAATGTCATCTTTTGACCTATAAGATGGACATTCAGGCATCTTGGTAGGGACAGCTCCTAAAATAAATAAGAGTAAGTTATTAAAAAAATATATAGTAAGTATTTCATATAACTGGTGCTTGGACACAGTCAAAAGAAGATAATCGCACGTTTATTTTGCGTTTCCGCTGTGTTTCATTCCTGATTTTAAGAATTGGCGTAGAATGATTTTTACCTAGACAGTTGTCGCGAAACTCCTTGTGGTGCGTGTTCATAGCCTGCAGCCTAGATATAGTATTAGCCAAAGACTTCTTGTAAAATAGACCAACCCATTGCTTCATGAATAGCCAGTTTGTTTGCATCGAACATTCGTTCGTGTGAAACAAAGACAGACGACAGAGAAAGCCTTAAATTTCCGACTCGGCGCCCAATTGTAATGGCTCAAGGATTCGGAGCGCTTAGTCAACACCAGCGGCGTAGAGGGTTTGGTAAGAATTTGTTAAAAATTTAATAAGTAATAATTGAAACAGTTTTCATTATGGTATTAGTAAATTTTTACTTTAGTAAAGATTAAAAGAGACCTATAAAAAAAACCTAGGCTTTGAATATATTAGAATGTTATTATTATGAATGAAATTAAAGAAGTTTTAGGCGAGAGTCAATAGGAAATATTTTATTATTTTGTATTTAGTTAAAACGTATAACCACGTAGAGGATATTTGTATATACGTTGGTATGTTGTGTGCTGCAGTGCAGTTATAGGTAAAACTACTTTTATTATTGAAAGAAAAATATTTTTTGCTGACATGCTAGGAGTGAAAATGCTTTCTAAATAGAAATATTTTTTTGTGTATCTTGCTTTTAGCAGGAAGCCTTATATGTTTTTACACTTTAGTTCTGTAGTTTCAGTGTATAAATAATTTTTGTAGGTAACCTTTAAGAAAAAAGGAAAATCAGAATTTTTTTGGTGTGAACATATTTACCTATCTGCATTGGGTGGTAAAAAAAGTTTGGAAACAAACTGTTTCTCGTTGCTGATAAAATTTTGTGCTTGATAAGGGGTTGTAATTGAATAAGAAAATAAATGCATAAAGGTCCATATTATTATTATCATCCTGTTAGTACTAACTGTCCCATATCCAACTAGATTCCATAACTACAATTATTGTTGTTCCAATAATGACATCCTTACCTCGGAATAAAACACACATAAAACATAATTGTCTAATTAATACATCACACCCACTCACCCAACAATTTATTGTATAAATATTTTTATTAAATTTCCGCACAAGCTCTTTTTGTCCGCACTGAATTTTTCTATTTTTGTTCTAAGGATATACTTAGTAAAAAATAGATTGTCCATTAAAAAACGAATCAAAGCTATTGATTATTTTTTAAAGAACAAAAAGGTAGAAAGGAGAACATTCATATGGCTGGGCTAAACACGTAGGTACGTTACCGATTTATACATAATTACTTCGATAAAGTGTGACAGACTGCGTTCCAGTTTCAAATATACTTTGCTAACTGTTAAAAATGAGAATATAACTTATAGGTAGTAGGACAGGTAGGGCCATGGTCCGCCTCTACTAGTGGATAAGCACAGCCGCACGGGATAAAATTGTATAAAATGGAATGTAGAAAGATATAAAAAGTATGGCAAAATTAATAAACAAAGCATAAAATGCAGTTTACGGCAAAAATCAAACTTATAGCCATTACGTACACCATAATATGTCCCCCCCATAAAATTAATTTTTTTGGCAGAAATGTTTCCCGTAAAATCAGCTGAAAAAGTATTCCCATTGGCCTTCCAAAAGCATCGTAGGAATGAGCCCCAAAATTATTGCAAGCACGGAAACCATGCAAGGGCCAAAATCACTATATTGGTTAATTAATTATTAGTAGTTTTAGAAATAATAACGATTTTTTCTTAAAAATTGTCTAAGTTTAGTAACCATTTTTAAATTACTAAAAAAACAATTAAATGAAAAGCAAACTGAAAACAAATATTTTAGAATGTTGTCTACCTCTACGATGAAAAATATTTGTGTTTAGTGCGTTTATTATACAGGGTGATCATATTATGCAAAATACAAAAAAAATCTCTTTTTTTAAATGGTGCACCCTGTATATTTTTTAATTTATAGAAAGCCCTTTTTATATCCTTCTTACTTACACCAATTTGATACCTTTTAGAGTTTACCGTATTTTAGGTGTTTCGATATTAAATTTAAAACCCTACATTTTTGCTACTTTTTAGTTACTTTTATTCATAATCAAATTGCTAAAATTTATTTTATTTTTCTTTTTCCTAATACCATTTTAATAACCTTATTGCATAATATATTATTTTATTTTGCAATAAAGAAACTAAATATTATTTATTAAGACATTTATAATGAACAATAATTATAAAACTTAAAATAATTATAAAATAATTAATTACAATACAAATTTAAGAAAATAAAGGAGTTGACAAAACAAAACTAAGCAAACTATTATTGGTAGTACTGAATTTATCGTCTGGCTCTAATGATATGTTCAAAGGTTTTTCCCTATTCTTAAAGACATAAATGTGAACACATGTGTTGAATACAATTTTGCTGGACATCTAGTAGTGTTTTTATTCTAATATTTCTAAAGGCCTCTTGTATACGATCTTTCATATCGTCTCGGTTCGTAAAAGCTATGGCATAGACTTGTTCTTTAACATATCACCAAAGGTAGAAATCAAGGGGTGTCAAATCAGGGGACCTAGGAGGCCAAGCAAGGGGTCCACCACTTTCTATCCACTGATTACCTCGCCAATGATTTAAAAATTGCCTAACCGTCTGATAATAAAGAGGGGGTGGGGGCGCCGTCTTGCTGAAATCAGAAGTTTTGGAAGAGCGTCGGCATCTACGTGTTGAAGTAAAATGGGTAGGTCATGCTGAAGGAAATTTAAGTGAACTTGAGCAGTAAAACGCTTTTCAAAAAAAAATGGTGCAATAATGTAAGACCCTAATATTCCTCCCCATACATTAACCAACCAGCGATTTTGGTTATGTTGAATCCAATGTGGATTTTCAGTAGCATAATAATTCATATTATGTCTATTTACGATTCCTGTATTTTTAAATATAGACTTGTCACTAAACAGAACTTTTGATAAAATATCTGGTACTTCTCTAATTTTGTTAAGCATCCAATTACGGAATTGAAAAGTATAGTCAAATGTTAAGGAAATGTATGAAGCTGTCACTTTCATAATAGCCAACTAGGGGAAACTGAATTTCAAATCCGCGGCAAAATGGCCATAAAGCAATGTTAAATCTTTCGAGAATATTAATAACTATAATTAAAAAATTCAGGGGTTTTCATACGTGTATCGAAATTTCACAATTTACATAGGTCCGAATATCGTACCAAAATTTGTGAAAAAAAAGATAATTAGTCAAGAAAAGAATAAACACAGTTAACAAAAATTGCTTGGAATTAAATTTTTCTTTAGCTTTTTAAAGATAAAACCTGAAAATTGCATCAAATTTATATTATTTTAAACTACATTCTATCAACTGTCATATAGAAGCAATAGGTACGTTATTTTTACCAGTTTTTGTATTTGAAGTTTATACCTATACGTTTATACATTATACAGTGCGTTTTTCTTAACGCGGGCCATAGGGATTTACATCGTAAATCTTTAAGTCTATGTTAGGCACATTTCTATTGAGAACTACGAGTTGAAATTTTACACAAATATTTCTTGTGGTCTAATATCCAATTTAGGACCTTGTTTGTATTACTTTACTAACGCAAAATATTGAAAAATCCCATTTTAAGTTATAATATCACGCTGTTTTGCCCAGCCCTGTATATTAAGTTTACCCAGGTATATTTGACATAAACTGGTATGTGACATTTTTATAATATTTGGCAAGTTGTACCGAAATTATACAATGTTGATGATTTTTAGTTTGTATTAAATATGTTTTATTTTAAGTGGTTTAAAATGTCTTAATTTTCTTAATTCTAAAGCAGACATATGACATTCCTCTTATGCAGTTTGAAACCATTTCAATACGTTCTTTTCCGGTGTAGCAAGACATGATAAATTACAACACTAATTTCATGAAAGTCAGGAAAATACTGACAGCCGTGTCAATATTTTTCTTTATCTAAGGTAGTTAATTACATAAATTACAAGGGGGTAAAAAAGTGTAATTTTAAAAAAATAAAAAGAGCATTTTTGGGTATCTCTTGGAGATTTTTGGCACAAATTGTATGTTAACTTCTTCCTCCCATCTCATATTTTATCTATTCTCAAGTTTTAATATTATTTGTTTCATATAAATGTGCCTAACATAGGCTTAAAGATTTACCATGTAAATCCCTATGGCTCGCGTTAAAAAAAACGCAGTGTATATTTGTATACATTTATAGTATTTATCGTAATAAGCAAAGAAAATATAGCATTGGTAATACTAAACTACTTAAAAATCCGGTAGAAAATATGAAACGGAAGAAAGTTAAAATTATTTTGACTTTAGTCCACGTCGGATAATTTTAAAAACATTCGGGTAAAATTTGGCGATACTACTGTTGGATGACGGATGAATGAGAAATCACCGTAAGTCAAAAAATATTGTTCTACATAAATCCCAATTTAAAATGTAGTTTTTAAAAGATTATGATATTATGAATCAATCAATTTTTACCATAAACGATTAAAGTTGTGTTTCATGTGTCAAATCAAAAAGTTTTTGTCACTTTGGCCCCTGGAGTAATCATTTAATGTCAGGTCTAAACGTAGGACATTTTAACTGCACAGTGGCCTCAAATTGTGTTACTTTGGCCTTTGTTTAAAATTAAGTTGCATTGCCGTTGAATAATATGAAAAGTTTGTTTAAAAAGTTATTTTTATGAATCGGAAATATTAAACGTTATTAAAATGTTATGGGCAGTCAAGTGACTTTTTACAACCTAAAAAACATACCTACTTACCACTAATCAATGGCTATATTAGAATAATAAAATAAAAAACCTACAAAATATATATTATTCATCATTCTGTCGGACAAACGTCATCTTCATTTAAATTATTGTAATCTTTATTTTTTAAATTTATATAAAACAATCTGCTATTTAGATGTATGAAAGGCAAACTTAGTACTATCTTAAACTTATCGTCTAATCCATAAACAAAAAGACGGTTTATCACAACGAATATTATTTTTTCAGCCTATAACCACGTGTGATTCGTCCTCATAAGCAAGGGGCTTTTGTGAACATTGGTGAATATAAATAACATATTGTTGTCGAAAACGGTTTAAGATAGGGCGTTATTGTTTTACTACTACAGTCCAGTGACACTTAGGCCCTGCTTCAGAGATATAAAAACATAATAAAGATCTGATGTTACCACAAGCCTGTAATATTTCTACCAGTTTTGCGTAAGTGGCACTGAAGCCCTTTTCCAAATTAAATTGCAAATATGAATAAAGGCCCAAATCCACATAGGTCCAATATTTAAGGGCTTATCCGCTACGAGCCATTTTAATTTAAAAATACATTTAAAGAAACAATTAATGGCTGCTAAGCAAGGACCTATAATGAACATTGGTATTTTTTTTCACATAAATACTTCCAGTTAGGTCCATAATATATTTTTTCTAATTTTGTCTCGAAACAGATCTATTTCGAACGCTCTAGCGAGTTCGTAATAGATCTATTTCGGACTCCGAATTTTATTATTTAAAGGTTGGCCCTACATGACATGTTTTTTTTCATCGTTTAGCATAGCATTCTAGATAACTAATATTTTTTAGTCCAAATATGCAAAATACTACACGAACCCACGTATGTATGTTTGCTTGCCTAGATCTACAAATCTGTATGTATTGTTTTAGTTAATTAAAAACCACATATTAAATAATAACTTTATTGACGGAGAACTATTTTGCTTTTGTAGATGCTTCAAGCTATCATTTTCTGCCAAATCCTATCCAAAATTCAATCTACTAACCTTCCAATGTCGATTTTAACTACAACTTTATTTGAATTTTCCATCTTCCGTATACTAAATTGCAATGCCGTGACGTAAAATCACGTCTTTTGAAATTCGAAAAAAATGTGTACCAAATGTATAAGGATCACACAACGTATTCCGTCCAATTTCAAATCTCATATCGCTAAAATAACTTTAGAATCTCGTGGTGAAAATGGGTGAATAAATCAAAAAATAACAGTTCGCAAAATAATTTTTATTGTCCATAGGCTACTATGAGAAAAAATAGTATTACCAACATAACATTTAGACATAAAAATTTACAAAATTTGAAGGATTTATTTTCTTTTTAAATATGTGTTTTTTATTAAAAAAACTACAAATTAGAAAAAATAGTATAAAGTACGTGTTATATAAAGCAGTTTTAAGCACTTGTCCCGTTATAAAACTCGCCGCAAGCGAGGACATGGAGGAACATGGACGCGTGCTATAAAATGATGCTTTATAAAACGTGTACTTTAATATACTATTTTCTATTTGACGTTCATAATAAGTTCATTATGAACTTGAAATAAAGTTCATAATGAAGCTATTTCGATACGCGTTTTTTCTTTATTTGATGTTGGTAACATTGAAATTGAAAAATTGAAAAACTGACGTAAAATCACGTCTTTTGAAATTCAAAAAAAAATAGCAAAATCGCCCGAATTTCTGAACGCTCTGTATATGTACGGAATGTACAAGGATCACACAACGTATTCCGTCCAATTTTAAATCTCATATCGCTAAAATAACTTTAGACTCTCGTGGTGAAAATGGGTCAATAAATCAAAAAATGACAGTTCGCAAAATAATTTTTGTTGTCTAGAGGTTACTATGATAAAAAATAGTATTACCAACATAAAATTTAGACATAAAAATTTGCAGATTTATTTTCTTTTTAAATATGTATTTTTTATTGAAAAAAACTACAAATAGAAAAAATAGTATAAAGCACGTGGTTCATAAGGCGTTTTAGCGCACGTGTCAATTAAAAAACTCGCCACTTCGTGGCTCGTTTTTTAATATAGACGCGTGCGCTAAAACCGCTTCTTATGAAACGTGTACTTTAATATACTATTTTATTTCGATAACCGTTGACAATAATGAGATAGGACCTTGTTTATTGGAATGATCGGGAGAGAGGAAGATTAGTGAGATACGCCTTATAACTCACTTTTTGTAAAAATGCACTAAGGCCCATTTTCGACCAAGCCACAGAATTTAAATAGGTATGTCAAAAACGTTTAGACTTGGGTAGAATTAAAAAATTTCATAATATACAGGGTATTCCATTTAAAATAAGCAAGTGGACACTTACTTCCGGTATAACCGTAAATGCCACCAAAAATAATAATAAATTTAGAGCATATTTTTCCCAACGACCGGACACCGCGCACCGTTGACCATTAAAAACGTCCTAGACCAATTTATACATCTGGCATGAAAATATTTCCCCATAAAAACATCAAACTGTAAAACAAGTCATAATAAACCATCATAGTAGGCCTTTTATAGACTGTCGTCCGCGACCGTCGAGGTGGCCTTGAGAAGGTCACCGACATATAGTTACGCAAAGCGGCAGCGGCGTCTCGTCCTGACAACGCGACCGCGGCCTACCCTCATATCATGACTAGCTGAAATAATTATTGTCTATAAATGGTGTTTATTAAATTTTTGTGCTTTAAATCTTTGACTAATTTTAAGATAAAAAGTTTATGTAAGCATGGGTCCGCATGGTTCTTGAGGTACAGGGCGTCCAAAAAAGTTGTTTTATTTGGTTTTTTGATTATACTTTTGTTTAATAACAAACAATTTGACGAAATTCGGGATACTGGGAATACTGAAGATGAGAAACTCAAATATTTACTTAGTTTTAGACAGCCCTATTTTCAATTCAATTTTACATACACAAGGAATTTTTAGGATTTGTCGCTGAAAGCAGCCGTTTTGAAGAAAAACGGGTTTAAAGTTGCCTGCCTTGGAATTTTTGTTGAATCATTAAGAGTTTTTGAAAAATAACTAAAAATTTGTGTCTTTTATTGATTATATTGTAATGTGACAAACTTAGATCATTCACAAGATGAATTTTAGTTTTTTATTTAATTACATTATTTACAATAATTGAAGGGCTTGGTGCAAAAACCGGTTAGCTCCATTTTTTAAATTTTACAGTATTAACAAAAAACCTTTTTTCTTTAACAATAAAAAAATGTTTATAAGTTTGACCTTTGTTTATTATGGGAATCGTTACCGAAGACCATTAATTAAATAAAATTACTTGAAAAAATGCATACTTTTTGTCAAACGGCATTTTTTCAATATGGAGCTGTCTGTTTTTTGACGAAAAATTTAATAAAAATGCGCATTATACGATAAAACCCTTATTTATTATAGAAAAAACTGAAAAACATACAAACAAGTTTAAAACATTTCAACTTCTACGTCTTCATCATCGCTTTCTCATTCCTCCTGAGGTATTTCTGGACCAACAGCATTAAAAACATTATCGTAATACCACTGATGGTTTTTAGTCACATACTTTTCAGGTAGAGACCGAACGTTTTCAAGTTTCTTTTCGTTATTAGGTAAGGGATAGCTTTTATAAAGTTTCTCTAAAGGCAATGAGTATGAAGCCGATGATTTTTTGAAAACAAATTCAGAAAATAATGTTAAGCCAGCTGTTATACTGCACTTTACAATATTAGTTTTTTCATACTTGAAAACACGATATTTTGAAATGGAAAACTTTTCTTTTTTAGAGTTCCTAACTAATTTTTTTAGAAAAGATTTAAAATGTTTAGAGAAGTTAAAAATAATGTCCTGAGTGACTTCTACTACAGTAAATTTCCTACGTGTGTTTTTTAACAAATCTTTAAGTACATAAACTATTTCTTTTTTACGCTTTTATTTTTCGATTAGTCTAAATACTCGATTGCAAGGTAAAAAACTATGCCCTGGTTCCGGAAACTGATGTACGATTAGCCTAATATTATTTGATGTAATATTGATAAAGGTATCCCAAAAAAAGCCAGCTCCATCTATGATTTGCAGGAAAAAACAGACAACTACGGAGCTGGCCGGTTCTTGACCAAAAATTATCTTAGTTCAACTCCATGGACAGTTATAATTCCCATTATAATTCGTGGAGCTGTTTGCTTTTTATTGCAAACCATGCAGCGTGCTAAGTACTCTTAAATTCATTTATAATGTAATTTTTGGTAAAAAGTGGAGCTGGCCGGTTTTTGCACCAAGCCCTTCAATTATTGTTGAAAAGGGGAGAGCGGGACCGCAAACCTGGCCTTGAAGTCCCTATTTTACAAAACTTCAATCTAAAATTAACAAGATCTAAGAAACAGGATATTTGAATCGTGTGCAATTATTAATCAGACACCAGGTATATTCGAAACAGTTCGTCAATCAACGTTAAGGGAATTCATGCATGAGTGGCAGTAGGCGGCGGGCATTTTTAATATTGTAAATGTTATTAACTTATTTGTAGAATAATTAGTTTAGTTTAATCTTGTAAATGATCTAAGTTTGTCACAGAACAATACAATCAATAAAATACACATATTTTCGCTTATTTTACAAAAGCTAGTCGCTAGGAGAGGAAAAACTAAGTATTACCTAAATGTAACGAGTCCCCTAAATACTATTTGCGTTGCACCCAACAATTTGAAGAAATTCTTAGCTAGAAAATGAAATCGTTTGATTGAGAGGAAAAGTATGTCTTGATAATGCCATACTAAGCATAGTAACGAACAATGACCCAAATTAAAAATAATATAATATTTTTTTTTTATAATTTTTTTGCTTATTTTATTTGCTGGAAAACTAGTAGGTAAGTTACACGTAGATATATTCAAATATTGCATGTAATTAATGTAGTAATTGAAAATATGTGTAAATTATCAATAAGTTATAGATAATGGAACTGAGAATGGTATTCTCATATATTAGTATCATCAAAATGCATCCAATTATTCTGGGAAAAGATAAACTTTAAAAAAATGCATCCTAGATTGCTAGTCCATCCCCGATGGGCATATGTATATCTAGATATTAATCCAGCCACCAAATATGTTACTTTTTAATAACTCTTGAGATCGTGCTACCCATAAAGTCTAGAAAACAAACTCAGGTGGCTTCCAGAGGCATATAATCTGAGACACGTTATAATCTGATCAGTGGGTGGTACACTATTATTCCTACTATGTAATATATGTTAATAAAATATTACAAAAAGTTATTGACTCATTAAACGTACCATTCCATGGTTTACTCTAAGTTCTCCTCTATTTGCCCAAAACTATTTATACTGTTTTTGTTTACGAAATCTTTTAAAGAAAGTTAATTTATCCATCTATTCGAAGTATGAGTTTCCCCCATCGCATACTATCCTTGGAAAGCCATTTTGTACTATTTCAAGTACATCTACATCATCATTGTAGATTTCCATTCTTAAATATATAATAATTATAATTGATTTTTTACTTTTGCTCGATTTTGAACGGATTTAGGACTTACCAATTTTACCATAATTTTTGACAAATTTGACAACTTACATCGTAAGTGACAATTTAGGTGGAGAAAATCGGGTCCTTAAGTTAGAGCTTTCATAAGCCTTTTTAAGTGTGGAATCAATATTGGTACAAGCGGAATCGGTATTTAACCTAAATTTAAGGAATTCTTATCCTTAAGTAAGTCCTATCATTGCAAACACGCATAACAGCCATTTTCACTAAAGGGGTCTAAACTTAAACCCGTCTTTAATAATAATTGACAGTTCTAGGTTTTTGCATTGCAAATATTTTTTTGGTGTTTCTGTAAAGTCATAAAGAATAGTTATTTACCATATATGTGTTGTAAAGATTCATATTACAACACGAGATGTTAACGTTGTCAAACGAGGCGTCAGCCGAGTTTAATAAAACATCGAATGTAGTAATATGAATTTACAACAAGAATATTGTCACGAAGTTTCTCTTCGTGGGGGTCGTAGCGGTAGAGAAAGGAAAGTCTGGATTCTAAAAAATGGTCGTCTATTGTCTCTTCTAGATTATTACCCTAGTAGGGAAACCAGCATGTCTGTAACTTGTTCGGGTAATGGGCTATCGTGTTATTAGGCGCGTCACTTGACGATGGTCAAGGCTAGTCACCTATTGTAGAACTGAAGACAAAGTGCGGCACTTGACGATGGTCAAGGATAGTCACTTATTGATGGTTTGATCGAGCGGCAGGCTTCGATGCTGTTGCTTGAGTTGGCCCAGTTTATATACACAAAAAAGTGTTGAGATTGCAATGCACTTGACCCTGAATAGCGCACAGTGGGTTGCAATCTCAACAACGCACAGTGGTCGAGTATCCTAAATATATCGGACCACTGTGAGTTTTAGTTGACAATATTGTACAAAATTTTATCTACTTTCATCTATAAATAAAAATATTTGGCAAAAGGCATTTTTAAAGATAAAAATGCACCTGTAAAAATGCACCTGCAATTAAGTTTACTAATCAAGTTTTTTATGTTACCTTTCGCATGGTTACAGTTTTGCATGGTTACTGTCGAAACTTTGTCAAACAAATTCAAAAATATTAAAAGCGTTTTTCAAAATTAGTGATTCTGATAGAAGTTTACCCTCTGATATAGAAGCAGCGGCAAACGAAGCGATCTCAAGTTTAGTTCCGACAAAATCCAAGGCGCGGTATGAGTTGGAGTACCAGAAGTTTGAAGATTGGTGCAAAGCTAACAAAATCAAGGAGGTGTCTGAGAAAATCCTTTTGGGTTATTTTTTCGAAAAGCAATGCTCCCAGAAACCATCTACACTATTGACTCACTACTCAATGTTGAGAACTATGATTTCAGTCAAGAAAAATCAAGATATAAGCAGATTTTTTCAACTAATCGCATTTTTGAAAAGAAATTCAGAGGGTTACAAGGCCAAAAAGTCCAAAGTTTTCACAAAGGAAGACGTATGTAAGTTTCTTAGTACTGCAGATGATGAAACATATTTACTTATGAAGGTTGTTATGATAATCGGCATTTTTGGGGCTTGTCGGCGCGAAGAACTAGCTAAGTTAATGTTGGATCATATTAAACACAATGATTTGTATATAAAAATTTTAATTCCATTCTCGAAAACTAAAATTATGCGAGAATTTGACAGGTGTCAACTGTTTAAGTATTTTTCGAAAGTATGCTAAACTTCGTCCTCTTAATGCAACTCACAAGCGGTTTTTTGTATTCTATGGAAAAGGAAAAGGCACCTCCCAGCCTGTCGGAATTAATACTTTTGGAAGTATACCAAAAAAGATTGCAACAAAACTTGGATTGAATAATCCCGAAGGATACAGTGGACATTGTTTTAGGAGGTCCTCAGCCACCATTCTAGTTAAAGGTGGTGCAGATATGCAGATGTTAAAGCGTCATGGGGGCTGGAAATCCTCTTCAACGGCAGAAGGCTAGGTTGAGAATTCTTTAGAAAATAAGAAACAAATAGCAAAGAAGATCATGTGGTCAGACACGGATTTAATGATTGGAAATTCGAACGTAAAGGGCTCCATCACATCCACTTCTGGTTTACAAATTTCTAACTGTAAAAAGTGTATTATTAATGTTTATAATAAACCTTAAGTGTTATGATTTAATAATAATTAATTTGAATTAATAATAATTGGTAATGAATTTTATAATTGTTAATAATAAATCATTCTTGTAAAAAGTGTGGTTTTATTTAACAGCAAAATGTTAATAAAACCGTTTTTTTTTTATTACAGCACTAGTGCTGTAAAGGCAACTATTACAGCACTACAGCACTAGTGCTGTAATAGATGCCCTCACAAAACGATTTACAGAACTGTAAAATTCATATTACTAAATGAAAGTAGATAAAAACGTTTTGCGACGCGTACTATTTCTTTAATAGGACTAAAGCTACTTAGACAACGACATCCCGGTAAAATTATTTATCGGCAAATCGATTTAATTGCAAAAAAATTAAATTAACGCGGAAACGACATATCGCTCACTGGGTGCAATAATGGCACATTAACAAATTGTAAGTTTTGAGAAAATCAACAATTTGTAATCTGGCAATTAAATATTTTGAGTTTTAAAGAAGCTGTCTTGTTTAATTAGAAAACTAATAATAAATTATGTTGAATATTTAAGGTCGAATGGTATTGCACTTTATTTTTTTTATTCAAACTGTATATATTTTTATTAAATTGGAAAATATTAAGTTGTGCCATTGTTGACTTTTACGTACATACGTCACTTCATTAAATAAAATGGCCTGTTTTAATAATTAATTTTGATTAAAAATATGTGTTTCTGTTTTAACAATATTTTATTGCAAAAAGGAACAGGAACAGGTTAAAAATAAAACATGTTGTTTATTTAGTTTGAACATGAACTAATAGTCTAGCCTTTAACAATAAATAACGACACATAAATAAAAAAATTACAATTGAAAAGGCAATACTGGCACAACTAAACTTATTCCACAAAAATTAGCAATAAAATATAAAATAATAACATGCAATATTGACACCACCTGTATTATGCCACTGTTGCATTATTAAAAATGTAAAATTTGTTCCAACTTATCGTATTAAAATTCAAGTGCCACTGTTGTCTACGTACTCGATCAAAAAAGCGCGAAATTCAATAGTGACACTAGTGCCATCTAGCGAGTTCCACTAGAGATAACTTTATGCCACTCTTGTTAGTGTGACAAATGAGGTATTCAAGGTAATATGGTATCACTTACTCAATATGACCAATTATTGAGATGTGCCACTATTGCACCCAGTGAGCGATATGACGTACTAAAAAAGTGACTCGGGGAAAATACAACTGGGAGACTATAAGACCTAAATATTTTGATGGACTAAATTTATAACTCGTTTTTTTCCAAAACAGCTGCTTTTAGCGACAAATACCGTAAATTGAATAGATAATAGGCCTGCAGGTATAGTCAAAAATGACGTACAGTGCAACACAAAAAAGTTAGGGTTATTTAAATCCAGGTGCAGCACTGTATATGGCGTCCTCTAACATTAAACGAAAAACTAAGTAAATATTTGAGTTTCTCATCATCAGTACTTCCAGTGTCCCGTATTTCGTAAAATTAATTAAATAAAAATATAATCAAAAAACAAATAAAACAACTTTTTTGGACGCCCTGTATCTCAAGATCCAAGCCGTTGCGGACCCATGATTATATAAACATTTTATAAACCCTGAATAGCTAATTTAACCGCTGAGTAAACGCTTGTACATCCCCATCTTTGTATTAGGTTAGGTTAGGTTAGAGTGGCAGACCTCTGGCATTGTCCAAACAGTCACACGTAGTCCTATAAGGACCGTTGTGGTACCACATAATATGTTCCGCGGAACCTATTTGCATCAGCTACCTGATGGTTAACGCGATCGTAAAAGAATCTTGACAGCTCAATCAAACCAGCCACTGCTGTTAATAAACTTAATAAGTCGACCAAGTTGCAGACTGCTCACTTCCTCCAGATCATTAAAAAATGGTTCGCCCAGTGCATTGAACCTTCTTCTCGCGAGGCCGGGGCATTCATACAAGAAATGCTGAATACTTTCCTCCTCTTCTTCATCTCTGCAACTTCTACAGAAGTCGTTAAGTTAGTATTTGCATACGTTCAGCGTGTCTACCGAACAGGCAATGCCCGGTGATTACGGCAGTGATGTTTCTTAGGTTCTTCCGACTGTGCTGTAATAGCGCTGCGGTTTTCCTGTTATCACGTAAGGGCCACAATTGCCTGGAGCTGCTACAAGTTGTAAGCCCTGTCCATCTGTTTTGCGCAAGTTGTTTAGCTATTCGATCTATCTCTTCTTTGACTGATCCCAGTGGTCTAGCCACAGTATTCTCTGCTAGTTCGACAGACATGCTTGCGCCCTCCCTGGCGAGCGCATCGGCAGTCTCATTGCCATATATGTTGCTGTGTCCAGGAACCCAACACAAGGTGATTCGATGTTGAGCACCAAGTGTGCAGAGATTGTTGCGACAGCGCCTTACTAATTTTGACTTAGTGCTGCTGGAGCAAATTGCCTTTATGGCTGCTTGACTGTCTATATAGATAGCTATAGACGCAGGTCCTCTCAAGCCAGGGTGATCCCGCAGGATATTGACTGCTTTATCCACTGCAAAAATTTCTGCCTGGAAAATGCTGCAGTAGTCAGGGAGTCTATACGACCTCTGTATTAGCATGCTCTCGGAGAAGATACCAGCTCCCACCCCGACGTCCATTTTTAAACCGTCTGTGAAGATCGAGTGATCCACCTCCATTGTTACTTGATTGCCTTCCCTCTTTTCCCTAACCGGAATGAGCATAGAAAAGCTCCTTCCAAATTCTGGCAGCGAAACAGTGTAACTGGTCGGCTCTCGCAATTTTTGGCCTGGATATATCCTTAGTATGCTGCTGTGTCCGTAGTTGGTACTGGTCCAGCATTTTGACTCTTTCAGCCGTAGAGCACTTTTTGCAGCCACACTTTTAACGTAAATATCCATGGGTATCAGATGCAGCATAACTTCCAGTGCCGCCGTCGGTGCTGAGCGAAGGGCACCTCCTAAACAATCTGCCCGTTGTACCTTCGTTAGTTTTTTCATGTGTATTGCTTTTTTTAAAGCGGTCCACCAGACCAGGACCCCGTATGTTAGTATAGGTCTTACAATGGCTGTATAAATTCAGTGTACTATGTGGGGTTTTAATCCCCACTTCTTACCAATAGCTTTTTTGCAGGCATAGAACGCAACTGACGCCTTTTTGACTCGTTCTTGTATGTTCATGCCCCAGTTAAGCTTGGAGTCGAGTATCAATCCTAGATACTTTGCTTTTTCTTTCAACACTAAAGTTCTGTTGTCCAGGACTGGAAGCCTGAAGTTCTCAATCACCCTTTTGCGTGTGAATAGAACCAGCTCCGTTTTTTCTTGGTTGACTCTCAACACACATTTCGCAGCCCACCGTTCGAGTTTTCGTCGCGCTGTTTCTGTTAGATCGCTGATGATGTTTAAATATTTGCCCAACACAAGTATAACTAAATCATCGGCATATGCAATCACCTTGAATCCAGCCCTTTCTAACGCTATAAGAATTTTGTTCATTACTTTTAGCCACAGAGTTGGCGACAGCACCCCGCCTTGCGAAGTTCCTCTTCCGGCAATCCTGGCTATCTCACTGCTTCCTAATTTAGAGCCGATTTTACGGCCTTTCAACATCTTGTGAATCCAACGGCAGATGTAGTTGTCAACCCCTGATTCTACCAAGGCATCGCAAACCGCCTCCGTCGTTACGTTATTAAAGGCCCCTTCAATATCTATGAAGGTTCCTAGAGTGTACCCTTTATTTCTAAGGGATTTTTCAATTGCGCCTACTACCTCATGTAGCGCTGTTTCCACTGATTTGCCTTTTGTATAGGCGTGTTGAGACGAGTTCGGCCTTTCTTCTGGTACCGAGTTCTTGATTTGTGTATCTAACAGCCTCTTTAACGTTTTTGTGAGAAACGAAGATAGGCTAATCGGTCTGAAGTCATTGGCAGTAGCATGGCTGCTTTTACCAGCCTTTGGTATGAAGACTATTTTAATCTCGTTCCAGCTTGCAGGTAGATGAGTGTAATACAAGCTGCTTCTGTATATCTCCAGGAGCCAAGGTATTAGGATATTTTTCCCCTTTTGTAGCATGGCGGGCATTATTCCGTCTACTTGATCAATGGGGGCTTCCGCTGTTAGTGTATTTCCAGGAAAATGGGCGTCTATTAGCAATTTAAGGGTTTCCTCGCTGCTCTCTGTAAAGGCCCCATCGTTTTTTCGTAGAAAGTTATCTTTGTGTTAAAAAATAAACGTAAACGTGCAAGACTGATTTAGGGTCCTATATTTAAAGATATAATTTTTTTGGGAATACTGTTATCCCTTACAGCAAGTTATAGCGAGATAATTAATTGCATTGTATAGACCGTCAACATACGAAACAATTATTCTATTCATGCATCTTGACAATAGATTTGTATCCAAGTTTTAAAATCTATCCAATATTAGCTGATTTTATTGTTAAAGTGTCTTTCTGTTATTTCTGTTAATTAAAATAATGGATACGGAAGTGGCGAGGTCCGTGAAGTTATCTTACTGATTCTAATATTCACAAGAATTAACAAAAAACTGTGCAAAATATTTTTGTAGAGCTTATATTTACTTTTTTTCATCTTGGTATTGTAAATATTACGAGACAAATCACTAAAATTGCATGCTATTTGCAATCAAATTAGAACATTTTCTAGTTTCGGGCAATCCAAATAAAATTGCATCAGCTGATCCGACAGTCACTAACGCGCATGCCTTGAGGCAATTTTTACTGCCATTGCATTAACTGCGCCAGTGGCGTATATAACGGGGGGTTTATGGGGTTCGGACACTCCCCCCCCCCCCCCCATTGACGCTAAAGCCACGTGACGCGTGCATCTTTAAGTGAACTTTTAAGTAACTTTAAATTTCCCTCAAAGTTTCATAATAATAATAAACTTATGCAATGGCAACCTTTCTTCTATTCAAGAGAATCTGGCAAAAATGCAGTTCAATGCACGAGGAATAAGGGTAAACTTCTCTGTTGCTAGATTTGTGTTTGAAAATAGATGATGAAGCGAAAATGCCAGCAATCTCATAAAACAAAAATAATACTGTATAGATTTAGCTTTTGATTAAACCATCATCATGTCAATTCAGCTCCGACTCCAATAACTGCTCAAAAGTAGAAATTCTCTGAAAGATAGGTAAAATATTAAACCCCCCCTCCTAAACGCACCGGGTTGTTTTTGTAATTTTCTTGAGGATTTTGTGTTGTGTTTTAAACTTTTCCCACTTCAAAACTAAGCACCTTGATTCAAAAAGGGGAGTGGCATCCAAAATTTTTTTCGCGGCGCTATTTCCTTTTATCCGCGCCTGACAGTTTTGGACCCCCCCCCCCCCCCCCTTGCGGAAGCTATAACTACGCCGTTGAACTGCGCCCTATGTAAAGAGGCTATTATATTTGAAGAATCTGAGTTTATTCGATACAGGTTGAAACACTAAAAATATACATCGATGAAAGTACAGGGCAAAGCTATTTTCGTCAATTTTCTCGTTTTTTCGTGCATGTTTGATTATAACGTTGCACCGCCAGACTGGCCATGGGAAATCCCAAGTAAATTTTGCTACTCTTGAACATCGGCTCCCCTGTTAATTTTGCATCAAAATAATTGTATTAAACTTTTTTGAAGGCCCTTGACCGTTGTATGTGTATGATGGTCTCGCACTCGAAATTTTATTATTTATCAAAAAACTCTTTTTAAAATTCTTAAAAATTAAATAAGGCTCTCATACATAACGCAATAAAACCACCACTTATAATTATATAATATCAAAGTCTACTATATGTTTTATTTTTTGTTATTTTCAACATATTTTACAATATTTAAGAAAAAATAATGATTGTACTAATTTAATAAACGCAAGTACTGAACACGAAATACTGAGAACTTTATTTATTTTAACATGTGGAGTCAAGTGGTAAAACCATACTTTAAAAAAATACCTAGTCAAACAACGACTAATTTAAATGGAAACCTAATGTTTTTTAATTTGACGCTCTGTCATCCGTTTACAACCAATTCGTAATGATCTTAAAATTCAGTTCTTAATTGAATATCCCTGAAATTGCAATCTTTAGTTCTTCCAAATTTTGATAACGCACATTTTAAGAAGTATCCAACACTTCTAATGTGACCCCAGAGAAAAAGTTATTTGGTGAAAGAACAGAAGTCCTAATTCAAAAACCTATGGATAATTTAATCCTATTGTGCATCCATCGAAAACGTTTTGTACATATACCCTTACTTCTCGTGCATTGTGCGCAGGACAACTGTCCATTTAATAATAATAACTTATTCTATTGCAGGTCAAATTTGATTTTGTAAAAGTTCCAAATGTTTTTTTCCCAATTTCGTTTAAAAAAAAAATCCAAACATGTCCGCCCAAACTTTACTCTTTAAGAGTATTGAGAGTCCTTGATGTACAGATCAGTTCCTTTTCTATGCCGTAATCTGGGGTGAATTTGATCGTAAAAAAAAATTATTTTTACGTAATATTACGAATATTAAAATATTCCTTATGAACTTTTGTAAATTGAATTACTTTTGGCCTAAGTTAAAACCCATGATATAGTTAAATTCACATAAAGTTTTAATGCCAAATATCAAGACTTGTCATTGTCTAGTTACTTTAGATTTCACCAACTTACTAAATTTCTTATACAGCTGAGATTGGTCAGGACCGGACTGACGATTATTCTGTGATTATTATTATCACAGATTTTAATAAAAATAATTATTAGGATTAATATTATTTAATGGATATAATCAATTAAAAGATATACTTACTTACCATAAACATAGAAAATTCTCGTAGGTACCTACATGAAAAAAGGTTTTATAAAAACAGCTATTAAATTTTCAATTTTTATTAATCGATATATATGTTAAACTACATAAACATAAGTAACACTTCGATCATCACGTGAACATCATCATTTGAAAACTTACAATGGCTATGTTTTTTGTGCCAAATTAAGATTTAAAAAAACAAAAAAAATACAGTTTCTATAAAAACGCGGTTAAATAAAAATTAGGTAGGTATTTTGCGAACCACTTTCACCCACCGCTCAGAAGCAGTAACCTCATCTACTTTAAACTATTAAATAAAACTACCTACCTCAGTTGTGATACTTCTCTGGAAAGGTTATTGAAAGTACTCGAAAACGTGATATCCTAAAATAAAAAGTATATATTTTTTTGAATGAATTAATTAATCTGTACAGTCTTAACATAGTATAAAACAAAGTCGCTGTCGCTCTCTGTCCGTCCGTCCCTACCTATATATGCTTAAATCTTTAAAACTACGCAACGGATTTTGAAGCGGTTTTTTTAAATTGATGATTCAAGGGGAAGGTTTTTGTGTATAACTAGCGACCCGCCCCGGCTTTGCACGGGTGCAATTTCAGAAAGTGGCATGCTGGGTACTAATATATCGGGTTTGTTCGGGTTTGTATTTATACCAGCGGGTTGCAACGCTTGCCGGATACACGCTAGTTTATTTATAAACATTTGAAATTAAATTTCTATACATTAATAAGAGTTTTTTAATTCGCATATTATCATTACTAATGTTTTAGCGAGTATTTTAGCTTGTTAAAAAGAATTTTCAGGATATTTTAAAGTTGTAAAGTAAAAAAAAATTAAAATTCTAATTTAATCATAATCCGACAAACTGCTGTCGCTATCGGAGACATGAATAACGATTGGCTCTTGATCGTCACCATTATGTCCTTTTCTCTCTCCCAAGCCTCCTTGATGACTTTATCAGTATGAGTGACATAGTTGGACCACTGCTCTACAGTCACACGATTTAATGCCATTTCCCAACACACCATCACATTTTTTACAGCACCGATATGGTCATCATAAAAGCGTTTAGCTTGCTTGACTCCACACCATTTCAATTGCATTGAATTGGCAATGGTATGGAGGTAAGCGTATAACTTCATGTCCAGCTTCTCTTATTAGATTATCCACGGCATAGGTTTTTTCAGTTCTTGGAATCTGGCTTATCAGTGTCCATAGTCGTGGAACTGTATCCAATAAAGAGAAGTCGATACCCTTCGCCCTAAGCCAATCCAGCATTTCACCTTTCCTCCAACTTTTTACAGGCCACTTGTTTTGCTGGCGACTATGATAACTTGCGTTATCTAAAAGAATAATAATTGATGGTTCTTCTAAGCTGGGAAGAAAAGCATACTTCAACCACTTTTCAAAATTCTCCGCATTCATCTCTCCATGGTAATCGCCTGTATTTTGCCTTTATTTGAAAATAAAAGATGCATTAATCACAAATCTACTTGCAGTGCCAGCATGTAAGACAATAAACCTCCTAAAATACTCCAAAAACAAAATCGAATGTCAACAAAACAACATTCGACATGGAATACGTAAAAATACGGACCTGCCGCACCGTACGATTTGACCGAATGGGCAGGAATCGACGTACCTACGGGTTACGCGTCGACGACGATCTGAAATTGAAAATGCATAAGAGGGAGAAACAAACAAAATTACGTTCGAAGTTAAGCGATGGAGTTGTTACACGTGTTTTAAGTGTTTTTTCTTTTTCTTTTCTGGAATTGTTCGGCCAACTCTTTTTATTTTTATCTCTTTTTAATCGTATGAAATAATACAAGATAGACATACTTTGTGTGCAGTACAAATTACTATACTAATTAAATTTAGCTATTAGTAGAAATTTATATTTTATGAGTTGCTGCAGTATTTGACAAGTATGACAGAACTGAAATGTCACGGCGTTAAAAGTTTATGTGAATTCAACTATAGTCACAACAACGTCTGACCCTAACTCTACGTTAAAAAAAAAATTAAAAAGTGTTCGATCAATTTCATGCTCTACTTGGGGCTTAATTGATCAGGGTATATTTAGTGCACTAAGATGACATAAAATCATTTTTCTACTCCTATATTAGTAAACATTGTTTTACGTACAGTTCACTCTATAAGTAAATCCATTCTTACGTACAACTGTGCGTAAGGATGCATTTACCACACAGTTGTGCGTTATGAGATCTAATATAACAATCAAGTTAGCCTTGATCCACTCAAATCGTGACATTTATTTTCTGGCGTTTTGAATATTTGACAGTGACATTGTTATTGTTTGAGACTTGAAGTTGAAACCGATACTGTATAAGTAGTGTATAAATTAAAAACCAATCCTTAATTTATTGGTATTCTTTGAATAATAACAATATGAGCAACTCCGATATTGAAATGAGTGCAACGCCACCGGACATTGTTCTTCAGGCTGCTTCTGCTGTAGATAATATTCTGCCGCAAAAATCAAAGGATAGATATGAAAAGGCTTATCAAAAATTTATGGAATGGAGTATGGATAATCATGTGAGCCATTACTCCGAAACGGTATTGCT
Source organism: Polydrusus pterygomalis (assembly GCA_963969555.1). Classification (NCBI taxonomy): domain Eukaryota; kingdom Metazoa; phylum Arthropoda; class Insecta; order Coleoptera; family Curculionidae; genus Polydrusus; species Polydrusus pterygomalis. Next base: position 53,795,994 of record OZ018380.1, on the reverse strand, counting down.
CGCCTATTTTAATAATTTGACGAAAACATTTAAACCCTCCTCGCTCTGGGCAATATACTCGATGTTACGTACTACGTTAAATATAAGGCACGATGTTAATATCGAAAATTATAAAAAATTAAAAGCTTATCTAAAGAGGCAGTCCGACGGCTACAAGGGGAAAAAATCAAAAATTCTTACAGCGCAAGAAATGAAAAAGTTTTGGCACGAAGCTCCGGATCGGGAATTCCTCTTTATGAAAGTAGCCCATGAAACCATAAAGTACGTTAGTTACCTACGTTTTTTTTTATTGCTTAAGGATTAAACAAACGCATCACCCGGTATGTAAGAGTCGTAGAAAAAGTATAGTACGTATTGCGTGTTGTATAGCAATTACGCATTCATGTAATTACTACACTCGCCGCAAGTTTTCCATTCGTGCGTAAAATGCCTTTTACAACACTTGATACGTAATATACTATTACACAACGGTCAATTTAACCCCCTTAAATGTTTCTTATTTCGGAAATTTTGTATTCATAAATAACTAATAGGGGCTAAATTGATCATTACTTATTTGATGTTATATTTTATTAAGTTTGCTTTTTCTCTAAATAAAACAATGTAGAAAAGTTCATTTTAATTTATTTCAAATAATAGCAGATTCTAGAACAAAAAATAATCGCAAAAACTGGCGTAAAATAATAAAGGAAAAACTAGAACACCAGATTACATTTTTCTTACTTCTACTAGTTCATGAACGCCAATGTGATCAAATTCGCCCGGACTCGAGATCAATTTCGCCCCGAATGCATGATCAATTTGACCCCACTATAAAAATTTGAATTTGCGGCTTAAAATTATATATTTACAGTAATGGCACCCATGTTAATATTGTAGGAAAGCATATTAGTATTAGAATTTAATAAGAAACTCGAACGATTTTTCGGCAGTTGGCTGGTTGCCCACAGGACGGTAACGGCACGATTTGTCGCGCGCGATAAATCGTACGCGATATCGCAACGACCAAAATTCACAAATTTGTCATACAATTAAATACAGTATTCGCCCACTGGCCGCGAAAATATTTAATACCGTCGCGTCGCGGCAGGACGTTGCCGCACAAACTCGCGATTTGGCGCTCAAAAAGCGCCGCGAATTTGTGTCGCCTGACTTTTGAACGCCAATAGGATTAAATTATTTCTAGCCGATACGACGAAATTACCAACGATATTTTTAGTGCTGTGTTGTCATTCAGTGCGGGCAGTTTATAAAAGTACAGGTTGTGTTTGCATCAAAAATATGCCACCGAAGAGAAAATTAAATAAATAATAATTTGTTGGAATAACTACCATATAATTACATAATATACAATGTAGTTTTATAAATAAAATTATATACTCGTATACTTCATACGAAGTCAGTTGGGACAACGTAAATATTGGGGGTACGATCAATTTACTGCATCACACAATGAAACTACAATACAAACATAATAAAGTAATAATAAAGTTTGTATTCAGCGCTCCCTATACAGATGTACGAAGATCGTCCACGTGGACTTGACAAGTCTGTCATCAATTTTTTTTTTATTTTTTTTTACTGTCTCAACTAAGATCGTATACACTTTAACCTTAATGTTACTACTACCATTTCGGTTGGAGGTACACATTCTCTCATTTGTGTATCTTGAAGACATACATTATTTTAATCGGTCGACTAAATAATCAAACGTCTCTCTACTCATGCGAAAATAATTAAAGAACTTCCCAGGACTTTCTCTAAGTTTTTCAAATAATGTATGAAACGCTATCGCCATCGCTAATAAAATTACTTTTCTTCGATCCATCACTTGTAAGCTCATAGCAACAACTGACCAAAATCGATCTGGCAACACGGAATATTAATCTAAACCAGTTTCGCACGATATACCTTGTAGTGGGCGAGCACTCAGCGGATGCCGCGCGATCTACCGCGCGCGACAAATCGTGCTGTTACCGTCCTGTGGGCAACCAGCCTTAGTGTACACTTGAAAGTGTATAGTCATAAAAAACAATGCATTATAAAAAGTTTCAAAAACATTAGTTTTTTATTAGAAAAAATGTACTTACCGGGAGCAGTACTAGACATATGCCAAAAACACAATAACTTTAAAATGCTATGTTGTCAGATCTACTAAAAATTTGTTTAACCCTGAGATATTACAAGATATAGTAAAATGATTCCAGATATCAATTTAGCCCCTTAAGATCAATTACACCCCGTATTACGGTACTGCAATATTTTGAATTTTGAACATTTGGTTCATTGTTTAATGTGAAGGTGCATTCGTTGGTAAAGCGAACATTGCTTGATAATTTCCTACCTTTATTTACCCTGTCTATAACAACAAAAATTTCCGATTCGTAGTTTATTACTTTCCCTCAATTCCTGATGTTTTTGATATTTATACGGATGATATTTTATGCTTATGTAATTTACGCAGTACTGTGGAGTGATGCTTGCCTACAGTTTTGCCAAGAAACCTGGTGCCAGTTTCATTATTGTCTAGCAACAACTGTCTTTATTAAAATAATATTTTTTTTCTTTCAACAAATTGTCACAGGTAAGAAAATTGCATAGGCACCACTTAAAATAGAAAATTCAAATAATACAAATTCAATATACCTACTATCTTTTTTTTGTCAAAGTAGAAGTTTGAGGTCGCGAAAATAAACTATTAGGTACATTTAAATTTTATGTTCAAAATGGTTAAAATAACTTGAACTGAAGACGAAATACTCCAATTTCGTCTAATTTTGACATTAAAATCTGAAACCGTAGATTTTTTTCCTGCTCTTTATGTGGTAAGGTCAGAATTAAAATTTATTGAAAAAGTATATTGTTGCACTACACATTGGAGGTTTGCGATTCAAACAAAGATATCGATCGTTTGCCATTCCTAGTAATCACTGACTTCCCCGATTATTATTGTCATGTTATTGCTCGATTCCCATAAATCAAGACACCTCTGTGGCGCGTTTTGACAGCATTAAATGTATGCTACTTGGCTACAATGTGGCGTCTCGCTATATCTCCGACTATAAACAATCTTTATTTAGACACCTCTCCGCATTGATATCGAACTGGCTCTTTCTAATATTTATATTTAGTATTTTAATACCATGAGGTATGATAAAGAAACGAATCAGCCTTATATATAAAATATCGCCCACTTAATCAAAAATCGCTCGGACCAGTCAAATTAATTTTTTTTAAATGCATTTTTGTACATTTTGTAGGTACTACTTATGGATTATTGTATATAGCTTATGTTAATAAACTTGATTATTGAATAAATTTCGAATCAATGCTTAAACGTGATATACAAAAACCTTATTTTTTTGAAAACCACCAGTTCTATCGAGACAAATGTAGAGTACCTTTTCAAATAAAAATAACTAAAGTATTTAAAAAAATCAGTTTTTAGCTCTGTAAAACGACACCTATCCAAATTTTGGCCCAACGAGTGTGGTGGCAAGTCCGTTCCTGACTTCCCTGACTCCAATGTAGTACAGTTTAATGAGTCTCCATGGCCTACATAAAATACTAAAATTTCATTAAATTATAGGTGTCGGTTCAAAAGTTAGAGTCGAAAAGGTAACTAGCTGGGTACCTCTTTAGGGACCTGTATCTCCGTTAAGGGGCACTTAAGATTTTTTATATGACAACGTAGAGTTATTTTAACCTCCCCTATACGCTGCAGGGTATGCCATATACTTACCGGCACCCCGTATATCGATACATCGATATAACCTACCATCGATGTTATAATATAATGCATCGAATCAAATTCCATCGATATTTTATTCCGATAAGAAAAAACCAAAGAATAAAGGGTTCCGAACAGTGCAAAAAATATCTACTATTTTAAATGGGCACTATTTTGATCTTGGAATAGATCCAGCAATTATACCGAAATTTAAATATGCACCAATAACCAGTATGTAGGACGTAGTTTTTTTGTGTACAAAAACATTCTAATAGACAGAAGACATAACTTTATCACTGATAATTTAGTTTTACATTCTTTTAAGCATTAGGTAATATTATACGGGGTAACAATGAAATCGTTTTACAAGGCGCCATATAATTATTTTTTAATTCAGAGATTTGAAATTTGGGTTAAATAGATAGCTTTTTGAGGCTTATACTTTCCATGAAAAAATAGATAAATATTACTTCTGGTTTTTCCGGAACCCGGAATTTTAAATTTTGAGAAAATTTCTGATAAAACTTGACATATTCAAGAAAATTTAAAATGTATCCCATTTTGTGACAAATTTTGGCAAACTTTTGAGAATCTGACTGCAAAAACAATTTAAAAACTAATTTAAATTTTGCTTTTAACTGGTTGTTTGACAATAGTGTTATTGGTTACGTCAGATTGTCGCCATATTGAACTTATGATATGTCATTAAAAAGGGAATTACAAGTTCTATCCAACTATATTAAAAAATATACATAGTTCAAATTTCAAATCTCTACATTAAAAGATAAGTATAATATGGCGCCTTCTTAAACGATTTCGTTGTCACCCGGTATAGCACAAATATTACGTATAAAAACAATAGAATGTATTATAATAATATAAATAATAAATAACAATAATAATTCATCTTATTTATTTTCATTGGTTGATAAATTTATACACTCCCGTGCAGAGAAAACGGGCACTCTAAAATTTTGATTAGGTTTCAGCCTTGATAACTTTTTTATTTTTTATCCGATGTTAGTGATTTTCTTATAGAATTGCAGATACAGCTGTCAGCTTTAACGTGTATTTTACTAATCTTAAGTAACTTTGGTTATTTCACATATTATACAAGGATAATCGAAATGCTGTTTTTTTCTCTAATTTCAAAACGCCCTGTGGAATAATTAAGTAACAAAATTATTTTAAATTAACAATTTTATTGTAGAGTCATATATTCTTTACATTTTATTTTTTGGTTTATGTCAATACATGCATTCAGTCTCACACAATTTAAATTTAAATAAAATAACTTAAATTTTTACATAATTTCTTTATTGTTAAAACGAAAACAAACTTAACAACTACAAATTAATTAAGTATGCGTCAATACTTTGTATTGCCTCCTCTAGCGCTAATTACTGCCTGTACACGTCGGTTCATACCATCAATAAGCCCGCGAATATCGTCTTGCGGAATACTCCCCCATTCCTCCTCAAGTGCCGCACGAAGCTCGTTTAATGTCGTTGGTACCACTAATCGACTTCTAACGCGTCTTCCGAGCATGTCCCACACATGCTCTATAGGGTTTAAATCTGGAGAACATGCTGGCCAGTTCATTTTCTCAATCCCAACTTCTACCAAATGTTGAGTGACGCACATTGCGGAATGTGGTCGGGCATTATCCTGCATCAAGATAAAATCATCGCCGATAAATGGAGCAAAAGGAACTACATGATTCTCGATAACCTCCTCAATATACCTCTGTGCGGTCAGCGATCCTCTATCAATAAATACTAACTCAGTACAGGCCTCCCGTGATATTCCTGCCCAAACCATCACTGAACCTCCTCCATAACTAAGTCGGGGGCTGAACGAACATTCAGCAAATCTTTCGTTCATTCGTCTCCATACTCGCTCTCGTCCATCTGGTGAGTTTAGGCAAAATCTAGACTCATCGGTAAAAAGTACACTGTTCCATTGTGCCAAATTCCAATTTACATGTTCACGAGCAAATTGTAATCTTGCTACTCTATGACGTGGGAGTAATCTAGGGCCTGTTGCTGGTCGGTAAGAATTCAAACCTACATCCTTTAATCTTCGACGAACGGTCCAAGAACTGATACTTTTACCTCGAACTTCTCTAAGATGATTTTTCGCCTGTACTGAAGTCAATCGGCGATTTCGAAGGGTTTTAAGAACAAGAAACCGGTCATCAACTGCTGTAGTCTTGCGTTGCGTACCACTACCTGCCCTTCGTGAATTGCTGCCTGTATCCCTAAAGCGTTTAACTACTCTTTCGATGGTAGAGCGGCTGGTATTAAGTACTCTGGCTACATACCCATAATTTCGCCCGTCCTCCACTAAAGCTACAGCTTTTGCACAATTTTTAGCACTTAAGACCATTGCCAATACACAAATTTACTGCCAAACTGACAATAAAGTGTCAACCAACAAAGGACATAGCCACCTTGTAAAAAAAATTCTGAATTTATATTGGAATAGAAATTATTGAAAAAATTTAAATTATTTTATTTAAATTTAAATTGTGTGAGACTGAATGCATGTATTAACATAAACCAAAAAATAAAATGTAAAGAATAGATAACTCTACATTAAAATTGGCAATTTAAAATAATTTTGTTATATAATTATTCCACAGGGCGTTTTGAAATTAGAGAAAAAACAGCATTTCGATTATCCTTGTATAATATGTGAAATAACCAAAGTTACTTAAGATTAGTAAAATACACGTTAAAGCTGAGAATTGTATGTGCAATTCTATAAAAAAATCACTAAAATCGGATGAAAAATAAAAAAGTTATCAAGGCTAAAACCTAATCAAAATTTTGGAGTGCCCGTTTTCTCTGCACGGGAGTGTATTTTTCTTGATTTATTTATTTGTTGCTTTTTTATTAATTTTATGCATTTAAAGCACTTTTTGATTATTATTTTTATGCTTCCTTATTTTCAATTTATTTGTGATTTCTTTTATCTGGTCTGTTAGTAGTCATACGACTCTATTGTCGATTAGTTTATTTTTATGACTTCTACTATACTAAAATACCTTTATACCTATATACATGCACTTCTCTCTGCACTCTTCTCGATCATTAGGTAAATTTACCAATCTAAAAACCGCTCAAGGTCCGTCTGGTTGCAATTTCCGTCCATTCTGTCTGTCCGTCTGACGGTCAATTAATTTTCTTGCTGTCGATGCAGTGACACGTCCCGTCAAGCGTCCCGCTTAATATTGCAAACTATGATAATTATATGATGGCTGTCCTGTGTAGGAATGGTGTCTTGTATCGACATACTTTAATGGTACTGTTTGTACAATTGTAGCAAGAATAAAATTCCTTAGGTTTTTTGATATTTTCATATTTGAGGAATAATAATTTGGCAAGATAAATATTCAATTATTCTGTTTAAACGTTGGAGACAGTGATTTGTTTTACATTACACAACATTTTTTTGAACTTGCATTGTCTTTATTTTATACTAAATAAACAAAATATTTACAACTCTATTTATAATAGCTAGGTGCACTGGAGAATAACCGAGATGGGTGCAGTCATGCGTTCAATCTGTGCGGTATTATTGCATTTACTTAACAAAGGTTGCCAGATATTTCCTTTATCTAATGATGGCTTACCTACTAAAAACAACCTGTGTATGGTAGCATCTTCCATGAACTTCCTTTTCCTCCAGTGTAGTTCTTTGGGCAAGATTTCCGCTTCTGGCCATATGATCATAGACAATTTACCTTAAGATACCTACAGCTTGTCTCCTGCGCAAACAAAAGTTACGTTTTATGGGTGAAAAAATCCGTCCGAGCGCATGACTCGCCGGTCAGCTGCCTTCCTTCTGGACACCTTCGTGCATGCGCACAAACCTCGTGTTATCGGCCTGTCCTACTTTATCGACAGAAATCGACATGCTCAATATACTATCCAGAACCGGCTCGGCCGTCATTTTTGTTGTTTTGTTTTAAGGTTTCTCTGTGGATTTCTTGTAGTTTTCTTAGGTATCGTGGATTGTGGGTGTTTAATATTTACGAATTTCTAGTTTTTGTGTAGTTTAGTGAATTGTGTTTGTGCTTTTATAGTGACTCGGATTGGAATATAAACAATGACTAGTTAGTAGCAGCCGTTGTATAATTTTATTATGTCCAAATAGGGGTAAGATACCTGGTATTTCGTATTTTCGGTTGGTATGGAGTAGTGATGTATTGAGGTTAGATACGCAATAACACCGTAGATTGGTTATTTTGCTGGTTTTGTTTGTTTTTATATTCGATTTTATAAGACTAGTTTAATTTACCTGTTCTTGCTCTCTTCCTTTTCGAACTAAAAACACGACGACGAATAATTTTTAAACAAATTTTAAAAACAAAACCATAAGAATAATTTTCTATCTTTAAAATTTGATAGGTTTGCTACTGCTAAAAATGCCAGAAATGACTATCTTTTTTCTCGACTTGATCAAAAATTGAGAAGAAATTCCAATTTTTTGGCAAGAATTTAAATTTTAAAGCCCGGACCTGTCTATTTTCCAATTCGTCAAACGATAATGTTGCAGTGCGCATGGCTAATAATAGTGCCTAGCTTTTGCGCGAGGCCATAAAACCAGCGCCGGATTTACGCCTAGGCCCACTAGGCCCAGGCCTAGGGCGGCACATTTCGAAGGGGCGGCAAATTCCAGACAATTCGAATGCACTGAGTATTAATACACATTTCAATTACAGTTCGATTTACAAAAATGACAACCCGCGCTGCCCTCTAGCCTATTACCTAATTTCACCTAATCTAATTTAAATCCGCTCGTCTAATTTTCCGCCATCGCTGCGGATTGCAATTACCGCATGGCGACACGACTGAGTTTGCGTTCGCGTGTTGGTTTTACGTGCACGGTACCAGGAGTTGCGCCGGTTGCGCGCTGCGTTTGCTTGTGTTTATTCTTTTGTTTTAACTTGTTTTAGACTTAAATTTTCCCTACAAGAAAACATATTAAAATATAATTGTACGTCGCAAACCTTTGTAAATTTGCATTTACATAACATAAAATTAATAATTTTTACTTTTGGCTTTGCCTTTGCCTGTATGATGCTATTAATGGTATCGTCAAAGTATTGTAAACATAAAGACCAATTTATGCTATATAATGACGTAACACAGCATTCTTTTTTGAACAATTTTCATATTTGTGTCTGTGCTTTTTTGTTTCTTTGTTTGAAATATTGTTGTTTTTTAGAAATATATGGTTAATTTAAAGAAATTGAAGAATACATTTTTTTTACTTCTTGAGATATTGTGTTTTTTAATATTTGTAGTAAATTGTTAAACATTTAATATGATATTCTAGGTGGGCTGTTTTTTCCCTTACCCCCCCCCCCCCAAAACTGACAGCTGAATACGCGCCTGGGGGACGGCAACATTTATTTGGGCCTAGGGCAGCGGTTTCCATAAATCCGGCCCTGCATAAAACTGCCACTTTCGTGATTATTGTTTGCTTATCTAAAGGTAAAAATGTCTATGGATATGATGGGCATGTGTCCAGGCCTGATCAACTGCGACTGACTTTTCGATCTCTTCGCTTCTCAATTTTATAGAAGTGTTTAAGACAGCATAATATACTAGCATCTTCATATAGACACTTTAATGGATCCAGTTAGAGAGGGATGAGCTCCACCACAGGCGGCGTCTTAAAGTCAGTGTTCAGCTAAATAATTTGTGGTTCGTCTTGCTTATCAAATAATGACTTTATTTATTAAACCCAGGGCATCTCTCATTAGTTCAACAACTCCGGTAATACGTGTTGCCCATACCCTTCTGTTTTGCTTGTCCAATTATGACAAGACGCCAAGACGTTGTAATCCTTTTGTTTATTAATTTAATATTTTGAGGTTAATTTTATGAAAGAACGTTGATATATAGGTCATATTTTCAGGTTAGTTTATTTGTCAAATCATCACAAGAGGTTGTAAGGTAAGTGTAGGTAATAACGCCACCCTAAGCTTTGGATAGGAGTTTTAAAGAAGGTATATTGCTCATGCCGAAAAATGGCATATTATGTTGGTAGGACTATACTTTAACTGAGAGTAGGCATATTTAATCAAAAAAAAAAATTGAGACGTAGGGCTTAATTTAAAAAAAAAACTGTCAATTGGCGTTATTGCTGACCATAGGTTAGCATTAACGCCAGCTTTAAGTATACCCCAAAATTATGTTTTTTAGTACCAAAAACCGTTGTTTACCAAAACCGAAAACCAAAAAAAAAAGGATGTATGGCCAATTATTTTCATAAATGTAGCATAAATATGTCTTGCATTAAAAAAACACTTACTGGTACTTAGTAATCCAACACAGCACTCTATATTTTACCACTTTTTATAACTTATACGAGCTAACCGATATTAAGTGACAAACGACACGACAACAGTAACACTTCTGGCCACAGAGCAACAAATCTTTGTAGACAGCATATAATCCAAACAGGGAAATTGTTTTGTAGCGCCATCTGCCATTTGGGTAAAAAACCTGTGAGATATGGCGATGTGGCGTTATTGCCTGCACCTACCTTATTATTAAAAATCAACTGCCCTTTTGATTTGCTTCTTGACTATACAGTTTGGTTTTTATCTTTGCTGCACGAGTTGAACGTCAAAATATTACCTGCTTTTTATAATAACAGACATGTATACTGTATATTATTTCACTTACTCCTCCTTAAATCCCAGAAGGTCTTAGTTTTGCCATGGTCTGAGAATTCTGTTGTTATCTTCACGTTCTTCGTAGAAGACAATGTACGAACCTTCACTTTTGACTGTTACGCAAAAATAGTTGGTACGATTCTTTTACTTCCTTTAAACAGCATAGCAAAGTATAAATCTTTGCTTAACTAAGTTGTTAAAGGAGCGCTTTGCGAACAACTTCGTATAGCTTTGTGAGTAATACAGAATGCCATACTAAACCGCGGCAAGGGAAAAGGAAAAAGGCTTTGACGACTTGAGTTAAATTTTAAAAGAAAGGCTCAACTCAGCATGTGGCTTTGAGATGTTGTTTAAAAGTAACTAAAAGAGACTCGGCTCGTATCGATACATTAAAACTGCCATCCCTACAGCCAATTATTTTTTCTCCGGTGGATGCAGGGACACGTTTCGCTCAATATTGCAAACGATTGTGGGTGTCAAGGTGCACATTTTAGCTTTAATCTTTCCGAGAAAAGTTGGCATTATGTGATGGGTCGCGACGTCTGTATGTGCACATAAATCACTCTGGTCTGTTTGTGTACACTGTATGGAAATGATGGCCGTGTTAAGTGATTTGTAAAGTTTATTATGCAACAAGTTTAAGGCTACAAATATGAATTTAATAATGCGCCGTGCAGCTGCTGGCTGGTTCTACTCGTCAGGTAATTAATCATGCATAGTTATGCCATAACCGAAAATGAACGTCATCGTTCAATATGCGTTTAAATAATCAAAAGGTTTTTGTCTTTAGCATTGCATCTTTTTTAAGGGTAATTGATTCGTCTTCATTCCATAATAAGGTTTTCCTTACGGGGTGCCCAAGGAAGCTGATCTTCCCATTCTCTCTCTACCTCATTGATACTCGTTGGTGTGAATGAATAATTTGAAACTAAGATTTTAGCGCGTTTATAATTATTTTGACATAACTTTATAGCATTGTATTTTGATATTCGTTGTTTATCATGGAATTGTTAATTAAAACGCTATATAAGGAAACGAATTGTTTCCGATATTCATATAAATACCCTATCCTGTATGTTTCTAAGGTTTGTTAATAAAAACAAATCATTAAACAGATAAACTCTCTCAAGAATGTTTGTGCTGCAATTATACATTTTATTGGCGTGTGGGCTGACCAAGTCATTTCCCCTTTATTTTTTGGAACATTTACTTCATATCATAAAACTAATTTTTTAAACAGGTAAAGTACCAGAAAGTTTTAAAACATCAGTTATTACACAAATCTGTAAGATCGACATTTAATACTAAGATAAATAATTCACTAGTCAAGAATTACAAAAAAAATTTCGACTGATGTTATAATGACTTTACGGAGGAGTTTGAGTTTAATGCATCCATTCAACAAGAAAAAAATTTTCACCACGTATAGATTTTGCGTTATAGAATATATTAGTTATTTTCATTTTATACAAACATATAATATTTATACATAAGTTCAAACCAAGAAAAAAACAAGGTATTTTAAGGATGGCAGGATTTATTTACAAAAATATCCATGAAAATACATTTATAGTAGGCCTTTTGTACATAATTTTTTGCAAATGCTGACTTTCGTTTATATTCCGGAACGCTTTCTCTCATAAAAAACCAACAATAATCCCCCATCATTGCTGCATCCCATCTGCCTTGGTAGCGTTGCTCAATTATTGTTAGTATGTCTAAGTTCGTCACTAACCGCACCAAAATTTTCTGGGAAAAAATTTAAATGGGAGTACAAGAAGTGTTTTTTAAAAGACATACAACAGTCCATTTTGCAGTAGCTTTCAAGTAGTTTTAGGAAAAGTTCTTCAAAGTTTGCTGCTTTTTCATTTCCTAAAAACTCCGAAACAATTCTTTTAAAAGAACTCCACGTTCACGTTAACATCTTTTAATTTTTGATCAAACTGTTGATCCCTTAGTATTTTCCTAATTTATGGTCCAACAAATATTCCTTCCTAATGCTTAACATTGTTTAAGGTATTTAATTGATCTTCTTTATCTAATGCTTTAACAGTTTAATATGTAATAAAGGTAAAAAAACTTTTTTTGGATCAACAAGAGGTATAATTTTTTTACTTTAGCTTGACCTGGAATAGTTTGACCTCTTGGAAGACATTTTTTTAGTTGGTAATAGCACTCTGTTGCTCTTCTATCCTTAAGACAAAGAACACATTTAGAATAAGTGACATACTTTTTTATGTTTCCTTCATGTCAACTTCATGTGCAAAAAAAGTAGAACGTCTTTTGTTGCCATTATAAAGCAGAACTGCTTTTAAAATTATTTTAGACGAATCTATAAATAAACGCCATTTGTCCGTGTTATGTCCCAAATTTTTCCATAACACTATTTCGATTAACACGAACACACATTATTTTATCCAGCATAGTAGAAAACGAGGATAGCACCTAGTTACGGTTCCTAAATCTTGTAAATTTGGTTCCAGTATCTAGTAATATAATTCAGCACCCTCTTCCTGAAAAAATCATAACTCAAAAATCTTACGTGTTAATGAGTTGTTACTTTTAAAAACTGCCTTTTACATTACAGTCGCAAATTGGCTATATACTAGTGATCGGCCAATAACTGTAATAAACAACTTTGCAAAAATTTTTTAAAAAGTCTCAAAAAAAGGGATCACTTTTCTTCAATCTAACAACATTCTCTCCAGTAATCAGTTCGGTTTTAAAAGTACTGAAAATGCCATAATATACGAATTGAGTAGATAGATAACCAACCAATTAGATAGTAATAAAACGTATATTGCAATTAAAAGAAAAAGAAAATAGAGTGGAATATCGGACAAGTGTGTAACTATTTTTTGTATTGGAATACACAGGGATCCAAGTTCAATGGATACCCTGGGGCGGATAGACGACGACGGCCGTTTCGTCCTTGTTAGGACTCGACGGACAGCCATAACCCAAGCAATTCCAAGAAAAATAGTTACACACTTGTCCGATATGCCACTATATTTTCTTTTTCTTTTAATTATTTTCGCGGACACTATATCATCTTTACATTTAAAGAGTCAGAATGTTCTCCATTGTATAATACTTGCTGGGTACGATCAGATAAAAAGAAGAGAATAAACATAATGAAGAATAGAGTAAAGAATCCGGTGATTGAGCAAATCGAATGCTTTGCTAAAATCAAGCGATATAAGCATACTTACCTTGTTATCATCAGATGCCCTAAGGATGTCATTAGTTATATGAGCCAGAGCAGTTTCACAGCTGTGATTTGCCCCAAAGCCTGACTGTTGTTTTGGTAAAATATAATATTGGTTAAGAAAAAGCCTAATTTGGTTTTCCATTATTTTTTCTAGTATTTTAGATAAAGTGGGCAATATACTTATGCAGCGCAAATGTGCATATTCAGTTGGATTATTTATTTTAGGAAGGGGGATTATCTGAGCTTTTTTCCAGTGAACAGGAAAGTAGGAATTAAGAATGCAATAATTAATAATGTGTGTAAGAAAAGGTATTATAAAAGGACAGCAGAGAAGAATCATTGTTATATTAATTTTATCATTACCAATAGCCTTAGATCGTATACTTTCTATAATTTGTAATATTTCATTTTCGGTTGACAATCTGAAATTAAAGGACTCATCGATATTTTCCAGAACATTATTATAAAAAGCTAAAATCTCAGGTTTTGGAATGGAGTTAGTTGCAGAGTTAACGAAGAAATTATTTATAGTATTTGGGTTGCTAAGATTAGATGGTAGATTAAAGTTTGTTTGTTTTATTAGGTTTAATTTTTTCAGTTCCTGCCATTTTTCGCGATCGTTAGAGTGTTGAAATTTATTACGTAGATATGCCTTTTTTTTGGATCTAATGGCAAATGTCGTGTAGTTTCTAGCTGTAGTTTTTATTTTTATGAAAATGTTTAAGAGGAGCATGTGCGTCTAAGAGACTTAAAATAGCAGATTTCAAAAATTTTAATTTATCTTCTATATTACGCATATATAACATATTATGCGAATCAAATCGCTCCATCAAGTCTGCTTGAAATTGCTTTAAATTTATCCGCTTTATAGATCTATAGACAAAGTCCATCGACGAATCACTTACCTCTCCCGATCCAATCTTTACGAACCTTACAAAATGGTCGGCGATATTAGAATCAATTACCCCTGAATCAATTATATTTTTAATATTTGTAAATATTAGATCTATCAGAGACATGGAAAGTAGAGATACATGAGTTGGTTCCCTAATAATTTGTGACATATTAAATGGAGAAAAGACATTCTTTACCTGCGCGCTTTGACTGGCCTCTGAGTTAATCATGTTTATGTTAAAATCACCCAAACATATAATATTCTCATATTCAGTGTACAAATTTGATAACATAGCCTCTAAATAATTTAAAAACTGTGCAGTGTTTGAGTTTGGCGGACGGTATACGATTCCTATAATAACATTGCCACTCTGTAGCTTAAGTTTCATCCATAGACATTCAATATAATCGAAAGATGTAGAGATTAGTGTTTCAGTGACAATATGACTCTTAACATAGATGCCAACCCCACCATGTTTTCGGTGAAAACGCAAATAGCGTTCCCTATACTGGATTGTGGTTGCACTTCGTGGTTTATTTAGTTGTCTACCTTCGATTATACCAGTGTAACTATCTTTTATATTGGAGTTGGTTCCGTGGGATGGCGCTAAGGTGTATTGAGGGCCGCCTTGATTCTACAAGTTGGCTTTTAGTACATTTTTCCGCCGTTCTTGGAATTGCTTGGGTTATGGCTGCCCGTCCAGTTCTAACAAGGACGAAAAGGCCGTCGTGGTCTACCCGCCCCAGGGTATCCATTGAACTTGGATCCCTGTGTATTCCAATATAAAAAATAGTTACACAGTTGTCCGATATGCCGCTATATTTTCTTTTTCTTTTAATTATTTTCGCGGACACTATGGTCATCTTTTAAGTTTATTGCAATGTTTCTTGATTTTGCAAAGGCATTTGAGATTGTGCCACTTGATCTGCTCTTAAGTTCATAGATCATGGTATTTGGTTTAAAGTTAAGTTTATATGGCGTAAGAGGTATCGTGTTGAGTGTCTTTGATAGCAACCTCGACGATCGTTTACAAGTTATGAAAATTTACTATTATATCTACAGAGTACACAGTGGTTTTTTAACTATGTAGGGCCAATTTTATTTACAACCTACTTAAACTCCTTAGTCAAGTAATAATAAAACGACAGTTATAGGTATCATATGATGATGACACAGCTGTGATATTCCATGGTGAAACTTGGACTGAAATGAAAGAATTAGTCATCGATGGCATAAAACTAATAAAGTTCTGGCTAGATTACTTTAAGTTAACGTTGAATACTTCAAAAACTAATTATATAGCATTTTCCAATCCTTTTAAGAATTGTCCTTATTTTTATAACATAAAAATTCAAAATCTTGATAATATTATTTATCAGGTCCACAAAATATTTTGGTAAGTACTATTGATAAAAATCTTAAGTGGGGGGCACATAATATTAGTTATCTGACAAAAAGATTAGAAAGTTAATTTATAAATTATTCCTCCTAACTGAAACTATTTGCAAAATCTAGTACCCTCCATATATAAAGCATTAATATAATCACTAATAAGAAACCTCTGAATAGTGTGTAAATAATATATTAAAATTAATGTATAGAAAAATAAAACGTCCATACGTTTACTCTACAATTCAGACATCCTAAACGTTCGATCACTTGCCGTATTAACACGTAAACAACGTAACAAATTACATTAGTCATCCATATCCGACACGCAATCATATGAACATGCAGTTAGTTATTCCTAACAGTGCTAAAAATAATAATGTAAGATCTATCTATTACTTAGCTCCAAAAATATAATATTGTAAAATTTCGCCAAAAAAGAGTTTGTGAGTAGTAACTTGAAGAAATTTAGTTCAATATTTTAAAATTATTCTTTTGCACATTTTGATTTTATTGCAACCAGGTGCATAAAATATCATATTTAATATCCACATATTATGTAACATTTACACAATTATTGTGACAGTATTATATACAGTAGCGTAGCTTTGTATTGAATATTTAGATATTTATATTACTTAACTACTTATGGTTACTTAAAATAACTCTTAGCTGTTATTAACTTTTACTATAATTCAGAGAAATACTTTGCGCATACTTCTCTACGTGCATAACATATGTTTCTTCTAAGTTTGAAAGAACTTCTCTTCGTTTCTTCATAATGGATTCCATTTCCTGTTCTAGTTTTTGCATGTCAATCATTTGGGTTTTTTTCTTCTCAGCATCAAACTTCCTACGTCATCTCATTTTCTTTACCTTGCTCCCATTGAAGAAAGCCTTATATTAAAGAACTTTAACATTATCTTCCATCTTACAGTATTACTTATATATTTATTTTGAAGAATTGAGTGCATCTTTCCGAGCACTTTAAACTCTTCTGTAGATATTTCCTTTTCTTTCATCCAGTAAATTAGGATAAACCAAAAGGGATAGCCTTTGGCCTTGGTCTGAATTTAAAATTTCTTCTTCTGTCGCATCTTTATTTAGCATACGGACTTCATAAAAATCAGTAGTTTCCAAATATGTTTCATATTTTTTTTTTAATGTAGTAATTGTGATAATATATAATATAATAACTAGGTAACTCAAAATTTGTGATTTTTCAGGAGAGCAGTTTTAAGTTTGCCAAAAATAAAAAGAGGCCTATTACGGCAAATCGAAATTGTTTCTGAATATATCGCAGGTAGTTGAAATTAATCTAAATCCTGATAATTTTAAGTGGTCAAAACCCTTGTTTTCATTATTTTTTTAAAAATTAAATCAGATATCTAGTTTTAGCAATTATTTTTTTTAGAAAAAGCAAATATATCTAGTTTTTGATACAACTGTTTTTAAACAAACTCACCTTTAGTCTCTATTGGTTGGCTACGTGCTAATGCTAATATATATTTTGCTCTTGTAGACATTTCTAATATTTTTTTACACAAAATATCACTGAAACTAAACAAACAATAATAATAAATATCACACAACCGCCGCTAGAAACAATTGCTCAAATAGGCATCTTGTAGAAACTCGGGAAAGGGCTGTCAACAAGTCAAGTTAGCCAGGCGCACAATTAGGTATTTCAAATTAACCACTTGTTGCATTAAACAAATTCGGCTTTGCCAGAGATACACGATTAGATATTTTAAGGTGACTACTTTTAGCAGTAAGTGTTTTTTGGCTTAAGGACATATCTATATTGTGTCATTGGATTTCTCTACTATCGAGTGGGAATTGAACTTAGCTAGTTGTAGCATTAAAGGGGGCGTGCAAAATTATACCGGTAAAAGTAGATAACTTATAATCACAAAAATTCGAGTTACCTAGTTGTAGTATATTTTATAGTATAGTATGTTTTATATATTATATAAAACTAATTTTTTTAATAAAAATTAATAAATTTAAAGAAAAAAAACTAAAACTGCCAAAACACGGGTTCTATACAAAGTGTCTTATCGTGACCGTCCAATAATATATTTCCGAAAGTAATGCGATTTAAATCTTGCAAATTTAGAAAATGCTGTTTTCGGAGACGCTCTCTTCAAATGGAATAACAACGACCATTATGCAAATTCCAGTTATAATAAATAAAGCAGGTCGTTTCTTCATTTCCAATCCCTTTTATAAAAAGTTTTTGATTCGTACTCTAACCGTTTCTGAGAAAAAAAAATAGTTTTTCTCAAATTATGACCTTTTACATTGTGTCGCCTAAAATTAAATATATTTTCAACGATAAAAGAAGGAAACTCGAATTTCCGATTGTGGAATTAGATATTATTGTGCTCGATAATGAATTATCGGAAAATGTAATTTTAGATACAGAAAATAGTAATAATTTTTGGTCTTTATCAGAAAACTTAAAAATGTTTTAATTTTTTTTAATGCGATACTACTTTGCTAGTTTATTCAATGGAAAGGGGAGAAAAATCCCATCTATCCATCTAAGGTGTCCCTAGATCTAAAATATAGTTTTAAACTTATTAACGTGTTTTCGCAAAATTCTTCATACTTACTTCAAACAGTCAAAATTAATTTTTGGCAAGAAAGCCATGATAAACAAAGTCTTGATTACAACTGACAATGACACGCGTAGGTAAATACATATTATTACTTTGTTTATTATGGCCTTCTTGTCAAGATAGAATGCTCCATATTTCGAGTATTTTGGGAAATTCCGTAAAAAAGTTGAAAACGAGTATAGTTCAGTACCCAAGCAGCATTTTTCTGACTTCCAACAAATTTTTTACCAACCCCGACGCTGCAATGTGTCCATATAGTAGTCAGTATTTATACAGGATGTAAACCGGCGTCAAACCAACGTCGCTTCAACGTTGTTTAGCTGTTACCAGAAATCTGGAGGCGGATCGACGATTTCACAACTCATCGAGTGCAACAAGTTTGATATTGGTGCATGCACAACGTTGTATCGCCGTCGGAGATTACTACTATTTAAAGGGGCCTATAGACCTAAAACACAACGTTGGTATTGGTATTTTTTTACTACTCTATACTTTGTCAGATGTCAGTACAAGATCCTAAAGGTTTTACCTGAAAGTGAGGTTAGGGAGTCTTTTGTTATCTTATTTGTAAATTTAATATGGAAAAAAATAGCTATTGCCTCGTCGGCCCTTTAAATATTCAGCTACTTTTTATGGAAGACTGAAAATACAAAGGCACAAAAATAACCAGTACCTATAGCAGCACATTATCATACAATACATCAGATGAAGCCGGTCCATCTACATCTCGCCAGCACACCCCATCTGATGATTACAAAACCGATTCACTGATAGTGATCCAGAAATGTGGCTAACAGAAAACAACTTTGAAAATGACGTGTTGCAATGTTTGCAAACGAACCGAATGTTGATGACAAAAATAAATAAATGGCATGTATTAAGAGACAACTCGCGCAGCTGTCGAAAAATGACAGCATAGGCAACTGTTTTACCGATCGTAAAGTCGGTTGCGATATAAAAACAGTGCATTCTTTTCGACAACCGGTCAGCGATGGTATAAATATACGTAGTGTCTCCAACCGAAGTTGAAAAGAGTAAAATGTGGGTAAAATTTTTGTAAGGTATGTACAGATAGCAGTTCATTTAGTTAAACTAGTTGCCATTTTACGGCAAAAAAGGAGTGTTTTAGTCATTATCCCGACGCCTCCATTTTTAGCTGTTTACAAGGGCCATGACGGCATCCATTTTGTTGCAATTCCTTTTTTGTTACAAATTTACTTGTTTTTTTTCGCAAAGACACAATAAAATACCCTACAATAATTTTTTAAAACAAATTTTAATATATGTATGTTTCGTATTTTTACGACAAAATATATTAATAATTAAAAAACTTTGTATGATGAATAAAAGCTAATAATTTTTTATTAGCTTATTCTTTTTCTGGCTCCATTTATTTTTAAAGCTCTCATATGCATGTTTATTAAAAAACTGGATTGCGTTTAGTATTTAGACCCAGAGATCGCCTGAAAACTAATTTCAAAATATCTAGTTATCAAAGTTTGCGCCATTCTTGTAAGCCATATTTATCATCTGTTTAAAGGTTTAATTCCACAGTACAGAGGTAGGTACTCCAATAACAGGTATGTTATTTTCACCAAACTATCTACAACAAGAAAGTTTAGTGTATACAATTGGCGCATATGCTACCAGGTTTGCCCTAAAACTAGGTGAATCATAGTCGATAATACCAACGTTGTCATGACTTCAAGGTTGGTCAATTTAATCGGACCATATAATATAGTCGGACCCGACGTCGTAGCGACCTAAACTTGTGTGACCGATTTGGTGCAAATGTGGATCGTGGCGAAGTCGATTTGACGTTGCGCTCCAACGTCGGGTCGATTAAAGCAACGTTGTAACAACGTCGTATTGTTGCTTGGGTATAGGTGTATAGGGATACCTTATGTGGACAAATAGCAAATGTTTTCACCTATATGCATTGAATGAACCAGTAACGCAGCCTCAAATATAAAAAAATTCTAATTTTTTTATAAATATCAAAAATTGTTACTTTTCCACTTCCCTGTATCTGAAATTTCGTTTTCCGACATTTCATTATCGAGCACAATAATATCCTATTTCACACCTGCAATTTCGAGTTTTTCTCTTTTATCTGTGTAAAATGAATCCAATTTTATTTGATACCTTATTAAGGGCAAACACTAGTGATGCCTTTGACATTACGTTTTTTAATCAATATTTGGTTACTTCTTCGTTTTATCCAAAAATCGGTCAAATACCTGTCTTTATAGTACAACTATCTACAGTTTTACTTTAAAAAAGGTTGGATTTATAAATTAAATTAAACCAGCAAAATAAATATGCGCAAATTTGACAACATTTCGTCTAATGCTTTTATTAATTTATTAATTAATTTTTAACTTGAAACTGTAAATAATTGTATTAACGAACAAACCCGAACAAACGCGGATAGTTGGCTGCTTTTTGGAGTAAACGAAAATAAAAGATATATTGATAACTAAATGAAATGGCGAATGCGCCATTAGTTTTTGCTCTTAGAATGTCGACATCTCAAATAACCTTTTTTCGTTATTAATAATATACTTCTTCTGTAGGAAATGTAAAAGTGGTTTTAAAACAAATGTCAGTGCATAGCTATTAAAATTAACTGAAAACAACTATGAGCAGACACCCAGTATTTCCCAGAAGTACGTTTACCAATTTGGCTTGCTTCAGCAACTTTGTAAGCGATGCTTTGAACTTGTTGCATATAGTCCCTAATTACGATAGGTCTCTAATCTGTAGTGCCAACCTTAGTGTTTTTAGGTTGTTGATGTTGGCACTAGGAAAATGACAGCATTCATTATTCACGAGATAAACAATAAAAGTTGTTAATTTAATAAGTGGCTTTTATTTAAACCATCTTTAAACTAAGCGGATGTAACATGGTGTTAGGTTGTGACAAATAAAGTGCTGAGTTGCGGGAAGTAAATAGTTTGTTAAAATACCTAAGTAGAGCTTGGCAACGTATTAAAGTAATAAAGTTGACTGAGCCGTTGGAGAGGAACACATGCAAAAGAACAGTCTAGTGGTAGAAAATGGATATTAAATTGCCGCCACCACTGATATTTGATCAGAATTTATCAAAAAACTATGGAAAATTTAAACAAGGGTTCGAAATGTATTTGTTAGCCATGGGGCTTCAGGACAAAACCGAGGGGACAAAAGTTGCTTTGTTTTTAACAAGTGCTGGTAAAGAAGCACTAGATGTATTCAACACGTTTAATCTATCAGAAACGGAAAAGAAAGATTATAAGAAGGTTGTGCAAGAATTTGACAAATATTGCAAACCTAGAAGTAATATTATATACCAACATTTCAAGTTTTTCTCACGTTCACAAGGAGAAGGAGAAAGCTTTGATAATTTTTTAAAAGATCTAAAAATATTGGCAAAAAACTGTGAGTTTGATACATAAGAGGAATCACTTGTACGTGATAGAGTTGTATTAGGTATACGAGATAGTATGCTGCAAGAAAGATTGTTAAGTATAACAAGTCTAACCCTAGAAAATGCGGAACAGTTGTGTAGGTCTGTTGAAGCAACAAAACTAGTTGACGCTGTAAAATTTGTTAGTAGGAGTAGCAATGAGTTTAAAAAATGGGAGACTAAAAGAAATACCAGCCGAGATAATGGACAGGAAAAAATGTACAATTGTTTTAAATATGGACGTTAACACGGGAGAGGACAATGTTTTGCCTTTGGAAAAAAGTGTAATAATTGTGGAGAGTTAGTACATTTTACAGTTGGGTGTCAAAGAAGAGGTCAAAGTCAAGGGCATAACAGAAATTTCAGCAGAAATATGGAAAATAGAAGAGATGTGCACGAAGTTAGCAGCAATGTTGATGAATGTGAAAACGAATTTGTTGTTAATAGCCTTGAGATCAGTATTATTAAAACACAAAGTTGTGTTGGTCAAGAAAAGGAATGGTATGAGTTAATAGTAATAAATAATGAGTTATAAAGGTAAAATTGGATTCTGGGGCTCAATGTAATGTTTTACCATTAAATTATGTAAAAATGTTAAGAAAATAATTTTTGATGAAACAAACAGGTCAGTCAATAGTTACATATGGTAACCATGGGTTAAATGTTGTTGGTAACATTGTGTTAAAATGTTTCGTTAGAGACAAAGAGTACTTAATAAAATTTATTGTAGTTCAAAATAAAGGTTAACCTCTTTTCGGTATAAATACATGTAAACATTTAGATTTGGTAAGAAGAGTTGTAGCACAGATAGAAGTTAAGAATGATAATAACAAACAAAAGTTTATTAGTAATAATAAGGATGTGTTAGTAAAAGTATAAGAACGGAAGATAAGTCTTGGGTTCCCGGGAAAATAGTAGAAGCATATTCTACGCCAAGGTCATATATTGTAAAAGACCAAGAAGGTCGTATCTAAAGACGAAATTCTTCCGTTCTTAAGACAACAAAAAATGAAAGCGTAATTAATCCAGAGTTTGACTTAGATATTGACCTAAAGTCTAATGATAAGAGTAGTGGCTGTAGTGTTAAAGAAAGTTGTGAAAACGTGTTTAATAAAAGTGTCTTACCTGAACATGCAAGTACAAGGTCAGGCAGAGTCACCAAAAAGCCGTCACGTTTTAAAGACTATTATACTTATTAAGATTTGTACTGATGTTCTATTTATAAAAGAGAGGATGTTGCATATAGTCCCTAATTACGATAGGTCTCTAATCTGTAGTGCCAACCTTAGTATTTTTAGGTTGTTGATGTTGGCACTAAGAAAATGACAGCATTCATTATTCATGAGATAAACAATAAAAGTTGTTAATTTAATAAGTGGCTTTTATTTAAAACATCTTTAAACTAAGCGGATGTAACAGAACTACGAGGTACTGACCATCTGGCACTACTTCAAAGGTTTCAATTTCCAACACTACGTTTACAATGATCATACCTTAGCCTACAGTTCCTATTAAAATTATGCAACCATAAAATAGACTGTACTGAATTACTTTCTCTTCTAAAATTTCCCATATCCTAGCTGCTAATACAAAATCGAGAGATCTGTTTTATCTGCCCATAGCAGCTAACAACTTGATGATAAGATTGCCAGTCAAATAAATTTCGATCCGTTTTCCAACCCCAATAAATATTTTCCTGTTTTGAATACTTTCTGACGTGTTTAACAAAAGATATTTTCTCGGATTATAGATATCTCTGGGTGAAGGTTTTTATCCAAGCAGAGAAAAGTTAATCCAACTTAATATATCTTCACAATAATCGTGATTCGTTTTCTTGATATTTCCGTGTTGTTATTATTGATAAATAAATTTTCACTACCAATTTCAAAACGTCAAACCTAAGAACAAATAAACTCGATACAAATTCATGCACTTTAGACAACAATACCTACAATACCATCTCCTCGCTTTAAAAGTTTTAAACTTTATAAAAATCTTTTATACATTTTTACAACAATAGACACATTTAGTAGCATAAATAATAAATAAGTGCCCCGAAGATGACTATCTTCTTCATGGAGGAAGGTCGAGTAATTATGTTATCTGGTCGAAATTGGAAAAACGGTACACCAAACTAAGATTCACGAGAAACTAGAAAAATAAATATTTACATAAATAATCATAATGGAAACAATTAACTTGATAAAAGTCAAAGAGGGGATGTAGCGAGTAGCGATATCTTGTGTCGTTGTTGGGCCCTTCTAAAGCATACACCAACATAAACTTATTTATCTTAACCAACATAATTATTTAACTTTAACATAAACTTATTTATATAAGTTGTTCTGGTGTGCTTTAGAAATCTCTAACACTGATATTAGATGTTTCTACTCGCTACATTCCCTCTTTGACTTTTGCCATGGTAAGTTCAAGTTGAACCGACTTTTTCCTTTCTTTCGTCAGATCCTAGCCTCAACGATAAGCCATGATATTATGGCGAAACGCGTCTGAGGACGGTTTTGACGAAACGAAAGAAAACAAACAACTCTTCTGAATGAACTTGTTGTTTTTGGTAATAATGTATGTGCGATAAGTTTTATAAATATTAAAATGTTACAATTTTATTCTTTTTTTTTCTAATTTATTCTCCATCCTATTGATTTTTGATTTTGAGTGTTATGTGTTCTATTACCCGACCATTCCCTACTAGCTTCGTCATTCGTCAAAATAACAAATCCATTTGGTCTCTTGCATTGCTCAATCTAAAAAGAATTTAAATTGAATGGCACTTGGGAAATTAACCGTTAAAAACTACGACAAAAACAATGAGTTCGGTTTAGAAACCAATCAATTACAAAATGAATAGAAATCTTAGATAATCTTTTTTTCTCCGCGAAGTTCATTTTTCATACAGGGTGGCCCTTTAGTGTGGCAAAGTACAATAGCTCCGTTACTATTTCAAATACATTAAAAATATTAATACAAAAGTTGAAGGGCAGCAAGTGACTTATAACGTAAAATTATTTTTAACTTTATAGGGTGGCTCAAAAAAGCGGAACAATAAAAAATGTACTTTTTTCAAATGGAACACCCTGTATATTTTTTCATTTTTAAATTCCATATTAAATTATAATTATTTTTTATTAAATACATTATTAGTCTATACTTTATAGTTTCCGAGATATTTGCTCTTGAAAAGTGACATTTTTGAACTTTGACAGCTTCTAGCTTTCTAACAGTACGTCTTAGAGCAAAACGGCTTACATGTCCCTATCTTTAATTTTTATTATCTTCCCAAAAAAATCAACTTCCGGTTAAACCGGATGTTACTCGAAAGCAGGAAATATAGTTGTTCCGGTTTAACTGGAAGTTGATTTTTTTGGGAAGATAATAAAAATTGAAGATAGGGACATGTAAGCCGTTTTGCTCTAAGACGTACTGTTAGAAAGTTAGAAGCTGTCAAAGTTCAAAAATGTCACTTTTCAACAGTCAATATCTCGGAAACTATAAAGTATAGACTAATAATGTATTTCATAAAAAATAATTATAATTCTATGTAGAATTTAAAAATGAAAAAATATACAGGGTGTTCCATTTGAAAAAAGTACATTTTTTTTGTTCCGCTTTTTCGTGCCACCCTATAAAGTTAAAAATAATTTTACGTTATAAGTCACTTACTGCCCTTCAACTTTTGTATTAATATTTTTAATGTATTTGAAATAGTAACGGAGCTATTGTACTTTGCCACACTAAAGGGCCACCCTGTATGTATATAATGGCATTTAGGTAAGCGGTAGATTTATGCTTAAAAAAAAAACATTTCTTATTTTGATTTCTTATATTCCGGGTATTTATTACTTATTTTTTGCCAACTAAATAAACAAGAAATATTTTTTTTTGTTCACATTTAACTTGTTTTATTTCCGCATGGACAGAAAGTGGTTATATCAAATTACCTAGTACATCGGAGATATTCTAAATATAGCTTCGTTCGTACAAGCAAATTGTCAACCGATTTCAAAATTTTTTCTTCGCAAGCGTGGTTTTTAATTGGTTGGACATTGCGCGCTCTGCGAACACGTTCCCAAACGGATGAGAAACCCTTTTGTTCTGTGAGGATAACTGACAAACGACAGAAATCTAACCAAATAATAATAAATTAATTGCAACAACGATTAGAAAAAGGCATTTTTGTTGTATGAAAAACAATACAATCTGCAAAACTCAAGTTGGAGAAGGTAGGTTGAACTTTATTTCGTAAGTGACATATTTAATAATTAAGAATTTCTAGATTTACACTCAAATGCGGAGTCGACGACTAGTTATTCCCAATCTCAAAATAAGAATCCACGAAACAAAACACAGAAACTGAATTGAAATAATGTTATAGGTCTGCATTTTCTTGGACCAGAGCAAACACACTTATTTCATTAGACCTTTATAAAAAAATTGTGTTTATTGTCCAAGTTTCCAACAGTATTTTGTCTTTCTTTTCTAAACGTCATGACATGACGGTTTTAAAAACGCAAACTGCGCAAGTCTCCACCTAAAATTTCGCTTCTAATCAGTAAATTATTTTAACAGTTAGAAACCGATCCACAACCAACAATTTGGCTTCTGCGAACGCCGGATTTTCTGGCAGCGGTTTAGGATTTATCGCGTGCGAATGCTTTTAAACACAAGCGCATGCGTCGTCAGTTTGCTGACGGTTTATGCCCGCTGTACAAACGAAGCATATATTAATTTATAAGGTATAGTCCTTACGAAAATCGCAATGTCGTTATCATAAATATTTTATATTACCCAAAATTGTAAGTTAAATATTAATTACTCTTTCCTTATCCTATCTTTTTTTTTAAATGATTTTTCTATGGGGACTTGTAATTGTGTATCCTAGGCCTTTAAAGATGCTTCTTGCGTGATATAAATAATAAATTGTTTGACAACGGGCTAGTATTAAGCAGTCCAAGAAATGTTTTGGTCTGTTCCTAATTGAACAATCCTATTCCAATAAAATACTTGTCTCAAAGATCAATAATCAGTTAAATCCCTATCGAGTTCTAGCCACAGGGTGATATATTTACTGGTGGTGCACCGCCAGACTGGCCATGGGCCCCCATATTAAGTTCACATCAAAATCGCATTACACTTTTTCGAAGGTCTTTGCATGATGAACTCGCACACAAAATTTAATTATTTTCTATTTAGCCAATTAAGTTAGTTAGAAAAAGCTCGTCGTAAAATTCTTTAAAATTAAATACGGCTCTGATCTGTACCTATACTTCAATGAAACCAGCAGTTATAAATTGTGATAATATTAAATGTTACTAGACGCTTCACATTTCATTAGTTTTAACATGATTTACAATATTCAAAAATGTTTAAATGAAAAATAATTCTCGGAGATTATCAGAAATGTTCTCTGTGCGATGTTTCCTGACAAACCCATTTCAAAAAAACAACACTCCTGAATATTCTTAATTTTAAAGGTAAAGGTGCTGTAATTAATAAATGCTTAGAGCAAAATAATGATGTCATTCTACTTGATGATGCACAAGAAAATAATACAGTTTTAAACCTTTTACTATATGTAAAAGAAAAGAATGGGGTTAGCATCAGGCTAATTAGCAAAAAAGCAAAGCATCACTCCACAGTACTGCACATTACAACATTACATTATAAATATCAGAAACATGAGGGAAGGTGAGAAAAAACGCGTCCAAGCGAACTTTACGTACTTATCTAAGTTATAAGAAAGTATAACAATAATTGTAGGTAGGTAGACGTACAAAAATTCTCCTAAGCAAAATAATTTTACTGAAACCGCCAATTTAAACAAAAATCCAATTTAATGCTTTTGTGCATACCTACGCTGTATATCTATATTTTGGCGACATTTTAAGTTATTTAATTTACACATTATTAGTGGTAAATTATTTCTAAATATTAAAGTCATTAAAGTATTCTAGATAATAATTGTCTTTACTTAAGTTTGAGATTATTTTATAACTATTTTAAAGAAAACTTTAAAATGTACTTAGATTAAAACAAAATAGAATTTCTCTTGTTTAATAGTAATCTGGGAAAGCGCCCTAAAAAATGACACTTTTAGTGTGGCTTTTTTTCCGAAAAACGTCTGGAGTCCCATGAAACCCATTTGTAGCTTGTTAAAATAGAATAAATGTGTATTACAGCCATAAGTTACAATAAATTAAATGTCAACATTACAATTAAAATTGTTATGCGTATTTGATTAGGATTCGTATTACAATAGCTTTTGCGTGTTGCTTTAGGCGATGATCAAGTTCTTATTAAAAAAAAATATTGAATTTAATTTAAATATTTATAATAAAATATAACTATAATTTATTGCTATTAAGAAATTCCTTATTCTGGCAAGGTGACCCCTCTACCCTACTAGTAGCTAGTATAAATAGATAATAGATAATTATTGTGCAGTAATTTTACACCATCGATTAGAAAACAGTAATTCCATTATTTTTAGTTTAATACGAGTAGGTTAATAATTAAAAGTTTGTTAAGGGTCCACTGTCGCTTTTGGGTATTTCCCCTCGTGTCTTGTATTTCCCCATTTAGTCAAAAATAACTAAAACAATCAAATTTAGATACTTACATCATCATACTTAGATAATACGTATTATATATCTATACTTGTGTATTGGACAGATTCCTACCTGAAGTTACGTTTGTACCGAGTGAGTCAAAAATAAACAACTTTTAACTTGTTTGTGTTTATCGAAGGAGTAAACTGTTTTAAACTACTTGCCGTCCAAAGTATTGTTGAATCGATTAGTATTTTCACTGGTGCTTGGTCCTTACCAAGATTATAGTGGACTATTAAAAAAACAGGTATGAAGTTGGACACCCAAAGGAATTAGCCTTATTTTTAAATATGTTTTAATTTACTTTTGGGAAATTATCTAGTTTTATTATACAGGGTGTCCATTTAGTGGGGCGGTGGATGATATATCGTAAACGGTCAACTTAAGGAATAAAACTTTCATACAAAGGTTATACAGGTTAACGTCGCGCACCTTTAAAAATAATTTTAAATATACAGGTTAGACCAAAAATCCAGGGTGGGCCAGACATAACTTATTTTAAATGGAACACCATATATTTTTTTCATTATATTAAAGCCTTTAGTAGTCCTTTATTCCACTTTAAAAAATTTTGATTATCAAATGCGACGTTGTCAAGATATGATTTTTCCAATCCCCTATTAATATTATATCAAAAGTAATATATCAAATAATCAAAAATATTATAGACTTTAAAGCTATATATTAAAATTAATCCAAAATGATGAAAGGAAAACAAAAGAATCGAGAAGCCAACAAACATGTGGAAAATAATACTGAACAGAAAAATGCAAGGGATGATATAGAAGGTTTAAAAATACAAGTAAGAAGTTTGCAAGAATTATTGGTTCAACAGCAATTAGCAGGTGAAGCCAATCAAAACCAATCTCAGTCAACTCGACATAATAGGGAAATAATGGAGAAGGAAATAAAAAATGTACCACATCCAGATAAGTTTTCATTTAAAGATAGCGAGTGGGAGAAGTGGTTGCAGCATTATGAAAGGTACCGATCCGCTATAAATTTGAAAAATGCTCAGAAAAACACAAATCAACAATATTTTGTTATATATGGGACAAGATATGGGAAAAATATTTGATCGATTAAAAAAAAAGATGATTTCCTGACTTATAATAGTCTTATTGCCGATTTTAATGAGTATTTTAAAAAGACTGTTAATATTTTATATGAACGTGCCAAATTTAATTTGAGGAATCAACTAGAAAGTGAAACTTCCCAAGAGTATATTGAAACAATAATTTTAATGGCTAAAAATTGTAAATATGGTGAAATAGAAAATTAATTGATCAGAGATCGACTTGTAGTAGGAATTTTAGATAGAAATATTTGCGAAGCTTTACAGATGGATGCATCTTTAACGATGGAAACAACAATAACAAAAATTAATCAAGCTGATTGTGTTAAAAAACAAAATTTGGAACTCACGCGACATCTTTCAATTCATAAAGACATAGACAGTGCAAAAGAACGTGACAGCTACAGATTTAAAGGGCACGAAAAATATTATTCTAAGAAATGGTCTAGATGTGGTTCATCAAGAAAACATTCGTATGAAAGGTGTCCTGCTTTTAGGATTGTTTGTACAAAATGTAATATTAAAGGACATTTTTCCAAATATTGTAAGACCAAAAGAAATATAAACGAGGTGAGAGATGCACTGAATTCATCAACAAGTTCGAGTTCGATGGGTTCATTAACAGAAGTTAATAGTAAAAGCAAAAATACCAAAAATTGTAATGAAATCAAAGTTATTGGATGTATAACTAAAGAATATGCTCCATATAATATAAAACTGAATATAAAAGGACAGATTGTTATTTTTAAACTAGATACTGGTGCGGATACTACAGTTTTATCTTACAATACTTACAAAAATTTAAAAGAGAAACCAAAACTTAAAAACACTAATGTAATGATAATTGGTGCTGGCAAAAATTCAAGAATTGAAACAAAAGGAAAAATTAAAATAACTGCCGAGTATAATAAAACCATGGATAAAATCAAATAAATTTATTATTGTAATAAAACTTCCAAATGACGATGTGTTGATCAAAATATAATATCAAATAATTTTATTGAATACTATTCCACAGTGGGAAATCACTGGCAAATAATATAACTAGTAAAAATTGTAACCACGTGCAGGTTCAAACTATTCAAAATAATTTAGGGTGTTGTTATCTAAAAGAAACTAATTATCATGAAGTTAAAAAGTTTATTAATAGTTTAAAATCTTAAAAAATCTCCTGTAATAGATGGTGTAACAACGGAGACGTTAATATTGATAAATTCGTACATTTGTAAACCATTGTCTTATTTAATAAACACTATCTTCAAAACAGGAATAAATCCATCAGGTTTCAAAAAACCAATTTATAAAAGAGGCAATAAAACTAAATTTTAAAATTACAGACCTACAACTTTAATTTCATCATTAACAAAACTTTCTGAAAAACACAATTAAGCATTTTCTGAATAAAAATATCTATCAGATAAACAGTTTGGATTTCGAAAAAATAAATGTACGCAAGATGCGTCATATAACAAATTAAATATATAAATCAATAGATAATAAAAAGCAAAGTACTTTTGTATATTTTTGGATTTGGCTAAAGCATTTGATACTGTCAGTCCTAAAATACTTATTAAAACGTTAAAGAACTAGGATTTTGTGGTCAAATATTAACTTTATTTAGAAACTATTTAATCAGCGGCAGATTTAGGGGAGGGGCGACGGGGGTTCCCCCCCCCTGAGCCTTCTTAACCACACCTTAAGTCAAATACGTCATTCGCGAATTCCTGTGAAATAAATATAAGAAAAACCTTAATTTCAAATTCACATAATTAATAATAGAAATAATAGAATATTTTATAAAACAAGCCAGCCAATGATATAAATAAATTTATTGTCATGTTTTAAAAATAAAAGAAAAGATCAACACTGTTATTTTATGATAAATGCATATGGCTTAACTGTTAGCAGCGGCGGATTTAGGGGGGGGGGGGCTGTAAGGACTGTAGCTCAGGGCGGCAAATATTAGGGGGCGGCATTTACAACATTAAAATTAAAACAAACCAAACACGCAGACCTTCGCAGAAACTTCATTATAAGCAGCTTTTCAATGATATTTTAGATACTACAAAAGGCCAGATTGAACTAAGATTTTCAGATTTGCATGAATTAGGTACAATTTTTGACTTAATAAATAAAAATCTTTTTTTAAGTTTTTCAGAAAATTTCCCAAATAATCTTTCAGATAGTTTATGTCTAAGGTACAACTTTATAAAAAAAGAGTTTTTAGTTTAACTTATTTTTAAAAGTTTTTTATAGTGAATTTTTGAGAAATTTTGGGCGTGGTCAAGAAAATTTTTCTCCCGACACTATCCTGCTCGTCGCTTTGTAGGTAGGTAGATATTACAGTTTTTAGTTTAACTTATTTTTAACATTTCTTTTCAGAGTGAATTTTTGATTTTGGGCGTGGTTGCGAAACTTTTTCGCCTGCGGCGCATTTTCGCGCCTATGGCGCTTCATTTCTAAAACTTAGTCGCCTCCCCCTCAGCGAAATCCTGGATCCGCTACTGTATTTAATTAACAGAATATTAAAATTGCTGACACTATAACTAAAATACCTAATTACGAAGTTCCACAAGGTATGTATATTATTAGGGCAAATACTTTTTAATAATTATATAAATGATATATTTAACATAAATTGTAAAGGAAAACTACATAATTTTGCGGATGATACTGTAATTTTTTATGAAGACCTAAATTGGAATATTTTAAAAAACACTATTCAAAAAGATATTATAAAGATAAACAACTGGTTTAATAAAAACTTTTTAACTATAAATTATAATAAAATAAAATACATTCCGAAGAATTAATTGACTCGTCCTTTACCTCGACAATACATTGTAAAATGAAACGAATAGGATACTTTGTTATTTGTCACTATATTTTTAAAAAGTCTTGGCGTTACGGCCGTTTCGTAGTACAACCACTCCATGGACGCATCATCAACGCCAAAACTTTTTAAAAATATAGTGACAAGGAACAAAGTATATATTCGTTTCATTTTACATAGTTAAAATACCTAATAATAATACTAAAGAAATTCGGTTTACTTCATATAAAAATAAACTTCCAAATACCGGTCATGTATGTAATAATAGTTATAACTATAAAAGAAAGTAAAGATGTTAAATATCTATAAAAATTAAATAATATAAATTATATATAATATATTATTATAATTAATCATTTAAAACGGGATTTACATGGCAACTAGGTACATTATCAAAAAAATAAGAATTCTTATAACAAAATTTACACGTTAAACAATTTTAACTATAAATGAATTAGAAATATTATATTATTCTCTCATACAAACACATTTACATTATTGAATACTAGCATAGGGAGGCATAAATACAAATCATCTTAATAATATTGAAACTGTTTAAAAATACATTTTAGAAATTATTTACGGAAATTATACAAAGAAAGCAAAAAAGTGGACATTGGATAACTATTTTCCTATAACATCTTAATAAATATTTTTAGAAATAAAAATAAAATTTGTTAAGTATAATAATCACACACATGAAACGCGTCATAAAAATAGAATTACATAAAAAAACAGAGTAAACAAAACAATAAAACAGGGACATTTTTTAAACATCAATCCATATATTTTTGATATACTACCACAGTCAATTAAAATGATTAAGTCATTAAATATACATAAAATTAAAATTATTAAAAATTGGATATTATCTAATCCAAGACAAATATTTTAGGTCATTAGTCATTAATAATTTATAATAACTTAAATATACTTATTATATTTTATATTAAAACTATATTATAATCATCGTTTTATGAACTAGTTGTGACTGATTTATTTATCTAAAAAAATATTTTAATAATATATAAATATTGTATAACAAGCATTTTACTTCGTAAGTAGGTACAGGGTCTTCCAACGAGGACTGAACAGGGGCTCATTTTTGAGCTTCCTTGTATTTAAAGAAAAATCCAAAACAGCCAATCGATGTACTTTTTCCTGCAGAATTCAAAAATGAAACCAGAAATTTATTTGAACCAGAAACAAAAGAGTTACGATATGGATAAGGTCCTGCAGAATTCAAAAATGAAACCAGAAATTTATTTGAACCAGAAACAAAAGAGTTACGATATGGATAAGGTATTTTTTTTAAAATGGAACATAGCTTTTTTATACGATTTTTGGAACGAGTGATTTTTTTTTACCGTTCTGATTAAAATTTTTAATATTGTGACAGCTATTTTTATTAAATTTTAATGTTTTATCCAGTATAATTTAACTTTAACCTGTTTGAAACATACACTAGGTAATAAAGGTATAATCACCTTTGAATCCTTCAAAGTCAAAAAATTTGACAAATTTACTATAATATTGCCGAAATTAAATATGCATTAGATGAGAGATTGCAGATTGTTATCTTGTTCTACAAATGCCAAGAAAATGCAAGAGAAGCAGGAGAAGATTTATTGCAAATTTTCACAGAAATATATCCGTCAATACTATTCTAAGGATAAAGAACCTATTTGAGGAAAATAAAACATTACATGACAGAAAAAGAAATCCAACTCTATCTCTACTAAATAAAAAAAAACATTAATAATTTAACTGTTTAATGTGACCTCCGTTGTTCTCGAAACAAGTGCGATAACCTCTTTGTAGCCTTTCCAAGCTTGATGTTATACTGTGATTTTCCTGGTTAAGGCGATTTATTTCATTCACAATTTTCTGCATGATCTCTTCAATATCGTGGTTTCGCTGCTTGTATACCACGTTCTTTAAATGGCCCCAAAGAAATGTGTCTAATATTGACAAATCGGGACCATTGGGTGGCCAAGCATAGGTTCCATTTCTACCAATCCATTCTTCATGGCGTCCGTTTAAATATTGAGTAACCTCACGCACGGCATGCGGAGGGGCCCCGTCATATTGCCAAATTAAATTTTGATATTCTTCCAATCGTAAATCTTCCAAAAAGTTCTCAATTTCGTTTTCTAAGAACTCGTAGTATCTCTGTCCATTTAAAGTCCCGTTAAAAAATATTGGTCCCAAAATTCTATTATTTTTTATGCCACACCAAACATGGATTGAAGTCCTTCCTTGAAATTTAATTGTCTGAAATTTTTTTGGATTTCCAATGGCCCAGTGATGACTATTATGTCTATTGAAAACCCCCGATGTTGTGAATGAGGCTTCGTCAGTCCATAAGATATTTCTGAATAAATTAGGGTCTTCGTTTTCTTTCCGAATCACAATTTCAGAGATAGAGTTGGATTTCTTTTTCTGTCATGTAATGTTTTATTTTCCTCAAATAGGTTCTTTATCCTTAGAATAGTATTGACGGATATATTTCTGTGAAAATTTTTCAATAAATCATCTACTTGCTTCTCTTGCATTTTCTTGGCATTTGTAGAACAAGATAACAATCTGCAATCTCTCATCTAATGCATATTTCATTTCGGCAATATGATAGTAAATTTGTCAAATTTTTTGACTTTGAAGGATTCAAAGGTGATTATACCTTTATCACCTAGTGTATGTTTCAAACAGGTTAAAGTTAAATTATACTGGATAAAACATTAAAATTTAATAAAAATAGCTGTTACAATATTAAATATTTTAATCAGAACGGACAAAAAAAAATCACTCGTTCCAAAAATCGTATAAAAAAAGCTATGTTCCATTTAAAAAACACCTTATCCATATCGTAACTCTTTTGTTTCTGGTTCAAATAAATTTCTGGTTTCATTTTTGAATTCTGCAGGACCTTATCCATATCGTAACTCTTTTGTTTCTGGTTCAAATAAATTTTTGGTTTCATTTTTGAATTCTGTAGGAAAAAGTACATCGATTGGCTATTTTGGATTTTTCTTTAAATACAAGGAAGCTCAAAAATGAGCCCCTGTTCAGTCCTCGTTGGAAGACCCTGTACCTATTTATTGACAAGCAATATCCCTAATAATAAGGTTTAATTGTTAAATCATTCAGTTAATACGCAAAGATTCAATTGCATACTCATGAAATTGCAATCTTTAGTTCTTTAAAATTTTGATAACGCACACTTTTATAAATAATTCTTTTAATGTGACTCCGTAGGAAAAAGTAATAAAAAAATCAAGAGACTTAGCGGGCCAATTTATGGTGTCACCCTCCCTAGCTACGTCACTGCACAGACGGACTGCTGAAGTACACTAATTATAACCTAACAAAATTAAAATGGGTAAAGCTGCTATTAACAGAAAATTATACATATTACCTCTAAGTGGTAAATAAGGTAATTATAAACACCACGTTTCCAAGTTGTGTCTTTATTTATTGCATAGGCCAGACAATCTAAGAGTATCTAAACTGAAAGATTTTAATAATTAACCTTACGACAAGCGACGTATTAAAAGTTGATCGTTTTCGCTTTTGCCTGTTTTGTAACTTGCCAATTTTACAAAGTTAACATTTTTGTATCTGATATAAGTACTATGTTTCGGCAGTATAGCGCGACAACTATGAGACTTGCTTGATTTTGCTTTGGCAACCTAGTGGTACCACCCTATTTGCAATACAATTAAGTAGGTATCTTTATTTCGAATCTAAACTGAAAAAGATTTTAAAACAGAAAAAGTCTATAAGACTTAGTTAAACAATAAAAAATTATATTTCTCAAGAAGAAAATGGATGTAATCTTGAGTGATTGATCGTAAAATAGCATAAGCAAATAAAAAATATCATTCAGGTTGAATGTGAAGGGAAGAAGAAACCATGTCATTGTATGAAAACATATTTGGGGTACTGAAGGACTCAGTTACCCCAGTAAATGTATATTTTGAAACTTTCATTGTCGTTTTTAAAAATGTAAAACTTTCTAGAAAAATATTGTAATTTTAAAAAACTCTATGAAACACATGCTGGAGTAGTGTTTCATGAGACGAGAAATCTCGCACTTTTTAAAAACTCTCGTCTCGTCTGGCAAGTCAAGACGAGATTTTTTTCAAAACACGCCTCGCTAACATCTCGCAAGATGTTTTCTCGTCTCGTATCGCGAGAGGCTCGCACTTTCTCGTTCTTGCAATATGGCGTCATAAAGAAATTCTGCAAAATTTGGGTTTAATCGCGTTTGGTTAGTTATATTGGTTACATCCTTGCCAGATTTAACAATTTTTTTGCCACTTTGATGATTTTACCAAATGAACGCCAACTTTTGGCAGTACTGATTGTGGATCCTCCTTACATAATAATAATTATTATTAATAAAGTTAGGTAGGTACAGGTCTTAGTTAGTGGCGGCTCGTGATGAAAACACTGGGAGATAAACAATTATACAAAATTGGGAGTATTTTAAAAGAATAATATAAAAAATCAATACAATAATATACAGGGTGTCCGGTAAGTATATGGCATACTCTAGGGAGCGTAAAGGGCAGGTCAAAATAACTCTACTTTATCATATAAAAAACCTTAAGTGTCCCTTAACGAAAATACAGTGCTTCAAATGGGTACCCAGCGACTTACCTTTTCGGCTCTAATTTTTTAACAGACACGTATAATTTAATGAAATTTCAGTATTTTATGTAGGCCATTGAGACTCATAAAACTGTACTACATTAGATGTTTTACATCGTCAGGGAAGTCAGGAACGGACTTGCCACCGTTAGGCCAAAATTTGGATAGGTGTCATTTTACAGAGCTAAAAACAATTTTTTTAAATAATTTAGTTCTTTTTATTTAAAAAAGGTACTCTACATTTGTCTCCATGGAGTTAGCGGTTTTCGAGAAAGATAAGGTTTTTGTATATCACGTTTAAGCATTGATTCGAAATGTATTAATCCAGTTTATTAACATAATAAGCTATTTGAACACAATAACTTTAGGATTAATACTACGCACTAAAATAATTAAATAAATTATTACATCTCATTAATGCTCACATGCATCTAACTTATGGACAAGCACTCGGTAATTGTGTG
The DNA here is from genome assembly GCA_963969555.1 of Polydrusus pterygomalis. Lineage (NCBI taxonomy): Eukaryota > Metazoa > Arthropoda > Insecta > Coleoptera > Curculionidae > Polydrusus > Polydrusus pterygomalis. The sequence goes on along the minus strand of OZ018380.1, from coordinate 53,758,355 downwards.
GAGACAATAGCATTTATTCTGATACATTTCTAAATCTGCGTTTACCGCATCGAAAAACTTTTGAAAAGGTCGATGGTAGCTTGAGAAACAGGTAAAAGTTAAATTATGAAAAGCACTTAAAACTGAACTTTTTGACATTTCATAAATCACTTAAACGCAAGAATGTTAAAAATGTAAAAGCTTTGCTTCCTATTTTTACTTGAACATATTTTCGAAATGGGCGCCCTGTACCTCTATATATTTTCTTATACGGCGGATGTTTTCTTGTTGTACCTACTCTAAACCACATTCCAGGGTTACCTCGAATTTCGTTGCAATGATATGTAATTATTTCTATCAAGTCTTCCCTGGTGTCAACTGGCGTCGAATATACAAGCCTCTTTACATTTCCCTACAAGAAAATCCAATTGGGTCCTGTCGGGCGACCTTGGTGGCGATAAATTGGGCCTACCTCGACCTATCCATCGATAATTAACAGTATTTGACAAAATATTGCTGACGAGCTAAAATGCTAAAATGGATCGGTGCACCGTCGTGCATAAACCATATCTGGTTTATAATTTGAAAGGGCACATTTTCTAACAAACCATTTAAGTTTTGTTGCAAGAATTGCAAATACATGGCTTCATTTAATGTATTTTCGTAAAAGAATGCTACAATGAGGTGATTCCAAATAATCCCCGCCCACACGTTAACCATTAACCTTTGCTGGTGTTTTGTCTGTAGGTACTATTAAATTAATGGGGATTTTTTAATGCAAGTTATGCAGATTATGGCACTTTATTACTCCGTATCAGGTAAAACCGCCTTCGTCCGTGAACAAGACAATACTAGTAAAATTTGGATTTTATCTAAATTGTCCCAAAATACGAATTTGCGTAATTGAGATCTTCTCTCGATTGGTACCCAAAATAAAAATCTGGAAAATAAAATAAAAATAAGAACCTCACGACCTTTGACTCTCTAAACGACCCTAACTGAGTTCCTGGAGCACCCAAGTGACATTTAGAACAACATAAATATTCATATAGAATATATAAATGTTACAAATGGCGCAGCAGCAAGCAGAGGGTGTAGCAGTAAGTTTCCGCTATACTGAAGTTTGGATGGCGTTGACAATTTTCTTTACGTTGACACCGAAAAGGAATTGGTTGTATTCTTCTTTCTCCATAGTGAATTTGATTGTCGGTGTAAAGCTATTGATGTAATTCCGCAATTCCCTGAGTTCGTCATCGTTTCCATTTCAAATAATGAAGATGTCATCAACATATATCTGCGAAATTTTTGGTTTCTTCCTTGCTTGTTCCATTGCTTCGGATTCGGATTAGCCTAATTTCGGGTTTAAACCCGCATTGAACATTTTTGAAATCAGCTGATAATCGCTCTACGCACAGAGGGAATTTTCAATATCTAAACATACCACATTCTGTAGAATACTATTACTCCTATTCATTCATTATCTAGCAGAATGTGCACTGTTATGGCAGTTACAAAAGGACATTCACATTACTAACATGTTTTAAGGTATTTAAAACTTAGGATAAAAAACACACATTGATTCGCTAATCATCAAATCAAAAAGTTTCAAAGGATCAAACAAATTAGGCATGGTTAAAAAATTTACAATAGTTATGTTATACCAATAGGAATTATTAAAATATTAGATATTAAAGGACAAAGAGTACAGTACATCCACGGTATTTGATGATGAGAAATTATTTCCTATATTTGTTACGGTTGTTCAAGAACATGCAATGTCAGAAGGAAATAAAGTACATCCGGCATCCATGCCGTCAATAATAAGTATATACTTACTAGTTCATATGAACCAGACAAAAACGGGATCATAAGTTGATAAATAACAAAAATGCTGTTCAAATCGCTTGAGAATCTACAGAACTTGGCAACGCTGAGTAACGCCACAACGCCAGCCTTTTAAGAACGAACAAATCGTCAGTACGTCTGTTAGTTAGAGTAGGCAACCAGAAACACAAGAACTTCTGAAAAAAAAAAGGTTGCGTTAATGTGAAAATAGTGATGAAATTAAATTGTTTTCATTTGTGAAGAAGAGAACCAAACAATAGTAAAAGTCAGTAGCACTAGTAGCAGGTGGCAGGTCGTAAATTAACTGATTTAGTGCCGGGATTTTTGTTTTACAAGTTAGAGTTCGTAGACATATCATACGATAGAATGTCCTCTATAAACAGAAATAGATCGGCTCGGCACGAATGTAGGTTTATTGATGAAATGATTTGTCAATCTTTGCTTGATAGTTTACCCCACATATACAGCGTGTCCAGAGAAGTTCTAGACACATGGGAATTTTTTTTATTGTTCATTTTATACGAAAAAAAGTTATTCTTAATAAAAAGTTCTGCTTGATGCGCAAATAATATTGACATATCAAAACTTAATATATCATGTACAGGGCGGCAAAAAAATATAGAAACACAGAATTACGTTAAGAGGGAAGTATACCCTCGATTTTTATTTTAGAACAAATTATTATAAGAAAACTTTACTAAGGACTACAAAACGCGGTCAGATACAATTTTTCGTTGAAATATTTTAATTTACAGGGTACCATCAAAAAATGTCTTGTTAATAAGTCGAAAGATATTAAATGATTTTTGACTAACATGTCAATATTCGTTACTATAGTCTTGCACAATCACATAGTGTTGTTGCGAAATTGTTGCAGGTAAAAATTAAAGAAATAAAATAAAAAAATATTTTGCTAAGGCTTTTTGCTGGTACCCTGTAAATTAAAATATTTCAACAAAAAATTATATCTAACCGCGTTTTGTAGTCCTTAGTAAATTTTTCTTATAACAATTTGCTCTAAAATAAAAATTGAAGGTACTTCCCTCTACGTAATTCTGTGTTTCTATATTTTTGCCATGATATGATATATTAGATTTGATATGTCAATAATATTTGCGCATCAAGCAAAACTTTTTATAAAGAATAACTTTTTTTCGTAAAATCAACAATAAAGAAAATTCCCATATGTCTAGAACTTCTCTGGACACGCTGTATTATAGAACCAAACAACATGCTAATTTTCAAAGGAACCACCTTGGTAACGGTCGTCTTACCCGATAATATATACCGCTAGCTTGATAACATACCTTAATAAGATACCTTAGAAAGAATGTGTCAAAGGAACAGTATTTTATTTCAAAAAATCAAGCTTAATCAGGCACGTAGATAGCTTTTCTTCCTGGGAGGGGTACTCCCACACACTGGCGTAGTTTGGATTTTATCATTGGGAGGAAGAGAGGGGGCAGACAGGTGTAGACACCGGAGACGAGAGCGCCGCAGACGAAAATTTTTTTGAATCTTTTTTTGGATCACGCCCAAATTTTGCTAAAATTAGTCAATAATTTAATTTTAATGAATTATTACTTTATCCCTAATAAACAAAAAAATATACCCATAATTTTTTGTGACCCGTTTATATAAGAGAACACATTAGCAACGCATTCGCCATTTCAGTGTCAGTGTTGTTATTTTTTATGACGCATTTATAAAGTTACCGTAGTGATAATGGGGTTAATTTAAGCATTAATTGATGATGACACAAAATGGCTCTGATCCATCCCCAGACGCGTTTCACCATATCAGTGCTCATCAGTGAGGCTCGGATTCGACGAAAGAAAGAAAACTACTTAAACCAGTGAACGGGGACACCGTTAACGGGCTCGAGCACTAAGCTCCATCTAGTGTCGATGTGGGACATTTTTATTGTCTGTTACCAACTAGATCCAAAATAAAAAATTAATAACACGTAACTTGTAAATTTTGTAGCAAATTATTCAATAAAATACACCTCTAGAAGTGGCTCTTATCTGTATACCTGGTTTCTCATATCATTCGAAACTCGATTTTGTAAGAAAGGTTTTACTCAATGTAATTTTCACAATAATAAAAGGTAAGACCCTCAAGCTAAAGCTCTCGGGATCATACTATATTATCGAATCATTTGTCATCTATCGGTTGATAATCGTTGGTATAATCTAAAAATGCATTACAAGAGAAACACATTTTAAGGCTGCGTGCTCAATTTCCCTAAACTACTGATGTAGTTTGTTCCAATTGGAAGAAATTGTGTGATGAACTCTTAAACGATTATGTTTTTAATTTTTACCGTTTTATTAACTGATGGTACTAAAATATCATTATTGTATATTAAACAACTAATATTTTGTAACTTTTCAGGAATACACAAAAACTTCTTAAAAGCTAGGTACCATTTCTAAATCTTCCATTTGAGAAACATGCACGGCCATGTCGGTATGTGAGTTGGAAAACTCTGGTATCAAGACAAAATACCATATGTAAACATTAAAAAAGCCTTACTATTTTTTTATAATAATGGCAACAACTTTATTATTGCCGATCCCAAGGTAAACCATTGTTAGCTTTTTGCTCCAGACTCAAAAAAATCAAGCCATAATGAATCTGTACAGACCAAACAGAGGATGATTATCTTGTATTGCCTTTAACGGAAAAGAATACACATAAGCAGCAGTGCTAACAGGTGTACCTATTGTTTCGGTAGAATAAATTACTTCCAATTTATAATGTAAATAGAGAACTAATTTTAGCATAATCAGAATTGTCTGGTAATAGAACCAATTTGAATTAATAAAAGGAATTTAATATAATAAAAAATTCACAGATTTCGCAATGCTTGCAACCAGCGGAGACATTGGAAATGATTGAATTATATTTAAAACATAATTTTATTATTATTCTCAACAACTAACTAATAAGGTTATAATATGTAAATAACATACACTGAGGAGAATGATCTAATACAACGCAGGTTTGCTAAGACATATAGTTTGTATTAATAGCTTATTATTTATTAACACATACTTAATACATTGCAAGTGTATCAAACCAATAACTCTTAGATCAAACCTGCTTTAGTGTTATATTAATTCCCGATTTGCTAGAACAGTGTTTTTATTGGTAGTAATCAGTTCCATTAGCAGCACAGTTTTATTGAAAAATTAACTACTTTTAACACAGCAATTTTATTAAGAAATAAATTATAGGTACTATATATTCTTAATGCGACGCATTTTGTTCCCTATGAAGCGCTATCTCTACAATTAAGAAAGCAGAAAAGTGTCCCCAAAAAATGAATTGTATCCGTTAGAACCTATAATCCACAAGACGTTGTTGGTGGTTCGTAGCGATCGGCAATCGCCGCGCGCCTTAGTATTAGTTTTAACCTATTTGTTGCCCAGGTCACATCGTTGTTCGGAGTCTCTAGCTGTCCTAGCTGAATTTTATTGATCGCACCAATAAATTTTTACTTTGTATTTAAGTTTTTTTTAATTTTGCATGTCAGATAAAGCAATAGAAGATTATTATTTCGCACAACCCATCATTAGTATTGAACTTTCTAATCTATGTACGAATTTTACCATCTCAGTAAACCATGTTGTATAACAGATAATCATAATACATAATATGCAATGTTAAGCAATAACAATATCACACTAGAAGCTACTTAAACTTTTGAGAACTACATTACTGATTTTTAGTGGTATATGCCTCAACTGTAGCAAGCAAATATTATTATGATTAATGTCAAGTTTCATTACAACTGCAAGATGGAACTATTACAGCATATAAAACCAGATCGCTGTTTGTCGAACGTTTATAATCCATTATTACAAAAAATAAGCGCCCCAATCTCCCAAAAGTATACCTAATAAACAAACCAAGAATACCACCGACCGGTCTGACTCTTAAACTAAAAACAAAAACTTTTGAGAACTACAGTACTGATTTTTAGTGGTAAGTATATGCATTATTAACTGTAGTAAGCAAATATTATTATGATTAATGTTAAGTTTCATTACAACTGCCAGATGGAACTATTACAGTATAAAACCAGATCGCTTACATCGTTCACTCTGTTTGTCGAACGTAATCCATTATTACAAAAAATAAGCGCCCCAATCTCCCAAAAGTATAATAAACAAACCTAGAATACCACCGACCGGTCTGACTCTTAAACTAGAAACAATGAAACGCCCCACATTAATGAACCACACGGAAAAATTTGTTAGGGTTCGATGTCAAGCATTTTACAAAATTACTACTAAGAATGTCTTTCAGAATTCATAAATGTAGAATAAATAGCTAAAACAAGATTTTTTTAAAAATAGGTAAGTACATACCTTATTTTTTTTATTTTCCAAATTTTTTTTAAGAAATTGAATTAAATGAATACTACATCTTATTCAACCACATGCCAGATGGAACTATTACAGTATATAAAACCAGATCGCTTACATCGTTCACTGTTTGTCGAACGTTTATAATCCATTATTACAAAAAATAAGCGCCCCAATCTCCCAAAAGTACACCTAATAAACAAACCAAGAATACCACCGACCGGTCTGACTCTTAAACTAGAAACAAAAACTTTTAAGAACTACAGCACTGATTTTTAGTGGTATATACCATGCATTATTAACGTAGCAAGCAAATATTATTATGATTAATGTTAAGTTTCCTTACAACTGCCAGATGGAACTATTACAGTATATAAAACAAGATTGCTTACATCGTTCTCGGTTTGTCGAACGTTTATAATCCATTATTACAAAAAATAAGCGCCCCAATCTCCCAAAAGTACACCTAATAAACAAACCAAGAATACCACCGACCGGTCTGACTCTTAAACTAGAAACAAAAACTTTTAAGAACTACAGCACTGATTTTTAGTGGTATATACCATGCATTATTAACGTAGCAAGCAAATATTATTATGATTAATGTTAAGTTTCATTACAACTGCCAGATGGAACTATTACAGTTTATAAAACAAGATCGCTTACATCGTTCACTGTTTGTCGAACGTTTATAATCCATTATTACAAAAAATAAGCGCCCCAATCTCCCAAAAGTATACCTAATAAACAAACCAAGAATACCACCGACCGGTCTGACTCTTAAACTAGAAACAAAAACTTTTGAGAACTACAGCACTGATTTTTAGTGGTATATACCATGCATTATTAACGTAGCAAGCAAATATTATTATGATTAATGTTAAGTTTCATTACAACTGCCAGATGGAACTATTACAGTATATAAAACCAGATCGCTGACATCGTTCACTGTTTGTCGAACGTTTATAATCCATTATTACAAAAAATAAGCGCCCCAATCTCCCAAAAGTATAATAAACAAACCTAGAATACCACCGACCGGTCTGACTCTTAAACTAGAAACAATGAAACGCCACATCAATGATCCACACGGAAAAATGTGTTAGGGTTCGATGTCAAGCATTTTACAAAATTACTACTAAGAATGTCTTTCAGAATTCATAAATGTAGGATAAATAGCTAAAACAAGATACCTTAATTTTTTTTAAATACCTACCTTATTTTTTTTATTTTCCAACATTTTTTAAGAAATTGAATTAAATGAATACTACGTCTTATGCAACCACATATTATATTACCAATGAGAAGCAATTGGCGCGATGTTGCCGGCTTGCCCGAAGCGGATGATTTCTTAAAAAAATATATTTACCTTTCATAAATTATAAATCAATTATTAAATAAAATTTTTTAAAAAATTATCCTAAAATATGTAGGTATTTTTTCTAAATCGCGATGCACGTCTCCTTAGAAAATATGTATCTTATCCCATCGCAATCAGCAATACCTAAAAATAGAAATCCAACAAAACCAACACACGGCAACAATGCGCGCGACAACACATGAGATGCATTTGGCGCGATGTTGCCGGCTTGCCCGAAGCGGATGATTTCTTAAAAAAATATATTTACCTTTCATAAATTATAAAATCAATTATGAAATAACATTTAAAAAAAATATCCTAAAATATGTAGGTACTTTTTCTAAATCGCGATGCACGTCTCCTTAGAAAATATGTACCTTGTCCCATCGCAATCGCAACACCGAAAAATAGAAATTCCAACAAAACCAACACACGGCAACAAAGCACGCGACATTTTGTCTTACAACCTTGAAGGAAATTGTCTTACAACCAGAGAACACACAGCCAACGAGAAGCGACAGCTGGGCGTTTTGCGGGTCCTGTTTTGGTACGCGCATGTCGCAAAGATGTTGTGTATCGGTAAAAAACATGTGCTCGTCTAAATTGTGTTTAGTCCGTGAGCTGACGTTGCGCCTAGCTATTTTTGGTATTATTTTGTTTTCGTTGTGTGTTGTAAAATGTCTGGATATTATTGTGCCTACCCGTATTGTTCAGTGAGAACCGGCCAAGTATTAAGTTTATTTAGTTTTCCAAAGGAGTACGAACGGTAATTATTATGATAATCAATTAATTATAATATGAATGATAGATTTAAAATTTTTAATCTTAAAGTTTTTTTGGATGTAGGTACATATTTGTAACAGACTTGATAAATAAAGATGGAGCTTATTAGTTTTCTTATGTTTTTATGTTTAATCGTGAATAATTGTTGATATGATAAAATAAAATAATAAGATATAAGTTGTAAAGGTCTGGTTAAAATAGTTTTTGGGTAGATTTATTTCAAAACGGGTAGAAATAATGGATATCATGTTGCTTTAAATACAATATTTTGTTATAGTGCAAAATTGTAGATAGACGCCTGCAGTAGGCCAGATTTATTGCCAAAGATTATAAATGCACACAAAAACTATCGGCTTTGTGAAAACCATTTCGAAGAAAAATATTTTTCAAGAAGTGCAACCATTAAAAAAACCTTATTTCCGCAAGCAGTACCCACAAAGTTTTCTAACCTTTCGCCAACATGTGAAGAAATGCCTGAAGAAATTATTCCTTCATTAGGAGAGCCTCCCAAAAAAATTATTATATTGTCAGGTTTGTATGCTTTATACAGTGACCGGCAGAAAGTTCGGGTTTGTTTTTTATTTAAAAACTTACCAATTTTTTTTGGCGGTTGAAAAGTTCTGCATGTCCTTAAGCAAAAAAGAGCATAGACAAAACTAGTAAATATTGCGCCGTATACGAGGAAGAGGTGAAAACGTTAAATTCACTCAAGAATAAATTGCCCTTATTTTTCACTGTGGAAATTTTTTTTTATTAGGAAATGTTGTTTGCACTTAAAACTTATCCAAATATACCAAATTTTAGCTCGGTAGCACAAATATAAATATTTTTCATGGCTACTAGATTTAAATGAAAACGAATTTTATTGTAAGGGTTTAAACACCAGAAAAGTTGAATTATTTTTGACGTTATTTTATTAAACGTCCAGTTCTCGCGTATTTCAACAAATTTAAGTAAGTTATGTGTCTAATTGCCCAAGAGGTGTTAAAAAATTGAATTTATAGGTTGCATAGCTTCTATCGATTCGTTATACGAGGGGGCGTAAAAAAAAGTAAAAACACTTTTTTTGTGGTACCGAGCTGAAATTTGGTATTTATGAATAACTTTTAAGTGCAAACAACATTTCCTTATAACAAAATTTTCTACAGTGAAAAATAAGGGCACTTTATTCTTGAGTGAATTTAACGTTTTCACCTCTCCCTCGTGTACAGCGCAATATTTACTAGTTTTGCCTATGCTCTTTTTTGTTTAGGGACATGCAGAACTTAAAAAGTTATACGAAAGCTACGAATTTTATCACATATATAAGTTTTTTTAAATAGGCAAATGTAAAACAATATGTAATTATTATTCCTCTAGTAATTTCAGAATTAACATGTATTTCTGAATAAAATTTTTGTTTTTTTACAACAGCTTTTTACTTATTTAGGGTGAATTAACTTTTTTTTAATCCCCGAAGGACCACATTTTTTTTATCCATGGGTAAGTAACTATGACACTAAAGCAATTGTCAAAAACGTCACTGTAGTTTTTAAACCGCAAAAAACTGTGTAACAAATTACTGACGTTTTAATAAAATGATATTTATCTCACGCCACCCCATATCTACGTATACCTACTCACGATATATTTTGACGTACCTAATAGTGTTCTATAATTTATGTTATAATATGTTTATAATATTATATGAGTACATATTTTTGCCCGTCACAAATCGAAGGAACCTCAAACAAATCTGTAAAAGCATTAGCAATTTAAAAGTTTTTTAATATAATAATTTTTTTCATTTTCTACTTCAATAATATTCTTAATTCCCAAGACTAACAAATTTAAAACTTTTTTTAAGTTTTTATGTTTGAAAAATAAATCAAGTTATAACATTTGCACCTGTACTAAAAAGTAATGTCGTTCAGTGTAGAAAATAAGCAAGTTTTCTCGGAGTATTATGTTGTGGATCGACCGTTATCGTTGTGTGAAGGTCATTGAAAAACGACCAGTCGATATCAAAGGTGCCGACAGGTATTGTCGCTTCTGCTTGCTGTTAATATTCTGTGCTTACAACCTTGAACGAGAAACTCGTAACTTGGTCCCCATATACGAACATAGAACATAAACATTTCCAATGTTAAAACAAATCGAAAAGCTACTACGAACTGAATAATTTTGGCTAAAAATATCGTTTACGGTTACTCTAACAATTCGTCGGTCTTCTCATGTAAGGGTGTAGCTTAAAAAAATCGAAAACTGAAATATGCCTTATGAGCTTATAAAAACTCATTTAACGTCGCGTGGCGTATCTCAATATAATATGAGGGTATAGCAAATATCAACTGAAAAATAGACGTTTCTAAAATTATAACAAAGTAAGATCTCACTTATAGGCCTAACTCAAGTAACGCCCATACGTATTCTTCGAGGTTAGGTTTTTGGAACAAATCTTTTCACGCGACCTAAGTTACGCCAATACGAAATATACCTTTTTTAAGACGAATGTAGATGTGCAGATGAGCAGAATAACAACTCAAACTTACATACTTATATTATGCAGTATGTCATTGTCCCAATTTAAGCGAGATATTATGTTTAAGGTTTTATGAATCGTTTCATGGGCAGAATAAAGGGGTAGTAGTAATTATATAACCATTTGTTTAATTTACAAACAACTTGTAAACACTTTTTTTAATATAGATAACAGATCTATTAAACGCATTTTTAGTATTGACAATACTACTGGGATCGTTATTAGGCAAAATTTGCATTGGTGTCGCGACACAACACCGCAATATCTCGAGCGGTCTTGTAACATAATACTCTGATAATACTTGGTAAACATAAATATGAATAACAGTGTAAAGTCGGCAAGTAAATAATGTTTAGTTTTAGTATTTTTGCACTTCAAAGTGCTTTATTAAGGTAAATTATATAATATTGTGTTTTAAAGATTGCCATAATAATTTTGTTAAAAAGTGTTTTATTGAGATAAGTTATATAATTATGTATATTTGTGTTTTGAAGACTGCCATAATAATTTTGTTAAATAAGGTAAGTTCACGTTATTTAAATCGGAATATTACATCGAAAAGAAAAGAGTGGGAGGCAAAAAGTGGGAGTTCAATAATTGCATATACAGGGTCCGCCCAAATTTGGTTAACAAATGGGATAATTTTTTTATTATTGATTTCTCAGAAAATGTTATTCTACATTAAAGTTTTGCATCCTAAGTAAATCATTTTGACGTATTCAAATCTTCTGTGGCATATACAGGGTGAATATAAAATAGAAAAATATAACGTCAGTGACTCAAAAATTTTTAAAAATTTAAAAATTTAAACAACCATATTAAAGAACTAATAAATCCAAGATAAAAACTTAAATAAAGTTTTTTCTAGTGCTAATAGTTTTCAAGAAAAGTCAAGTTAAAAATCAAATTTTTGCCTTTATTGAATTTTTACACTTTTCATATTAACTGTTAATATGGCTGGTTCAGTTTTTAAATTTTAAAAATTTTTTGAGTCACTGACGTCATATGCCACAGGAGATGTATATACGTCAAAATGATTTACTCAAGATTCAAAACTTTTATGTAGAATAAAACTTTCTGAGAAATCAATAATAAAAAATTATCCTATTTGTTAACCAAATTTGGGCGGACCCTGTAGAATTAAAGAACATTTTTTAAACTTTTACAAAATACAAATTAGAATGTGGGCTTTAATTATTTTTAAAAAAATTTGGAGTCACTGACGTCATATTTTTCTATTTTATATTCACCCTGTATATGTCACAGAAGATTTGAATACGTCAAAATGATTTACTCAAGATGCAAAACTTTAGTGTAGAATAAAATTTTCTGAGAAATTTTAAACTTTTACAAAATACAAATTACACTGTGGGCTTTAATTATTTTCTCTATTTAAAATAAGCCTCTCTTATGGGTGGTGTGCAGGAAAGTTCTAAGAAAATTGTATAGGTGGTAAATGTGGTCTGAAAAAAAGAAAACACAATTTTTAGTACTTGATAAAAATTTAATTGCGGTTAAAAGTCTACCTGAAATTTTGGGTAAACATAAACACAACAAGTAGTGAATTATATTGGAAAATATGTAACTTACATCACATAGGACATTAAAATTTTAAAGCTGCCAGGTATTATCAATACATAGGATGCTTGCGTAAGGTGCAAGATCTGTGATTTTTTTTGTGGACGTCTCTTGAGTTTGGTTAAACATATATATGCCAAATGTAAAGACGTATCTACTTAATTATTCTTTTTTATGTTTTAGAATGCACAAATCAAATTTTATTTGTTATAATTATGAAAAGCAACATTACTACTTTAATCACAAAAGAAATTGAATCTTTTAAAAATATAGTTTTGGATATACTATCAGTTTAAAATCTGAAAATTCTTAAAAGTGCTTTCCTGAAAAATCAGTAAAAGTGAGTAGAAGAACGAACTGATTGTCGTTGCGACAGTCGCCACTGTCGTGGTTGCCATGAAAAACCAATTTTTTCCATCGATTTGTCGATTTTTTTATATCACAGCCTTTCGTATATTTTTTTGCTGAGCTGAGTTCAGTTGCTATTTAAAAGCAAGTGGGTGTTTAATATTTAGGATTTCTAGTTTTTGTGTATTGTGTAGTTAAGTAAATTTAGTTTGAGCTATACACAGTGAGGACCTAAAGTCCGTCCCACCCCCGTCTAACTTTTAAACCGTTCGGTATATTTTAATGAAATTTTGAACGATAATATTTGAGCAAGTCTTGCACTTTTTGACATACCAATGACAGCTTTAAATGTCAAGATGACAGCTGGGTCCGGTTTTGGAATATTTTTTTAAATGGAATGGGGGTTCTAATGGTACCTCATTTTGAAGGTCTTTTAATGCTTAAAACATTCTCCAATTTAAAAAACATTTGGTTCAGTATTTTCTAAACAGGAATCAATAATATCGGTTTCTACATTATGACTACCACTGTTTATAACACACTTTTTTACCTATAGTTGTCTATTGATTGTTGCTGTCATACTGTTTTTAAATGTCTGATTGACAGAAAATATTTTTACCTCGAAATTGTCTAAATGGCTCGTTCTTTAGAAGATAAATTTGAAACGATTATTATTTTTGGCGAAGCTAACCGAAATTACCATGCTGCTGTTCGTATGTTCAATGAACGATATCCGGAACGCCAAATATGCAGAAAATTTTTGCGAAAACTAATCTTAAAATTTCAAGAAACTGGTTCGGTTAAAGACGCACCAAGGTCTGGAAGGCCAAAAATCGTTGAAGATGTGAAAGTCCAAGTTTTAGCTGAAATGGTTGTTACTCCCCAACAGCCAACGAAACACGTGGCTGAGGCATGTAATGTTTCTCGTAGTTCTGTCAAAAGAATTTTGAAAAGCCATAAATTTCACCCATATAAAATGAAAATTATACACGAACTAACAGAAGATGATCCAGATAGACGACTAGAATTTTGCGAAATTATGTCGCAAAGAATCGTAAGGAATAATAACTATTTGCGGAATATCTGTTTTAGTGACGAAAGTACTTTTTTCTTACATGGACGAGTTAATACCCAAAACTGTAGGTACTGGAGTGATGAAAACCCACATGTTTTTCGGGAGGGACACACACAGTTTCCCCAGAAAATAAATGTTTGGGCAGGCATTTTGGGTAATCACATTATAGGATCCATTTTTCTGGAATATAATCTTAATGGCCCCAGGTACCTGGATATGTTGCAACATACAATTACTCCACTTATTAATGATGTTATTGCCCAAAACCCACATGAGTTTCAAGAGGTTGTATTTCAACAAGATGGTGCCCCGCCACACTATTTTAGGCAAGTCAGAAATTACCTAGACGAATCTTATGAAAATAGGTGGATTGGTCGTCGAGGTCCGACAGAATGACCAGCTAGATCGCCAGACCTAACGCCTCTAGATTTTTTTCTTTGGGGATACGTTAAAACTGCGGTTTAAAAAACGGCTCCAGGCTCATTAGAAGAACTTAGGCAACGAATTACAGATGTTTGTTCAAGGATAACGCCACAGGTGCTTCACAATGTTCGAGAGGAATTTACTAATAGAATATTTATTTGCCAAGAGGTCCATGGCGGTCATTTTCAAGAATTGTTGAAGCAACCACTGTTTTGTAGATGTGTCCCTTTATCTTTTGTTTAAAATACTTATAATTAATAAATTTCATTTCATACTGAACCAAATGTTTTTTAAATTGGAGAATGTTTTAAGCATTAAAAGACCTTCAAAAGGAGGTACCATTGGAACCCCCTTTCCATTTAAAAAATTATTCCAAAAGCGGACCCAGCTGTCATCTTGATATTTAAAGCTGTCATTGGTATGTCAAAAAGTGCAAGACTTGCTCAAATATTATCGTTCAAAATTTCATTAAAATATACCGAACGGTTTAGAAGTTAGAGGCGGGACGGGACGGACTTTCCCAACAAACATTTAAAGCCTTGGCGACCTCTCATTTGGAGAAAATGACCTATTTAAGTAAAAAATAGTCTATTTTTTACCTCCAAATCGGCTTTTTAGACGAAACGGCCAAAGAGACTAACTGTTTGGTCAAAACAAAGTAATTCGAACTTATTAATACGTGTTCAAAGTGGGAAAATATAAGAGGCCCAAGAGATGGTCCAAAAGAGTAGATAATTACCTTGTAAATCGACTTGATAGTTAGGTCTAAGGAAAGTCAGTAATAAACGCCCAACCAGGTTATTTTTTACCTTAGATTGGGCCTTAAAGCCCAATAATCTTTTAGGCCCATAAATGAAGAACAAATCACTTCGTTTTGTCTTTAATATATCTTCATGGTCAGGTTATAATGTGAACACTTTCTGAGGTGATGTATACTCTATATTAGTCTTACATTTTGTACTTAAAGCCCAGAAGGCTTTAAAGTATAAAATAGGTTATAGTTATGATTTAAATAATTTTTTTATAGCCCAATATTTTGTCCTCAAAGTGATTTTTACCGGATATAAAGCCGTATCTTCCAAAAATTATGTCTTTAAAGAGATTCTGGCTTAGAAAACTTGAATGATGATTGTAAAGTTTATTGCACTGTGGTAATCTTCCCACTTGTGGGGAACATAAGAATAATCCAAGGAGGAGCTTGACCCTCTCCATTTTAAAATAATCAGTTTCTATTTTTTCGGCGAAATAAAAGGGGTCGCGTAGGAGCTATACAAAACGCCGGAACAAAGAAAAAAAACGTTGTACGTTTATATTCGAACTATTCCAAAAAGTAAGGTTAGTTACATTATATTAGTGGCTATTAATCCGTTGCGAGACATTAATTCAGCAACCCCGATAGAAACATTTTATGGAGTAATTGGCCGTACATAGGGCCTGCAGAATTCTTAAAAACCCCAAATTAGGCTTCATAAACACTTATTATTATAAAGTTATGCCATATAAACGAATATTTCTCCTAATTTAGACCTATCAAGACGGAAGATACAAAATAGGAAATTTTCTCCTAGCGTAACCTAATACGGGTTGACTTATAGGTCCAATTTTTTTTACGGCCCAAACCACAGGAAATCACGACCTTTAGGAAAAATATTTTACTGACGCCATATTTTTTTCAACATGGTGTATTATTTTCAATCATTTTGGTAGATTACTTGTAACACTAAAGCAACAACAAATATATTACAAAAACCGAGCACAGAAACGAGTTAACTTACTCGTCCAAGCACTAAATATTGGCTACATTTTAAATTTTTGGTATTTTTAATTTTAATTTACCTAGTTTTTTTTTAATTAAATGCCTTTTTTCTGGGGCGCGGTTAGTTTTTCTAAGTAAAATTGAAATCTATACGAAAATTTTTTACGCGCACCCATTTTTTCACTTCACATCGATGAAATAATGATTTTTATAAGTACATACCTATCTATATACTACCACTCCATTTTAAAAATCAATAGCGGCTGACATGACATGTTCTGATTTAAGAACCCTCCTGCCTCCTGTGCTTTGATACAAATAAAAACAAAATACTATTTTTATCTTTTTCTAAAATTGTGGTTATGATTTTCTATAAACTTCATAGCCCATAACAGGCCCAACATAGGCCCACATAGGTAAAATACGGGTAAAAAACACCTCTTTACTACCACGGAGAAGACTACTCGGCCTCGTCTATGAAGAACAATTCTCCTACTAACAGGTGTTTCTTACCACTTTATTACCCTGGTTTTATTCCCCACTAGGTGATAAAGTGGTATAAATTACTAACTTCTGACTATGTAAAGCGGTCCGTCGAGCTTTATAGTTAAAATATTAGGTAAAAGTCACCTTTTTTAGACTATAATTGTTTGTTGGGTTAGGTCCTCACTGTATACAGTGACCGGCAGAAAGTGCGCAGCATATGGGAAAGTTTTTTTTATCTTTAAGTTTAGAATATTAATTTTATTTTAGATAGGTTCTGCATGTTCTCAAACCAAAATAACACCCATTAAATCCGGTAAAAGTCTTATGGTATACGAGGTAGGATCAAAAATTTGAAATTCCGCTAAGAGTAAAGTACCTCCATCTTTCATTTTAGAATATTTTTTTACTAAGAATTATTGTTTTAATTTCAAAGTTATATCCAAATTCCAAATTTCGCTTATTTTGGACAAAAAAATGGATTTAATCGTGTTTTCTGAATAACCCTGTATTAAAAATAAATGGCAACCAAACAGTACGAAAAAGGATTTTTTGCAGACTTTGTTAGAGATAACCGTCAATCATAAGTCTGATTAGTTTGTTTTTATAATATTATGGCTTTTTAAAATAAAAACATAAAAATATAAAATATTTTTCTGCACACCGTATTTTATTTTCTGAGGGAACAAGTTAATTTCATCTAACTGATATTTTTTGATTTACATTGACTTAAAGCATCTCCTAAATAGTTTTTTTACATTGAAGTATGCATAGAAATTTTCCTTTTGATTTATAAAGAAAAAAATTTAAATTAAAAATATATTTTGAACGGATTTATTGTTAATGTAAATAGTCTAAATTAGCATTTTTTGTTTCCTATTCATGAGTTAAAAATGTATAACCTATTTACTAGTTGGATTATACTAAAAGTGTATTTTTTGATAAATGAAAATAACCTATATTGATCCTTAATTTGCGTGACGAATAAAATCCGTTCAAAATATATTTTTAATTTAAATTTTTTTCTTTATAAATCAAAAGGAGACTTTCTATGCATACTTCAATGTAAAAAAACTATTTAGGAGATGCTTTAAGTCAATGTAAATCAAAAAATATCAGTTAGATGAAATTAACTTGTTCCCTCAGAAAATAAAATAGCAAAAATATTTAATATTTTTATGTTTTTATTTTAAAAAGCCATAATATTATGAAAACAAACTAATCGGACTTATGATCGACGGTTATCTCTAACAAAGTCTGCAGAAAATCTTATTTTCGTACTGTTCGATTGCCATTTATTTTTTATACAGGGTTATTTAGAAAACACGGTTAAATCCATTTTTTTGTCCAAAATAAGCGAAATTTGGAATTTGGGTATAACTTTGAAATTAAAACAATAATTCTTAGTAAAAAAATATTCTAAAATGAAAGATGGAGGTACTTTACTCTTAGCGGAATTTCAAATGTTTGATCCTACCTCGTATACCATAAGACTTTTACCAGATTTAATAGGTGTTATTTTGGTTTGAAAACATGCAGAACCTAAAATAAAATTAATTTTCTAAACTTAAAGATAAAAAAACTTTCCCATATGCTGCGCACTTTCTGCCGGTCACTGTATAAACAATAACTGGCAGAGAAAACTTTTAAAAATTCTTGGTCAAGAAATTGTCCTTGAATATGTTGTTTAACGCGTACCCAATTTTTTGGCAAATTGTTAAGTTAACTACTATTTGACTTGAGGGTAGGTACGCGATAACATCGAAGATTGCTGTGTTCTTTGTTTTTTATTTTCGATTTTATCAGGTAAGTTTAGATTAGAACAAGTTCCATTTTTTTAACAATAAACGGTGACAAGAACTTAAAACGTAAAAATAAGCCGAAGGTCATCTTTTACAATTTCTTGACCAAGAACTTGGCTCGTAAAAAACGGGTTTAAAATCTGTGCAACCCCATATTAAGCTTCTGGGAAGATAATTTTAAAGCACGGACCTGTCAATTTTTTCACTCGTAAAATCTAATTTTGCAGTGCGTATGCCCATGTACGCTAGGCTTTGTTTACATACAAGCGCGATGCCATAAATCTGCCACTTTCGTAATTGTTGTGTGCTGATCTAAAGGTGTATATTATAGCATTAAAGGCTGAGACACAATTAAAAAATAAGCATTATGCAATAAGAAATAGGTCAAGGCCTCAGGGCCGTAACTAGGATTTTATTTCCGGGGTTACATTTCTTAGCAATACATGGAAAGGGAATAAAGGCAGGCGGTGTGTGACGCAAAAAATTCTTTTCCATCTTTACTCAAGTTCACGTATTTAATTTAAAATAAAATAACAAAGCCTTAGCTTGAACGACCAATGCACAAAAAATAAAATAAATTTTGTTGTAATCACAATAACTTGTGTTTTTGTTAATTTTCGTGTGGAGCGCGAAGTTCTTGCACCGTTTATCGCTATTTTGGGGGCGGGTGTTTAAACCCCCTTCTCCCCCCTTGGGTTTGTTCGGGTTTGTTCGGCCCTGAAATAGGTAATAAGAAATAAAACATATAATTTAATGTTAAATTGCTAACTGTCAATAAATTCTTTTAACTTTTCGTTTTGTCGACAGAACAGGTTATTTTGGTGTTTTGTTGTTTTTTATGATTCTCAAAAAATATGTAAGTATGATTATTTTTGTAAGCTCATCGGTTTTATTATAAACACATAAACAAGTTGTTAAAATTATATTAAAAAATACCTCTCTAACCTGAGAATCAAACCGACAAACTTTAAAGTATTTATTGAGGGCAGGGCATATTGTAATCGTTGTTTCATTGGCCACTAATAAGAACCTTGCAACAGAAAATCCATTTCGATATCTTAAGCTTAAGTTTTGTTTCTTGTTGCTTGTTACTTAAAACCTAATTGTGTCGCGATTGATTTGTTTCTTCGTATCAAATCTTATTTCTGTTGCTTATCGCCTAATGCTTGCGGCCCTAACAGAAAAAAAGATGTTTCCAAAATCAACCCCTTAATAAGAGTGTGAAAACGGGGGTTGAGACTTTTATAGAAAGAAATCCGCACTTCTCCTATGAAAAATGGCCCTTGGTTAAATTTCCTACATTTTTAGTATTCTGATCAAAAGTATCCAGGGCCACAACAAAATCTACCGACCAGTTTTTGAGATACTGTATGAATTTTTACTACCTACATCATATTTTCGTGCTTTATGATATTAATTCGTTTTTTTTTTGGATCTTTATTTACCATGTATTTATTTATGGATAGGATAGAATACTATAAAAATAATCTAAATTTTTTGATTATATACCGGGTGAGTGACGAAAATTATAGAATATTTTTTGTTAAATCGTTTTATTTCTGGCATTAAATTAAATACTTAAAAATGTATACAGAATTTAAATTTTTTGTATTTTTACAGGATAGCTCAAAAAAGTAAGTAATTTTACTAGGTTTTAATAATATTGTAGGTATTTTTTTATGTTTAACTTGTTGCTTATCGTATGGTTTCAAATATATATAATTATCAAAATTATATAGGGTGTTCCCGATGATACGCGATAGAAAAAAATTATAAAAATACATTTATTTATAATTCCTTCGCTATCAAAATTGGATCGGTTAAATTTCGTTATTTTTTTATCTTTTATGCTTAAAGTGTTTCACATA
The DNA here is from genome assembly GCA_963969555.1 of Polydrusus pterygomalis. NCBI lineage: Eukaryota > Metazoa > Arthropoda > Insecta > Coleoptera > Curculionidae > Polydrusus > Polydrusus pterygomalis. Next base: position 53,738,158 of record OZ018380.1, on the reverse strand, counting down.
CATTTTTACAATTGATTTCACTTTTCCTTTAATGAGAACAAACTCAAAGTACAAAAAATAAACATACAAAACAACAATATTTTTTCTTTATTTCAATAGAATAAACAAGCAACGGTTTAACAGATACAATGAATTTTAACCAAAAATAATAAGTAGGCCTTGCCTTGAAAAACAAAATATCTTATTTTATTTTTCTGTAGATATAATATGACAACTATTCTGTTTTCTTTAGGCCTACTTATAATTTTTGGATAAAATTCATTATTTCTATTAAAACTTTGCTTGGTTATTCTATTTATATATAGTTCTTATTAATTTGTAAAATACAGTGTTACAACACTTTAATTATTCAGTATACTATTAAGGATATTTATTTTTAACCATAAGATGAACTTCAATAAAATGTTTTATTGAAGCAAAGAAAAATATTGGTGTTTTATACAGGGTGTCCCGAAATTAGCTGACAATATTTTAAGGGGATAAAGTACATTAAAAAATAAGACTAAAACCTTCTATTAATATACTTCCAAAAACGCTTCGCTATGGGGCTAGAGCCCCCCGAATTGGAGCTATGACAAGCAGTCTTTTACAATATCTCAAAAACCGATTAGGGTATCAAAACAAAATTTAATACATGTTTTACCCATGATAAGACGCAATAAACGGTTTTATTAGCTTAACTGTATTTCTTCCAGTGGCGTCCCACTGGGTAGGTAGTTGGGATAATATTGCCCTAGGTTTTTTATTTGTAGGATTTTTTAACTTCAGGTGATATTTTTAGAAGCCTTGAAGTCTTTTGTTGGAAAAAGGTACTCTTGTTTCATTGCGGTAGGATTCACCACTTTCCAGTAAAATCGATTTTAAAATTTTCGGTTTTTTGAAATCCGTTGAAAAGGCTAAGGTAGGTAGGTAATAATAATTATTATTATATAGAAAAAAGAAAAGCACGAAGTCTTTCTCCACAAATTTTATTGTTCGAATAACTAGGCGAACCTAGGATCACATCGACATGTTTCGAGTGTAGAAACACTCATCATCAGGAAAACGAAGTTAAAGGTAAAATGCTGATGTTTTTAGCAAAAGCGAAAATAATAGTGAGATTGAGCCGTAATGGAGCTTTTAATGGTGTACAAGAGGTAGTGATGTAAATCCTCGGATGATTTAGATACTCGATTATTCGCAATCGGATTAATATAATACTCGTATTAATTATCCGATTTCGAATTCGTAATATTTATTTTAGTATTACATAATTTATATGGCTTCAAAAAAAAAAAAAGGTCATTGACCTAGAAGTACGGTAATTCAAGCATTCGAGGAATAACCTGTGCCCAAAATTAATCCGTATTAATCATCCGATTTCAAATTCGTATCGTATGGTGGCATTGGCTTGGCCGCTAGTGGGCGGGTCGCCGGAACAACCCGAAAGCCGTCTTCGGCATCGACTCGTGGCGACGTGCGCGAAGGAGATCCCGCGCGAAGATGATTAGTTTGAATTTGAATATTCGTTGGTATAATAAACCCGCGCTCGAGTTATTTTAGACGGTTGGGTTAAGTTGCGTAAATTTCCCGCTTACGTCGTAGTATTGTTATTATACTGTTTTTAGGTAAATTAAGTAGTAAGATTTAAGAGTTTTTTTCGGTGGTGGTTAGTTACCAGATTATTAGTAAGGAAGTAGAGGTTGAGTTAGTATTTTAGTATTATACTGGAAACTTTTGTCGGTGGTTAGTTCATTTATTTATATTATTATTGTTTCTTTTATATTTTTTTGGTTACATTTATCTAATACGCATCTGCCTATAGGCGCTCTTTCTTATCCATTACTCCATACTGAACTACGGCACGAAATCATATGAAATCTTCTCGTTTTACATTTCAGTTTCAGTTTAAATTTCAAATACTTCCAATTTCCAATCACTACTAGTCTGGCAACCAGCATTGCGCGTAGGCATTGGGGATCGCGAACACACGAGAGCTGTGTAAGATATCGAATCGATTCGCTGTTCGTGTCAGGTGTCTGTTTTTACTCCTTTCACGGAATGTGAGTTACTGCGATATGAATTCGAAAATTTGATGCCTAATATAATTCGAATTAAAGTCGAGTTTGAATACTCGGATTAATCCGAGTATTTCAATACTCGGAATCAACGAATATTTTAATTCGAATTCTTGCATCACTAACAAGAGGTGTAAAATTGAGTAGTCAAAAGACCGAAAATGAAGACTCCAGCATACTGAAGAAACGAGCGTTAGTGCAAAAGCACACTGGGCCGTGCGGAAAATGAGGGGAGTAAAAGAAAAAATTCAAAAAATTTTAGGGAGTCAAAAACTTATCTGTAAAATTCATTATAACAGTACCTACTAAAAAATCTTGAGTTTTATTAAGCCCTATCAGAAACATGTGAAAGTATTGGAGTAAAATTGAAAGAAAAAGAAAAAGGCTGTTTTTTTATAAAAGACGAAGCATCTGTAAAAAATAGAAAGGGGAATGTAGTAAATGAAATTTAAAAAAAAAATAGGTAGATTAGCTTACCTTTTGGTATAGAGTAAAATTCTGTTGGGGTACCAGGCTTTTTACGGCCCAGTTACCCTCGCAGTGGTCAAATCACACACATTGGGGCAAAAATTAAGTGATTTAAAAAAATTTAAATAATAAAATTTGAGTTCCCGGAGAATTTCTACTGTAACCAGCATGTAGCAGATGGGAAATGGACTTGACATTGTAAAAGGGGGGAACACATGACAAGTGTTTTGGCGGTCAAATCGAAGAATCCTCGAGTATGCCAAGAGTTTTTTAAAAAAGTTATAAAGGAGAAAAGTTCAATTAAGGCTCAACCTTGCTTAAAATACTAAAAATAACTAGAAAAACAAGATAATATCAATACAATACCTACAGAATAAAAAGAAATTATATTTAGAAATATGTTGCTGAAAGGTTTAAAAATAGGCATTATAAGTATTTGTGTGGCGACCTCTGTTGGTATACGTTTACAATTGGTAAAAGTGTAACTCAGTATTTCGACAAAGTAAAAAGTAACTATCACAGTGCCATCTATGAGTAAAAGGTAATAAATAATAGACATTTTGTTTTGTCGGTAAGATAGATTTAATAACGTGGAGATGTTAAGAGTGGTGCTGAAAAATAATTAGTCACAGATAAAAGTAGACCAATTTACGATCACCCAAGTTGTGCTGGCGAATGGCTCTTACCGCAGCCGACACCAAAAAGAAGTGAAGAATAATATGTCACAGATGGCTCTGAAAATAGGTTATGTTATAATTATTGAAAATCAATTAAAATTAAAACCATATGAATTGGAATGGAAAAGAAAAAGCAGAAAAGGGGCAAATAGATTTAGAAAAGGGTCAGTTGAGTCATGAAAAATTGAAAGAATTGAAAAAGCTTGTAGAACTGTGTTGAATTTGGTTATTTAGACAGATAATATTTAGGTTCTTTAAAGTTTTATTAATTTCCAGAATTTCTAAAAGGTCGAGCTTATTACCTTTAGTGCAAAAATGTAGATATATAGTGTGAGAGTCTGGTACAAAGTTGTGTTTACTCGAATGAATGTGTCTGGAAAAGTTAGATTTAATTTTGGATGGGGAGAGGTTCTGATTCTGAGCTTTCTCTAATTCTCTGCAGTGCTCTTTTATTCTGGTAGAGAACTTACGACCTGTTTGACCGACATAAATAGCTGGGCACTCTTCCGTAGAGCAGGAAATGCTGTACACTCCTGACCTATCAGAAATGGGAACACGGTCTTTCGAACTACCTAGGAACCTTTTTAAAGAGTGTTGTGTTTTGAGTGCAATGTCAATGTTAAACGATTTAAATATTTTCTTTAGTTTGTACGAGATAGGGCCCCGGAACGGTAATGAATAATATTTTTTTGAGGTTAACTCCTTAGGCAAAAGATTTTTGTTTAGAAATTTATTTAGGTGTTTGTAATAGATTTTATTTATTAGGTTCAGAGGGAAGCCGTTATTAGTATCTATTTGTCTGATCAGATTTAGTTCATTTTTAAATTCATTATCTCCAAGGGGGATAGCAAAAAGTCTAGAAAAGAAAGAGTGAAACGAGGCAAATTTTTGATTGTGTGAATGATTAGAGTGGTATGGGATGATAGAATCTGTTCTGGTAGGTTTGTGATAGATATAAAATGAAATTTTAATGTTCTCTTTGGTTAATTTCAGATCTAAGAAAGAAATTGAATTGTCCACTTCCACTTCAGAAGTGAATTTTATGGCAGGATGTATAGAATTCAGAAAAATGGTGAAAGACTGAAGGTCTTCTTTAGTACCGGTGAATATTGCAAAGATATCATCCACGTATCTTCTTATGAAGAGAATATGTTTTAAAAGGGGATGAGCTTGTATTTTGGATTCAATAAAAGACATAAAAATCTCTGCTAGAAGAGGGGATAAGGCCAAACCCATGGCTAGGCCAGATATTTGTTTATAAAACCGATTGTTAAATTGAAAAAAGTTTTGTCTAAGAACCAAGTCTACTAGGGTACAAATATTAGGGACATGTTCATGTTCCAAATCTGTGTTGTCGGTCAGAAGTGTTTTAATTAGGTTTACACATTCATTAGGGGATATACTAGGAAATAAGTTTGTAACATCGAAAGATACCAGTATAGAAGAATCAGGAATGTGTATGTTTGTAAGGTCCTTCGCAAGGTCTAAGGAATTTTTAACTGATAAAGAACTTTTAAATTTAGTTAGGTTAAATAGAGTCTGATTAACCCAAATACTGAGTTTATAACAGGGTGAGCTACAGTAAGACACTACAGAGCAAACAGGTATATTCTGCTTGTGAATCTTGGGGAGGCCATAAAGTAAAGGGGTTGAAGGGTTTATAGGTGTGAGTTTATATTTATTAGTTTAAAAAAAAATAAGACTGTCATTGGTTTGTTTTAAAGTGGTTTTGAACAATTGAAAAAATGTATCTAAATGATTATTAGGAATTAAAGAAAAGTCATCGGAAGAAAGGAAATTGTTAACCTTTTCAATATAATGTGGTCTCTCCAAAATTACCAAGCAGTTGCCCTTATCAGCTTTGGATATAACTAAATTGTTGTCAATAATTTTGGACTTAAAGACTTAAGGGTTTTATACTCATAGCCATCTTCAACTGGGGGATACCATTATAAAATTGATTAAGGGATGTAGTACAAAGAGATCTCAATGTGTCTTTCTTTACGGATTCATGAGAAATTGAAATGATGTTTTTACAATCAACAGCAATGACTTCTAAGTCTCTAGTTTCAGGCTGAAAATGAAAATTGTACTTGAGACCCAAATCAAGTAAACTCACTTCGTGCTCTTCGAACTGAGCACTGCTTAGGTTAAGCGTTCTCTTATTGAACCTAAAACCATCGACATTTGAAATGTTTAAAGTTTCTTCGTTTAATTCAGATTTAAAAATAGAGTTGTCAAAGCTGATATTATTGGTAGACGAATCATTAATTTTATTAGCAAAAGTGGAATTAAAAAAGTTTTTTCTGTTATTGGAATTGGATTTGTAATTAAGAGAAAAGTTAAAAGTACGCCCCTGTTGGGTGGTTAAGTTGTCCAATTTATTTTTTTAACGTTGAAATTTGATATTTTTTTGATCATGAACATAATTTTGCAAAGAAAAGCACAAAGAGTCCCATTGGACTGGGTGTAGAATGTGATTTAGTTCGTAAAAAAGAAATTTAAATTGTAGAATTTTCATTTTCAGCCTGAAACTAGAGACTTAGAAGTCATTGCTGTTGATTGTGAAAACATCATTTCAACTTCTCATGAATCCGTAAAGAAAGACACATTGAGATCTCTTTGTACTACATCCCTTAATCAATTTTATAATGGTATCCCCCAGTTGAAGAATGACAATGAGTATAAAACATTTAAGTCTTTAAAGTCCAAAATTATTGACAACAATTTAGTTATATCCAAAGCTGATAAGGGTAACTGCTTGGTAATTTTGGGGAGGCCAGATTATATTGAAAAGGTTAACAATTTCCTCTCTTTCAATGACTTTTCTTTAATTCCTAATAATCCTTTAGAGACATTTTTTCAATTGTTCAAAACCACTTTAAAACAAACCAATGACACTCTTATTTTTTTTTAAAACTAATAAATATAAACTCACACCTATAAACCCTTTAACCCCTTTACTTTATGGCCTCCCTAAGATTCACAAGCAGAATATACCAGTTCGCCCTGTAGTGTTTTATGGTAGCTCACCCTGTTATAAACTCAGTATTTGGCTTAATCAGACTTTACTTAACCTAACTAAATTTAAAAGTTCATTTCTCAGTTAAAAATTCCTCAGACCTTGCTAAGGACATTACAAACATTCACATTCCTGATTCTTCTATACTGGTATCTTTCGATGTTACAAACTTATTTCCTAGTATACCCCCTAATGAATGTGTAAACCTAATTAAAATACTTCTGACCGACAACACAGATTTGGAACATGAACATGTCACTAATATTTGTACCCTAGTAGACTTGGTTCTTAGACACAATTTTTTTTCAATTTAACAATCGGTTTTATAAACAAATATCCGGCCTAGCCATGGGTTCGGCCTTATCCCCTCTTCTAGCAGAGAATTTTATGTCTTTTATTGAATCCAAAATACAAGCTCATTCCCTTTTCAAACATATTCTCTTCATAAGAAGATACGAAGATGATATCTTTACAATATTTACCGGTACTAAAGAAGACCTTCAGTCTTTCACCATTTTTCTGAATTCTATACATCCTGCCATAAAATTCACTTCTGAAGTGGAAGTGGACAATTCAATTTCTTTCTTAGATCTGAAATTAACCAAAAAGAACAATAAAATTTCATTTTCTATCTATCACAAACCTACCAGTACAGATTATATCATCCCATACCACTCTAATCATCTACACAACCAAAAGTTTGCCTCGTTCCACTCATTCATTTCTAGACTTTTTGCTATCCCTCTTGGAGATAATGAATTTAAAAATGAACTAAATCTGATCAGACAAATAGGTACTAATAACGGTTTCCCTCTGAACTTAATAAATAAAATCTATTACAAACACCTAAATAAATTTCTAAACAAAAAATCTTTTGTCTAAGGACTTAACCTCAAAAAAATATTATTCATTACCGTTCTGGGGCCCTATCTCGTACAAACTAAAGAACATATTTAAATCGTTTAACATTGACATTGCATTCAAAACACAACAATCTTTAAAAAGGTTCCTAGGTAGTTCGAAAGACCGTGTTCCCATTTCTGATAGGTCAGGAGTGTACAGCATTTCCTGCTTTACGGAAGGATGCCCAGCTATTTATGTCGGTCAAACAGGTCGTAAGTTCTCTACCAGAATAAAAGAGCACTGCAGAGAATTAGAGAAAGCTCAGAATCAGAACCTCTCCCCATCCAAAATTAAATCTAACTTTTCCAGACACATTCATTCGAGTAAACACAACTTTGTACCAGACTCTCACACTAAATATCTACATTTTTGCACTAAAGGTAATAAGCTCGACCTTTTAGAAATTCTGGAAATTAATAAAACTTTAAAGAACCTAAATATTATCTGTCTAAATGACCAAATTCAACACAGTTCTACAAGCTTTTTCAATTCTCTCAATTTTTCATAACTCAACTGACCCTTCTCTTAATCTATTTGCCCTTTTTCTGCTTTTTCTTTTCCATTCCAATTCATATGGTTTTAATTTAGATTGATTTTTAATAATTATAACATAACCTATTTTCAGGAAAATCTGTGACTTATTCTTCTTCACTTCTTTTTGGCGTCGGCTGCGGTAAGAGCCATTCGCCAGCACAACTTGGGTGATCGTAAATTGGTCTACTTTTATCTCTGACTAATTATTTTTCAGCGCCACTCTTAACATTTCCACGTTATTAAATCTATCTTACCGACAAAACAAAATGTCAATTATTTATTACCTTTTACTCATAGATGGCACTGTGATAGTTACTTTTTACTTTGTCGAAATACTGAGTTACACTTTTACCAATTGTAAACAAATACCAACAGAGGTCGCCAAACAAATATTTATGATGCCTATTTTCAACCCTTCAGCAACATATTTCAAAATGTAATTTATTTTTATTTTATAGGAATTGCATTGATTTTATCTTGTTTTTCTAGTTATTTTTATTTTACGCAAGGTTGAGCCTTAATTGAACTTTTCTCCTTTATAACTTTTTTAAAAAACTCTTGGCATACTCGAGGATTCTTCGATTTGACCGCCAAAAACACTTGTCATTTGTTCCCCCCTTTTACAATGTCAAGTTCAAGTTCATTTCCCATCTGCCACGTGCTGGTTACAGTAGAAATTCTCCGGGAACTCAAATTTTATTATTAAAATTTTTTAAAATCACTTAATTTTTGCACCAAATGGGTGTGATTTGACCACTGCGAGGGTAACTGGGTCGTAAAAAGTCTGGTACCCCAACAGAATTTTACTTTAAACCAAAAGGTAAGCTAATCTATCTCATTTTTTTTAAATTTCATTTACTACATTCCCCTTTCTATTTTTTACAGATGCTTCGTCTTTTATAAAAAAACAACCTTTTTCTTTCAATCTCACTCCGATACTTTCACATGTTTCTGATAGGGCTTAATAAAACTCAAGATTTTTCAGTAGGTACTGTAATAATGAATTTTACAGATAAGTTTTTCAAAACTTCCTAAAATTTTTTGAATTTTTTCTTTTACTCCCCTCATTTTCCGCACGGCACGGTGTGCTTTTGCACTAACGCTAGTTTCTTTAGTATGCTGGAGTCTTCATTTTCGGTCTTTTGGCTACTCAATTTTACACCTCTTGTACACCATTAAAAGCTCCATTATGGCTCAATCTCACTATTATTTTCTCTTTTGCTAAAAACATAAGCATTTTACCTTTAACTTTGTTTTCCTGATGATGAGTGTTCCTACACTCGAAACATGTCGATGTGATCCTAGGTTCGCCTAGTTATTCGAACAATAAAATTTGTGGAGAAAGACTTCGTGCTTTTCTTTCTTCTATATAATTTAACTCCACTTTGAGTATGGAAAATTATTATTATATTATATGAATTATTCATAATAGGCGGCTATGGATGATTTCATACCATGGAAACAAAATAAAGCTTGATAAGTGTAAATTTTTTGTTGTTGATGTTTTTGGTGAAAAATCATAGATTAATAATATTCTATTACAACAAAATGTAAAATTTTTCAAATCAAGAACTAGCAGATATACATTTTCTGTAACGGCATTTCTACTGCTGCGTTAGTGGAATATCGAAGAAGATTTCCACAAAGTACCAAGTCATTGGACTTTAGCAACGGTTCACAGAAATTTAGTTGAAAATGGATCTTTTCGAAATGCTCGGGGACAAGGTCGGCCGATGGGAAACTATAATTGGGAAAATGCACTAAATTTGATGGAAGGGGACCCAAACCTAGCAACAAAAACGCTAGCGCGGCGCTGCAATATACCGAAGTCAATCGTAAGTAATATTACAGGTGAATTTCTAGAACGGCAACTTAACATTTTCTTGTTTGTTTTAGATTGGAAGAATGGCGCAAATACAAGGGTTACACCCTTTCCATTACCAGCGAGTTCAGGATTTAAAACCTAAAGACTTTCCAAAAAGGCTTGTGTTCTCTCGTTGGATATTAAACAATGGCAATATTTTAAGAAAAAAACTGTGGTCTGATGAAGCAACTTTCTTTAGGGGCAAAGCATTCAACAAACATAATACACATTTTGAAGAAGTAGTCCATACTCAAAGTGGAGTTAAATGATACAGAAAAAGAAAAGCACGAAGTCTTTCTCCACAATCTTTATTAATCAAAAAACTGGGCGAACCTAGTATCACATCGACGACATGTTTCGAGTGTAGAAACACTCATCATCAGGAAACAAAGTGAAAATTAAAATGCTGATGTTTTTAGCAAGAGAAAATAATGGTGAGGTTGAGCCGTAATGGAGCTTTTAATGGTGTACAAGAGATGTAAAATTGAAAAATCAGAAGGTCAAAAATCAAAACTCCAGCATACTGAAGAGTCGAGGGTTAAGTGTAGAAGCACACTGTCGTGCAGAAAAAGATAGGGTAGTAAAAATTAGGGAGTTTTGAAAAACATATCTGTTAAAAGTATTAATAAATTACTGAAAAATCCTGAGTTTTATTGAGCACAGTCAGAAACATTTGAAAATGTTGGGGTGAGATGTAAAGAAAAGAAGAGAAAAAGAAAAAATTATGTTTTGTCAAAGCATCTTTTATTGTAAAAGTAAAAACAGTTGGGGTACCAGGCTTTTTACGGCCCAGTTACCCCGCCAGAGTCAAAGCAGACACATTGTGTGGAAAAAGCTTTTAAGGAATTTTTTCCACACAAATGGTAATATTTACTTAAGGCTTCTCCGCGTGCGACGTTACTGGAAAAATATTCTAAAGTAACATCCTTTAATAAATATGCCTTGTCGCTAGTTGAACTTCTAATAAAATTCATGTTTTAATATTAACTGTTTGCTGAGATATTAAAAAAAAACCTTAGCCTTTTCAACGGATTTCAAAAAACCGACAATTTGAAAATCGATTTTACTGGAAAATGGTGAATCCTACCGAAATGAAACAAGAGTACCTATTTTTAACAAAATACTTCAAGGCTTCTAAAATTTGCATCTAAGGTAAAAAAATCCTACAAATAAAAAACTTAGGGCAATATTATCCCAACTACCTACCCAGTGGGACGCCACTGGAAGAAATACAGTTAAGCTAATTAAACCGTTTATTGCATCTTGTCATGGGTAAAATAAGTATCAAATTTTGTTTCGATACCCTAATCGGTTTCTAAGATATTGTGAAAAAACTGCTTATCATAGCTCCAATTCAGGGGGCTCTAGCCCCATAACGAAGCGTTTTTGAAGGTATATTAATAGAAGGTGTTAGTCTTGTTTTTGGATATACTTTATCTCCTTAAAATATTCTTAGCTAATTTCGGGACACCCTGTATAGTTATATTTTGTGCTTTGAGTTTGTTTGATGAATATCTTCAGAACTGGTCATAGAAAAAGTTAATTCAATAGTAAAAATGTAACTTAATATAACGAAAGCGAAAATAATAACAAAATTTAACCGATCCAATTTTAATATACCGAGTGATTTATAAATAAATGCATTTTTATATTTTTCTTTTCTGTCGCGTATCATCGGAAACTCCCTCTATAATCTTGATAATTATATATATATAGAACCATACAATAGGCGACAAGTTCAACATAAAAAAATACCTACAATATTTCTTTAAAACCTAGTAACAAAAATATTAACTTTGTTGAGCTACCCTGTATAAATATAAAAAACATAGATTGTGATAGCTTGTTTCAAGCTTATATAATCTACAGTCTCGGTTTTTTAATATTTAATTTAATGCCGAAAATACAACGATTTAACCAAATATATTCTATAATTTTCGTCACTCAACCGGTAAATTTCGGAAAATCAACGAAGGGCCCTTTCCATAAGAGAAGTGCGGGATTCTTTCTGTATCTCAGAAACTAATACTGGCAGAAGTCTAATAATAAGTATATACGTTCCTTTAACAAAATAACAAAATACGTATTCCGTCATATTTTCAAAATTCATTTAGAGTTTGAAAAAGGGGGTGTAATCTACTTTGAGGGGGTTACTATAACTGTTCATAATTTTAAGCTATATTGCTAAAAATTGATAATATGATAATTCTGTTAAAATATACAAGTACATGTTTTGATGTTTTGAGAAATGTTGCCTCTAAGGGGTAGAAATGGATGTGGTAAGTTTCCAACGCAACCTCCGAAGTAAAAAAAGTTTATAAAATAGAAAGATAATAAACCTCACCAGAGAAACTGCTAGGTGGTAAAAATATCTTTTCTTAACTGGTCAAGTTGCTCCTGATGGTCTCTATCTCTTTTGCTATGTCCGGAAAAACTCATTCTGCACTCAACGGCACAATAAAATAATAATAATAATAATAATAATAATAATAATAATAATAATAATAATAATAATAAATCGTCTTTATTAGTATATCCATGCAAAATAGGCGAAGTTTAGCTACAGTAGCTAATCCTGGCACTTAACCTAATTTGCATGAGGTTCAATTCTTAATATACAATAATAAAATAAAAATAATTTTCTTTAAATTAACCAAATAAAAAATAATTTACGGACCAATATAATGATACAGTGATAAGTCTATTAGAAAACTGAAGTTATCCACCTACAACAGTTATAAAAAAAATATGCCAACATTAAGATGAAGTGTTCCTTATATAACATTTAATTTTGTGTTTAAAATTAGCCTGTGATAGATCTCCAAGCTTAACAATAATAGTATTAAAGCATTTGGGAGCACGATAGGAAAAAGATTTTTGAAAAAAAAGCAGAGCTGTGACGCGGGATGTGCATGTAATGTCGTGTTCTTATTTAAGCATCATGGAAGGACCTGCGATGGGTTAGCCTGTTAAATAAGCTTGTGGGCATTTTGGTTTTGATAATATTATGAACGAAACAACAAAAATGAACCCGTCTCCTTTGTTCCATAGTGAGCCAATTCAACTAAGATATTTTGGCAGATATGTGATCGTGCTTACGAAGGCCGAAGATAAAACGGGCACAATAATTTTGGACTTTCTGAATTCGATTTTGCTGAAACTTGTCTAGAAAATCCCCATATACGGAGTCACAGTAATTGAAGTGCGAGAGAACCAGAGAATCAGTAAGTAATTTCTTAAGTCAGTTACATAGAACATGTCTATGGGAATACAACGTTTTGAGAACTGAGAATGAGCGTTTCACTAAATGGTTGATGTGCAAGTTGAATTTTGAGTTGGTGTCAAAAAATATTACATTCCTTGGTTTGTGTGTCGATAGGCCATAAGATGAGATCTACCAATCATATCATAGATGGAGGGAGATGTGAAGAATATTGAATTACATAAAATAAAAAATATGTAAAATAAGTGCGCGAACAACCTAACTAAAGTTTCAAATACCTATTACTAAATACTTTTTAATCAAGGGATGGCCTCGCCATGCGTTGTTCATGCCGGAAACACTGATCGATCTGTTGTCCTTATCGCGGGCATTTAAACTTATTTTTACTTTATTTACTCTCTCATACTCACATAAAATAACACTTTAACTTGGAATTTGTCGGTACTGCATAGTAATTAACATAATGGTAGTATAAATTAGAAATTTTTTGGAATTATTTTCTCTCAATGGAAGCTATAAATTAAGCATCTATAACATGACAGACAACGTTTATTTTATGTTTTAAGATCAATTTCTAGTTGCTTGTAAAAGAACTCAATAATTTTCTGTTAACCAATTATTTTTTGAATAATTTCACCTTTACCGACCAAAAGCAACAATCAAAGAATCACACAAACAAAATGCAATTCTCCAACGTTTCCTGGCCCTCGGGTCTTGTGGAAATAAAATACACCATCACGAAAGTGATAAACTATGTTTACACCATTTAGACCTTTGTGTAAACAATGAATTTACAGGACTGGCTTAAGAAGATTAACCAATCATCTTGTGCAGTTTTTGTATATAGAGATAGAAGTCGATTTTGACTAATGCCATAATAGTATAATCAAGTACCTATATGTTTTACAAAGTATTATTTTAATGGCATAAATTTTATGTTTGTAAATATAGGTGGCCGCTTATTTTTTTTACCAAATGTCTGGTTTTCGTTTGGAGATTAATCACATATCGATTTGACTGCGAAAATGTTGAGTGGTTGGCAAATTATTTTTTGACTGATACTGGTAAAAGGCGAGGGGAGCACTGTCGCCTTTAAATAAGATTAAACTCTTTCTGCGGAAATTGTCGGATCCGGACTTTCAAAATTCTGTGGGTGAAGAACTCAGTGTTCACCAAACTACTGTCTGTAAGACATACCCTTCTGTAATGGATGCAGTTTTGGAGAAGGCCAATATTTTTATTAAATTTCCTATAAGTGCTGAAGCTGTTGTGGAAGCTAAATGGTTGTGATCATAGATATTTATTTATTTTCCTTCAATTCGTGAACGAATATCAATTGCTTGTCTTTAATTTCTTCATCACTACTATCACTTTCCTCATTTTCACTGAAATCTGCCATATCACAAATATAAGTTTCCTATTTTAAGATTACTTTTTTACTAAATAAATAGACCAACGTTGTTGTATTTACGTCAACTATTTTGCAAATTGGGCACCAAACACCAAACTGAACATAAAATCTATAATCTGAACAAGTGGATAAACACGTCTGAACTTGCTACAGAGGTGTAAGAAAAACAGCAATTGCTTCAAAATTATATTCAAATCCAGATCTAGCAATTGCTTTTACTTATAGCATTTGCTAGTCAAGCAATTACTTTTACTGAAAAGTAATTGCTTCAAGTAATTGCTTAATTTTTATTCATTAGGCTCAATGAAGATGTGTTTGATTGCATATATTTTTGATTATATTTATGGCTACCTACTATAGTTTAGAAATATGTTAGTTTTTGCGTTATTTTTTCTAGCCCCTAATTTAATATCCCAAAAATGTTATTCGAGAGCACAAAATGGAGGTTTTTAGAAGTGGTACAGTCCGTTCAGTGGCACCCAAAAATATTTCCGAATGTGTCCATTATTCCAATATCCGAAAGTTGGCAACCCTAATTACCAGGCTCGTTACCAAGTTAAGAAAAAATGGTTTCATAATAAGCTTATTACGATATTAAAAACGATATCGAAATATGTTTGTTTTAAAACAAAATTTCCATTATTAGGTAAAATTACCTGACTTTTTTCTAAGGCCTTTAAACCAGTTCACCTCTCAAGCGTCGATATTATTTTTGACAAGTTGATAAGCCATAATATATTGAAACGCGCCTAAGAATGGATCTGACGAAATAGTAATAATAATAATAATAATAATATAATAATATAAGAATATTAAATACCCTTCCTTTATGTAATTAAGCCAGTAATACAATATACAATGTCACAGGGTGGCTACTGATCTGACCACCATATGTATAATTTAATTTAAAAAAAAACCAACTAATATATAATTATATCAACAATGAATTCAAATAAAAAACTGGAAGCAAGGGGAAAATGCATTAGAACAAAAAACAAAGTATATGTCAAAAAACCGTAACAAGTAAATAAGTTGCAAATAGCACATGTGCAATCATTAATGCTCTAGCAACGAATACCTCACAGAAAATGGTAAAATAAAAAAATTTAAAAAAAATTTTGAATTACACGACCAGAGATGTGTTTTTAATTCCTTTTCAAAAGTTTTGACAGAAGAGGAATAATATTTGTTGGCAAGTGATTAAAATATTAAACCACATTTAAACTAAAAGATCTCTTAAACAATGCCGTTTTGTGTCTGAGAACAGAGTAAAGGCGGCTTTGCCAGGTTCACCCCTTGTAAGTTTGTCAAAGATATAACTAGTCCGACTCTGTCTTTCTTCTTGATCCATCACCACGACTGTGTTTTAGGCCGGACACGACCGCGGTTAACGGGAATCAACTTTACCAACACCCAAAATGGGCAAAACAATAACGAGAAAGGTTAGAGACGCGGAGGCAATATGGGTAGCGTCATATGGAACCATGGGAGTCATGGGACGTGAATCTGATTGAAAATTCCAATGGTCGTAAAATATATTTAATAAGGTAGTGGGTGCAATTGGGTTTATCTAGTTTATGGTAGAAGGAATTCGCTTTTTACTCACAGTAATAGCAAAGATATGACAGCGTTAAATAGGCCAGTGCCACCCATTTATTCTGCAATAATAAACAACTATTGGCAAATATTTCAAGTAGCACAAAATAGTAATTTACGTTACAAGACCGGAAAGTAGTGTTTTTCAGGTCGAGACAAGCATTTCCAGGGCGAGCCATAGGCGAGTCCTGGAAGCTTGGAGAGACCTGGAAAACACTAATTTTCGGTTGCGTGACGTACAATATTTTTTTTAAGACCGACACTTCGATATATTTTATAATCTACGCGAAACAAGTTTGACATAAAGAACAAAATTAAAAATCAACGAACTGTCACTCGACAATACATCGAAATGTTGTTGTCATAATAACGAAATCAAGGTATCTTGTATTATCAAAGAGCGATTGGAAAAACAAAAAACAGGGTGACAGTGACATTAGAGACCGGTAAAGTGACATTAGAGTCCGGAAAAGATTTTTCCGGTCTCTAATGTCACTTTTCCGGTCTTGCGATCGGAAAAACGTTATTTTCTAGACGAAAAATTGTCCAGAAAGTGTAAATTTTCTGGTCGGTTTTAAAAAAATACTTTTACCAAAAAAAAAATTAATTTGTTGCTTTTACACTATTATGAAAACCATTCTAAATGAAACTATAGAAACGATATAGAAAATCTCTTGCAAAACTTAAGATGGTCAAATATTAGATCTCTTATTTATTTTTGACCAATAATTTAATTTCCTTTATTAAAGGGAATTGACCAATAATTTCATATCCTTTATTAAAGGTAATTGCCGATCTAACTTTTAGTAGTAAAATATAAATCTAGAATGGGCTAAAGGTCTGAAACATTATAATTCAAGCGCCAATAAAATGTCAATATTTGACACGGATTTTTATGTTAAGCCTATGGAGGGCTTTAGGAAGGAGTCCGATCAAAAATGGCTGTTCTTTAAATTTACTACTCTGTTTAGTAGTTAGTTCGCTGTTTCCCGGTCGCGGCGCAGTGATCATCAAGTGTTTGACTTTTTACAGGTTTTGATAGACGTCAGCGGTATTTTTATCCAATAACACTGGCCGACAAGATTTTTCTAACACAGGTCAGCTCCTTATTTTTAAAATGGAAATACCCTTCTAATAATAGAAAAAATATTCGGAAAGCCCCAATACATACCATTTTTCAATAGCTTAATAAGAATCGTTTTACATTAACAGGTAGTCAATTTAATTAGGGGACGGTTAAAATGGATGCATTTTATAACAGAAAAATTACCTGAACTGTAGGAATTTTAGTAGGACTTTAGGGAGGATTTACAAAATATTGCTGTTTTCTTTGTTTGTGGGACAGTCGTGCAGTAGATCAGCATTATGTAATAAAAGATTGGCCACAAAGAAGTGAATTTCAGCCGGGATCTCAAAATGTTAAGTTTGCACCTCTTGTAGACCCCAAAAAAGTCCTTCTGCCTCCTCTTCACATTAAACTTGGGCTGATGAAAAACTTTGTGAAAGCTATGAATAAAGACGGTGATGGATTCAAATACCTAAGACAAGTCTATCCCCAGTTAAGTGATGCTAAATTAAAGGAAGGCATTTTTATTGGGCCACAAATCAGAAAATTGCTGGACGATGTCAACTTTACAGAGAAGCTTACCAGGCAGGAACTCAGAGCATGGAGCTCATTTGTTAGTATAGTAAGGGGATGTTTGGGCAACAATATGGATGCAAACTATCAACAGTTAGTTGATGAACTTTTAGATTTCTACAAATCGCTTGGTGCCCGAATGTCATTAAAAATTCACTTCCTCCATTCCCATCTGTCATTTTTTCCTGAAAATTTGGGAGCTGTCAGTGACGAGCAGGGTGAAAGGTTCCACCAGGATATCAGGACAATGGAAATTTGCTATCAAGGACGATGGGATCCAGCCATGATGGGTGATTACTGTTGGTTTTTGAAAAGAGTAGATATGACCCCTCATAAAAGGAAAAATAAAATTTAATTAGTGTGTTCAGTTAACATTTGTAATGATTGTGTTTTTCTTAGATGTAAGGTATGTTTAGTAGGTGTAAAAATTTAAATATAGTCGATATACACAGTTAGAAAATTCTTAAATTATTTTTTCAATAGATATTAAATATTGTAACATTAAATGTGGTACTACAAATGTAACAAGAAAACGTTACGTGTTACAACTTTTTTTTTCTCATTTTCGTATTTGGATAGGTCCATTCTACCACAAGATGCTATTTAGCTTTGTGTTATAACAAAAAAAAAATTTGTCGGCCAGTGTAATTAATAAAATAAGCTTTATTAGATATAATATATACATATCTCAGCCTGTAGAGGGTTTTAGTTAACTAAATTCAATAAAACAGTTAATTATTCCATAAGAACCCATGCATTTTACAGATTTAAAGGAACACATGCGCCCCTGACGGCCATTTTTAAAGCTGCTTTACCGATCCAAAACTTTGCCCGAAACCAATGTATTGCGATCGGACTCCTAACCTAAAGCCCTCCATAGTTAAGCCATAATTTTTTTGTTTCAGGTAAAAAGTTTCGAAATATTTTATTCATCTTGGTTTTTCTTTCACTACAAACAAAAATAATGAGTAGATATCAATAAAACAGTTGATACACACAACCAATACTTTGAGTCCGTTTAAAGGTTGGAAAAAATATGTTTCTAGAATGAGAGTTTTGGACTTGCATTGTTTTTACTCGTTTTAAATCACAACGTTTTAACTCGTCAACATGATATGATGGCCATGTGTCCAGGCATGATCATCTGCACCGGACTTTTCGGTCTCTCATTGTAGCGTATTGCATCGATGCTCTTTAATACTTGCTTGGAGTGGTCTTACCAATTTGAGATTGGTGGCCGCACTCCTATGGGATCCAAGAGACACAGTTTCTTCTGACTTTTTGGCTTGTTGGTTTTATCTTCGTCATGTAGCTTCTTAGGGTCTCTCGACTTGAATACTGTATTGATATTATATCGTTGTCCCAGTCTTCTTATTCTCTCAGATATTCCTTTGACATACGGAAGGTTGAGTGTTGGTTGTTTCGTCAACTAATCCAATTTGAAGACATTTTTGTTTAGGTCGGTCTTGATGTAATTAGTTCTTTTTTTGAGGGCTTCTTTCGAGTTACAGATTGTAATTGCCCTATCCACAAAGGTTCTTACTAAACCATGTTTTGTGTTATTTGAGTGGTTTGATGTTTAACCGAGCTATTGACCTGTATATGTACGTTTCCGGAATACTGAAGTTTGGATGGCTTTGTCATTCTTCTTTACGTTGACACCTAGGAAAGGTAATTGGTTGTATTCTTGTGATTTCGGAATTCACTAAGTTTGTCATCGTTTCCATTCCAAATAATGAAGGTGTCATCGACATAATTATGTCTGCGAAATTTTTTGTTTCTTCCTTGCTTGTACCATTGCTTCGGATTCGGATTAGCCAACTTTCTAGTTTTAACTCGCATTGAACATTTTTGAAATTAGCTAATAAGAGGAATGTTCGTCATCGCTCTACGCACACAGGGAGTTTTCAGGGGCTAACGATACCACATCACATAGAATACTATCATTTCTAATCATTCATTATGTAGCGGAATGTGCACTGTTATTGCAGTTAGAGGAGGACATTCACATCGCTAACATTTTTTTAATGTGTTGAAAACTTAGCAAGCACATATTGATTCGCTAATAATTTAAACATAATTATATTATACTTATAAAATAAACCAAAAAGTTTTAAAGGATCAAACCAATCGATCATGGCCCATTAATTTACAATAGTTACCTTAAACCAATACGAGTTACTAAAATATTATATATTAACGAACACAGAATACAGGAAATCCACGGAATTTGATAATAAGGAATTCTTTCCTATTAACATATTTGTTACGGTTGTTCAAGAACATGCAATGTTAGAATAAAATAGAGTACATCCGGCATCCATACCGTCAATAATAAGTATATGAACCAGTCAAAAACGTTGGGTAGCGCATAAACTCTAGATGCATGCATGTAAATTTTCTTAAATTTAAAACTGACATATCTTACATAAAAATTGAATTTAATTTATTTTTTAAACGAAAGCAATTAGACATCTATCTGCGCTAGAAACTGGCCTAAAAGTTTCCCCATGCCACTAAAGGCAAAGAAAAAAATACCATTTCTTCGAAATAAATTCTGTTGCCGAAAAAATGTTTCGTAAATAATCAATGGTCCACGTTGTGGTCTAGTGGTTAGCGCAGCAGCCTCACAGATCGTAGGCCCGAGTTCCATTCCCGGTGCCGGCAACGTCGATGTTAAATTTGGAATTTGGTTTAAGAGCCGTCTTTCGGAAGAGACGTTAAACTGTGGGCCCCGTGTCATGGATGTTGGCACGTTAAAGAACCCTACCCTCGACAAAGAGGGAATCGGCAAAATTACCAGATAGTGTGTGACAAATTCCCTGGCGTCGGTGATTGGCCTCGTTGCGGAAAAAGGCCGACGTAAAATAAATAAATAAAAAAAAAAAAAAATAATCAATGAGTCATTTTATCACTTTTGGCTTTTAAATTTAGAATAAAAACATGTCAACAAATAAAGTCTACAATACAGAGTGCTACGGAAATATCTAACCATTTAATTAAATTGCTTAAAATTAAAAATACAAAAATAATAATATAAATACAAATTCAGGGATACATTCTGTGAACGAATTAAATGGATAAGTTTTTGCGTGCCACACTGTATTATAGACTTTATTTGTTGACATGTTTTTTATTCTAAAGGAATTTCTGTATCTTAGAAACTACAACCGCTGGTATAGAAATTATATATAAGTTCCATTAATGAAACAATTGCACGTGTTTCGTTATTTTTCGAAATCCACCTAGGGGCTGAAAAAAGGGGTGTAGTATATTTGGAGAGGGGTACATAAAACTAAACTTAAGGCATAATTTTAAGGTATATTACAAGCACATCTTGTTTTTTTTTGTATCATGATTTAGTGCTAAAATTACTCCATACTTTTTAATACCTACTACTTTACTTTGGAATATCCGCCATCGGCTGTAAAATTTGGTGATTTTACGAGAGAGCTGATTAGTTGAGTGTTTTACCAATCAGTTTTGAAAAGTGAGGGTATTTGGCTAATGGGAATTTGATTACTAGGATAGAAAAACAATAGCGCTAGTAAAAGGGGCCTACAGACACACGTACATGTATTAGTACATGTACGCACGTTGATGTACGCGCGTTGATGTGTGTGGATCACATTTCTCTACAGACACAGGTACTTGTATGCAGTCTTCTAGGCGTTGCGGTGTCAGTATGTCGAGTGACGATGAACTAAACTTATTGGCAGTGGCTTGCGTGTGTGTTATAAGAAAATCTTCATAAATCCGCCATGTTCAAATCAAACTACAACAACAAAACTAACACGACACTGACAAAATCCTTGAAACAAACAAACTTTCGTCTCCACACCTTCATACATGTGCGCGCGTTTATGTACGTGCGTACATAAATTCAAGCGGGAACAGGAAACATGTGCGTCGGTTTTGTTGTCGGTATTTTTTCTACACACTGGCGAACATTAACGCGCGTACATCAACGCGCGCACATGTATGTACTAATACATGTATGTGTGTCTGTAGGCCTCTTTACGTGGACTTTCAGAGTGATATTTAGGCATTTGTATTTGTATGCTTTTTCTAGTACGTAAATAGAAGTGATAATTAACATACTTTTTTATATTTGAAAAATGATATGTTGATACTTAGTTCTGTTTTGTAATTTTGACTTTGTCTGTGAAACGTTTTATTTTTTTTTTGTTTTATACCATGCAATCATGGCAAATATCTGGAGACCTTTTGAGTCTTCAGAAACAGTCCCCCATTTGGCTACCATTTAGTGACAATTTGAAACTTTGGAGACCGCTTATTTATCCCACATTAAACACGCAAATAGTAGTGAATAAGAGAAGATCACCAACTTAAACGCTACACAAAATAACATATATTTCGAAATATATCTACCTCGCTACGTTAGTCCTTTCCTTATTCGGAAGAAAACCAGACAAATATTGCATTTAATACCCAAAGTCAAATTTTTCTAAGAACACGCCGCATCATGGCTAAGTCACCTGTTACTTACTTTTCCTATAAGGAAAAAAATCAGTAGCATCATTACTTTATTTACCATAACTACACATACATTGGCCCCTCACCAGAAAATTGCCAACTGTTGTTATAAAAAATATTTAATTAATTTGTGTTGGGCTACATGCTTGGTGAAACTGTTGTTCTATTACACAGGAAGAAAAAAAAATAACTATTTGTTATGTTTCACAAATTTAATCAGTTTCCTGACACGTGTTTCGCGCTTACGGGTCATTGTCAAAGGCGTTCAAGAAGATACTAAATTCTACTGACATTATTTAAGTCTGTGGTTTTGGTACACGTGCCAGGTGCCTGTTATTGCCAACACAGATTTGTTTGCATTACTTTCTAATAATTCTAATGCTTAATGTTCCCTTAATCGTAGCTTTTTTAATAAGCACTTGGAAATGCACTCTATAAATCATAAATAATTTAGTGAGGTAAGAATGACAAAATTTTCACTTGCCTGCACCCATGTACTTATTGATAGTGCGGATTCAAATTTTACACTATTCTCTTTTAGTGCAGTTTTAAAATGTAACTGAAAATATACCCACAACTAAAATAAAGTCGGGTTTGATCAACTAATGTCAAATTTAGACGTGATTTATTTAGTAATTTTGGCAAATTAGTGTCATTCGACTCTATGTTATACGACGAATGTACTAATACAAGCCCGCTACAACGAGTATCGGGGGAGCGGAAGATTAAGGGTCTGTTGCACCAAGCAATTTAATCTCCGATTAGCGGTAAACCTACATTTTAAACTAAGTTTGTGTTGCACCAACATTTAAACTAGGATTTAACAACCTAGATCTTTAGTTAGTTTAAACAGTCGATGTTGGTGGTTTATGTTCGGATTTGTCATTTGGGCGTGCGCAGTAAATGATATTTTTGACATTTTTGTAGGTATAAAGTACTTATATTTTTAATTAGCAAAATATATTTATATCACTTACCTCAATATTTATGTTTTCATCGATGTTTGTATAAGATTCCACTTCTTTATCAGTGTCCTCGCCTTCGGCAAATATTAATATTTCTACCTCATTATTATTTTTATTAATGGAATTAGAAGTACTAGGCATAGCATCAGAATCAAAACTATTAGTAAGTCCATGAATTGAATTTGTATTTATAATACTTAAATGAATTTTGTCGCTGGCATATTTGTTAATTTTTGGGGGCAGCCCTCCCCCGTCTTGCATAATTCCCTTTTTTCTTCACCAGCTTCCCTCATTGGGTGTTTTTTTTTTAATTTTCATAAAGTATTTTTAAAGAATCATAACTTCTGGGGCAATATAAACCTAAGCTATTAAAATCTTCAGTAATTTTTTCCCATGCTATCTTTTTTTCCCTTATTCCAAATGCATCCGTTTTTTTTGTTCTCAACTATGTCTTTATATTTTGCAATAATATTAATTAACAATGGTTTTTCATCAGAAGTAAAGTTTACTGTTCTTTCCCTTTTAGTTTTGTCGTGATTTTCCGTAATAATATTCTTTTTGTAATTCTCAAATCAACATCATTAGGTCATTAGGTTAGAAAATTCCAAAGAATTTCGATGAAGTTAGCTACGAATCTCGAAACTCCAGTTAACTAATCTAGTTTAAATTTTATTGGTGCAAGTAAAATTCAACTAATCTAGGATTGGTACTTGATCCTGGATTACCTAAACGGAGATATATATGTAGTTTGGTGCAACAGACCATAATAAGATAAACTTCCGTGGGCGTGAGGAAAAAATCATATGTGATGAACACGAATCAAATCCCCTTAAGTGGATTTTAAGTAAAAAAAATAAAGATGAGAAATTGACTTTTTTAATACAATTCTAATAAGACCCTATAGATTTTAGTAGTGAGCTTCAAATTTGTTACTCACTGTAGGTTTAATCAAACAGCAAAGGTGCGCATGCGGTTGCAACCAAGAATTTTTCGGATGATAGTATGACCTCATTGTTATCTCAGAAAACTTCGCAATGTCTTGCTCTCCGGTAATTTACCTTGCAAATAAAACGCCAATAAATACGACACTACATGCCATTAAAAAAAGCAAAACAAAAGAAGGTGATAAATGGTACGAAAAAGAAGATAACAGTGTCGGTCGTTCTTGTCGAGGACGACCTTCACAGAGCCAATGACATGGGCCATCCTCTTATGGACACCGGCTTGAATGACTTTCGAAAGATAGCGGAGTAAAGGCATTTCGTTTTATCCGAAGGAGTCGAGTTGGGTATCAAATAAACCGATAAACTTGTATTTGATTAAATAAAAACTAAAAGCAAAAATCGCAAATAATTTTTTCTCTTGATTCTATGCATATTATACATAGGGTGTCCGGAAAAGGGGAGTCAATCCGTTAACCATATATTCCTTGAGCAAAAATAATATGACTTTTATAATAACCTTTTTAATTTTCGGCCCTCATGTTCGATAAACGATAAAGTTTGAAATTAAAAACTCACTTTTTTGAATAATTTGAGTATTTAATAAGATATTAATTTCAAATTTGGTACATTGCTTCAAAATAAAGAGTTACATCTTTTGACCAAAAAAAAAACAAAACAAGAAAAAAACCTGTCCAGGTGTTCATCTGTACGCCACGTCCTTTCATTATTTTTGGCTGGTCCTTTGCTTTCGGTATCGTCACGTATTGCAAAGTTTAAAACCGGCCACTCACACTCCGGAAATCCTCAGAGGAAAAACTGCACAGTCCTGGCCTTAAGGTTTACCGGAGCGTGTATGGAGCCGGATGTATTCAGGCCAATATCAGTAAAATCCTCAAGGAAAAACTGTGCAGTTTTTTCTCTGAGGATTTCCGGAGTGTGAGTGGGCACCTGAGGCCTACGTTTTTTTGGACTGTACAGGTCGCCGGAATAAAAAAGAATCAAAATGATTTTTCTCACGTACCTCGGAACTAATCAGATGTTTGATAACTGCACCAGCGGTTAATTACTACCTTATGTTAATACCTTGGTTAACTACAGAAAATGGCTCTAACAAAGTTTAAATTAAATATTTCTGCAATAGAAAAGTATAAAATAATTTAACTAATAAAATAATTTTGAAGCAGTAGTCTATCATTAACTTTTCTTTCTACCTTTCTTTATAATATTGTTAATAGATTTATAAGTTGTTGTTTAAACTGGGTGTTGTTTTATTGGAACAATCAATATAAAGGGTTTCATTAACAAAGGTTAAACGGTTCGCTCTCGCGCCCTGAAGACGCGTCGCTGCGACGTTATTGTTAACATCATCACCTGGATATTGCTGTTTGGTCGACATTGGTAAGTCGTTTGGTATTAACAGTAGATACAACTAACAGAACGAAACGACGTGGACGTTATCATGAAGAACTCCAATATCTCCAAGAGTGTCTTTGCTATAAAATTAACTTAGTTATTTATACTCGTAATTCTACCCTTATGTGAAAGGAACAGGTCTGGTATTCTCGGTCAGAAACGCTACCAGAGATAATGAATAAAGTTTATTATAGTCAGAACGCTACCGCATTTGTAATTAACTAGTAATTGGTGATATACCAGATCAATCCTGTCACAAAAATTGGGGGTGATCGCGATGTTGTCTGGTCTGTACCATACCACGACCACTGACTTTTACATTATTAATACTATTTTACCGACATAACTAGCTATCTATTATTTACTGCTTCTTACTCATAGATGGCTCCGAGATAGTTATTTTCTGTTTTGTCGAAATACTGAGTTACATTTTTCAATTGTTAACCTACCAATAGAGGTCGCTTAACTAATATTTAGGATACATATTCTTTAACCCCTTGAACAACATTTTTCTAAAAAAAAAAAAAATAAAATTTTCTATTAGGTAAATATTATTTCTGACTATTTGAGTAATTGTGAACCTTAATTGAGCTTTCCCTCGATACCATTTTATTAATTCAGAGGAAACTTGTTAGCATACTGAAAGGCACTTTAATTTGACCGCTAAAATGCATGTCACTTGTCCCCCCCCCTTTCAATGTCAAGTTCAAGTTAATTTCCCGTCAGGGCTAGACACGTGCTGGTCGCAGCGAACTTTTTTTTTAAGATGTTCATGAAAAACGAAATTTTTTAAAATTTTCTCTGAAAATGTCTTAAACTTTTATTCTTTAAACTAAATGTATCAGTTTTGACTCCGGCTGGAGTAACTGGGCCGTAACAAGCTTGGTACCCCAAGAGCATTTTACTTCAAGCTAAATGGTAAGCTAATCTTATTTTATTACATTTCATTCATTAAATTCCTCTTTTTTATCTTTTACAGAAAGCATCTACACGTTTTTAATAAAAATACATATTTTTCTTTCTCTCTCCCTCATACTTTACGTCTTTCACACTCCCTCGACATAGTTGAATCTAACTAAAATGTTTTTATCACGTACACTTAACATGATTTCTACAAAGTCCATCATTTGATACTTCCTAATTGTTCTTTTCTTTTCCCACTCACAGTGGCTTTTCACTGGTCCTTGACCTTTCAGCATGCTGATATATTTTCTGTTGTTTGGCTGCACTTTGCTTTGAACTGTTTCTTTGAGGATTTTACTGATGTTGGCCTGAATACACCCGGCCCCACACACGCTCCGGAAATCCTCAGAGGAAAAACTGCACAGTTTTTCCTTGAGGATTTTACTGATGAGAAGCCCGGACGGCGGTAAAAACTCCACAAAATTGTCTAAACATTGGATGTTTGCATCCAGTAGATATTTATATTGAAAACAATGTAAATAATAAAGCAGTCATATTCTTTGATCTAGCCCCCAAAAAAACGAAAGGCACGAAGTTACTACTTGTCTACTGACAAACGAATTTAGAGATTTACGCCAATGGTTTACAATAGAAGAAACATTATTTTTGTCAATATTAAGTTTATTTAAAGCAATTTAAAAACATTATTTTATTATGGGAAAGAAAGAAAAACTCAAAGTCTTCCTCCACAAAGTTTAATAGAATAAAAATATTCAACACAAGCCTCTACATGTTTCGAACGTAGAAACGTTCATCATCAGGAGACAGAAATTATATTTGGTGCTGATGGTTTTAGCAAAAAAGAAAATGGTGTCGAACCTTAATGGAGCTTTTATTTAATAAAACTTAATGTTTTAAGTAGACATGATATAAAGAAACTTGAAGAAAGTTTAACCATACTAAGTATGTGAGAAGTCAGTAAATGGGTTCTAGACCAACCAAATAAACTGGAAAAGAAAAACCTTTTCTAAAAAGGTGTCGAAAGTTATTTTTTAAAAATTTGTTATTTTATAAAAAAAAGGGACATTTAAGTGGGTATGTGTCTATATGACATTGTGGGGAAAAAATGTTTAAAGAAAGTAAGGTAATAAATGGAAGAACCATAAGGTGTTGGTTAGTGGTCCTTTTTTTCATTCACCTTCGTCACAGCACGTGGACGCGTACAGCTGGTTTTCCTTTAAATTTTTCAAAAAATGTACAAATTTTTGTCAATTTTTACGGTTTTTAAATTAAAACCCACACGGGGTTACTGAGCCTGAAAACTCAGTACCCCACTAACCAACACCTTATGGTTCTTCCATTTATTACCTTACTTTCTTCAAACATTTTTTCCCCACAATGTCATATAGACACATACCCACTTAAATGTCCCTTTTTTTTATAAAATAACAAATTTTTAAAAAATAACTTTCGACACCTTTTTAGAAAAGGTTTTTCTTTCCCAGTTTATTTGGTTGGTCTAGACCCCATTTGCTGACTTCTCACATACTCAGTATGGTTAAGCTTTCTTCAAGTTTCTTTATATCATGTCTACTTAAAACATTAAGTTTTATTAAATAAAAGCTCCATTAAGGTTCGACACCATTTTCTCTTTTGCTAAAACCATCAGCACCAAATATAATTGCTGTCTCCTGATGATGAACGTTTCTATGTTCGAAACATGTAGAGACTTGTGTTGAATATTTTTATTCTATTAAACTTTGTGGAGGAAGACTTTGAGTTTTTCTTTTTTTCCCATACTTTCAACTCCACTTTAAGCATGGACTATTTCTTCAAATTATTTTATTATATAGGGAAAAGAAAAGCATAAAGTCTTTCTCCACAATTTTAATTCATTAGCTAGGCTAGAATCGACATGTTCATCATCAGGAAATTGAAACAAATATAATGAACAGCTGATGTTATAAGCAAAAGAGAAAATAAAAGTAAAATTAATAGGTGGAACTAATCCATAATGGAGCTTTCAGTGTCATGCATTGGGGATTAAAAAAACTTTTTGCAGCCAAACAACAAAAAATATATCAGCATGCTGAAAGGTCAAGGACCAGTGAAAAGCCACTGTGAGTGGGAAAAGAAAAGAAAAATTAGGAATTATCAAATGATGGACTTTGTAGAAATAATGTTAAGTGTACGTGATAAAAACATTTTAGTTAGATTCAACTATGTCGAGGGAGTGTGAAAGACGTAAAGTATGAGGGAGAGAGAAAGAAAAATATGTATTTTTATTAAAAACGTGTAGATGCTTTCTGTAAAAGATAAAAAAGAGGAATTTAATGAATGAAATGTAATAAAATAAGATTAGCTTACCATTTAGCTTGAAGTAAAATGCTCTTGGGGTACCAAGCTTGTTACGGCCCAGTTACTCCAGCCGGAGTCAAAACTGATACATTTAGTTTAAAGAATAAAAGTTTAAGACATTTTCAGAGAAAATTTTTAAAAAATTCGTTTTTCATGAACATCTTAAAAAAAAGTTCGCTGCGACCAGCACGTGTCTAGCCCTGACGGGAAATTAACTTGAACTTGACATTGAAGGGGGGGGGGGGGGGGGGGGGGGGAACAAGTGACATGCATTTTAGCGGTCAAATTAAAGTGCCTTTCAGTATGCTAACAAGTTTCCTCTGAATTAATAAAATGGTATCGAGGGAAAGCTCAATTAAGGTTCACAATTACTCAAATAGTCAGAAATAATATTTACCTAATAGAAAATTTTTTTTTTAGAAAAATGTTGTTCAAGGGGTTAAAGAATATGTATCCTAAATATTAGTTAAGCGACCTCTATTGGTAGGTTAACAATTGAAAAATGTAACTCAGTATTTCGACAAAACAGAAAATAACTATCTCGGAGCCATCTATGAGTAAGAAGCAGTAAATAATAGATAGCTAGTTATGTCGGTAAAATAGTATTAATAATGTAAAAGTCAGTGGTCGTGGTATGGTACAGACCAGACAACATCGCGATCACCCCCAATTTTTGTGACAGGATTGATCTGGTATATCACCAATTACTAGTTAATTACAAATGCGGTAGCGTTCTGACTATAATAAACTTTATTCATTATCTCTGGTAGCGTTTCTGACCGAGAATACCAGACCTGTTCCTTTCACATAAGGGTAGAATTACGAGTATAAATAACTAAGTTAATTTTATAGCAAAGACACTCTTGGAGATATTGGAGTTCTTCATGATAACGTCCACGTCGTTTCGTTCTGTTAGTTGTATCTACTGTTAATACCAAACGACTTACCAATGTCGACCAAACAGCAATATCCAGGTGATGATGTTAACAATAACGTCGCAGCGACGCGTCTTCAGGGCGCGAGAGCGAACCGTTTAACCTTTGTTAATGAAACCCTTTATATTGATTGTTCCAATAAAACAACACCCAGTTTAAACAACAACTTATAAATCTATTAACAATATTATAAAGAAAGGTAGAAAGAAAAGTTAATGATGGACTACTGCTTCAAAATTATTTTATTAGTTAAATTATTTTATACTTTTCTATTGCAGAAATATTTAATTTAAACTTTGTTAGAGCCATTTTCTGTAGTTAACCAAGGTATTAACATAAGGTAGTAATTAACCGCTGGTGCAGTTATCAAACATCTGATTAGTTCCGAGGTACGTGAGAAAAATCATTTTGATTCTTTTTTATTCCGGCGACCTGTACAGTCCAAAAAAACGTAGGCCTCAGGTGCCCACTCACACTCCGGAAATCCTCAGAGAAAAAACTGCACAGTTTTTCCTTGAGGATTTTACTGATATTGGCCTGAATACGTCCGGCTCCATACACGCTCCGGTAAACCTTAAGGCCAGGACTGTGCAGTTTTTCCTCTGAGGATTTCCGGAGTGTGAGTGGCCGGTTTTAAACTTTGCAATACGTGACGATACCGAAAGCAAAGGACCAGCCAAAAATAATGAAAGGACGTGGCGTACAGATGAACACCTGGACAGGTTTTTTTCTTGTTTTGTTTTTTTTTTTGGTCAAAAGATGTAACTCTTTATTTTGAAGCAATGTACCAAATTTGAAATTAATATCTTATTAAATACTCAAATTATTCAAAAAAGTGAGTTTTTAATTTCAAACTTTATCGTATATCGAACATGAGGGCCAAAAATTAAAAATGTTATTATAAAAGTCATATTATTTTTGCTCAAGGAATATATGGTTAACGGATTGACTCCCCTTTTCCGGACACCCTATGTATAATATGCATAGAATCAAGAGAAAAAATTATTTGCGATTTTTGCTTTTAGTTTTTATTTAATCAAATACAAGTTTATCGGTTTATTTGATACCCAACTCGACTCCTTCGGATAAAACGAAATGCCTTTACTCCGCTATCTTTCGAAAGTCATTCAAGCCGGTGTCCATAAGAGGATGGCCCATGTCATTGGCTCTGTGAAGGTCGTCCTCGACAAGAACGACCGACACTGTTATCTTCTTTTTCGTACCATTTATCACCTTCTTTTGTTTTGCTTTTTTTAATGGCATGTAGTGTCGTATTTATTGGCGTTTTATTTGCAAGGTAAATTACCGGAGAGCAAGACATTGCGAAGTTTTCTGAGATAACAATGAGGTCATACTATCATCCGAAAAATTCTTGGTTGCAACCGCATGCGCACCTTTGCTGTTTGATTAAACCTACAGTGAGTAACAAATTTGAAGCTCACTACTAAAATCTATAGGGTCTTATTAGAATTGTATTAAAAAAGTCAATTTCTCATCTTTATTTTTTTTACTTAAAATCCACTTAAGGGGATTTGATTCGTGTTCATCACATATGATTTTTTCCTCACGCCCACGGAAGTTTATCTTATTATGGTCTGTTGCACCAAACTACTCACTACTCAAAGAAAAACTGTGCAGTTTTTCCTCTGAGGATTTCCGGAGTGTGAGTGGCCGGCTTTACTTAAGTATCTTGTATCCGTGGTATAGAATGCTACAACGGTTTAATTGAGTTAGCATTTGAAAATTATGAGATTACCGTCAGCCGCGTTGGCATCAGTTAAAGACCCAGACTTTTCAAATTATCTTCCAAACGCATAATTTTATCAAAATTTTAAAGGAAACAAAAAATAATTAAAAACAAATGATAACCTGAAAAAGCATTGTTCGGAAGTCACTGGTGCAAGTAATAAAAAACAGGGGGTCAGCAGGTACTTACTAAATATTTGACAATTTTTTTTTGTCTCGTTTTCTCAAAGGATATATCTCTTTAGACTGAAGGAATGTACCAAATTTGAAATTAATATATTATTAAATAGGTACTCGAATTATTCAAAAAAATCAGTTTTTAATTTCAAGCTTTGAATATTATTATATCGAAATATTCCAGATTTGCCACGTGCCGTTTTGCCACGGCAATAAAAAAGTGCTGTTTTGCCACGCATAATTTTCATATTTTCTAACGAGTGCTGTTTTGCCATGCATACTTTTATTTCTTACCTGCCTAGATTTTAAGCCTTTTCTTGCAAAACTATCTTAGAATTATACAAAAGTTAAGTATTAAAATATTTATTTTTGTATACCATGTATTGGTTCTCATAATTTTTAATTAGAAGAAGATAATAAACATTATCGAAAGCTTGGCTAATAGACCAGGCCTTTGAAAATGGTAAAAAATTTAAAAAAATAATAGTAGGATGAAACCCATTGAAAAAGAAAGAGAATATAACAAAAATGAAAGGAAAAATAATTTACGGGCGATCCGAGGTCGGGAAGTGGAAGGGGGTGAGGTTTTAAAGGTAGAAAACGATTTATCTCGATTTTCGTCAAAACTACAATTCCTATGGAAAACGTTAAATGGCAAAGTTGTAGATAATAAAAAGATCTACAACTTTTGTATTTACACTTTTTTCATATAACCTTAAAATTTATGTGAAAAATTCAAATAACCAAGTTTTTGGGTTTTCATTTTTATCTTTTACAAAAAAAAAATTTTTCAAAACTTAACTTAATGTTTTAATTATTTTTTTGCTTTAAAATATTTATTTTTTCACCTTATTTTGACTTAATATTTAAAAAGCACCCTCATTTTCAATCGAAAATTCTCACGTCAAAATATCTGCTTTTTTAAAAAAGTCGGTGAGCTTTTTGATCGTTGAAATCTCTACTTTCTGATGATGTAAAAAATATACATTACTATGGTAAATGTTCTCAAAAAATGCAAATAAACGAAAAAAATTCTAATCCGATTTTTTTTTTAAATCATTATGAACAATTTTGAGTTATTTATTAAAATTTATACTTTAATTACTCGAAAAACGTAAGATTCCAGGTCAAAGTCAATTTTGAAATAAATCGGATTAAAATACACAATGGGATTGACCCAGGTAGCCTCACTGCCGTAATAGACGAAAGGACGAGTGGCGAATCTGCACTGACGTGTTAGGTTATCTAATTACCATGGCAAAACGCTACTAAAACAGGTAAATTTCCTTTTCCTGGCGAAACAGAACGTGGCGAACCAGGAATTTACCATTATATCGAACATTAGAAAAGTCATATTATTTTTGCTCAAGGAATATAATATGGTTAACGAATTGACTTCCTTTTTCCAGACACATTCATTCATTAGGTATAAAGTTTGCAAAACCATTTCTTTTTATTCAGTATTTTTTTATGAGAAATGTCTCTCCCAATACCATCATTAACTTCATTAAAAAGTTAGACCTATTGGGGGAAATATAAACAAGGCGTGAGCCATAATAGGTCGCATGGTCGCAGTGGAGGGTTAGCTGTAACCCACTAACGTTTAACATATCCTAACCTAACCTACATAATTTTTCCATTCCACTGCTACATTTTCTATGGCTTAATTCTACAGACCCGAAGCAACGTCATTTAATAATAATAATAATAATAATAATAATAATAATAATAATAATAATAATAATAATAATAATAATAATAATAATAATAATAATAATAATAATAATAATAATAATAATAATAATAATAATAATAATAATAATAATAATAATAATAATAATAATAATAATAATAATAATAATAATAATAATAATAATAATAATAATAATAATAATAATAATAATAATAATAATAATAATAATAATAATAATAATAATAATAATAATAATAATAATAATAATAAACGTCTTTTATTCGGTGTTGATTAAATTTAAATTTACAGTTTTTTTTGTCTATAAACAAAACATACAACCATAACAGGGCGAGATTTAGCTGCGGTAGCTATTCTTGTACCTAACCCCGTATGTCTGTGTACAGTAAAAAAAATAGGTAACTAAATAAATAAGTTTAACATACTTATAACCATGGTAACAACGAGAAAGAGAAGAAAAACATAATATATAATACAAATTAAAAACTAGACAGGCACCTATACTTAACATAAAACAAAACTTTAAGAGATTTTGGTTTTGGTTACAATATGCTAGGCAACTGTGACGCTAACAGTATTCATTTGTAATGAATTTTAAATGCTATAGGTTGCAACATCAGTTGACATCCAATATATTATAAAAGTGTGGACTTGGTAACTGAAAGACCTTTAAAATAATGCTGTTGAATGCTTCGAAATACCAAAAAGTGATTTAAAACGGGTGTCTCGCTGATGTATTCGAGTTCTCGGGATCAATCTGTTATTGAGGTAGGAAGGAGATCCCGTAATTACTATCTTGTGAACAAAAACAGCAAAGTGTTCTATTGTTCATGTTTAGCCATTTAAGCTCAAGAAGGGAATTTGATATTCGATCGTACCTTCGAAGCGAACAGACAAAGCGACAATATGAATTTTGCACTCTCTAAATTTTTCTATTCTCGAGACATGTAAGAAAAGGGCCATAAACAAAGGAACAATAAGTAAAATATGACAATACTAATGACTCGCATAACAAACGTCGAAGACTTTTTGACAACATATGTATGTTAGCGTATAATACCTTTAACCTATGGAATGCTCTTTGAACAGTCTTACTGACCTGATCAACAAACTTCAAATTAAAGTCAACTAAAATGCCTAGGGACTTTGTCACGGTACGCACTGGCAAGGGAATGCCATCTATTTGCAACTGTACAACCTTGTCAATGCTAGGTATCTTTCGATCTCCAAAAAACAACCACCGATTTGCTCGGATTTAGAATCAAGTTGTGTTTTCTTGAGTACTCAGAAATGCTGTTGAGCTCTCTATTTATTACAAATTCACCCACATGGTGCTCATTGGGGAGAAAACCATAACTCAGTTGAATATCATCAGCATAAATCTGGTGCGAACAGTCCTTTATGTTATTTTTTATATCCGCGGTATATATTATAAACAACAGGGGTCCCAAGATTGAGCCCTGAGGTACACCCGATACCACAGGCAGCAATAATGAAGTTTCGCCATTTAAAACGACCATTTGATTTCTATTCCTCAAATAGGAATATATCAAGTCTACAGATGACTGTTGAAATCCATAATATTTAAGTTTCAAACACAGGAGGTCATGGTTGATGGTATCAAAGGCCTTCGAGAAATCGAGCAACACCAATGCAGACACCTCGCCCGCGTTCAAATCCCCCATAGTCCCATCCAAGACTCCTGAAAGTGCAGTAGCTGTACTGTAGTTCTTCGGAAAACCAGACTGAGAATAGGATATGAAGATTTACTATTATCCAGATCTGATCCTTCATTGCATATGGTGAAAAAGCAATTTGCCTTTGTTCTAACCATTCAATAAGTAATCTCTTTTACCAACTTGTATTTGGAATTTTTTAATTAGCCAGAATGATAGGTGACGTTGTCCATGATATTAAGCCACGTTGTTCCAAGTTTGGTAACAATTCTTTAAACCATTTCTCAAAGTTTTCACTATTCATCGAATCATGATTATCACCAGATTTCAGGCCAGACTTGAATATCAAACTTGCATTATTCACAAATTTCACAAATCCATTTTCTGAACTAGCATGTAGACCCTCTGACGATTTTTTTTTATTTGTATGAAGAGTATCATCTTTCCAACTTCGCCTTAAAGCCCCTTTATTGTATATCTAGGTTTCATCCAGAAAAACAGGTTTTAAGGGAAATTGAGTGTTGCTGTTATTCTTAAATTCTCTTAAAAATTCTACTCGTTTTTGGGCTATATGGGATTGCTCTATTAAAAAACGCCTCTTTGATACAGTAGATTTACGATATTTAAATTTTAATTTTTTTAAACAGTCCGCTAATGAACCAGTAGTGGATATTTCTACACCCTGAATGATTTTAAGGTTTAGTTGTACGAGTATTGAGCAAATGTTAACGTGTTTACCTGCTCTATACATCTCATAAATACGAGCTCTTATGGTATGTTCATAAATTTCGTGAAGTCGTCGACCACGGGATGACAAAATAGCTACATTATTGCGAATCTTAAAATCTATCCTTTTCTATCCCCCTTGCCTTAATTTGTTGGATTGTTAAACACGAAACTCCCAAAGCATCAGAAACTCCCTAAAACAGATAGGTATTTATAAAAACATTGCCATATTATATTTTTCATTTACCTCGTAAACTGCGTTAAATGGTAAAAGAGCCCTTCCGGCATTACTTTCTCTTTGAAAATAATCAGATAATTTTAAAATTAATGCTTGTTCTTTTTTACAATACCATGACATTTTAGAAGTAATATTTATTAAAAATGTCACTGTCAAAAATACAATAAAATTTTTTGACTGGTAAAATTATACGACATTTATTATTTGCTGCTTTTTAATGTGCATTCTCGATCAGTTCACTTTTAAATGAACTGACCTAAAATAATCTGATCCAAAATGCATCAAATAAAACTGGCTTTTATTCTGTTTCGGACTACGTCAGTGTCATTTGTCACATAAATTTTGTTGAGGTTATGGTTATTCTCGATTTGATTATATTTTACAAGAAATAAACAC
This sequence comes from Polydrusus pterygomalis, assembly GCA_963969555.1. NCBI lineage: Eukaryota > Metazoa > Arthropoda > Insecta > Coleoptera > Curculionidae > Polydrusus > Polydrusus pterygomalis. The sequence goes on along the minus strand of OZ018380.1, from coordinate 53,702,079 downwards.
TTTGATGTACTTACTATTATAGCTAATTCCTCCTCCGAATGCTCTGATTTTAAATTTTGCATTACGGGCAAATATTTTATATTTTTATCTGTGGTTTGAGGTTAGGCTACGAGAAGTATCTGTCAAAACAACTCCCACCTTTTACTTCTGACCAGTTCACTTTAAGTGATCGAAATTTGCGGGTGGTGCAGTTAGGGGCAAAGGGGGAAGTGACCGGGTCACTTACAAATCGGAACAGTTTGTAAATAAAACGTCCTAATTATCGAATTTTAGTGATCTGGGTCAAATTGACCTAATCCAAGATGCAAATAAAAAGCAACAATTGATGTAAATTTACTATCTCACCTAGTTCACGAATGTTAGAAAGATAAGCACTAGTCGTGACGTAATGGTCAGCGGTCATTGAACAGACTTTAGGTGTTTCGCCATTTTTCAGAAGACGTCACTAGTGTTTGCTCTTAGCTTTGTAGTCCTTTGCCAAAAATAGCATGGAGCCCCTCTTACACAACTTGGACGGCTCTTGATTTATTTTTCTGACGGTTCTTACATTATTCATAGCAAGTTGTAAGGGTGAACATAGAATAGTTTTGATTCTACAATAACGACAAAATCCGTGCACCCAACTCGATTCTTGATATTGTCCATGTTATCATTGCATTGGTCTGAACTGAATGCCGGTGCCTGTGAAATCAAGTTTGTATTGTTTCGATTTTTTTTTGCCGTGCTAAGTATTATGGTTTGAGATAACTGGGCCTCATTACAACGGCTTTAAAGAGTTTAATCTTGATAATAAGAAGTAAGTTTGTATTATCTTTCTTTTAAATTATTAAGAGCAATGATAGAATTTATTAAAAAATACCAGCATAATTTTTTAGGTAGGTACCCAAATTTAATCATTAAAGGAGATTGGTGCAATTATTTTTATTTTACGTTTATTATTACAATATTTTTAAAAAATCTCAACCCTTACCCGACATTATCCTCGCTTAAATACGATTTTTTTAGTTTTTATCTCGAATCGTATGTAATAGACTCAGAATAAGTGTATTCAGTTTATACTTGAAAACGGTTAGAGACACTAACTGATCGGAGCGTTGTGTTAAGTAACAAAATAAAGACAATGGAAATCCGACAAAGTTGTAGTTAACGACTACGACAACAGCGACAACAACGTAACATTTGCTGTAAAGCATACATTATTTTTACCAAGCAGCTATATAAGACGGACATTTTCAAGAGGCGATCAGGGGTCGAGATTTTGTGCCGAAGGGAAGTATAACATATCGCAGTCTGCGATATGTAATTAAATTCATTATACAAAACAAAACACGCTCTTAATAATAGTAGTTATTCTCAGTCCTAAAATGAGTGAAAATCGGTATATGCGTTTAGAAATTATTGCGAAAAAACGATATTAATTTGAGAAATTTAGCGCCCTGTAGCGGCAAAACGAAGCAACATTGCATATAGGTAAGTTCGTAAGATAGCCTTATTTTTAGTTAAGGAATTTGTGGTTTAGCATTGTACAGTCGTTTTAAGGACACCCTGCATGACATATACAGTGTGTGTATAAAGTCTGAAAACGGCTTAATAACATCACAATTTACTGGCCGATTTAAACCAAATTTGGTACAGTTGTGTAAGAGGATCTAACGCACCGAATGACGATATTGGCGTTGTTGCCAGCTTTTTAGTTTGTCTGGAATTCGAACGAATTTTATATTTTTAAATATAACACCCAGTAAATTTTTACATTTTTAAATTCCACATAAAATTATAATTATTTTTTATTAAATGCATTATTAGTCTATACTTCATAGTTTCCGAGATATTGACTCTCGAAAAGTGAAATTTTTGAACTTTGACAGCTTATAACTTTCTAACAGTACGTCTTAGAGCAAAACGGCTTACATGTCCCTATCTTCAATTTTTATTATCTTCCCAAACAAATCAACTTCCGGTTAAACCGGATGTAACTCGAAAGCAGGAAATATAGTTGTTCCGGTTTAACTGGAAGTTGATTTTTTTGGGAAGATAATAAAAATTGAAGATAGGGACATGTAAGCCGTTTTGCTCTAAGACGTACTGTTAGAAAGTTATAAGCTGTCAAAGTTCAAAAATGTCACTTTTCGAGAGTCAATATCTCGGAAACTATGAAGTATAGACTAATAATGCATTTTATAAAAAATAATTATAATTTTATGTGGAATTTAAAAATGTAAAAATATACTGGGTGTTATATTTAAAAATATAAAATTCCTTCGAATTCCAGACAAACTAAAAAGCTGGTAACAACGCCAATATCGTCATTCGGTGCGTTAGATCCTCTTACACAACTGTACCAAATTTGGTTTAAATCGGCCAGTAAATTGTGATGTTATTAAGCCGTTTCCAGACTTTATACACACACTGTATATACTGCATTAGAGGTATGGAAAATAGGCTTTTAAACACTACCTTCTTTAACAACAGCTTAGGTCAACATTTTGTAATATATTTGGGTCAAATTTATACAACAAAATACTATTAGAAATAAGAAATATAAAAGGTAAAAACCGTTTTAAAACCGAGTTTAAGAAATTCTTTTTAACAAATATGAATATTTTTACTTAGGTATTGTAACATCGGCATCTTTTAAACTATTTGTAACTGCGACTTTTGTAATTTTGCCACTGGGTTTTATTATAACTACTATGGTAGGTTTTTTTTTAATGAACTAGAAAGACATTGTCAAAGTATTTGTTTTGTTATATATTATTTTACTGCTATTTTATGTAAAATTTGATTTACTGATATTAATGCTCAATCAGTTATGATACTTTCTAACATGTGCCATTCTAATAATAGGCACATAAAGGTATTTAAATACCTAGGTGCTATAGCTATATGTAACTGTTTTTAAGGTTAAATTCTCAACGTCGTTCAATTTATTGCCAACCTATAACCTATTTCGCTTTGTTTTTTCAAGTTTATTATTTTTTAAACTAACATTTAAATAAAATCAGTATCGTCGGCACATTACTTAGGTATTATCTGATATATTACAAAAATATCAATTTATTTCATTGCTTATTTTGGGAGAATTGTATAGTGAAAGAACATGTCATTGCAATGACATAATTATGTTAAAAAAAATCTTACCCGATATTTTTCCCTATAATAAGTTATGAAATTCCTTGATATATATTAAATATATGTCAATTATTATCTATAGTCTATAGAATATCAAGTCGATACTGATTTTCTTTAAATTTTGTAGAAAAGCTAGACAACATAAATAAATCTACGCGAAATAGGTTATAGGTTGGCAAGCATGTTGATACTCCCACCTTAAATATTCATAAAATATTACCTGTATATTCACATCTGTATTTGTGTAAAAAAGTAGTTTGAAATTTGAATTTGAAAACATTTCAATGATGCATTTAATTATTCGGTAAGCTATTTGTTTAAGATTTCTTTTTGATTTGATATTTTTACCCTACCTGTTCCAATTATCACTAGACGTCACTGCTTACGGACAAAGTAGTGGTATGTAAACTGGCATCGGCTTGAACACTAAGGGCCAATTGTATACCTATATGAATTAACTTTCGAGTTAATCCTAAGTTTTACCCTAGAATTAATCCTTGAGTTATCCCAAGGTAAACATTTTTGCCCGTTGTATGGGTGTGAGTTAAAAATGTTATTTAAGCTAATATGACTTTAAATACAACAACCAGGGAATTAACAAGAATCTAATAAAAATACGGAATAACAAATCAAAATAAATGTTTTATTGTTACAAGACAAAATCTCATTAACAAAGCTTTTAAGTTAACGTAGAAGAACCTACAAGTTAGTTTATATAATATATAAAAAGTATATAGGCATACTACGATAAATAATTTGTAAAATACAAGCTACTTAATAAAAAATAGGAAAAACAAAACATTCTCTATATGTGCATTTCGATAACAATAATATTATGTGTACAATAAAATTACAATAGGAAAACGAAATATAACTAAATAGCATCATTATAATACTCCTGAAGAATGTATAAACTTACTGTTCAGTGTTTCGTTGCAGGTGTAGGCCAATATCTTGAATTATTAATTCCACTGAAGTATTTGAAACTCTAAATCTTGCAATAAATTCGTGATCTACTTATCCAGTTCTCCATGGTTTCAATTTGAGGCCTGAAGACTCTGGGCCTCCTTGCGTTTTCTACTATATCATTAATAATATATCTAAATCATATTCATCATCAGAAAGTAAATCGTAAACAATATCGAAAGCATCCATATTATGTAAATACCAATAGAAAACACCACTACCACAGAACACAAACACACCGCCTTATAAGTTAGATTAGAAATATTAAAAATATGCCATTTATATGCTTTTAATCCTAAGATTGAGGGTTTACTCGTAGTCCATCCACGAGTTGGGGGTTAATCCTAGGGTTGGGGGTAACCTCTGCTTATAGAATGCATTTTTATACTAGCCCTCGGATTAACTCCAGTTCTTGGGTTAACCCAAATCTATACAATTGGCCCTAATTAGTACGAACGTTGACAATAAAGAAAGTTTACCACCCTGATAACCCGCCATTATTATAAATCATTTATTTTAGGGTTTTTTGCATTTTATTGGTGACTGTTGCGGCAAAATTAAAAAGTATTGGTATTGCTGTAAAGGGAATTAAAAGAGCCCTAAAATGAGGTGCCACTTGACCCACCTTGCTGTTTAAAATTTTAGGGATTATTTCCACCCTTCTAACGGCGTTAAATAAAACGATTGAAAATAACTAATAGCAATATCCGCGTTTTATTAAATATTGGACCTAAGTGCCCAAAAACAACTTTATGTCGTTTTCGTTTGGCTACCCTCTATATTTAATATGCTTTATGCATTTGTTATTTTTATCGATAATGTCCGAAAAAATCTACGAAGATCATAAAAATTATTCTTGGAATTATTAGAAGGTTCTCATACCACTCCTTATTATTCAATGCTAAAAAGCCAGAAACAATCAAAATAAGGCCTTTGATATTTTCAGATGACCCCATAAAACTGTGAGAAGATGTGCGATGAAGTGATGATTTGGTCATTCCATAAATCTTGTTTAATAAGCGGGGTTCGAAACTTTGAAATATGGTAATTTGAAGGAAATCCTATTTGTTAATATAATAGGAAAATTGGCGCGATCACTCATGAGCTTAAAGGTTCTGGTGAATTGGATTCCTATTTACCTAACGGCATTTTTTTCTTTTGTTTATAAGTGGATAAATGGCACACCTTCTGTAATACTAGGTAGGGGATATTGGAGGAATTCATATTGCTATATATATTATACAGTGTGTCTACATAAGTTGGAAAACTTTTTTATTATTGTTTGTATGGAAAAAGTTATTCTATATAAAAAGTTCTGCATTGTCTAAAACTCAAAATGCAACCTTCAACACACAGCAATTATTATACAAAACTGATAAATTGAAGAAAATTTCAGACCGATGTAAAAGGAAAACCAAACGGAAATAGGGATGTTCGATATACATCAACGCATAGAAAATATTGATGTTTTCAACGCGATACATCGTTTTTAACCGATGAAGCATTTTTGAATCGAAGTTATAGGCCTTAATTTTATTCGTAAAATAATTATTTGGCCGTTGTCTCTTGATCTTGATTATACCTTTTACCTGTGGTTTTAGTTAAGGTGTGAGCTTAGTATAATTAGATTTGTGTTTTTTTCTAATTCTAATTTTATTAATTTTTTCCATGCATCGTAATCATTCATATTTTTAAGGAATACTTTTTACCTCGCTAAAAAGAAATGAATGAAACAACGTCATTATGGCCTCAGACCAATGTCGTGGCGGTCACATCTTTGGGGGCGAATTTCTGACTGCTGCGGTGCTATACTGCATAATTTTTATAAGGTTTTAGGTAAAGATTTAAATTTCCCACATCCCACATGTTAATACTTTTAACAGCGTAAGTTTGGCATATCAAGTGGAGAGGCGAAATTGCTATGTTGATATACATTAGAATGGAATAAGATTTTGTCAATCGGTTCATTTGTTTGTTTCCTCTATATGTACTAGATCATTGGTATGTACAGGGTCTTCCAACGAGGACTGAACAGGGGCTCATTTTTGAGCTTCCTTGTATTTAAAGAAAAATCCAAAATAGCCAATCGATGTACTTTTTCCTGCAGAATTCAAAAATGAAACCAAAAATTTATTTGAACCAGAAACAAAAGAGTTACGTTATGGATTAGGTGTTTTTTAAATGGAACATAGCGTTTTTATACGATTTTTGGAACGAGTGATTTTTTTTTGTCCGTTCTGATTAAAATATTTAATATTGTGACAGCTATTTTTATTAAATTTTAATGTTTTATCCAGTATAATTTAACTTTAACCTGTTTGAAACATACACTAGGTAATAAAGGTATAATCACCTTTGAATCCTTCAAAGTTAAAAAATTTGGCAAATATACTATAATATTGCCGAAATGACTTTGAAGGATTCAAAGGTGATTATACCTTTATTACCTAGTGTATGTTTCAAACAGGTTAAAATTAAATTATACCGGATAAAACATTAAAATTTAATAAAAATAGCTGTCACAATATTAAATATTTTAATTAGAAGGGACAAAAAAAGAATCACTCGTTCCAAAAATCGTATAAAAAAAAGATATGTTCCATTTAAAAAACACCTTATCCATATCGTAACTCTTTTGTTTCTGGTTCAAATAAATTTTTAGTTTCATGTTTGAATTCTGCAGGAAAAAGTACATCGATTGGCTATTTTGGATTTTTCTTTAAATACAAGGAAGCTCAAAAATGAGCCCCTGTTCAGTCCTCGTTGGAAGACCCTGTACATATACCTGATGACGATACCTCAAAGAAGAAACGTCAAAATCTAGGTATATCTGATAGCGGCATGTTGTAGAAAATGAAAAGGGACAATAAAAATTATAAAATACATTTACGCCATCTCGGTAAATTCAGCCAGAAAACTATTAAACCAAAGCGAAAATTTTCTGTTTTTTTCGAATATCTTCGGAAGTACTCGGATTTGTACCTAAATTATTCGATGGAATGTTAATACTATAGCTATGCAAGAAAATAAATGAGACCCTTAAGGAGAAAGCTTTTCTTGTGCACCTTGTAGTAAAAGCAATCTAGCTAACTAAGGCCTGGGTAGACATTGTTCATGTCACACAATTATCGGCGTCATTTAACTTTACAATCGTAACAGTTTTGTAATAACTAAGTACTTACATAATTATCTCTGTTTTTATTATTGTCAAGACAACAGACATGTGGCAAACCAATCATGGTAAAGAAAAACTCCTTAAAAGCATTCTTTGAAATAACAGTTAGACGAAATGTGTTACGTTTAAAAAATGTACATCCATTAAGGTAAATAAAAGAGATATTTCACCCGCCCAAACCCGATCCATTAAACTCACGTTTTGCGATTGTTTGCATCTTTAAAAAAGATAAAAGCAGAAGGCACAATACCTATAACCATTAGGTATTGCCAAATTGTTTTTGTTACTGCTCATAAACCCATTTTCGAAGAGTACCAATCAGATGACCAGAGCGATGCTTGTTCCTTGTTTAAAGCCGACCTTGTGGTGTGGTTATCGTTAGGTTCATATATAATTGATATTAATTTTGAAGAAAAAATAGTCCATATTTGAAATGGTGTGATTATGTATTATGTTAAATGGAAATAAGACACTTTTAAAAATGGAATATAATTTTCACGATGCTAATGTATGTATCATTTAGCTCTCAGTATTCTTCCTTATCCGAAATTTTCTCAGATCTCTCTTATAGGCATCCGACTTGGGTCCCTACTTTTTTTTATATAGGTAAAGTACACAATCGTTGGCACCCCCATAGTCATTGGCATAATTATTTAAATGCATTTTTAATGATTCTGATATTTAAAAATCCCGCGTAATTCTTTTGATATTGACTTTTTACAGTATTCTATAGATCGACATGAAATACTGCAGTCGTTGGCAGTGCTTCTAATTTCTCACGTGCCGGTTAATTTTAACCTTGTAAAAGCAGTCGATTTTTAGCATATTGTGTAAAAAATTGACAATCTTCGCCTTGGCTAAGTGCAGATATTGAGGCAGTATACAGGCTGTTCGAAAAATAGACGGAGATATTTTAGAGGGTAATTCCTTGTTAAAAAAATATGAAAAAAAGTTTCTATAAATATGGGTCCGGAAAAATTATTGAGTCCAGTGGCGTCCCGGGGGGCACCTTAGCGAATATTATTATCAAAAAAATGTACGCCACTGTCTTTTTTGTAGCTTTAATATTTTTTGTTTAATTAAGCATCTAAAGATACAACTTTTTTGCCTCTTGTATTTTTTTCCTATCTCACTTCATTTTCGAGAAAAGAAATAAAAACCGTTTTATTGTATGTCATTGGACAAAATTGGTTTATTAATTTCTACTAAAATAAATCACAAGTGCATTGGACCACAAATAATAAAAAACATTTCTAGGAAAGAATGTTATTGCAACTTTTCCAATACCATAACATTAACTACAACAAATGTTGGAAATGTCCACCATCCATTTCCGTACACCTTCTCACTCGACGCATCATTGAACGACGAACTCGAGCTAAAATTCGAGGTCCTTTTTTTTACTTCGCAAGCATTAACGATTTTATTTCTTAGTTCTTCTATTGTTTCTATGGGAGCAGTGTAAACCATCGTCTTAAGGTGTCCCCATAAATAAAAATCTAATGGATTTAAGTCAGGGGAGCGAGGTGGCCAGTTAATTGGTCCACCTCTTCCAATCCAATTTTCATCAAAGGTGTTACTCAGATGAGTTCTGACAGGTCTACTAAAATAAGGAGGAGCTCCATCGTGCATAAAAGTTATTTGGTTACGTATATTTAGAGAAACTTCTTCTAGCAGTACGGGCAATTCTTGTAGAAGAAACTCTAAGTAAGATTCGCCGTTTAATCTTAAGGGTAAAAAGAAAGGACCAATTAAATTGTTACCAACAATACCCATCCACACATTTAAAGAAAATTGTTCCTGGTGGCGACACTGCACGAAAGCATGGGGATTTTCGTCACTCCATACGTGAGTGTTATGGTAATTAACAATACCATCCCGCCGAAATCCTGCTTCGTCTGTAAAAAGTATGGTTTTATTAAAATTCCTATTATTATTAACCTCTTGGTAGTACCATTGGCAAAACTGTAAACGAGGAAGAAAATCTCTTGGTAGTAATCCTTGCACACGTTGGACATGATAGGGATACAAGAGTTGCTCGGAGAGAACCTGCCACACAGTGCTGTTGGAATGATTACGCCCTAATCTAGTTGCTATAGTCCTAGTACTGATACCAGGATTTTGTTCCACGGCACGTAAAACTGCCTCGTCAAACTCGAGCATTCTTATGGACCTCGGCCGGCCTCTATCATTGGTGGGAACGGCAAAACTTCCTAAATAACATTATTGTCAAAAACATCAAAAAAAAGAAATAAGAAAATTTATCTCTTTCCCGTAATCTACGGTCTACGCTTTCAAAGGTTTTACTATCTGGAAGTTGCCGATTGGGAAACGCTTCTGCATACAGGCGCCTCGCTGAATAACAGTTACTATAGGCACGTGCATACATTACATGCATGTCTGCCATTTCCTCAAAAGTGTAATTTTCCATCACAAAAACCGAGACAAAAACTTTTTAGAACAATTTCGCCAAAAAAAGTGTATAATTCTTTTCTAAAAGAACTAACGCGCAAATGTCAATCCTTCATGCAGAAATGATTATTTGTTTTCCAATGCGCTTGTGATTTATTTTGGTAGGAATTAATAAACCAATTTTGTCCAATGACATACAATAAAACGGTTTTTATTTTTTTTTCTCGAAAATGAAGTGGGATAGGGAAAAAATACAAGAGGCAAGGAAGTTGTATCTTTAGATGCTTAATTAAACAAAAAATATTAAAGCTACAAAAAAGACAGTGGCGTACATTTTTTTCATAATAACATTCGCTAAGGTGCCCCCCGGGACGCCACTGAGTCAATAGTTTTAATCTATTTAGGGCTTAATTAGCCTCTTAGTACAACAAATATCATTGCCAAATTTTAACAGCATCGAGTAAGTATTTTTATTTAATTAATAATTTCATTTTCTATTTCTATTTTTTTAACATCCTGTATCTTGAAAACCCTGCATTTCCGGACCCATGTTTATAGAAACTTTTTTTCATATTTTTTAACAAGGAATCACCCTCTAAAATATCTCCCTCTATTTTTCGAACACCCTGTATACAGGTAAGTTTGTTTTTTTATATTATTTTGATGAAATTAGCCTTTATTTCGTAAGGATTTGTGATAATTTAAAGCAAAGTTTAACGTAACCTTAAAATTTCTAAGGTGCCAACTACTGTATCCAAATAAGGAGAAATTTAGTGCTTGGCACTTTAGGGTTTACCGGTGGTAAAGGTTATGATTTTTCTTTGGCTTTATCTACATAAAGACGGATGCATGTGAACAAGTAAAATACAAGCTCGTTTTATCAAATTTTTAATTATTATTTTTAAACTGTTAATGAGTCAGAAATAGGTAGTTTATTTAGGGCAAAAGCTATCACGGAATGAAACATTTTGTTTTTAAAAATCAGTATGAAATTTTTAATTAGTTTCAAATTACTGAAAAATAAATAAAATTCATTTATAAAATTTTAAATTGAATCATATATTTTTTTTATCTAGTGCGTATCATCAAATTTGTCCAAGGTAATAATAAGGTGAAGAGTATCTGATGCATCGATAAATCTTTCTCGTTCATACACATTATTTATAATTTTTCCATTTCTCTACTGTTACATTTTCTATGGCTTCATTCCACAGACGTAGAACTACGTCATTTGTTACAAGATGCATAGAACTTATTTTTGCATCATAATAGCGCTTACATTCCGACGAAACCATTTCAATAGGATTAAAGTGGCAATGATATGGAGGAAGTCTTAAAACTCGATATCCATGTGAAGGGTACAGGGTACAATTTAAAATGGCGACCACAATGCTACCGAACAGACGCGTAAAAAAGCGACTTAGCCCGTTTTTGCTCGGTGCCGCACGGACTTACCACGTTATTCCCCTGTACGGGATATTTTTCTTATTTAATATATCCTGACTTATCGTGTTCTTGCCGTGGGAGGTATTTTTAGAGCAAAATTTAACATGTTTTCTATTGGATGACGTCAATATCTCAATTTCACTAAAAACTGACTTAGCCCGTTTTCCCATGCAATGCTAGTTCGTCCAACCTATTAAAATAAAATTTAAATAAATTAAAAAAAATAAATAAATAGCGCTTTCCAGATTACATGTATCGTTTGGGACAAATATGCTGATTCGTTACTAGCCAGATCTTTATTGCAAATGGTGAAACCGGAATTTGTCTGTTCTAACCATGCAATAAGTAATCTTTTTGACCAACTTGTATTTGGAATTTTTTCAATTAGCCCAGAATGATAGGTGGCGTTATCCATGATAATAAGCGACGGTTCTTCCAAGTTTGGAAAAATTTTTTTTTCAAACCATTTCTCAAAGTTTACGCTATTCATCGAATCATGATAATCACCAGATTTAAGGACAAACTTGAATATCAAATTTGCATTATTCACAAACCCATTTTCTGAACCAGTACGTAAAATAATATATACCGTACACCCTCTGACATCTTGCCAACTTCGACATTAGACATTAACTGTATAACTAGGTTTCATCCAGAACAACATATTTTAAGGGAAATTGAGAGTTTCTGTTATTCTTAAATTCTCTTAAAAATTCTACTCATTTTGGGGCTATATGGGCTGCTCTATTAGAAAACGCCTGTTTGATACAGTACATTTGCGTCAATTTTAATTTTTTTAAATAGTCCACTATTTCAACACCATCAATGATTTTAATGTTTAGTTATATTAAGCGAATGGTAACGTATTCACCTGCTCTATACATCCCATATCTCTTATTATGGTATGTTCATAAATTTTATGAAGTTGTCGACCACGGGACGACAAAATAGCTACATTATTGCGATTCTTTAAATCTACATCATTCTCTATTCCCTTTGCCCTAATTCGTTCGATTATTGAACACGAAACTCCCAAAGCATCAGATACTCTCTAAAACAGATACGTATTTATAAAAACATAGCCCTATATTTTTCATGTTTTTATTTTATGTTTTCAATTTTTTTTCCTACTTTATTATATCTACCTACCTCGTAAACTGTGTTAAAGGGTAAACGAGTCTTTTCGACCTCACTTTCTCTTTGAAAATAATCAAATAATTTTAAAATTAATGCTTGTTCTTTTTCACAATACCGTGACCTTTTTAAAATATTGTTGATTAAAAACGTAACTGTGAAAAATGACAATAAAACCTTTTTGACTGGTAAAATTATACATTCCTTATTGATGCAAATATACTATCTCACCTAGTTCACGTATGTTGGATAGATAAGCACTAGTCGTGACGTAACGGTCAGCAGTCATTGAACATACTTTATTATTAGCTTTTAAACGTTTCTTTAATAATATTTTTTATAATCAAATAATAATAATTAGCAACCTCAAATTTATAAAAAAAAAAATTGTAATTTGTATTACTCATAAACGTTCTTTTAATGAACACATAGAAATGTTATGTTGAAAGTAACTTCAGGTTGTTATGCACGCATTTTCATGAAGTAAATGATACATGTACTTCGAAATATTTATTTGGCTTAGATAAAATTCCTTTTTAGATGTGGAATTTATTTTTGGGGAAATTCGTGTCAAAATCTCCTTTACCCTATTTTGTCTTTACAAAAAAGTGACCGTTTAAGAGACACACTATTTTGGTACTTTTTTTTAATAAACATAATGTACTACACCATATTAATGTGTTTTAAAAGAATATTTGCGGGATAAAGTAGTTTTCGAAAAATAATTAGTTTAATACCGGCAACTTTTTTTATATGTTTATGATTGATTTCTAACAATGTTGCCAGAAGTTTGAAATTATCTTCATACACAGAGGAACTTAAGCAATACATTTTTAATTGAAACCTATTACTCTTATTGGTAATTAATTCGATATTAGGTTTTCTGCGGTTGTTGCATATTTTAAAAATCTCCCTTTTCTGATCGGTAATATTATATTTTTTAAGAACAAAATCTATTAAACAAATTCAATCCGCCCCAATACACCTTTTAGAGCCGATCATCGGTAACACATTGTATATGAAACGCCACGAATTCTCTCGTTTTCCGACAGATGACACCAGGAATTTGTCACCGATCAGCTAATATTGGGACATAATAATTTCCCCAGATTAGTATACCAAGTGTCCACGGAAGGTGGCTCGCCCCTCTAACTTTTTTGTTTTTCAAGATAATGAAATAAAATTCGGGGGATTTGTATACGACATAAAACTGCATTTTATGACAGGTGACTCAACATTATGGAACTTCCGGTTTAACCGGAAGTGACATAAACTTTCTATTTTTAAATGAGACACCTGGTATATTTTTACTTTTTTTGACTCAATATGACATTCTAAATACAACGATGTGTCACTTGTCACTTTTTGTCACCAAGAAAATATTTTTTTTCTAAATTTATTGTTTTATCTAGAGGGCTATGAATACCTTAGAATTACTCATTTCAGTTCTTTAATCTTGGGAAAAATACAATTTTACTACTTTTGGTCCAATGCTATGTGCTATGTAAAATTTAATCTTTAAAGTTGTATAACTCATTTTTTTTTTAAATGGCAACATGGTGGCTCGTCGGGTTAAGAAAAAAGAGGTTTTTTTTACGATTATTTTGATACCATACACTATTTAATTAGGTTTTAGAAAAGCTGCCATTAAAAATCTTTAAAAAGTTAACTTAGAACTTTCCTAAAATGAAGCATATTTTGAGAATAAATTTAGATTTAAATGCATCAAGTAGCCTGTGACCAGCAAAACTGATAAAACAAAATCACGCCTTGAAGAAAATTGACATGCCGACAGCTTCTGCCAAAGTAAATTAGGTTGTTGTTCAAAAAGCATGGAAAATAATAGTTTTACAAGGAGTGAAAAACTTGATATGTTATTAGTGTTTGGAGAATGTAGAAATAATTCAACCGATGCTGCACGACTTTACGCACAAAGATATTTTAATCGGCATCATCCAACCCGGCACTATTAGGTACCCAAAACTGGTTCCGAAAATGCGAAATGAGCCTGACAATAATAACATATCAACTTTTTCACTCCTCGTAAAACTATTATTATCCATGTTTTTTAAACAACAAACTAATTTACTTTGTCAGAAGCTGTTGGCATTTCAATTTTCTTCAAGGCATGATTTTGTTTTATTAGTTTTGCTGGTCACAGGCTATACTTGATGCATTTAAATCTAAATTTATTCTCAAAATATGCTTCATTTTAGGAAGGTTGTAAGTTAACTTTTTAAAGTTTTTTAATGGCAGCTTTTCTAAAACCTTATAGTGTATGGTATCAAAATAATCGTAATAAAATCCTCTTTTTTCTTAACCCAACGAGCCACCATGTTGCCTTTTAAAAAAAATGAGTTATACAACTTTAAAGATTAAATTTTACATAGCACATAGCATTGGACCAAAAATAGTAAAATCGTATTTTTCCCCAGATTAAAAAACTAAAATAAGTGATTCTAAGGTATTCATAGCCCTCTAGATAAAACAATAAATTTAGAAAAAAAATATTTTCTTGGTGACAAAAAGTGACAAGTGATACATCGTTGTATTTAGAATGTCATATGAAGTCAAAAAAAGTAAAAATATACCAGGTGTCCCATTTAAAAATAGAAAGTTTATGTCACTTCCGGTTAAACCGGAAGTTCCATAATGTTGAGTCACCTGTCATAAAATGCAGTTTTATGTCGTATACAAATCCCCCGAATTTTATTTCATTATCTTTAAAAACAAAAAAGTTAGAGGGGCGAGCCACCTTCCGTGGACACCCGGTATAGTAGACCGTAATGAGTGCGAGACACACCACCGAGATATGAATTGCGGTTTTTGTGATTTTTGTTACATTTCATTACGTTTTAAAAATGTTTAGTGGTTTTGGTGCCTTTTATTTTTACTTTGATTGAATTTTAATAGCTTTTGTGTAGCCAGTTAGTACCTAAAATTAATATTCATTTGACCAAAAATTTACAGGTTAAAATTATATTAGGTACCTATATAGGTTTATTTTTTAGACGTTAAATCATTATAGATAATAATTATTATTGTGTGCCTTGCACGTTAGTTGATGTCATCGGTAAGTAGTTAGTAAGTTTTATTTTATCTGAACGCCGTTTTTGTCGGAAACTTAATTTTTAAAATGTTTCTTCCTAAAATATCGTTTCGTTTCAGTTAATTGGTATTTTCGAGGTTTGGGTAATTCTTAACTCTATTTTGATACTTTCCTTCCCGATACTTACGCGCCTAGGGATGGTTCTGACGAAATGAAAGGAAACAGAAACTGAAAAACTCTTCTCATTAATTTATTTATTTTCCTTCCCCTGGCTATGGGTTTGTTCGGGTTTGTGTGTACCAGTATTTTGTTGGTAAGGAGTATGAGCGTTCCTGTTCCAAATGCATACCTGTTACAAATACGGGTTACAAAATTACCTGTTATTACCTCTACTAAATTAATAATTATATTGGTATTGGTGCAGGCTGCAGAGTCCAAGTACTCCAAAACGATTAGCAGGAAATACCTCCGGTAGCGTCAGATGCGTATCCCGATTATGAGAATCAGCACAAGCAGGTTGGTTTAATTTAGGTTGTAGGAATTTGTAGGTTGTGTAATAATAATTCCTTGCCTTGCTGTATGATGTTATTTTTTTTTGCTTACAAAACTACTTGTAGGAAACCAACAAAACATAAAGATCCAGTCAAGTCATTGCTACCGCTACCGATAGATGGCAGCTGTCTTTAATACGGCTTTTCTTGTCGAAATATTAACTTTAAAACATATTTTTATTATAATTTAGTTGTAGGTTGTAGGATGGATGTTACTGATGTTAGGTTTGGTCGCTGTATTATCCGCGGTTGTTGATCAGTTTGCTTTTATCCTTTATTGCGTTTCAATATGAATAAAACCAGTTTTTTAAAACATCCGCGACTTTTTGCGCTTTCCTTGAAATAAAAATGCAAGTGAAAGAACTGGGTCGTCCCTTGATAAACAAACGATCAAAGTGGGCCGCAATCACGGCTCGAAATTATTCTATTTATCTTTTTCTTTGGAATATCGACAATACACTTTATTTTGTGTTGTGATTTATTTATATTAATTCCGGATGCTAACAGAACTACGTCGGTTCCACTGTTTACTAATATTACATATTAGGTAAAACCCAAACTTTAACAACTATTTAAAGCTAAGCTAGACAAAAATATAAAATATAATACTGCAGTACGCCCTTTTCTATGTAAATATTCTACACAAGAATCTATTGTAAGCAATATCTTCTTACTCTCAATTTAAATTGGCATAAATTTAGATTAAATTGCCCCCAAAATTTTAATTTCTATCCCTTATAAAGGTTTCCCCACCAGTATTTTTATTAACTTTGAAAGACGCCGTCAGCTTACGCCTTAATGTCACGTGCCTTAAATGTTCGTCAAGGGGGGTAGTTTGATCCCCCGATTTTTTAAAAAAGTCAAGTGTTTTAAAATCTTCAAAAACCTCGTACTTTGACGCACTACTATGCAGGCTACTCCTGCTGCTAACGCTGTCGTTACTCATTTTTGGTTCTCTATGTATTTCTAAGTTGTCCAGGGATGCCAGGCCGCCGGGAGACGGCCGAAAAAACAAACTACTAGGCGCTTCTAGCAGTCTGTCAGTGAATGGTCCCACCACCTTTTACCCCGCTAACTGTAAATGCTAGCAGCCACTCATGCGCAAAATAAAAAGGGGGCATTTATTTAAGAATAAAATTTTAAGGGAAATTTAATTTAATTTGCAATGGGATTAATTTATTAACGATAAGTAGAAACTTATTTTTTGTTAATAAAACCGTTGAAAAAACTTTAACTGTTGGCAAGGGTACGTCCAACAGGAATAAAATACAATGCAAAATATTTTAATCGATATCACGGAGGGCTTAGTCCTTATTGTTTGTCTTGTTTGATTTTAATTTTCAGGGGTAAGTCTGCCCTTTGTAAGTAAGTCCGCCCTAAATAACCTACTATTTTTTATTTACAAAATAAACGAAAACCCTATCTGAACAAAGTTAAAATCTTCTAAGATTTTCAAAAAAGTCCTATATACCACCAACTAAGATTGTCCGGCTTTTTAGCTATTATTAAAACTGTATCGCTATGTATGCGCGACGGCGTGCCTTTTGCAAAGGTCTTGAATTTAATTTTAAAGAGAAAATTTCCTGAAATAAAAAGAAAAATTCTGTAAATTTTTTATTATATGGGTAGGCTTCTATACCACGTCGGCTCGGACACCACCTGCAGTGCCAGGATAGTGCTGCCTAATTGGCTTTTGAACTGTGACTATTCTGTCTAAAAACGTTTTACCAAGCCGTGTCCAACGATGAAGGCTTTTTTACGGGCGCTAACGTTTAGACTAGTCTGACAACACGGCCGTAGTTCTTTAATTATATTTTACTATTTCGCCAAAAGGCTCTTCTTGCTTCTTTTCTTCACTATATATAAAAACGTACTTTATATAGATCGCTGAGAATTTGCTAAAATCTAGGGGTTATCGACAGCCCTGTGGATCATGAACGATGCCCCAGTGATAATAACAAACCCTCGTTACTTCTTCAATAAAGAAAGAAAAGCTAACAAGTATATGGATGATACTTATCAGTTTTCAATATTCAAAGAAAAGCAACGGACGAATCGCGTGGTTCCCAGGGTACGCACTGGGAATTAATGATGCTGATTGAAGGTATGCGTTGCTCCTAATCCTGGAAAATTCCAAAAAATGATTAATTCCTGTATTTGCGACTTAAAAAAGTCGGTATGATAGCGAATTTCTGGGTCCTGTACTACTGAATCTTGGCGAAGCGAATTTCCAATTCGGGCGTCGAAACACGTTGAAGGAATCCAGTAAATTCCCTAATTCTGTGGTCCAAATGAGCCTCTCCGAAGATTCCTGTCAGCGGCTGCAATGCACGTCCGTCTGAGTGAATGGAAGCGACTGAAAATTTGGTTATGTTGAGCTGTTGAATGACTGTAAGCGACTAACTAACGGTAAATTTTTTGTCAATATCTATCATCGAACCCTAAAATGATAAAAATCTCCCACGTTGCAAAAATCAAATTTTCGTAACAGTAGAAACAATAAAAATTGCAGTCAGCAAATTTTTTGTAACGTCATTCTGTGCTTATTTATAAAAGCTCTTTTTCTTGGCCAGAAATGGTAGATGCTGGCCCACCCGGCATCGCCCGGTGAGATACCATTGCATCGGCTTAGGCGGCGTGAAGTTGCTCTTGAGTTATTCTTTGAGTCAACGTTTCGTCGCTGTGCCGATGTTCCCGGTTTCCAGGGTGGGAAGAAAAAGCATGATGGAAGCTCCAGGACCAAAATACTCCGGAGGTAAACTCGCCCCCCGATCGGATCTCCGGGTGGGGGCTGATCCTGTGGCCTCATCAAGCGATATTAACCGAACATCCACTGTCTCCGACAATATATTGGGTTCCCCTAACAACACTCAACGGAGAAATAGTGTGGCACCTACAGTTGCTGACACACCCAAAAACAGCAGCTTCAAAATTGATTTCTGCAATATCAGAGGGCTTAATACCAACATCAATTCAGTCCACCAGCACTTACAAACATCCAAGCCCCATGTGCTCGCACTGACCGAGACAAAGGTCAGATCGTCAACGAACACCGTCAGCTACTTATATCCTGGATACGATTTTCATTTCCGATTTAGACGCAACTTTGGGGTCTGTCTCTTTATCCGAGATGATCTTTGCTGCCAACGAGAGGACACACTTGAAACAGCAGAGTTTGATATAATGTGGTTTAAAATATCAACGCAGAAAATCACCAAGTTTATCTGCTGCCTTTACCGTCCTCCAAGTGACACCCATTACAGAGCACTCTTCTCGTCACTAGCAAACACAATTGACTTCTTGCAAACCAACCATCCTAATGCCGAAGTCGCTATCTTTGGTGACTTTAACGTCCACAATATCAACTGGCTCAAATACTCAAATACCAACGATGAACAGGGTCGTGAGGCGGAATCTTTTGCGATCAGTTCTGGTCTAACTCAACTCGTGGAAGAACCAACGCGAATTCCAGACCGAGATGGAGATTTTGCTAGTCTTTTAGATCTCTTTTTGACATCCAACCCTGACCTATACACAGTCACCGTTCATCCTCCATTAGGATCTTCCGATCACAAACTTATTTCAACTCTAAGCGAGCTGCCAATTTGTTCTGAACAACCTCCTAAACCTCGTAAAATTTGGCACTACACATCAGCTAGTTGGGAAGACCTAAGGGACCATTTTCGCACTTTTCCTTGGCTGGAAGTATGCTTCTCTTCAGATGATCCATCCGCTTGTGCTCAAGAGGTCTCCGATGTCATTCTTACTGGCATGGAAGCCTTTATTCCTTTCTCCAAGAAGCTCCCTTCGAATGGCAAGCCCTGGTTTAGCAAGAACTGCGAGCGTGCTGTCAGAGCTAAAAATCTAGCTTACCGACAATGGCGTAAAAATCCTACCGATGTGAATCGCACCATCTTTGTTACCGCTCGAAACCAGTGCAAGCAAACGATAGATCAAAACAAAGAGGCTCACAACATGAGGATCAAAAATAAACTTCTCGCCAGTCCTAACGGATCTAGGTCCTTTTGGTCAGTCGCTAAGGCCGTCAGTCAAAATTTTACCAAATCAAATATTCCACCGCTAACACGTTCTGACGGCACAATAGCAACCACGGCTGAAGATAAAGCGAACTTACTCGCAGAACTCTTTGCTTCACACTCTACGGTAGACTTTCAGGGAAAAACACCCCCAAACATTCCATCAGTTCGATCGGAAATGACTGATATCGTATTCCGTCAGCGTTCTGTCAAACGAATTTTGAAGGGGCTCGATGCCAAAAAAGCTTCTGGTCCAGATGAAATTCCTATTATAGTGCTCAAGAAATGCGCCGATGAACTCACACCAGTATTTTATAGACTTTTTAACTTATCCTACAAAAAAGGAATATTTCCATCTTGCTGGAAAAAGGCGCGAGTCCAGCCTATACCAAAGAAAGGCAAGAAAACCCTGCCAAACAACTATCGACCAGTCGCATTGCTTTCAGTTATATCAAAGGTGATGGAGAAAGCTATTAACCAACAACTTATAAAATACCTGGAAGGCCTTAAAATTATCAGCGACCATCAGTATGGTTTTCGTAAGTCCAGATCAACAGGAGACCTGCTAGCCTATGTCACTCATCTTTGGAGCAACGCAATCAAACATCATGGGGAGTCCCGGGCTATTGCACTGGACATCTCTAAAGCCTTTGACCGTGTCTGGCACGAGGGGCTCCTAAGCAAACTGCGTTCTTATGGTATGCCCGGTCGATTTTGTTCATGGTTGTCTAGCTTCCTCAAGGACCGCTCTCTGCAAGTGGCGATTGACGGGTTTCTCTCAGACACCTTCACCATCAATGCTGGTGTTCCTCAAGGGTCCATATTATCTCCCACTCTCTTCTTACTGTACATTAACGACCTTCTAGCGAAAACAGAAAATCCATTATATTGCTTTGCTGACGACAGCACACTTATCTCATCTTTTACTTTGAAACCTCAAACATCGGCTACTGACGCACATCTTCGCAGACAACATGAGGTATCACGCCTCAATAAAGACCTGGAAGTAATTTTGTCTTGGGGTGACAGTAACCAAGTCGAATTTAACGCTCAAAAAACCCAGGCTGCAGTTTTCTCTAAGAAGGTCAACATTGCAGAACCCGATATCGTTATGGCAGGACACGCAATTCCACTGACTTCGTCTATTAATTTGCTGGGTGTCAACCTGGGAGGAAATATGTCTTGGCATAATCACGTAGTGGCAATCGCCAGGGCAGCTTCTCAGAAGCTCGGTATACTTTTCCGTACCAAAAAGTTGTATACACCTCAACAACTTTTGACACTCTATAAAGCCCAGATTCGACCATCACTGGAATACTGCTCTCATATCTGGAGTTCTGCACCGAAGCATACCCTTCGGTTGTTGGATTCCATCCAAAGGAGAGCCGTTCGTCTAATCGGCGACCACGAGCTGACTAAGAACCTCGACAGCTTAGAACATCGAAGACAGGTTGGTGATTTGACTCTTTTCTACAGATATTTTCATGGCAAGTGTTCGACAGATATTGCCCGCTCGATTCCACCTAGAGTAATGCATAGCAGAAACACACGACGAACCACTGCCGCCCATCCCTATGTGGTTCAACTTAGTACACCCCGAACATCATTGTTTCAGAACTCTTTCATTTGGAGGACGTCATCTTTGTGGAACGGCCTTTCTGAGACCGTGTTTCCAACCGAATATAACCTCCAACGATTCAAGAAAAACGTGAATCGCTTTCTTTGCACACGCACCGCTCCCAGAGCGCCTTAAAGGATTTTCCTATAGTGCTTGTGCTCGATCATAAAAAAAAAAAAAAAAAAAAAAAAAAAAAAAAAGAAAGATGGTTTTACGACATTATAAAAACTCTTCTTCTTGGCCAGAAAGATGGTTTTACAACATTATCCTTAAAGGCAACAGATTTAAGAATTTTTCTGGACTTCTTCAAAACGTCTGGTGGGTGTAAGTTATAAAGGATTCCATATAACCGAAGCAAATGACAGCCTACTATAAACAAATGCAAAGTACAGAGAAATCAAAGATTACATTCTGTTTGATTCGTTGATTATTTTATCAAAGTGTCCACAAAATGACCACTTGGAATCCAATATTACACCCAAATCTTTTATTTAATCGACACTGTCTAAAACAGTCATTAATATTTTTAAACGGATTGCACTTATTCTAGTGGGTGCCAGCGTTGATCTGTTTTCTGGTCTGCAAAATGGCAGATGTTTTCGGTAAAAACGCCAATAGCGTTTCCTATACTGGGTTGTGATGCACTTCGTGGTTTATTTAGTTGTCTACCTTTCCATTATTACCAGTGTGACTGCCTTTTATATTGGAATTAATTCCGCTGAAATGGCGCTACGGTGTATTGATGGCCGCTTGGGTTATGGCTGCCCGTAGAGTCCCAACAAGGACGAAACGGCCGTCGTGGTCTACCCGCCCCAGGGTATTCATTAAACTTGGATTCCTGTGTATTCCAATATAAGAAATAGTTACACACTAGTCCGATATGACACAATATTATCTTTTTAATTTTTTTTAGAGTCATTAATGTTATATACGTATTTATTTATGTTAATATTTCTGGTGAATGTTATGGAAAAACATTTCTTTATATTAAAAACAGACTGTTCCGATTGCAGTACTTAACCAGCCTCCTGAGATCCTCCTGGATATCCAGACAGTCCACTGAAACTCGTATAATCTTGAAGACTTTTAGGTCATCTGCGTAAACCAAGAAATTGGAGTTAAGAAAACATTTATTTATATCATTGGTGTAAATAATAAGGTAATCTACATACCTAAAGTTGGTCGACCAGAACCGCACCCCAACTTGCTCATACAATCAGCCTGACCTCATTTCGGTTGAAGAGCCTCGAGAAGATGCAGACAAGCAAATCAACAGAACTAGCCCTTAACAATCCAGTAGCGGGCATAACCAAATTCATAGATGACAAAGAGATAGCTGTGGTAATCTTTCTTGACATCGAAGGAGCATTCAATAATGCACTTACCAAACTCCCTGTATGATGCCGCAGTTTCTAGGGGAATTGAACCTCTAATCTGTGACTGGATACGTAACATGCTAAAAAGCAGAATTATTACTACTGAGCTGCGGGGAGAAGAGGTCAGATTTAGGGCTGCCAAAGGGTGTCCGCAGGGGGGCGTCCTATCGCCCCTCTTGTGGTCACTACTGGTGGATGACCTGCTGGCTATACTCTTCCTATGAAAGGTTAGGCTGCAAGCATATGCGGATGACCTAGTCATACTAATTAAAGGAACTTCTGAGGAACGAATATCCAATATTCTACAAAATATCCTTAATACCAATGTGTCCTTAATCAATCCTCACAAAACGGTAATAGTACCAAGAAAAGGAAGCTGGAAAACTTAAGACCGCCTACCTTAAAAGGAGAGACCATACCGTTTGCAAGAGAAGCGAAATATCTGGGAGTAATCCTAGCCAAAACGCTCAGCTGGAACTCTTGTATAGAAAAGACTATCCGCAAGGCAAATCTATCTCTTTGAACATGCCGCAGAATTTGCGGAAAATCCTGGGGCATGGCACCAAAACAACTATACTGGATTTATGTGACGGTCATTAGACCAATGATCACGTACGGCACCGTCGTCTGGTGGAAGAAGGGCCAGCAATGACAGGCCCAAGCGAAACTATCCGGACTGCAGAGGCAAGCATGCTTTGCGATCACTGAAACTATTCGCACCACACCAACGGCATCCATGGAGGTCCTGTTAGGACTTATACCACTTCATATGTATATATGGAGAAGTAGGCTAAATGGGCCGCCTATAGACTATATCAAGCAGCTACTAATAAGACGCAGTTATGCACCATGGAGGGCACCAGCATGTTGGAAGGCACGCTAGCCTGTGGCATGTTAAATATGCCCTCTGACATAATGACAAGAAAATCCATTAACGAACCGCCTTATAAAATCATCCACCCAAGAAGGAAGGAATGTGTCAAAAACAGTGCTGACTTGCTAACGGCGGAATTTGGAATATTTACAGACGGCTCCAAAACTAAAGAAGTTATTGGAGCCGAAATATATGACAAAAACCCAAAAATAGAAATAACTATCAGCCTGGGAACTATGACAACCATATTTCAAGCGGAGGTTCATGCAATTGAAATGTGTGCACGACTGCTGATAGACGGACGGTATGCACACAGACCAATCAAGCTGCGTTAAAAGCTCTTGAATCGAGATGGTGTACCTCAAAAACGGTGTGGAGCTGTCACGAAACACTATCCGAACTAAGTCTGAACAACAGAATATCCCTAGTTTGGATACCGGGACACATGGGCCTGGAGGGTAATGAGGCTACCGACAAGCTCGCTAAGAGAGGTGCAGCACTGAAATTCACAGGATCCGAACCGGTTATAGGTATATCTCATGCTACGGCCAGGAAAACAATACTAGCCGAAGCAAAAAGCAAATGGGAAAGACACTGGTTGAATCTGCCACACTCAAAAGCATTTATACACAGCAATATAAACCAACAACTAACTGACAAACTACTTGTGCTCAACAGATCATGCCTTAAAGCACTTGTGGGATTGTACACCGGCCACTGCAGATTGCGACACCATAATATGTATAAAATTGGATTAGCTCCAACTGATGAATGCCAGCTCTGAATGGAAGATGCAGAAACAGCAGAACACGTAATGTGCGCCTGCCCCGCAGCAGGAACAATCAGATTCGCCCTATTCGGCGAGATGACTCTGCTGCCGGATGACATGAAAAATGTCTCTCCCAATACCATCATTAACTTCATCAGAAAGTTAGACCTATTGGGGGAAATATAAATGAGGTGTGAGCCACAATAGATCGCATGGTCGCAGTGGAGGGTTAGCTGTAACCCACTCACTTTTAACGTAACCTAACCTAACCTAAATAATAAAAAACAGAGGTCCCAAGTGACTCCCCTGGGGAACATCCGATGTTGTTAAAAAATAATCAGAATAATAGCCATTAACTGAGACAATTTGTTTACGAACATAAATATAGGACCACACCCATCTTTGCAGACCGCCACACACGCCGACATCAGAAAGCCCTTCCATTAATCTTTTATGATCGATCTTATCAAAGGCCTTACTGAAGTCGGCGTATATGCAATCAACCTGCTCTCCAGCATCCATAGCATCACAAGTCATTTGCGAATAGCACATTAGATTTGTCTCCAAAGATCGTTTCGGAAAAAATCCATGTTGTTGCTCAATGATAGTATTTTTGACAGTCGACAAAATGTCAGAATAAACAATTTTTTTAAGCATTTTTGCAAAAATACATATTTCGGTTATAGGTCTATAATTTAATACATAATTTTTTTGTCCACTTTTAAATATTGGAGTTATATGGGAAGATTTCAATTTTTTTTTAAATATTCCCGTTTTCAGAGACAAATCAAAAATTAAATGTAGGGTTCTTAGCAAAGCAATTTTTAATAAAGATTGGTGGCAAACCGTCAGGACCCGCACTTTTTTTGAGTTCTAAATCATTAATTAATTTCAATACTATACCATCGTCGACAAAGATTATGTACTCTACACACTGAAACATTATTTTTTGGTATATACACACTCTTCAAAACGTCACAAACTTCAGATCCGTTATGGGTAATGACGCCCGATTCTTTTTTTTACTCTAGACAAAATTCCAGAACTTTTTATTATTGCTAACTATTTCCGTTCCAATACTTCTCACATAGTCAGCATAAACTCTTTTAATTAATCGTTTGGATTGAAGTCGTAAGTTGGAAAAAATGGTATAATATTCTTGAATTTTAAATTTCTAAAATTTTTTGTGAACTTAATTTTTTTCTATAATTGTTTTAATAGCATTAGACTTTAAGTATACAGGATAATTTCCAGTTACTTGAAAGGACGGCACATGTGCATTTACATCCCCATCAATTTCCAGATACAATGCGTCCACCCTATCATCCAAGTCCCTACCAAGGAATATCTTATTTCAGACAAGCGCCGACAAGAACCTATTAATAGCAATATAGTATGCTCTTTTAAAGTTTAAAGTTTTTTGCTTATTGTGATGTAATGGTCTATGTGGGAACCTGGCAAAGTTAAATTGAATGGCTGGATGATGACTATCCTCATCGACAATACTATCCTCGCGTTCAATTATTTCCGTGATTAGCCAAGATTAAATCAAAGATACGACTGTGAATATTTTTTAAGTTATTGAACTGCATTAAGTCAAGAAAAGAAAAGGCGTCAACGATTGTACATGATCTTTCGTCACCATGTGATGGCTTCACAAATACTTCATTTCCCAATGGTAAATTAAAGTCTCCCACCATGGTTACAACCCCCTCCGAAAAGAGTTTTTGTTTAGAATACAAACTCTTTAGAAACAATGAGAATACATTATTGTCACCTGGAGGTATACGCAGCAAAAATATATCTTTTCGCCACTTCCTGTTTCCAGAGATATCCATACGTCCTCGGCATCCGATTCGAGCTCTGGACATCTTTTGGCCTGACACATACTCGTGATGGCGATTAGAACACCTCCACGGTCTTTTTTTGTTGAAGCTGTGCTCTCACGGTCTCGTCGAAAGACATCATATTATATTCATCTCTGAAAAGTTCACTGGATATCACCATTTTTAAATATTCAGTAAGTTTTTTGTAGCTGTTTTTTTTTTTATAAATTTTTGATTTATAATAATAATAATAATAATAATAATAATAATAATAATAATAATAATATTAATAATAAGTTTATTTAAAATTTAATAATATAATAAATATGGTTATGTTGTCTTCCATAAACTTATCCTTCAAACAATCCTCTGAAGCTGAGCTTGATAGATTATTGATAATTTTGACCCTGCAATTACCACCAGCCGGCACTACAAGTAAAAATACTCTTACTAATTTTTTAACAGGAAATAAGTAAAAATACTAGGTACGAGTAAAAATACTCCTACTAGTATACATTTTTTTAACAGTCGGTTTTGGTAACAGATACCAGAATAAAATTTAATATTCCTAAACTTAAATACTTGGAAACAGGTAAATTTCAAATCTTGTATCTGTTATTGACTGTTCCACACTCATACCTGTTAATAAATACCTGTGACAGGTATTTTGTAACACCCCTACCCCTGGCTACCCCTAACCATGTACCCTTAGATTTGTGATAAGTACGGCACTGTGGATTAAAAATCTGGGCCAGCGCGAAAATCAATGAAATATAAAATTGCTTTTGGCAATTAAACGTATTTATTTGTATCAAATATTTATTTTTGGGAGCAAAGTCGTGAGCGAATACCCAATGATGATAATATGAAGATTGGTTGTTTAAGTGACACTTTTTCGGAATTCTCGCTAACATTACTATTTTAAGGATAAGGCAGTGGTGTACCGCTGGGGGTTTTAAGGGATCCTCAAAATTTAACTAATTCAAAGAAAATAGTGAATTCTTACTCATTTTTGTTTAATATCGGCCGATTAGAATAACATTCACAGTACGCCATAGGGATATTTATTACAAAACAAGGAGGGGTTAGTGACATACAAAGTGGGAAGGAGGGAATGTTATTTATCAACGGCTACCAGCTATTAATTCTACATTGACGTTCTGTTGGGATCACATAATGATATTTTTTGTTTTAGATAATAAGTCAATTAGTAACTGCACAATGGTGAGGAATTGTAAAAAAAGTTTGGAGGTAGGAATTACCGTCAATATATCAAAGAAGATATTCAGAAAGCTTTGGATGTCATAAAAATGAAATGAGTTAGAAAGAGTTAGGATAGAGACAAATTCAAGCTACAGGCTGAGAAAACATCAACAGCAGTGAAAACAATAATGAAAAATAAGCAAAGACCTACTACCCAGATAGCAAAACTCGTTCAAAGCACCTACATTCTATATTCATATTACGTTCTCACGTCCAGAGATGTATTTTGGACGTTCAAAGTACGTACATTTTTGCTCGTACATTTTACGTTATTTTCTTATGGGATATATACCGGACGTCCTTTGTATGTATTAAATTGTGGAAGTAAAACCCAATAAAAGTAATTTTTCGACCAATAGAGATTCTTGATATTGTATTGCTTGCGTTTCTTGATTAAAGGGGGTTTGCGATATCTGTATCCCGGTTCTGATGATTCGAACTATGAAGATCCAGACAGATTTATGCTGTTGTCATCTAGTAGCATAACCGAGTCATTGTACAATACGAGCAAACTAGTAAATTAAAGCGAAAATTTAAGAAACTTGTTGGTGGCATCACTGATAGTGACATAGGCTGCAGAAAGCACCAGTTAAAGTATTTGAATACTTAGGTTAGATTGGAGTGGCAGACTTCTGACACTGTCCAAACATTTTTAGGTAGTCGTAACCTATCCGCATCAATAACCTGATAGTTAACGCGACGTATAACATAGAAGAATCTTGGCAGCACATTCAAACCAGCCACTACCATTAATAAACTTGGTGAGTCGACCCGGTTGTAAGTTGATTGCTTCCTCCAGATCGTTAAAGAATGCTTCGCTGAACGCATTGAACCTTTTTCTTGCGAGGCCAGGGCATTCATAGCATAAATCATCTCTGCTGCTTCTTCAGAAGTCGTTAGCTGGTATTAGCATACTAGGCTATTGATTATGTCATATATTATAGAAAGGAACTAAGACGTTCACAGGTTTTTATTACAGGAATCGATCAATGGGTTATAAATGAAGAAAAAACCGCGGAGTGCTATTAAATTAGAGGGTGGAAATTGAAGATAGGGGTGAAAAACCACTCCTTTTGGTTTTTTTAATATATCTCGTAAACAAACCAAAATTTCTATATATCCATATGAAATTTTTTGTAAAGAATCAAATTTCCCATCGGATTAGCATTTTTTGAATATTAAAAAGAAAAATTTCATGCCGAAACAGTCGAAACAAACTTGAAAAAAAAAGCGAAGATTTCGATTTTTTGATTTTTTTTTTCTTTTTCGCCTGTATATTTTTTTTGGGGCTTAGATAGGTATAGGCATTGCTTCAGATAGAAAGAAACAGATTAAATTTCCTTTAAAATGGTGGGCAGAACAATTTTTTTGAATCAAAATTGACCGAGATATGGCCAGTTGAAAATTGCTGGTTTTTTTTTGCATTTCATCCCTCTTGTACGAATATTGTTTTTGTTCGCATTTTATTGGAAAAATTATTGTTTTACTTAATTAAAAAAAATTGTTTTCCAACACTAGTTTAGAGACAACGTATTATTGACTAAATCTCTATTAGAATTCGTTCATTCTAACTTTTAGCACTGTATCACCTAGGCAAAGGCAGCCAGATCAAACATCTAAGGCTCCTTTTATACCCTATTATGTATTTCGGATACCGGAATCTCGGCTTCACATTTAACGTAGCGCTTAAGCGAAGCGTTTAGACGGGCGCTTTCTCGGATACAGAATCGCGATTCTAAATTTCGGAATAACACAAGATAAAGAAAAGTATGCATTCCGAATTTCGGTACGCGAGATACTGTATCTCGCATACAGAATCCCAGTATAAAAGGAGCCTTAACTGCACGGGAAAACCATAATATTATTTTGTAAAATCAAGATAGCTTTGTTTCGATCAATAGACATAAGTACAAAATTAATTTGTCATTTGCACACTTTTTACCCCGAATGTACTGTTGTTTTTGATGGTTATCCAAGCGGCTCAGACACCAGTACGAAAAATACAGAGAGGCTGCGTCGAACACAGCAAATTGGTTCAGGATAGGAGTTCAAATTAGAGATGATTTAAAACCACTAACAAAACCAGACAATTTTTTATTAAACAAAAGCAATAAAAAGAACTTTATTGCATATTTGATTGAAAAATTGAAGGAAGTAGACACTGATGCAGTGCAAGCAGATGAGGATGCAGATTTTCTTATAGTCGAATGCGCAAAAGAGAAAGCATCAATGTTAAAAATTGCTTTTATTGTTGGACAAGATGTGGACCTTCTCATTATTTTATCTAAGTTGCAAAGTGATAATGTATATTTTTGGAAACCACACATCGGAAAAGTAGCGTAAAAATTGTTTGATAGAAATAGTTTTAATTTTCCTCAGTTGCAGAAATATCTAGGATTTATTCACGCCTACCGTGGTTGTGATACCACTTCAGCTTTCTTTAACATTGACAAAAAAATATAAATTTTATAACTAAAAACAGTGTACGACTTGAGCCATACATGGAAATATTCTTACGTGACAATGCAACTGAACAAGATATTACCTCTGCATCGGAATACATTGGAGCTTGTTTGTATGGGGCAAAGACGAACATGAGTGTGAACAACTGCCGATTTTTAAAGTTTTGTAAGCTGTCTAAAAATGCCAACTTTTCTCTGAAGCAATTACCACCAACACGTGATACTATCAAACAGCATGGCTTGAGGACTTATCGTCAAATGCAGCAGTGGAATGGAAATATCTTGGTCCCTCTGAGTTGGGGTTGGAAAAGGTCAAAGTACGGGTTAATTGCGATTCGCACAACGGCACCTCCAGCGCCAGAGATTTTGCTGGAAAAAGTTACTTGTGGTTGCACTACAGGTTGCCATGGTAACTGTGGTTGCAAAAAAATTAATATTACTTGCTCAATTTTTTGTAAAGAATGCATGGGGATTAATTGTGACAATATACAACAAACTAATATTATTGTTGAAATGTAGTAGCATTAATTTGTTGTACTTGTCATGTATTACTAAATAATAAGAGTAAAAAAACTTTTGAAATTAAGTAAAACAATAATCTTTCCAATAAAAGGCAAACAAAAACTATATAAAAAAATAATAATAAACAAGAGGGATGAAATGCAAAAAAAAACAGCAATTTTCAACTGGCCATATCTCGGTCAATTTTGATTCAAAAAAATTGTTCTGCCCACCATTTTAAAGGAAATTTAATCTGTTTCTTTCTATCTGAAGCAATGCCTATACCTATCTAAGCCCAAAAAAAAGATACAGGCGAAAAAGCAAAAAAAAAATCAAAAAATCGAAATCTTCGCTTTTTTTTTTTAAATTTGTTTCGACTGTTTCGGCATGAAATTTTACTTTTTAATATTCAAAAAATGCTATTCCGATGGCAAATTTGGTTCTCTACAAAAAGTTTCATATGAGATATATCGAAATTTTGGTTTGTTTACGAGATATATTGAAAAAACCAAAAGGGGTTGTTTTTTACCCCTATCTTCAATTTCGACCCTCTAATTTAATAGCACTCCGCGGTTTTTTCTTCATTTATAACTCATTGATCGATTCCTGTATTAAAAACCCGTGAACCTCGTAGTTCCTTATTCATAATCAATAGCCTATACGTTCGACGTACCTACCAAAAAGGCAATGTTCGGTAACTAAGGCAGTGATATTACGTACATCTTTCCGACTGTGCTGTAATAACGCTGCGGTTTTCCTGTTATAAAATAGGGGCCACAATTGCTTGGAGATGCTACAGGTTGTTAGTTCTGTCCATCTGCTTTGCACAAGTTGTTTGGCTATCCGATCGATCTCCTCTTTGATCTCAGTGGTCTAACCACATTATTCTCTGCTAGTTCTACAGACATGCCTGAGCCCTCCCTGGCGAGCTCATTAGCAGCCTTGTCATCTATGTTGTAATGGCCCGGAATCCAACACAAGGTGACTCGATGCTGAGCACGATGTATGCAGAGATTGTTGCGACAGCGCCTTACTTATTTTTGATTTAATGCTGCTGGAACAAATTGCCTTTATTGCTGCTTGACTATCTATATTAATAGCTATAGACGCAGCTCCTCTCACGCCAGGATAAACATACAGGATATTGACTCCTTTATCTAATGCCAAAATTTCTGCTGCAGCAGTCTGGGAGTCTATGTGACCTCTGTATTTGCTTGCTTATGGAGAACTAACTAGACAAACTAGAATATACCAGCACCGACTTAGATGTCCATTTTTGAACCGTCTGTAAAGATCGAGTGGTCTGTCTCCATTCTTACTTGATTGCCTTCCCATTTGTCCCTACCCGGAAGGAGCATAAAAAAGCCCCTTCCGAAGTTTGGCAGCGAAATAGTGTAATCGGTCAGCTCTCGTAAATTTTAGCCTCGATATATCTATAGTAGGTATGCCGCTGAATCCGTCGTTAGTACTGGTCCAGCATTTCGACTCTTTCAGTCGCAGAGCACTGTTTGCAGTCATATTTTTTCCATAAATATCTACGAGTAGCAGATACAACATCACTTCCAGTGCCATCTTTGATAATTTCTTCGTATATACTCCTTTTTGCAAAGCAGTCGGGTCCACCATACCAGGAGCCCGTAGGGTATAGCTTTTTAAATGGCTAAATAAATTCAATGTACTATATGAGGTTTTAATTCATACTTTTTACCAATGACTTTTTGTAGGCATAGAACGTGATTTCAACACATTGTTAAGGTTATTTTTTTTATTAAGGTTATTTTTTTGTGCTATATAGGTACATTTATTTCATCCGATATATTGTAGATGTAGACCATACAAAAAATACCTAAAGATACTGGTTTTATATTACTTAGCAAGATAATATCTATAAATTCCTATTGCCATCTGTATCGAGCCCCCCGATGATGTCGCCATCACAGAATGTGATAGCGACGTTAGTGAGGACTGTGAAGGTAATTTGAACCATTAGGGTACAACGGTGCTTAGATATGGACATAATACGATCAGAAAATCCAGTTCTTATTGAAAAAATACTATGTTTATCACATTGATAAAGAGCATGGAGGAAGTAATGAAAAAAGCTCCTCCAAAAATCCAAATAAATACAAATTGTCATCAAGAAGAACCTGTTTTATAGGAGACAAGAAATTACGAAATTTCCTTGGAATATTTGAACATTTTTGATTAGTCAAATTTTGGACGAGACAAATGTATACTCTTTACAAAAAAATTTAATTTAAACGTAACAATGGTCGAATTTCTTAGGTTACTTGAAAGGCCTTTGTTATCGGGGTATGCAAAATATCCTATCAAAATTAATACGTCAATTACGAATGCCTGACTAGTTAAGCAATAAGTCCACCCACAAATAAAGACTGTGCCACATTTCTTATTTTTACAAGAAATATTGCAAATTCATTGCTAGAAACGTAATGTAAATCTTCTAGCACAGAGAAACAAAAAGATAAATTATCCAATGAACAAATTTTACGGCTCATAATTTTGTACGACGTACAAATCTGTAATAAGTAATGAGTGACGCCAAACGTTACCTGTAATGAACATTTAGTGAATGTAAATACCCTTTCTAAAGTCACTACGTTGCTTCCAAGGCCGTAGCCAGAAAACAATTTCGGGGGGGGGGGGGTTTGTCCCAGTGGCGGATTTAGGATTTGTTCTAGAGGGGGGGGGGGCGTAAAAGGGAACTGCGTCGAAGGCGCTCTTCAGCGCCGCAGGCGAAAATTTGTTGGGTGCCACGCCCTTTTTTGGGTAAAATAACCGTAAAGCTTAATCTGCGGCAATATGCCAGACTTTAAAACACTCTTTTAATTTAAAAGAAATTCGAAATTTGAAAGGTCGGTCGACAAAATAAACAATAAACTATTTATTTTACTAATTAACATGTCTCTTATATTTAGTCATAATTATATCTAAGTATAATAATTATTATAATAAATTATATTATGTAATAATAAGATCACAAAATAAGAATAAAAACAAAAAATAAACAATAAGAACTAAAGAAATATCTGAAGTACCTACTTACTTTGTACTAAATTACAAAATCAAGTTTCCTGTTCTTAGAAGAGAAAATATTTATGATTTTGTTTACATCTACGTTTATATCACGGTGGACATATAGGAAAGCCAGACCATTAAGGCGATCTGCAGCCATTGTAGCCCGTAAATAAGATTAACTATTATGTTGTGTAACAAACAAAGTGAGACGGGCGCACTGTATATAACTGCAGTCTCATTAATACATATTAAAAGTCTAAAATAAATATTTTTTTTTTATTTCGGGGGGGGGGGTTAAAACCCCCGTGACCCCCCCCCCCCTGGCTACGGCCCTGGTTTCTCCGCATTTACAGCGCGGCTTGCTTGCGCCTCGTTTTCGCACAGTACTTTTGGTGCAAGTGCATAACTGCTCACCTAATTTTGTGTACCGTGATACAATTTTGCCTTTTACGCTTAAAAACTATATAATAATATGTACAAATATGACCAAATTGAGGTTAAAAAGTCATTTCAAAAAAATTTATAACTAATAGCAGCAAGAGTTGTTTTTTCGGTGCCTATTTAATGCAGATTTTTTGCTATACCAATAAATTTCTGGCTACGGCTAATAAAGTCTTCTCTCAGTTTAGGTGTTGACAGTGTTGCCAGATAGACATTTCTGTCAACAGTAAGAACGTAGCTTAAAAAACAGGAGATTACCGATAGGAAATTTTCATTTTTTTAATTTCTAAAAAAAACGTCAGCATCTCAGACTGGATAGCATCTCCTACTTCATTAGTCTGTACCGCGGTGTGTTGAAAATTACTGAAATTAACAGAATATTTCATAGAGCAAACAGAAGAATAGACATTCAGAAAACAGTAGAACGGGAGATTGAGAGTGGAAACAGGAGATCTAGCAACACTGGGTGTTCGTACCATCGATCACACAACTTTCGCATTAAAAGCTATCATATCAATTTTTGTTGGTTGTATATAGCCTTTAGTTCCATCTCTTAGTAATCTTATACAATCTGAGCAGATACCCGTTTAAGTATTGTATCATATAAAATATATTTAGACAGTTTACTTGTCAGCTAGTGGTGTATAAGGATTTTTTAGGAGCTTAGAAAAATATTATCTCCCTTAATATTATGTATAATTTATATATTAAATTAATTTTTTTTAATAAAATGCCCTTCGTTTACTGCCAGCAATCGGTCATTAATTTCAGTTCTAACATTCCTACCTAGATACGCAGAGATTCGATTGCATACCTCTGAAATTGCAATCTTTTATTGTGACCATACAGGAAAAAATTGTTTGGTAAAAGATCGGGAGTTCTAGTTGGCCAATTTTTGATGTAATTTAGTCCTATTTTTCCTTCATCGAAAACCTTTTTGGACATATTCCCTTACTTCTCGTGCACTGGGCCCAGGACAACAGTCTATATTAAAAACCACATATCTTCATTTTCATAAGCAAGTTCTTCTAATGAAGGTACTACTTGCGTAAAAAAATTTGCTTTTTTCCAAATTTTGTTCCAAAAATGGCGTCCAATAATCCGATGTTTAAAAATATGCCCGCCAGAATATTTACCTTTTGAGGGCATTGGTCCTTGTTTGTACAAATCTGTGATCATTTTATATATTCCAGTAAAACAACGTAAAACAAAATCTTTTTCGATAGTTTGACACTTTTACAGATAGATAGATATTATCAGTCACGCCTAAATTCTGGTTGGTATCATCTGAACTGAAAAAATCTCTTATTTTTTTGTAATTAAGCTGTTTGATTTTCGAGCAAATGTAGTAAAGCGGACGCTGCAAGCAAGGTGTAAATTATAAATTAAAAAAGTCAGTATATTTTCGTTAAACATCATATTCTTTGTTTGAAGGTGGTAGGTACACAATGAAGTAATATCAAAGAAATTACCTTGTCGCACTTCCATTGTCTTTATTTCACAACGTTGTGTTAAGTAACAAAATAAAGACAATGGAAGTCCGACAAGGTAATTTCTTTGATATCATATTCTTTAGAATTTTCTGCGGACATCTGAAACAAATTACTTTAATATAAAACTAGTTTCGAATTCTGAATTCCAATTCATTAAAACTTTATTATAAAAATCTTTAAAAAAGTTCGAACTAACGTATCAGCAGAATCACAAAGGGGTTAATAGATATTTATAAGTTTTCTCAAAATCTAACCTGCTTATTATTCTTCATTATTTCTTTGGCACAAAGGTTACTTCTTAGTCGGTACTTGACTCGGTACCTATACTGTCTTTTCAAAAAGCTCGTTATAGTTAACGCAGGTCAAGAAGATTGTACCCGTAGTTACGAAAAGTAGAGTTGGGTCGCACGTGTTTCTTTAGGGTAGCCACAACCCTCTTAACTTCCAAGCCGTGCAACAGAAACATCGACAACACTGCTTTGAAGATCCATGTGTCACGTGACTTTTTTGAGGTTACTCATGGCTTAGTATATACTTTTCGCGGGAAGTAGGTCTAGTTGTCCTATTAATTTGTATTTTTATCCGGTTTTCGATTGATATCTAATAGAAAATTTAAGTGACAAGATTGCTAAGAACCTCTACAAAATTCTAGTAACAATTTGTGGTGCGGGTTTGCTCTAATAGCATTAATAAAGTGAGAAATCGAGCAGCCAGGCCAGACGGCGGTTTGTTTACGAGTCTTATAATGGCGTCAGAATTGTTTTAATTTAAAAGTTGTGTTTTTGGTATTCTGGCTAGCTCTTTGGGATAAACTTTATTGTTTTGTGGCTACAGTTAATTCATTAAATATTGAAGTGTTTATTTAGCTTGAAGGTATATGTGAATTAGTTTAAAAATATCACTAGTAGAGATAGTTCGTAAGTAGCTAGGATATCTCTAGATACCTCGGTACTTAGGTAAGTAATATTGTTTTTCTTTTAGTTTGTTTATAATACTTATTCACAAAAACGTCGACGTTGTGGTCTAGGGTTAGCGCAGCAGCCTCACAGATCGTAGGCCCGGGTTCCATTCCCGGTGCCGACAACGTCGATGTTAAATTTGGAATTTGGTTTAAGAGGTGGCGCCGTCTTTCGGAAGAGACGTTAAACTGTGGGCCCCGTGTCATGGATGTTGGCACGTTAAAGAACCCTACCCTCGACAAAGAGGGATTCGGCAAAATTACCAGATTGTGTGTGACAAATTCCCTGGCGTCGGTGATTGGCCTCGTTGCGGAAAAAGGCCGACGTAAAATAAATAAATAAAAAAAAAAAAATATTCACAAAAACGTATTACTTCTGAATAATGGGAAGTAAAAATTGTAAGTGACTCAAAAATATATTTTTATAATTTAGATTTGACCAATGACTGTATAAATATTGTTAATCAGGTAACAGTGGATATGAAGGTAAAGGTTTTTTTAAAAGGTAATCAATTGGCTTACAATGATTTGAAATGGACTTTACCCTTTGAAATGAAACTAACTAGGTGGTCTCAGCTTGAAAACTTATTGTCTCGGTACCAATTCATACAGTGTGAAAGTAACAAAGTTACCCAGATAGACTTTCTTAAGACAAGCGTAAATTTCTTAAATAAAGCCTTAAGCTCACTAAATTCTCGTAGTGAAACAAAAACAGCTTCTCAACGCAATATTACTATTATTTGATCATTAGAATTAATTAATAATAAGAATAAATTATATTAAAAAATATAATAAATAGAAATTCTCAGACTTACTTTTTGGGGATGAGTTTCACTCAGTTTCTGCGAGTCTCAGTGAGGATTCCATTACGAAAGTTGACTCACTTCATCCTCCTATTGAACTTAATATCGGACTTAAATATCTTAAACCTCTCCGGTCTAATACACGCACAACAGTTTATCAGTTTAATGAAGCTAACTATCCGGGGCTAAATGAACACTTCCAGAAACTTGACTGGACTGCTCTACAAACAACCGAGGACATGGAAACTATGGTGCAACGATTTTACAACGCTGTTTTCGAGGGTATTAGCATGTTCGTTCCTCAGAGAACAATTGTTTCACAGAAGTATCCTAAGTGGTACGATAGACCTCTTCGCAACTTAATATCGTACAAGAATAAACTTTATAGAAAACTCAAACGCTCTGGTCTCTCATTAGACTATCAAGTTTACTCTAGCGTTCGTCATGAGGTTAAATTCAGAATTGAATGGTGCTATCTGATGTATGTCACCAGTACAGAACACCTAATTCCGAGTAATGTCAAACATTTCTGGAGCTACAATAAAAACCTAAACAAAAATTCTGGATTGCCTAGTATAATGAAGTACAACGAACTCAACAACCCTGATGAGATTATTGATGCTTTCGCCTCACATTTTCAATCAAGTTACAGCGATCACAAGCACATTGACACGAAGCGCATTGGGTCTGTCCATTTTGCCAGCACCCTGGCTGGTCACGTCACAGAAGAGGAAATCCTGAATAGACGAAACAATCTTGATATCTCTAAGAAGGCTGGAACTGACGGTGTCCCTCCGGTACTGTTGAAAAATTGCTCTACATCTCTCTCGACTCCACTTCTGACTTTGTTTCATAGATCCTTCAGCAGCGGTTGCTTCTCGTCCATCTGGTAATTTTCTAACCTTATACCAATTTTTAAATCAGGTAAGAGAACGGATGTGCAGAACTACAGAGGTATTTCGATTATATCTACTATTCCTAAGATTCTTGAAGGCATCCTCACAGATGAGATATTTGACACCTTTAGAAACTACATCATCCCTGAGCAACATGGTTTTTATCGGGGGCGCTCTACCACAACAAACCTGGCGGTCTATCAGTCCCTCTTGGTGACCTCGGTTGAAGCAGGTCAACAGGTCGACGTTATATATACAGATCTGTCCAAAGCTTTCGACAGTGTCTGTCACTCATTGCTAGTTAAAAACTTTTCGAAATAGGAATCTATCCTTTTCATCAACGATATAGCCTCATGCTTTAGTTCGTCCAATTACCTGATCTACGCTGACAATCTAAAATTTTTCTCTGTTGTCACACCTGGCATTACAACTTTACAGGCTGACCTCGACGCCCTTTCCGACTGGTGCGATGCTAACCTGCTGAAACTGAATGTCAACAAATGTAAGACCATGAGCTTTCACAAATGCTCCAACTCAGTTAAAACCATCTACAGGATCAACAACTCAAAACTGGAGCATGTTATTTCCTATAATGATCATGGCGTTACCTTCGACGATAACCTATCTTTTACTCTACATATCGAGAAAATAGTACAACGTGGCTTTAGAATGCTGGGATTTATTAAGAGAAATTCTAAACACATCAATAATACAAGAACGCTCATGGTTCTGTACAACTGTTTTGTGAGGTCCATACCTGAGCACTTCTCAGTTGTATGGTCACCTTACTACGCCTGCCATAGGATGCGTATCGAGCGAGTTCAGAGCAAATTCGCTAAGTACATGTTGCTAAAGCTTAACTTTCCCTACAAAGATATTCCACAAGAGACCAGACTACTCCTTTGTGGCCTAAAATCATTGGATCATCGAAGAAGGGATGCACCGCTACTGTTTCTCTTTAAACTGATTCACGGAGAGATCAATTGCAGCAATCTGCTCGCCGAGGTGCTAATAGCTGTTCCTGAAAGAAGAACGAGGCATCATCGGCTATTTTATAAGAGGCGACATAGAACTAACTATGGACTAAGCGTCTTCACCGACCGCCTACTATATAACTACAACAGACATTTTTCCACAATCGATGTCTTCCAAATTTCCTTGGGTGCTCTGAAACGGACACTGGAGTTTAGAGCGGCTTAAATGATAAAACGATATTTACCTTGTATTTAAGTTTCATTTTATTTAGTTATTTTATATTGAATATATTAATGGGACCATTTGGAATTTGTAATTCTGTAGTGTCTTTGTTTGAATAAATAAAAAAAAAATAATTAGGTAAGTTGTTCTTGTTATCCAAAACTATTTATTACTTTTTTGTACATTTTTAAATATCAATATAGTGGCTTCAGAGCCAAAAAAACAAAAAATATTATCAGAAAGAATAAAAAACTCGCCCGTTGCCGCGCGTCATAATAATAGCTTGTGGATGTGGATCCACAACTCCCAGCTGATGCAGCGTTGCCCGATGTCACTTCATGGCTTGGAAGTTAAGAGGGCTGTGGGGTAGCTCTCTTAAGATAATTGCCACCGAATGTAACAGTTTTTGGTCCACAGACGCCAACAAATTTTGCAATTATACACATTTCGCGACCTAATTTTATAGGTTAGTTTTTCTTCTTCTTTTTTCTATTTGTCTTCTTATCGGACAGGCAGGTACGAGAAAATTGTATTGAAACCGCGCCCACATTTAGAACCACCAGAATAGAACGTTCCAGGAAAGTTCCTCAATAGTCCCAAAAATAAGTAGGCTACAGCACATGAATATAATATACATACCACTTTCTTGAATCGAGTGACTTTTTGAAATATGATAAACACATTCATTTCATTTACTTTTTACTGGTAGATTCCAGACACAGGGAAGGAAATTATTAAACGAATATGCGAATACGGATAAAAAGGGAATATTATTCGCATTAGTAATGTACCAAAGGTGTTATCTCGGACTTGCATGTGGAAAGCAATCATTTTCCAAATTAAAAATAATAAAAATAATTTAAGATCTACCATGTCACAGGAACGGCTTACTAATAATTGGGGTTATGGCAATAATTATAGAAATTGGAAATTTTAAATCACTCGCAACTTATTGACGAGTACGCAATAATAAAAGCCAGAAAATATTTATGTAGTAAAAACAATTTTTTTTCGTACTGCAAGTTGGTCCGCGCTTAGATTATATTTTGTTTTAACAATGTTACTTGTTAAAAATATTAGTGTATTCAATAAAATGCTTTTGTTGAAGAAATTTAGCTTTTTTAAAAAATTGCGGTGGCATTTTTAAGGCTACACAAAGGCGGCAGATTGGCTAAGAACGGCCCTAGGTACTTTCGGCGGTAAAACGTAATTGCGTATAATTCCCTATGGTTATTTATTCTTCTTCATCTACAACAAAAGAATGATCTTCGTATTTCACCACCTTCCCTCAATTCCTGAGGTTTTTAAAATTTGTACGGATGATTTTATGCTTATGTAAATTTCGCAGTACAGTGAAGAGATGCTTTTATATAGTTTTGCGAAGAGGCCTCGTGCTAATTCCATTATTTTCTTCTAGATGGAAAAAAAACTCTAAATCTGTATTCTTTTTCCTGTACCTACTAATATAAATGATGCTCTTCACTAAACTACCCGTTTTGTGAATCACATCGGTTCGATTTATAATAAAAGATCTTCTTTATTGACTGTTGTACGTTTTAATAGTTATAACGGACTTTTTACCAACAATTGCACTAAATAACACTACTCCACGCCCTGAACAAACTAACTTCCTAAAAACCCGTACTATATTAATTCTTGGAGCTCTCGTTACCCTAGTTACTAACAATAATGAAAATAGTTACATCGTGGATTTAACATTTTCCCACCTGAGGCACGATTTTTACACAAAAGAATGCCTCATTAAAATAAGTTAAAGACATTTAACCTCAAAGTAATTTTAAAAAACATACAACAAAGACAATAAAATCTTACAATCTAACTTCCTATACAATAAGAAGTAACTATACTAGACAGAACGAAACCGTTACAAAAACCTTTTCGGAACTTTAGTTTCACGGCCACTACGCGTTAGTTTTACTGTCGGTACGAATGTTCTGCTTAACACTCTCGGACTTTCTCGCGCACTTTTAGTTGGATCGGGATCAGGAGTAGGACAGTCTCTATACATTCCTTCTTCTGCCAATACACGGGATACTTCAACACCACCATTCTCCTTATCATCTTGAAGATCAGGTCCATTGAAGTTCTCATCGGTACATTCTAAGGGGTATAAACGTTGAACAGGTCTTAGTAGAGATCCTTTAGAAGTATGCACACGTACAAGACGAATTTCACCATCTTTTCCGGGAAGTAATTCAATAACTCGTCCCAAAGGCCAATGGAGACGCTTGTCATTGTCATTGCCTATAAGCACCAACTCTCCTAGCACGATCTGTCTACCAGGTTTTTTAGAACGCCAGTATTTCAACTGTCCCAAATATTCGTTTCTAAATCTTTGACGTAGATATGTAAACTTTTCTTGCAGAGTGAATGACGATCAACTAAGTCACCATCAGGAATACCAGCTTCAACTTGTTCCCTTAAAAATATCATTGGCGTAAGCGGTATCAATTCATCTGGCTCACTAGAAATATAGGTGAGCGGCCTTAAATTTATGGTGGCTTCAAAGTCACACAGAATAGTGACCATATCTTCATAGGTTACGGAAGCACGACCTAGTATTTTACGCAACATTGGCTTAAGAATTCCTATCATTCTTTCCCAGAAACCGCCCCACCATGCAGCTGTCGGAGGATTGAAACGCCACGTAATTCTATCGACACTACTAATCTGTTCTACCATCTGCCAATTAATTTTCCTAAAGGCATTTGCGGTGCCCACAAAGTTAGTACAATTATCAGTATATATAGTTTTAGGTCGACCGCGACGCGCAATAAATCGTCTTAAGGCTTGCATAAAATTTGAAACTGACAATGATGTGCACAATTCCAAATGAACGGCGCGGTAGACAGCACACGTGAACAGGCAAACCCATGCTTTCGCCCCACTCTTTAGAAACAACGGCCCAGCAAAGTCTATACCCGTTATTTCAAACGCAGCGGATTCGCGCACACGATCTTTGGGAAGCGGCAGCAAATTTGTTACGAATGGTTTACTTTTAGTTTTTTTACAAATAACACAACTTGATATGGCAGACTTAATAGCTCTTCGTCCAATCAATACCCAGTACTTTTCTCGAAGAATGTGACAGGATTTAACATGCTGTTCGAAAATAAGTTTATTTACCAAAACATTATTTGCAGGCAAAATGACAGGAAAGCAAAAATGTTCCACATCCTCTCTCAAACTTAGGCGGGATTTCAAACGAAGTACTCCCAGCTCATCTTTAAAAGGATATAAACTACATAATCGAGGATCCTTTTCATCAGCAAAACATTTATGTTGTATAAACTTTAACAGATGAGTCTCAGCTCTAGTTCTCTAACAGTTAATTCACCTTGATATTTCTTTAAAGACTTTTTAATGTTACTTAAAAATCTAAAAATCCAGGCAAGCATGCGTATAGTTTTGGTATATTTTGAAAAATATAACAAATGCCAGTCATCTATAGACATGTCTACATTTGAAACATTAAGCGTTGTAATTAACTTCTTTTTCTTTTCGCTGTTGACCTCTTCTTCATTACAAATAACGTTTTCTTGTGGCCAAAAGTTGGGGTCTTCGTAAAGCCAACTCGGTCCCTGCCACCATTTGGATTTCCATAACTGTTTGGGAGAACATCCTCTCGAAGGGAGATCCGCCGGATTCATAGCTCCTGGAACATGGTGCCACATTTTACACAAAGTGTATTTTCTAATTTCTGACACACGATTGCCAATGAATGTACTCCAATCTTCTATTCTGTTTAACCAAAATATAACGGTGGAAGAGTCGGTCCAAAAGTAAAGTTTTATTCTCGGATCGAGATTTAAATCTTCCTTCAACGAGACGTACAATCTAGTACCAATAAGAGCCGCCAGAAGTTCTAATCGTGGTATCGACAGCTTTTTTAATGGAGCTATTCTCGACTTGGCTGCTAGAAGTCTTACAGTAACTTGACCATGGTAAACTCCTCGGAAAAATATGACAGCAGCGTAGGAATCTTGGCTAGCATCACAAAATGTGTGCAAACTTCCATGCTCGATATCGCAATTATCATCATAGATCCACCTCGGTATTTTAATATTCGACAAAAAATGCAATTCTTCTACCCATTTACGAAATGCATGTTCGATATCAGGATCTACAGCAGCATCCCAACTTAATTTCTTTTCCCAAGTCTTTTGAAGTAACAATTTTGGAAGTAATGTAGCGGGTGAAATAAAACCTATAGGATCGAATATTCTTTGCGCAACGACAACATGATCCTTTTACTAATAGGCTTATTAGCCAATTCATCTTTATCTTTCATCCAAACTGTATTCACCATCAACAAATCACTTTGTGTGTCCCATAGCAGTCCCAGAACAGCGGTCGGGGGGAGAACTGAAGTTTCTTTATGTACTTGACCAGAAAACTCCCACCCTCTTAAATCAAACTTTGCCTCGTTCATGACTGTTGTTGATTGTTCGATAAAAGTTTTTAGGTCCTCTTCATTTCGAACGCTTGTTACACAGTTGTCGACATAAAAACTGTTTAAGAGTTTTAACATGACATTTTCCGAATGCGGCTGATTTCTGCCATTATTTTTAAGAGCCTCGGTAATGTGGTGCTCGATAGTAGCTCCTAGCAAGAACGGACTGCTGCTAACACCAAATACGACTCTCTTATGACGAAAGATTTTTTCCTTGCCATCTTCATCAATCCAAATAAAACGCAAAAAATCTCTATCAGCTTTACACAAACTTATTTGTAAAAAGGCCTTTCTAATATCTGAAATGACCCCAATTTTGTGTAACCTAAATCTCAATAATATATTCGGGATAAGCTCAATATTATTAGATCCCTTCTCAAGGCATTGATTTAAAGAAGGCTTTCCTTTTTCTTTTGCTGATGCATCGAAAACTGGTCGAATTTTTGTAGTGCTGCCTTCTTTAATAACGGGCCGGTGCGGTAAATAATGTACATCTAGCTCAAGTGGTACATCTTCAATTACCTCTTCGATAATGCCTTCGTCAAGCCACTCACTGAAAACCTGGCTATATTCTGTTATAAGATTATCCCTTTTAAGCTTGTTCAATGTATTTTGCAACCTATTTTTCGCCATATGGTAAGCATTTGATAGTATTGGATGACCCTGTAACCACGGCAACCTTACTTCATATCGCCCTTCCTCATTCACCTTTATCGTATTTGCAAAAAAATCCTTGGCAGCCAACGCAAGCTCTTCTTTGGTTTTAGTTTCTGTGGGGTCCCTAATTCCTAAAATGTCTAACTCCCATAGCTGAAGTAGCGAGACGTCTTTTATAAAAAGCAAAATATCCGTCATGGTAGTGTTGTAAGAATTTTTCAAAGGTATTTTTCCTATCAATGTCCACCCTAAT
Organism: Polydrusus pterygomalis; assembly: GCA_963969555.1. Lineage (NCBI taxonomy): Eukaryota > Metazoa > Arthropoda > Insecta > Coleoptera > Curculionidae > Polydrusus > Polydrusus pterygomalis. Next base: position 53,657,277 of record OZ018380.1, on the reverse strand, counting down.
AGAGTCTCGATAGCTACTAATCCACAGGGTAGCAAATGTCTACGCCCAGTATATAACTGCCCCGCTAAGTCTGAACCGATCAAAATATCAATTTTACTATTATTGGAATTAGCATTCTCATCTGATAGCTTTACTCCTAGACTGTCTAGCTGCTGCATCCAAGGTCCTTGAAAAACTTGTGGAATTTCAGTACAAATAACAGGCTGCGTCAAGGCTTCCATTGTAATGCTAAAATTACCGTTGCTAAGTTCTATATCATAAATTTCATGTTTTGCGCAGATAGACTACCTCTAAACAAGCAATGTACCACTTTAACTTTATCTTTTGGTTCATATCCTAAAAGACGCGCTGTATGTTGCAGGATGTATGACCTCTGGGAACCAGTATCAATTAAGGCCCTAACTATTCGAGATCCTGAAACACCATTTAATTTAATTTTCAAAGTTTGTAAAAAAACATGAGTACTATTACTATTTGTGCAGCTGATTAATCCATTTGAACCCTGGTGATTTTCCTTTTCCTTTGATGTAGATTGCTCTTTCTCCTGTCCGCTGACTGACAACCCTGAACACATCAAAGCAAAGTGTGATTTACCACAAATAACACATTTCAAACGAGTACGACAATTTCTCGCTGGATGTCCCACCTTAAAACAATTAAAACAAGCTCTCTTTTCACTCAAAATAGATTTTTTCTTATCTAATGGCATTTTTTGTGCTTTCATACAGTTAGCAGTTTCATGAGAGTTACCACAGAACCAACATTTTGCAGCACCCGCATTAAAATTTACAAGACCAGCAGCAGTAGGCACCTTTGGCTCCTGATACTCCAATATTTTACGTCTGTATGTACCGCCACCTCGTTCAGCTTCTCTGGCGTAAGGTTGAATACGTAAACCAAACCCTTCAGTTGCCAATTGGATACGCTGCTCATTTTGCACCTCATTCTGCAAAAAATTCATTAAGCCCTTTAACCTCGCCTCCATTGATGGGTCTCCAGTAACAATGATGGTTTGCGACGTCGACGAAGCCTGCAAGATAAAATGAGATGAACGCTGCCAAACACGCAATAACTCTTCCGGTAAACATGATTCTATTAAAGGAAAAATCATAGCGGCACATTTATCAGATGTAATACCGAGAGTCTCCAACGCTCTTAAATGTGTCTCTAATTTATCATAGAGGATGGACAATTCTAACTTATTAGTGGAATTAGCGTTATGCAAAATTAATTTAAGTAATTCGCGTATATAAACTTCTATCTGCAAGTCTTCTCGTCCAAAACGAGATTTTAGACTGTCCACCATACTATTATAATTAGCACCAACTGCTGAAAAGCTTTCGACAAGCCGTCTAGCCCTACTTCCCTGAACTGTCGCCTGAATTAAATACTCTACTTTATCTTCAAGGTCTATTTCTGGGTCTTCATGTACCTTGCTAAATTGTGCCCAAAACGGCAGCCAATCTTTTATGTTCCCATCAAAAACTTTAAATTGAATAGTAGGTAATTTAAACTTCCTCTTACCTACTGCCATGCCAGTCGCCGTGTTACCTGGTTGAGATTGTGAAATGCCGGTATCTGACCTTGGGCCTCTCTGTAGCAGTTCTCCATACTCGTGGTAAAAGAATAAATACTTTTTTTATATATTCTTCGCTGCTGTCCATTTCTTGTAATAAACTTTCTTCGGTAGCATCTTCTTCCATTAAAAAGTCGTATATTTCGCTATCCACTAATTTAAGGGCCTCATAACTTTCCTGAAGAATGTCCCAAACCGCTTTAATGGTAGAACAATTCTTGTCACTTGCATCTAGCAATTTCTGCAATTCATTAGCTTTTCTCGTAAAGGATGAACGGAGAACAGTACGATGTTTCCTTTTGGCTTCCATTTTTTCCTAATAAATGAGCGTCGAATTGCCAACACAAACCCCCGTTTGCCTTAAGTCCTCAACTATGGCAGCCCGGTGTGTAAAATATGGCAAAGCACTAAAATCAGTTCGGACGTGTCGGCAAAGTCCCAGTTGCCACTCAAAAAAACGTCAACAGTCCTGTCACGGTCGCCAAATATTAATGATGCTCTTCACTAAACTACCCGTTTTGTGAATCACATCGGTTCGATTTATAATAAAAGATCTTCTTTATTGACTGTTGTACGTTTTAATAGTTATAACGGACTTTTTACCAACAATTGCACTAAATAACACTACTCCACGCCCTAAACAAACTAACTTCCTAAAAACCCGTACTATATTAATTCTTGGAGCTCTCGTTACCCTAGTTACTAACAATAATGAAAATAGTTACATGGTGGATTTAACATTACGATTAAGGAAACCATTATTTTCAAAACAGTTGCATTTATTAATTACAGGACCTTTAAAACGGAAACACTTTACTATCATCTCACGTGAGCTTACGTGACGACACATGAGCAGTAAATTTGATGAGACACGTTTTTCCATAGGTACAGATTAACAAGAGACACACTATTATCATAAAGCAAATGATTTTGCAGGTCTTCACGAGCTTAGATTTTCTGTGTAAACATCAATTTCGTGAGGCGTGAAAGCGTGACTTTAGAAAAAAAAGAAGAAGAAAAATCTTAAAATGATCATCACCTTGCCATAACTCTTGCAATAAAGTGCGAAATTCACTTTTTTCCCTTCTTTTTAAATTAATGTCATGTGTCCATTGCCTAGGTTTAATTTTTTTAGTCGCTATGACGTAGTTTGTGCTAGTGATAAAAACTAAATAGTGAACTAATATTATCGGACTTTTCGAAGGCATTCGATGCCATTAATCATCAACTTCTAGTGTCAAAATTAAAATATTATCGCTTCAAAAAGGAATATCGTTTAACAATTGAATCATATCTTTCTAATCGTTACCAAAAAATATTTTCTGATAGTAAGTACTCGGAACAGGTTAGAATATTATCAGGCGTTCCACAAGGTTCTATTGGGCCCTTTACTTTTTCTTACGTACACTTCCGATATTCTTAGATCATTGAAACACTGTAAAGTCGAGGCGTATGCTGATGATACACAGATCCATTTTTGTTTTGATTTTGAAGAAAATATTAACGCTTAACAATGAAGACTTACTAACTTTGACTCGCCTTGCTTCTGCTCATAATTTGAAATTAAACCCATCGAAGTCATTCCTTATGTTAATAACGTAAGTATGTCTCGTATTTAAAAGGTACAAAATGCTTGTGCTCGATTCATCTTTGGTCTTAGAAAATATGATCACATCTCGCACAATTTTTTGGAACTAAATTGGTTAAAGATGGATTCCCGTAGGCTTCTACCCTTTTGCACTTTTATTTACAAAATCTTGAATGAGCCGAATTCTCCTGTCTCTGTCCGCGAACGCCTAGTCCCCCACTGTAATGTTAATTTCGTCAACATTCGCCATAGAGGTAGATTAACTCAACCTCACCATCAGAGTGCCCTTTTTCAGAGGTCGTTTACCTATAATGTATACATATAATAACTTGACTACTTTTTTTAAAGTTTTTTTTTGTCTCACTTTATGAAAAATATACAGGTGTCTACTTAAGTTTGAACCATATGGAAAACTTTTTTATTATTGGTTTTATGGAAAAAAGTTATTCTATATATAATAAATAAGTAGATACTGCATGGTCTAATACTTAAAATGTAACCTTCAGTTATTAAAATTTCCCAGTCATTTACGAGGTATATCAGAAATTACGAATTTTGCAAGTAACTTTAATTTTGACAATACAGAAGAATGTTATGAAGAAAAGTTATTTTGAATTAAAAGTTATATTCAAATATGGAATTACATTTATTTAGCATGAAAATTTAGGTTTTGTGATTATTTACGTTTTACATTGTAAATTATTTATATTTATCTCTATTATCTGTTAAAGAATGATAACCTTTACTAACATAACTAATTATTATGCATTCATAACGTATTTAAATTGCAAGGTTCTTCAAAAACACTAACACATTGAAAGGTTATCATTTTTTTAACAGATAAAAGAGATAAATACAAATAATTTATAAATGTTCCTGCTAAATAACTGTAATTGCATATATTTGAATATAACTTTTAATTCAAAATAACTTTTCTTCATAACATTCTTCTGTACTGTCAAAAATAAAGGTACTTTACTCTTGGGTAAATTTCGTAATTTTTGATATACCTACCTCGACTGGGAAATTTTGATAACTAAAGGTTATATTTTGAGTTTTAGACCATGCAGAACTTTTTATGAAGAATAACTTTTTTCCATAAAACCAATAATAAAAAAGTGTTCCACATGGTTCCAACTTAAGTGGAGACACTGTATATATTATCCTTTGGGAAATAGTTCACCCCATTTTACGTTGATACGATAAAATAGGTTGAATTTCATTATCTGTTAACAGGCTGTCAATTATTATAGTTCTTTTATTTAAATAATACTGATTTAAATTGTTTAAATTATTATTGTTCTGCTTCTTCTTAACATAGTATAAAACAAAGTCGCTGTCGCTGTCGCTGTCTGTCCGTCCCCTACCAGCTATACATGCTTAAATCTTTAAAACTACGCAACGGATTTTGAAGCGGGTTTTTTTAATAGATAGAGTGATTCAAGGGGAAGTTTTTATTTATAATAGCGACCCGCCCCGGCTTCGCACGGGTGCAATTTCAGAAAGTGGCATGCCGGGTACTAATATATCGGGTTTGTTCGGGTTTGTATTTATACCAGCGGGTTGCAACGCATGCCGGATACACGCTAGTTATTAATATTACATTTAATATTATTTAAATAACTTATTTTAGTAGGTTTGCTTCTTGTGGGATGGTTCAGTAGCGTAGCTACTAAAGCTAGACTGCGCAATGCTACCTCAATAGATAGAGTTAAGTTTCTGTACGTAAAATAAATTGTAACATTTTGTTTTTTCTTGAAATATAAAGGCTTTATTTATTTATTTATTTAAAGGCATGTATTATGATAGCTCGTTGGAAAGGACATTAAAAGGGAATACGACCCACTATTTTTACTTTTGCATTTCTGTAATGTAGACGTAATTTGTTTGATTGTAAAAATTGTTGGAAATGGTACCCATTTTTTTCTTGACAAACCCCTAATCTCAGGTAGAATCCATTCTTGACATTATATACCACATCCGGAGTTCTTTGGTGAATTTCGTGTATAAGTCCTTCTAAATTTTCTGGTTTTGTTACGTTAGCTTTTGTTTTTAAAGGAAGTGATCTAGAGGATTAGAGTCGGGTGATCGTGGCGGCCATTCAAGGGTACCCCTTCATTTCTATCCAGCGGTTTGTAAAAACTTCTTGTAAATACTTTTAACTATAAGGTAACGGTTTAAACAGCACACAATACTACAACAGAAAAAAGGGAAATTCCATTTACTTTACATAGGAATACTACAGAAAATTTGAACAAAATATGAAACTATATGCCTGCAAAAATACAAACTCCTAACTCTCAGTAGATGTGACATCTAAGGCCAAAACTTTGGGGGGATCTTCTTGCCCTGGTATCCCCTATGTATTCACTTATTCTAAACCAAAAATAAAGTGACCATTGGAATGAGGCATCATGTAAATAAAACCCTTATGAATAACATATTTCCTTTTTTTAAAATAGTCTGCACTGGCAAAACCCAAATTGAATTATCAATTATCGCTAAAATGCCCAGGCTGTCTAGATTAAATATTAATAAATAATTGCAGTTGTACTAAATTTATTCCAGTTAAAAAATCCACCCTGTATAAAACAACTGAAAGAAAAAATGTCTAGTAACATTTGACATAGTTTGATTGAGGTACCTTTGTATCACATCAATATTTAATTTTCAAACATTTTTTGAAGAGTTTTTTTCTAAATGACTTTTGATTTGTTTGTTCAGAGTCAATCATACCTTCGAAAAAATCTAATACAATTTTAATGTAAATTAATTGGGGAGCCAACATTTGAGGGTAGCCAAATTTACACTTGAATTCCCATGGCCAGTTTGGCTGGTCAAGTGTTAGGCAAAGAAATTTGGAGATTTTTTTTTGATATTTTACTTTTCTGAATTAAAATTAAAATTTGTGAAGATAGTTCTGCATGTCGGCTTCCTTGTAAGTTCTGCAGCAACAACCATAAATTACGCGGCCACAAAAGCTATAGTTTTTTACAGACATAAAAACCACTTAAAATTTAATCATAATATTTTTCAGCATGTGTGCATGGGAAAAGATGTAAAATATAGATCGCAGCGAACAAAATCACCAAATTTATTTAAAATTCTCATGGCTATCTCAATCAACCGGCGACATCAAAGCTGCTCGATGGACCAAAAAGGCAATGCTAGAGGAAAATATTCTGCAGTTACAGTACTCCTGAGGTCACATATGGAAATCCCAATACGTGCCTGCGGCATCATATAAACCGCTGTCTCCGCTGTTAGTAAAGTACCAGGCATGGTTGCCAATGAATTTATTTTATTTATCACGGAAAGAAAATTACAATAGTGTATTACATAATAAGTGTTAAAAGTGGTACTGTTCAAACGAGGAGGTATTTAGGAATCGGAAATTCTCCAAGATTTAGAAAATCAATTTCACACAAGTAATGTACACAGTTTTTCCTACGACCGTAAAAAACGATTAAAAATAGTTTGATTTTTTTAAAATATTTAATAGGTATATTATCACCATTGTGTTAAACAAATTGTCTCAACTATATAGTTAATACATGTTAAATAAATTTCAAGGCAGATTCCAACAGAAACGTCTATATTAAAATAAAGAAAACAATATAATGCACATTTTAACTTACATAGTTCAGATAATATACTTTTTATTAGGTCTATTCCTAGTTTTAAATAAAAAGAATATCTTTTTCTTCTATTTGCTTATGCTCATCCAAATATATCCAACTTGCGTACGTCCAACTTGCGTACAAGGAATATTTCTTCCAACTTGCGTACATGGGTAGGTAGGTCCCGCGAACCAGGTAAAACTGCAAAAGTACATTATTCCAACTTGCGTACATACACAAATATTATAAGCTTATAAACAAACTAAAGACATAAAAAAATGCTCTGATAACAACGAACAAACCGGTTGCCAATACACCTTTTAGAACCGATTGGAGATGGCATATTGTTACGGTCCGTTTAAAACCCTGTGTATGTACGCAAGTTGGAATAATATACTCTTGCAGTTTTACCTGGTTCGCGGGACCTACCTACCCATGTACGCAAGTTGGAAGAAATAATCCTTGTACGCAAATTGGACGTACGCAAGTTGGAAGATACCGCTCATCCTGCTTTCTATGTAATTGTACACTGAATAAATTTTGTATCGGGTTTTTTTAGCTCCTTGCATCCGAGTTTAAAATACTACAAAAACAACAAAACGTACAATAACACTTATCTCCTAAGAAGTACTAACCTCAGTAATTACAGATAGATAGCGATGGAGTTTTAATATCGGTAGCTTGTTAATTATGAAAGTCCTATATTCGATCTGTTTTGAATATTGCTTACATTAGTATTAAAATAAATTTACTCGCCTAAAGCACATTTATTTTACTTGTCCCGTATCCTTAAACATTGTCTGGGTATTATAGATAAAATAATTGGAAAAATCTAACTTAAATTATAAATTGATATTCTATTTCTGTTCTAGCTAAACCTTTTTTTTCTGTGGCCCAACTCAGTTGACACATTTCGTGGGTGAGAGTGCGCAACTTCCTTGTCTATGTTTACTGGGTAGCGTGATCTATTTTTCCTTTTTTATTATAAAAACTCCGAATGGTTCCCAGAATTAACAAAAAATTTTTTTTTATTTTAATTGCAGTGACGCCCTAGTGTACTTTACCCCACCCCGTACTTTAATTCGCTCCAAGGGTCCCGTTAGTTCGTTATTTTTAAAATTGTTTTGCTGTCAAATTTGTCAGTAATCAGCCGTTTTTCATTTCAACACACGTATTGAAAAAAATATTTAAACACGCATGTGATACAAAGCACCTTCTGGCCAAGTTAACCGAGCTATTTTTCTCATTTTCATAGGTGGTTGTAACAACAATATATTTAAATTAACTCTAAGAATCATTATGACTGTCATTACTATATATCTGCAGAAATTTAAAAAAAGGAATGACGACTAGGTACCTGATTGTAATTTTCAAGTTAATTGTACAGTACTGGCCAGCCTGAACTTTAGCTTTTAATCTTAAAGAAATTAATACAAAATCGACTTGGCGTGAGCTAAAAAGAGTTTGATCGAGATTTAACGTTGCCAAGTGCCAAGTTCTGTTCGAGCACGATTCGCATTCTGCTTTCCCCCTCCATAGCAGCACATAATATGTTCGGACTGAAAGTTTCAGGCAAGCGTACTGTAAAATCTGCAGGACGTCTATTCTCCAATTTAAGAGAAGTGAATGCTCTCTCGCGAGAAGGGACAATTCACATCATATGCTCACATCGTATGGAAATGAATAGTCATTTTAAGTTTCAAGAATACAGTTTAAACATTTTTAAGAGAAAAAGTAATCACTTCTCTTGAAATGATCATTCGCCTATTTCGAGAATAGACGTCCTGGTGTTTTGAAATGGTTAAAGGAGGACGCGCACTGAATCGACTCGGACCGGTCGACTCGGCAAAGAGCAATCGGCAGATTTTGATATTCATGAAATTAAATTAGGCCCCTCGCACTGCGTCGGACTCACTGGGATGTTTCGGTTAATTTGTATTGTGAGTACTGTTGATTTTCGTTGATATCGTGATGTGAGACAAAGTACGCGTCCTGTTTTATGCGCAAAAACAATTAATATTATTTTAAGATGAGCGAAAGCTGGGAGTGCAGAGGAAGTAGTCGTTTTGCATTTTTGTATTCCGACCAACCTATACCAACACCCAAAACTTTATTGAATATTTTCGATAGTTTAAAAAAATCACGGTGCATACCAGAGTTTTATTTTTTACCATCGATTGATAATAACAATGCAATCAATAATTATTAATAACTAAACTCTACATGAAATGGAAAATATGTAAAATAATTCAAGTATCAGCACAGCACAACCAAAATGAAGATACAAATATTACTAAATATTGTCTGAATTTCTGTCGAGCTAATTTCGCCAGCACAAATGATCTCCTTTCCTTAACCGAGGGACTCCTTACGTCTTACTCCGATTGCCTTACCTTTTATGTATTATGCATTACGCATTATGCATTATGCCTGATGCCTTACGCCCTTCGCCCTTCGCCTCTCGCCTTACGCATTGCGCCATTACACTTTAAACCTTACTCCTTACATATTAGACCTAACACCGTACACCTTACACCTTACCCTTACCCATACACGCAACTGGCTATAATTACATGGTAAACTTTTCCTGTAAACTTGTCGTATCTCCCAGCTTGCTTTCAACCATTAATATTTATTTTATTAAGAGTAGGTATCTATAAATTAATATTGTAAACTTTCATCACCGCATATTATAGTAAACTTATTTTAGAACATAGGTACTTCCTTTTCTTCTGATGGGTTCTGTCCTATTTAAATTTGACTCCCTTAAATTTGACTCCCTTAAATATTGGCTCCGCTATTAATTTAATATGAAAATGGTATGGCACTTTTTCTAGGGCCCTTTTATGATGGACTCGCGCATCAAATTTTATTATTTTCTAATAAACCAATTAAAAGTTACTTAGAAAAACTCCTCATAAAATTCGTAAACATTTTAATTCATAATTATTAAAAATTTAATATATACCTCAAAGAAACCACCAGTAATAATTATTATGATAATGTTAAATGTTACTAGACGTTCTATTTTTTATTAATTTCAACATGTTTTATAGTATTAAAGAAAAATAACTATCATTAAGTTACCTAGTTAAGGTACCTACTAGAAAATAGTTCTCAGGTATTATCCGAAATATTTTCTGCGATGTTTAAATTAATGCCGAATTAAAACTTTTACTCCATATAAAAGAAAAAAATGAAAGCACCAAGCTTATTTTTCAAAACTGTAGGAAAGCATCACTTCAAAGTACTGCACAAATTACAAATATTAAAAACATTGGTATTGAGTGTTTGTATTTTCATACAAATGTAGCCATAAATTCAATTGTCAAATTTAATTAATAAGCCCTCCCTCCTCTTATTTAAAAAAAAAACCAGAAGCTAAAGCACTGCAAAACACAAAAACCTGCATAGTTTTTTTTTTCGATGACGTTACTTTCTGTATAGAGTTAAATAATACATCCGGTAGTATAAACCTGAACCTTTTTCCACTTGAGCGTTTTGTTAGATACACTGGCAGGAAGTCTTCAAGACGGATTAAGAGTCTTATGTTTTGCCCTTGAATTGGGTATGTTAGCACGGGCTATTGAATTTCTTATAGTTCTTTCCTGCTAATATTTGGGGAGATTTTACTTGCAATACGCGTAATTAATAATAATAAGTTTATTTAAAAATTTAATAATATAATAAATATATTTATGTTGTCTTCGATAAACTTATTCTTCAATCCCCTGAAGCTGAGCTTGTTAGGGGCAAATCTTATTTTTTGTTTTAGTATGTAAAATCATAAATCATAAATATGCATTAAAAATCAATTTTTTTAAAGTAAAAATGTTAATTTATAGTATAAACGCAGCTTTTTTGAAGAAATATATTACCTATAATAAAATTATTAATTTATAATTTTTAAGTAAAAAATATTACTCATATAAATTATTCAAAACAATATTAATTAATTAAAGCATTTCTAAAAATATTTTCAAATTGTCTGTTTTTAATATCCATGTTTTTATTTCGACTTTAAATTTTTTTAATGAAATCCATTTTTTAATTTTTGTTGGTAAATAATCGTTTAAATAATAGGAATAGGTCAAATATTTACAGTGTTATGATAAATAAACGGAACAGCCATTTATATAGAATTCCGCCCACTTAATCAAGAATCACTCGAATTCATCAAATTTGGTTTTTTGAAATAAATTTTTTTTAGAAAAAAAATATTATACAGGGTGGATCATAAAACTGCTATGTGTAACTTTTAAAACGATAAAGTATGAAATGAAACTATTTTATAAGATCTTAAATATATGTCCTTCAATGCCATTGTTCTGCAGTATCACCGAGAGAAAAATTTAGTTAAAATAACTCAATATTTAGTTAACCGAACTAAAATCTGTAGTAGAACAGGCCCTAGGTTAGACAACTTGCTGATTTTACTAAATCTATTTTGCTAGAATTATCTAGTGGTTTCAACTAAAAATACTTGCTGTTTTCTGCATAGTTAGAGCTACTATAAACTTTGGTTGCGCTAGCTTAAAGTATTTAGTAGTTTACCTATTAAAAATAGGAAGGCATTTAGTAGAAGAAACTAAATGCATTAGCTGTTTTTGGGTATCCTTACCATGCTATATAAACTTATTTTTTTGCTGTGTTACATGCTTTTATTTGTAATAATAAACCGATGATCTTAGATTAATGTATTTGCAAAAGCTACTATTTCTTATAGCTAACCTTTAAAGTTTATCTTGCTAAAAATGCGATTTAAAGATTATTTTTTTTTGTTACAATGCCCTTCCCATTTCATTTTTTATGTTTTAACCAGGAAAATAAAAATAGGTGTAAATTGGTATTTTTATTTCACTAGAATTTATTTAGTAATAACAAACTTAAACAATAACAGGATCAATCACAAATCTAGTAGATTAAAGAAGTAATTTAGAGTAGGTACCTACCATTTGCTTACATTTTTTTTTTGGTTTTAGAACTTCAGCTAAAAAATATAACCGAAAAATTGTTAGTGGACACAGTTTTCAGAATTTAAAAAGTTATATGCATCCGCTTAGATTTAAACCCAGAACCCCTTGAATACCAGTCGAAAGTTCTATTAATTGCCCTACGGAGTTTCCAGACAGTTGCGATGTCACATTGAAATCAAATAGTTTTTGTTGCTATTCTTTCTTCTAGAATTCTAGGGCATCAAGGGTCTAAAAAAATTGAGTTTGATTAATGTATACCTAGTAAAAGTTTATTAGTAGTTTTTGTTAGAGGTCATTAAAATAAAGCCAAAGTCCCATGCATTCGACATCTTGTGCAAAATTTTAAAAAATCTGGAGTTATAAAAACATAAAAATTTTATATTTTTTTAAAATTTTTGTCACTAGTATTTGTTTTGTGCAACCTCTTAACCGAGAAAATTTTTTAAATTGACAGACAACAGATTTTCTGTAATTAGATACAGTGACAGGCGAAAAATACATTTTTAGATATTTTATTCAGTTTTCTCTTTGATAACGTGAGAACAGAATTGGCCTTGAAACATTAGAGTCGTATATGTATATTATAATACGTGTTGTATAGATTGAGGTTATGTACAAATAAATAAGTATAAAACACTATAGATATTATAGGTTAGAGACCAAATATTATTATATAATAAAAGTCACTGCAATAAATTCTACAGGATTTTTGTTAATATTGTTTGAATTTCTTAATGGCATCAAGCGTCCGTGGGACTATATGAAATTAGTTGTTTGCCAAATTATTTACATATTTATTAATCTGTATGCTCCAAGCTCCAAAGTACACAATAACAATATGACGTCGGCTCTATAGTTTGGATTAAATTCCATTTTGATACTGAAATAAAGGAATACCTAATTGGCTATTTTTCTGTATGTTCGACGACGATTTCTTTCAGTACTCCTGCGTAATATGGTCCAACGCATCATGCCAAACTATCTCTACTTGCGAGGATTTAAGACCATAACATACATGTTTTTCATAAAAAGATTATGTCCCAGCCCATATGAATTCTATCGTATTAAACTGGCAATGATATGGCGGCAGTCGTAGAACCTCACGGCCATATTCACACAATATTTCATCTACAGCGTATATTTTTGGGTGATTTGAGAGACTTTGCCATTGATAGGAGTTCGGCTTTTAACATATTTGGTAAAGGATTTTGTTTGTGTTTTTCCAGCCACTCATAAATATTACTTTTTCGCCAAGATGAACTAGGATGTTTATTTAAAATTCTTGAGTGATATGATGCATTGTCTAATACAATTAAAGACGTCTCATCTAAATTTGGGATTAATTGAGCTTTTACCCATTTTTCAAACATTTCACCAATCATATTGTCATGATAGTCAGAACTTTTTGATGTGGAAGAAAAAATTAAGCTTGCACCTGGAACATATCCTGTTACAGAGCCGGCAAGTAAAATAATGAACCGCTTTCCCGTGCCACATCCCTTTTTTCTTTTCACGCTTTTTACAGAATCATCTTGCCAAGATTTTGAACCACTTCTATCTGAAAATATCCATGTTTCATCTAAAAATACTACTTTACTAATTTGGATTTGTTATTTTCCGTAGGTATATTTTTTAAAAATCTGAACACGCTGACTCACTATCTGTGGTTGCTCACATAAAAATCTCCGGTTACAGTCTTTTTTATAGCGAACACCCAACTTTTTTATTAATTTGGATAACGATTCAAGTCCGATTTCCAAAGCACCTCGAATTTTTAAATTTTCTTTTAAAACTGGAAGAGTAACATTGGTTTTTGATCTGTATGTGTAAATGAACGTGTAAATCTGTATGTAAGAATGAACGTGTAAATCACGTTCCGAACTCCCATTTTCGCTAAAATCTTCAGTCTTTGGCTTTCTTCGTTTACATTTTTCAGTATTCTTCGGTAATATATTATGCTTTCTTTCATGCGCAATTTTCTGCACAGTCCTTAAACTAATTCCCAGTGCTTTTGCTACGGTTTCCTGCATATTGGTTGGCGAATTTTCCCTGTTGCTTTCATTCCAGGAATAGTTTAACAAATTATTCACCATTTTTTTTGCTTGGGGATACAAAAAACCAGAAAATAGCTTTTTATCGTTCATATTGTCACATTAAATTAATTGTCAAAGTCACAAACCTGACATCTTTAAATCAAGACGAAGGTGGCAGGTACAAACTTTTGTGTACAAATATCCTTTTCTTTCATGTCAAAATTGCATAAGTCTGTCATATTTGTCTTACGGATTTTATTTGGATAGTATGATTAAGCGCAATAAAAAAAAAAAAGAAAAATTAAAAGTTGTGTTTGTTAAATCTTAACACCCACAGGATAAGACCGGATCTGACTTTATCCATTACGCTTGGATTCCTGGGTATGCCACTACAAAAGACAGTTCCGATTTATACCACATTGTTGCTTTTAATTTGTTTTTTAGTTAAAACACAATAAAACTTGAAAATTGCTTTTTAATTAAGATTTTGACTTTAAAATAACCCATTTAAAGAGTTCATAGCAATCTAGATAAAAAAATAAAAAGAAAAAAATTATTTAAAGTGTAACAAAGTGACGTATGAGCTATCGTTAAATTTCGAATGGATGTTCTGAATCAATATTGCCAAAAATATACAGGGTGTTCCATTTAAAAAACTATAGTTAAGGTAATTTCCGGTTAAACCCGAAGTGATAAAATGGCATTAATCATGTCATAAAATACAAAATAATATCACATAAACCCACCAAATTGCATTTCTGTAATTTAAACAATAAAAGTGTTATGGGTGTGAGCGCTCCTCCTGAAATACCCGGTATATAAATGCACTTTATTTTTGTAAAAACCGAAAAAAGCAATTTTCTGTATTTCATAGTAAAATATTGTAACTTTCAAGGAGAACTGTTATAAAGAATAATAATTCACTAAAGATTAAAATAATAATACAAGAAGGTGCTTATTGTAATGAAATAATCAGTAATTGCGCAATGATTTACACGGCTGCCAATGCAAAAACGGCCTTTTTAAATTGCATCATGATTAATCATTTTTTGAAATTAATAAAATTGTTAGCAAAACATCTGAAATGCCATACAGTAATAATTGCTTTTGTTGGTATAGATCAACTGCGCGCAGGCGATTTTCTCATACAAAATTTTAATTTTATTTTTTAGAGATCGACAAAGCGATAGATTGATAAAATAGGTAACATGCACAGCCACAATTGTTTATGTTGTTATCCGATAACTTATTATTCCATCCTTTCGATATCATTGCGCCATAGTCAGATTTACAAGTTTGTCGAAAATACCTTGCAAAATACCCCAAAAATTTGGCAATGCCAATAACTCTAGCAACTGCTTTTGTAGCGATTTCTTCGTTCGATGTGTCACCGTTTCCAATCTCCGAGTATGGCGTCAAACGTGAAACGTTGAACAGTGTCGCCATGCAGGAAGAACCCATGGAGTTCTCTCTTCCACCTGACTTTCAATAACATATCGAACAATAACAGATCGGCTTTTCAGGCGTAGAATGAATGAAACTTTGAGTCTATAGTTTATAAGTTCTTTGGTAACATGCCTCTGATTATCCAGATCTTAAAATTACAGAATCCTATAAGATATCCTAAAATGAAAACGAAAAAACTAAAAGTCTTCCTCCACAAACTTTATTATTTTATATTTTATAAAAAATGGTCAAAGGTATAAAATATTAATGCGGCTTTTATGGAATGAAAAGTGGTGTGCTGATATAACATGAATAGTAAAGAAAAAAATAAAATAAATTAAAACATACTGAGAAGGTATGTTCACACACCAGTATGTTTTAATTTATTCCAATTTTTTCTTCACTATTCGTGTTATATCAACACAACTGTTAAGACAGTGTGCACATTTATGCAACCAGTAATATTTTAGTTTTGTATTACATATTTTTAAAGTATGTTGGTACCCATGGAAAAGACTATCCTTCAAGAAATTGTGTGTCTGTCAACGAGAGAAGTGACGCCACATTCACGATTCACGTTCACGATCATTAACTGTTATTATAGTAAAAATACCTACCCAGTTCTTTGTAACAAAGTAAATAAAGATATGTTTTTAGTTTAAAAAGTATACAGTTATTTTAACTACTACAAGAAACACGAAAATCCACGACAACAACATTTTTGAATCCATAAAAGCTCCATTAAGGTTTTATACCTTTTACCATTTTTGTTTCTGATGATGAACGTTTCTATGTTCGAAACATGTTTGTTGAAGTTGTTGTGGTAGTTGATTATTTTTATTTTAATAAATTCTGTGGAGAAAAACTTTCAGTTATTCGAAATACAGAGTGTCGAAGTAGTCTGGAAGATTGCAAATATTTCAAAAATTACTCATATATTATTTTTTTTTAACTTGGCACATCCATATAGTTAAAAAAACATCGTTTCTGAAATTATAGCGGGTTAGTCAGAAATAATACTTACGTTTTTATTTTTAATAGAACGTGCTGTATATCATTGGATAATCAAACCGTCCCTTAAATGACAAATTCAACGAAATGTAAGGTTGGGTGGATTTACTCGTCAAAATGTCATAGGAAAACAAATTTTTAATTAACTTAACAAGGAAATTTTTTAAAGGTAATTTATTCGTGATAAAAATACCGGGTTATTCACTATAATCGACACGACATCAAAGATTATAGCTATATTTGTTTTGGATAAAAAAAAACTTTTTCAGGTTGGCTAGGACCTATCGGAGGTATATTTTACATAATGTAGGGCTTGTCCCAAAAAGATGAAACCTATCAAAGTACATATTTTTTAAATTTGATGAAATTCCCTGTTTATTGTATTATTATCGGTTCCTACGATCAAAAAGAAACGAGTTTCATTAAGGTTTGCTGCACTTAAACCTTACGGTTTTTGAAATATTTCGTATTTTGTAAAAATGTAGTAACAATTTTAAGCTTAAATTCTCAATACAGGGTATAGCCGTTTAGTATGGCAAATTACAATAGCTCCGTTATTATTTAAAATATATTTAAAATGCTAATAGAAAAGTTGAAGTGCCGTAAGTTATAACGTAATATTATGTTTGACTCAAAAAAGTGGAACACGAAAAACTGTTCTTTTTTTAAATAGAACACCCTGTATATTTTGGCATTTCCCCTCAAAATTGCGCGTACCAACATATTTCTAATTATTTTGCAATGTTGCCGAATAATTTGAAAAAATTCATTTTAGGAAGGAACAACGTCTCATCTTAAAATTTAAAATAAAATTGAATTGACTTTATATATTTCAAGCATTTCGAGAGTGTGATAGATAAATACTAATTTAAGACCTAAGACGCTTGGAACATTCCATATTTTATACAGGGTTTTCTCTACAGATGTGTCAAAATGTCATATTTTAAAATTAATTTACTCTATTTTTCAAATGGAACATCCTGTATTTAAATATCTTATCTTGTAGAGTTTGTTGTTCTTTACAACTTTTATTAAAAGGTTCATATAGTTATTTTTACTCATTTTGGAGTTACAACTGTTTTTTAATAAATATCTGAAAAAAATTGGGTTTTCTATTTGTATTATACATTTTGCCATGACAGAAGAATGGCTGTCATAATATATTATAGGTAGCCAAGCAAATAGTTGTCGTTTTATTTCTTAGTTTTTCTCAAGTTAAATTTATATTGGGACAAAAATGAATTATTTAAACGTAGAAATGATCGATATGATTTATGTTTTGGGTGCAAGTGATAAAAATGCTTTATTAGCTAAAAGAATTTATGATGAACAATACCCAGAGCGAAAAAAACCTAATAAAAAGACATTCAAAAAGCTACTGGATAGAGTTGAAACTACAGGAAGTGTGGCTTATAAAAAAAAGACCGAAGAAAACGTGTATGCACCGAAGAAAATTAAATCAACGTTCTGTTAAATATTACTGAGAATCCTTATATTGGTCAGCGTCCTCTTACACAACAATTGGATATTGAACGAACGACGGTTCAAAAAATAATCAACTGAAACAAATTGCATCCTTACCACGTACAGTTGCTGCAAGAGCTTAATGATGACTATGGTAGACGACTTGAATTTTATGCGTGGGCGCAAAATAAAATACGGGAGCAGCATAATTTTGCGCACTTACTTCTTTTTCGACGAACCTACGTTCCATAAAAATGGCAACATCAATAGACATAATTTTCATTATTATGCCACTATACTAATCCCATTTTGTTAGGTTTACTTATAAAATAGATAATCCTTAACGTTTAGGAAGTAATTGTTGGAGACTACGTGGTTGGTCCACATTTTTTTGGGAGAACTTTAATGTGACAGAACTATTTGGACTTTCTTCAAAGTGATTTACCACAGCTCATTGCCCATATACCAAACCTAGTTTAAGAACGCATATGCTCTATCCAAAATAATAATTACAATGTGTAACTTGAAGAAATCCCTCAAAAAAAACTAACTACATCAAGATCGACCTTAACAAAAATGGCTACCCTATGGGATTAGTTGACAAAATATTGAAAAATCGTAAGAATCGGCCAAACGCGCAAAAAGCAAGAGGCACAATCAACACTCAACAGTCCGTACCATAATCCGGTACCTAAAGGTGAAACAATAACAAATGAATCTATTGACAAAATCGTATTCCAGTCTGAAGTAAATCAACATACAAATTTCGCTCCTCCACTTTGTTTGGCAAACTTACGCTGTTAAAAAAACTTGATGTGGGAAATTTAAATCTTTATCTAAAACCTTATTAATAGGCTGCAGCATGGCAGTGCAGCAGTAAGAGATCAGCCCTCAAACAATATTGGAATGAGGCCATAATGACACCTGTTTCATTCATTGCCTTTTATCACAGAAAATATCTCGTGGAAAAACATCGAGGTTTGCGATGGAACGAGAAGTTTTTTTTAAAGAGAATTATAATCACATCACAAAACAAATTACAAATGTAACGGTCTCAGCTCACACCTTAATTGAAACCAAAGATATAATAAAGATCGAAAGGCAACAACAAAATAATTATTTTACGAATCAAATTAAGGCATAACACATCGATTAAAATACATCGATGCATCGACAAATATCAAATAACCTCGATGCATCGCTTAAAAACGATGTATCGCATCGAAGATATCGATGTTTTCGATACGTCGATGTATATCGAACATCCTTATTTCCGTTTCGTGTAATAACTGCTGTGTTTTTAGTGTTTTGTGATATTTTCTGGAGACTAATTAAGATGAGTCGTAAGTGTCAAGTATGTGAGAATTCGGAAAATTATAGATCTGCAGTTACCTTTTTCACTGAGGTGAGTAAATAGAAATTTGGTTTATTTGTAGGCTAGGTTTAAACTATAATAGCAAGGTTCCAGTCAAAGGTAAATCCGCCGTAATCCCTACTTCCTGCCACATCCCGCTCTTTACCGCCTCTTTAGTACAAACGATGTCATCAACACATTTTAATAGCGTTTATGAATGTGACATATGTACCAGATCATTGGTCCTTACGTCAAAGGAGTATCTGAAAGAATAAGAACACTATAGGACAACGATACAACATCAATGCAGTATTTAGCTCGAGATCCACCTTAAGAAGTCACCTGACGAAGACAAAACTAACAGCCAAAAAGACTGGAAAAACTGAGAAAAAGGTTTATTAAAAAATAGTTCTATTTATTTAAGATCTTACTCCTTTTTCTCATAATAAAGTTAACAGCATGCTTTAAGATAAGAGCTATTATTTCGAGATTTTAGCGTAAGTTCGTTTTTTTTTTAATTACCAGATTAAGGATATTTGCTGAAGTAATAAATTGTACACCGCGCACCAGTGAACCTACTTTTCCTTTCGCTGCAGATATTTGAATTTTTAGTTAATTTTGACAAAGGTAAAAAGTCACTAAAATGGATCAATTTCGCTTTCATTAACCTTTGATATTAGGTACTAAATGCAAAGTTAGATTATATTTATGATTACGTTTATTTGTTAAGTCTGTGGCGAAATAGTTATATCTATCGTTCTTAAGTTGAAATAAAATTACTTGAAAAGAATTTTTTTTGTAAATTTGGTTATATAATTATTATTTTGATCAATCTACTTGGTTGCTGATATTTGGATTTTCTATACACTGAAATAAGCGTTTTGTAAAATTAACATGTGAGTAAAATGTATAAATTTGGTAAAATCATTTATCCGGGTGAGGTTTTGAAAACTTACAAGAGCTATATTTTCTACACAGATATAAAAAAAAACAAAAATACTATTTCTACAAAAATACGGAAGAATGAAAATGTGGTATTTTGTAGGCCACCTTAAAATCTTAGATGGCACTACCCCACTTGTGACTCCTCTCTGGAAAGCCTATTAAAACAACTTTTCAACGACACCAAAGTTAATAAGATGCATATGTATACGTACGAAATGTTATCAATATTTTAAGAAAATATTTTAAAACTGGCTTTTGCAAAATCTGACACGAAAAATTAAAAAATAATCGTAAATGATGAAAAATGACCTCACGCTGAAATTAAAACATAATTGTAGTGATAAAAATGTTTATTTATTTTTTTGCAATAACGTAAAAATACTTGTTTTATCCCCTTTTTTAAACTATTTTATTAGGTGCTAGAAATGATTTCTATTTTGCTCTAAACAGAAATAAAATCGATTTTTAAATTCCTCCATAACTTTCCGAAATATGTCTCTTAGAATACTTCGACAATCATTAATGATGCAATTCTTTCAGAAAAGCCGGCTGGTTTTTGTAAACTAGTGATTTAGGGTAACTCCATAGAAACAAGTCCATAGGGGTAAGAAGGGGTAAGATTACGTGATCTTGGCAGCCAATCAATAATAATTGTACCTCTTGTGCCAAAATTTTAGCAGTACCTACAATAGTGCTTTAGGTTAGGCTTGGGATAATTTTTCATCATTCTAGCGTAAATTGCTCGTCATTTGTCTAGGAGTCTAGGGTATAATAAAGAGCGAATAATAATGTCAGGGACATGACCGTGACTACCTTTGGAGGTTGATTCTCCTCTCAGAGGGTGAAAAACTGATAATACTTCTTTCTTGGTTTACACGTTTTTTTTTTGTTTTCGAGGATGATGATAAAGAATCAAATACTTTATGACGACCCTTACTACAGCACGTCCTCTACGGGAAAAGTAAGGTTTGCGTAAAAATCAACCGAAGCTCAATGGATAGAGAGAAGAAACTTTATCGAATAAAATCGAAATACTTTAAATTGTTTAATTTTTTGTTGGCAATTGACTAAAAAGAGAAAAGTGTTTCCATTGGCCTGCTTGGAAAAAAACATCTTTTCTTAAGGGGACTTCTCAATTTTAAAGAAATCTTACAATTGAGAGCACATACAAGATGGCTGTTTAGTGTGGCAAGGTACAATAGCTCCGTTACTATTTCAAATACATTAAAAATTTCAAAACAAAAGTTTAAGGGCAGTAAGTGACTTATATATATTTATTTTTTAATATTAAGTATATAATTATATACAATAAGTTGAGTAGTTTCGGCCAAATATTTAATTTAGAAAAAAATAAGCTTAACAAAAAAATAAATCTTGAAGAAGTAGTCCATACTTGAAGTGGAGTGGAAATTTAGAAGGAAAGAAATAAGAACACAAAGTCTTCCTCCACTTTTATATTAAAGAAATAATTAAGGGTTGAAAAATTCTCTACATGTTTCGAATGCAGAAGCATTCATCTTCAGGAGAATAAGTAAAAAGAAAAAATTATTAGATATCACCTTAACGGAGCATCAAAATTTGTAGGCACAAAGAAACCGGTTCAATGAATAGAACGGAGAAAAAGTCATAATGTAACTTGCATTATGAAAAGGAAAGAAATAAGAATGTAAGGGTTTATGGCTTAGGGCACGTAAGAGTGCAAATGCAGAACGAAGGGTTCAGCATTTGTATAAGAGAAAACTAAAGGTAGATTATATTGAACGAGATGTAAAATTGAAGAATTATTTAAGAAAAATCATTATGAAACCTGTGAAAATGGAAGTTTGAGGAAGAAAAACTATATTAATTGTTCTAACATAGATGCGAATCTGAAAAAGAGATAACTTTTAGGTCACATCCATTGAACAATAATAGAAAACTTACCTCATAATGAAATTTTTAAGAATAAGTATAACTGAAAAGTTGTAGCATTTTAGGCTTAAATGCCATTATGGTAGTTAAATTTTTAAAAAACGAGTTTAATAAATTCTTAAGCAGGATCCAATACCACGTTCTACAAAAGACAGTCATATGAAATTTCTGACAGGTCTTTTAAATATTAAAAAGAAGGCGTTTGGAGAAAAAAACCACAGAAAAATAGCTGGGAAAACAAGGGAGCTGAAGGCTGACACCGCCATTCTTGGCGGAAGTTTTTATGTCACGCTTAGAATCCTCTATGGAAGTTCACCCTCTTTTCTCAAGTGTTATTTTCATTAGACGTTATGTAGATGACATATTTGTAGTCTTCGATGGTGACCTCGAGAGTCTTTCAAATTTCCTCAATTTTCTTAATTCATTACACCCCTCTATTAGTTTCACATTTGAAACTGAAGTCAACCACTCTCTTCCATTTTTAGATTTATTACTTACTAAATTTAACAATAAAATTAAATTTTCTATATACCGTAAACCCACTAACACTGATTCTACTATTCCATTTCACTCCAATCATCCACATAACCAAAAACTTTCAGCTTTCCACTCATATTTTTCTAGACTCTTCTCGATTCCCCTCGAAGACTGTGAATTTAGATTGGAACTAGGTATTATCAGACAAATAGGATTGAACAATGGTTACCCTCTTGCGTTGATTAATAAGGTATACTATAGACATTTAAATAAACATCTCAATAAAATTCATATAACCAATAATAAATCTACCATTAAATACTACTCTCTACCCTTTTGGGGATCAATTTCGTACAAACTGAAAAATATTTTTAATTCTTTTAACTACGACATAAGTTTCAAAACTCAACATTCTTTAAAGTCTCTCTTATGCAATTCAAAGGACTCGGTTCCGATCGCTAATAAATCAGGTGTCTACAGTGTTTCTTGTTCCGCACAGGGTTGTTCGGCTACCTATGTCGGTCAAACCGGCCGCAAGTTCTCGGTCAGGGTGGGTGAACATTGTAAAGAAATTGTGAAAGCCAGAAATTCAAACCTTTCTCCTTCAAAAATTAAATCAAATTTTTCTAGACACATACATACTGAAAACCACTATTTCAATCCGGATTCCAATACCAAATACCTTCATTTGTGTAACAAAGGCAATAAATTAGATCTTCTTGAAATTTTAGAAATTAACAAAACTATAAACAATATTAACATAGAATGTCTGAATGATCAAATTCAACACAGCTGCTCTCATTTTTTCAACTCTCTTAATTTTGACTGATGACCTGTTTGTTACACCTTCATATTAAAATATTAAAAACAAATTTTTCAAAATAACTACAACTATTGTTTCTTACAACCCCTCAGGTTTTCACTTTTTCTCACTTCCCCATATGACTAGTGTCACTTTGGTTTTGTATTTATTTTTTCTTTTTTAAAATTTCCACTCAACTTACAATTACACTTCTTTTTTACAGTGCGTTTTGAACAAGTTTTCATCAAAGTGTATATATTGAAGGAAAAGATTTTTCCTTTACCAATTGGACTTTAACCCGCAGTGTTTTATGGTCATACCCAATTTTACTTATAAGTTTGAACGTTTTTAGGTGCACTTATTGTTTATATTGATTTATTAACTTTTTCATAGTACCTTATCATTCTCCGGAACAGGCATTGTGGGCCCCCATATCCTGTTTTGGTTTATGTAATTGGATATCTTTTGTAAACCTTGACTGAGCTATAAATTTGTAAAAGATTCGCCAACCCCATTTTTTTCTCTGTGACATTCTATAGATTCAATACTTTTCCTCTGTGTCAGCCTTCAGCTCCCTTGTTTTCCCAGCTATTTTTCTGTGGTTTTTTTCTCCAAACGCCTTCTTTTTAATATTTAAAAGACCTGTCAGAAATTTCATATGACTGTCTTTTGTAGAACGTGGTATTGGATCCTGCTTAAGAATTTATTAAACTCGTTTTTTAAAAATTTAACTACCATAATGGCATTTAAGCCTAAAATGCTACAACTTTTCAGTTATACTTATTCTTAAAAATTTCATTATGAGGTAAGTTTTCTATTATTGTTCAATGGATGTGACCTAAAAGTTATCTCTTTTTCAGATTCGCATCTATGTTAGAACAATTAATATAGTTTTTCTTCCTCAAACTTCCATTTTCACAGGTTTCATAATGATTTTTCTTAAATAATTCTTCAATTTTACATCTCGTTCAATATAATCTACCTTTAGTTTTCTCTTATACAAATGCTGAACCCTTCGTTCTGCATTTGCACTCTTACGTGCCCTAAGCCATAAACCCTTACATTCTTATTTCTTTCCTTTTCATAATGCAAGTTACATTATGACTTTTTCTCCGTTCTATTCATTGAACCGGTTTCTTTGTGCCTACAAATTTTGATGCTCCGTTAAGGTGATATCTAATAATTTTTTCTTTTTACTTATTCTCCTGAAGATGAATGCTTCTGCATTCGAAACATGTAGAGAATTTTTCAACCCTTAATTATTTCTTTAATATAAAAGTGGAGGAAGACTTTGTGTTCTTATTTCTTTCCTTCTAAAAAAATAAATAATTTTAAAAAATAAAATTTTATGTTTCTTTAAGCAACTAAATAGAAGAAATTTGTGCTTTTTTTGTATAAACCGAATATCCCAATAAGTTTAGTAGTTTCGTCCAAAAAGTTCATTTTAAAAATTAGGTAAGCCTAACGAGAAATGAATCATTTAAAAAAAAATATTTTATGTAGCTTTAAAGTAACTAAATGAAGGAAATTTATAGCTCAAAGAAACGGAACAAGAAAAAAATGTACTTTTTTTAAATAGAATACCCTGCATATTTTTGCATTTTTTAATTCTCCTCGAAATTCCGCGTATCGTACCCAACATAGCCTTTAATTCCAAAAAAATTACCTTCTCGGACTTCCATTGTCTTTATTTTGTTACTTAATATAACGTTTTGGTTAGTTAGTATCTCTAACCGTTTTCAAGTTACACCTATGAAAATGGTGACACGTCTGTAGAGAACACACAACAAAATATGAAATGTTCCAAGCATCTAAAGTCTTAAATTAGTCTTTGTCCCTTATACTCTCAAAAATGCTTGGAATATCTTAAGATAATTCAATTTTTTTTTTTCAAGTCTTTTTCAAATATCTTTGCAACATTGCAAAATAATTAGAAGCTATTTGAAGGTGGTAAACAATGAAGTGTATCAAAAAATTACCTTGTCGGACTTCCATTGTCTTTATTTTGTTACTTAAGACAACGTTTCGGTTAGTTAGTATGTATCTCTAACCGTTTTCAAGTGTAAACTAATTAAAGACAATGGAGGTCTGACAGGGTAATTTTTTGATATTACTTCATTGTCTACCACCTTCAAACTAGTTTAAGTAAATAGTTAGACAATTGTTAACTGTTTTACAAGCCACTAAAATTTTCATAAAAAACACCTTAAATAAGAAAATATGATTTTAAGGGCCTCATCCTTGTAGTATACTAGCAATTATTTGCGTCTGTCATGGACAACTATAAAATACAAATAAAAAACTCAATTCCTTTCAGATTTTTTATTAAAAACAGTTATTTCTCGAAAATTCTTAAAAATTCTAAAAAAAAAAGTTGTAGAGGATAACAAACTCTACAAAATCAGATATTAAAATACAGATTATTCCATTTAAAAAATAGACTAAATTAATTTTAAAATGTGAAATGTTGATACGTCCATAGAGAATAGGGTACAAAATATGGAATGTTCCGAAAATCTAAAGTCTTAAATAAGTCTTTGTCTCTCATACCCTCAGAAATGGAATATCTTCAGTTAGTTTTATTTTCAAATAACTTGGCAACATTGCAAAATAATAGCTATGTTGGCAACGATACGCGAAATTTCAAGGAAAATTTTAAACTGCAAAAATATACGTATATGTGTTTTATTTGAAGAAAGTTTTTTTGAGCCACCCTATAGAGTCAAAAAGAATTTAATGTTATAAGTCACGTACTGCCCTTCAACTTTTGTATTAACATTTTTTATGTATTGGAAATAGTAACGGAGCTATTGTACTTTGCCACACTAAACGGCCACCCTGAAGTAGTGACGCCATTTCGGGTATTGATTAATATTTCGTTACTTCTTCGTTCTATCTAAAAATCAGCCAAATACCCATCTTTGGAGTACAAATTACTTACAGTTTTACTTTCAGGAAGGTTGGATTTATAAATTAATAAAAGCAGAAAAAGAAATATGGGCAAATTTGACAACATTTCGTTTTTTGTTTTTTAACCAACTACCCAAAAACGGGTATTCCACCACGTTTTGGAGAAATCAGAAAACAAAACAAAATATTGGGAAGAAAATAAAATGCTAAATGCGTCACTAGTGTTTTCTTTTAAAATCTTTGGTGTTTCAGTAAACAAGTAGAGCGTCAATTTAAGTTAGTTAAGAAAATTAAATTAATTAAAACTTTATTTTTTTTACCATCTGTAAGCTACACATCCCAGTCGCCTACATTTGGTAGCCGAGACTAACTATTGTTCGTTTATTAAAAAAATAACGGCTATATTATATAATAAAGGCTATACTCGCGGATACCACTTGTCTCTAACCAAATAAATTTCGTGTTTTAAACATGGAACGTGTCCATTATACTATTATCCTATTCAAAATAATACCTATCTCTGTTTTGTTTTTGGCATAATGCTCTATAATTACACCGAGTGTACTTTAATTATTGATTATTTTTCGTGCTTTTATGCCACTCACTTTTAACACCATAATTACAATAATAATATTTGTAAGCTTTGCTAAACGAATATTTTAGTGGCTATATTAAGTTATTGTAGAAATGAGGATGTTATGATGGAATAATTGTTTAAATAATTTTTAGTTTTGCTTCAATATACCTACATGAAGTAGAAATAACAAATATGTCAGTGGCGTGTGGTGGGATATTGATGGTTGAAAGCACTCCAAAAAATTATATTTTTTTACGAATATTAGTGGTGACTTTCCGTTCTTTAGGTCTGAAAGTTCCACCTTTCCACTCCCCTTTATTGTTGCCGCCAAGACGAGAGACTTTCGTCTCGTCTCGCCCTCTCTTGACAAGACGAGAGACATATTTTCTCTCGAATGAAGCTTCGACGAGAGAAAGACTCAATCTCTCTATATACAGGGTGGTCCTTAAGTACATCAAGAAAATCTAGGATATGATTCCTGGCATCAATTTAAGTTGAAAAGTTCATATTATGGACTTATGCCCTAAAATGCTTACCCTCTAAGATACAGGGTGTTAAAATATTTTTCAAAAATAATTGTTTTTTTAAAATTTCGAAACTCCTAGAAGATACGGTATTGAAAATTGATGTCGATTGATTTCGTATTAAACTGCACTTTTTGGTTAAAAAAGGGTTTGCCTACTTCCACCAGTGGCGTGCATGAAGATACCATCAATATTTTTTTGTGAAAATATGTAATACGCCACTGTTTTTTTTTTAACTCTGATGCATTTTTATGCATTACTGATATAAGCGGAACAAAAGTTGTCTCTACTATGTTTTTGAAAAAAATGGTAGTTTTAAAGGAAAATGGAAAATATTTTAACACCCTGTATCTTAGAGGGTAAGCATTTTAGGGCATAAGTCCATATGAACTTTTCAACTTAAATTGATGCCAGGATCCTAGATTTTCTTGATGTACTTAAGGACCACCCTGTATAATAAATGTTGGATAAAAGTGCTTCATACGAAATATTTTTGTCCATTTTACTTCTATTACATTAAAAAACGGATGCAATTAAAAGAGTCACAAACTTAAAATGGAACTGGGTTGGTCACGTCGCAAGACTGTCAGATAACAGATGGACAAAGAAAATACTGGAATGGCGCCCCAGAGATGAAGCATACAGAAGCAGGGCACGACCGCCGACTCGGTGGACGGACGACTTGAAGAGGATATCTTCAAACAGGATCCAAGATGCCCAAGACCGAAAAAAATGGTCTTGGTTAAGAGAGGATTATTATCTTCAGCAGTGAACGAGACAAGCTGCAAGATGATGATGATGATGATGATGACATTAAAAATCGCCTTTTAATTTAAATATTTTTTTAACAGATCGCCATTTTCCGAAAAAATACTGTCGAGAAAACCCGAATAAATCCGGTCGAGAGGACCTGACGTCACGAACATACAAGGGGTTTAAAAAAGGTTTTAATTATTGGGGTCTACATTTAGACCTTACCTTAGTAAATACGACTGTAAGTATTTGTGGGAAGGGTAAAATTAGCATATAACCAGAAGTTTTTTAGTGTGATAGATAAAGAAATAAATGAATGAATGAATAAATAAATTAATGAATGAAGGAAAGAACGTACGAACGAAACAAAAAAATATATACAGAAAAAGAAAAGCACGAAGTCTTTCTCCACAATCTTATTCTTCAAATAAGATTGTGGAGAAAGAGTTCGTGCTTTTCTTTTTCTTTTCTTCTTCAAATAAGATTGTGGAGAAAGACTTCGTGCTTTTCTTTTTCTGTATCATTTAACTCCACTTTGAGTATGGACTACTTCTTCAAAAAAAAAATATATATATATATATATAAATGCGAAATCAGAGTATGGAGAAAAATGCAATTTTACCATTGTCCCAGCTTTCTATAAAAAAAAAACAATAAAACACCAATTTTAAGCATTAATTTTTATTCTGAAGGGTGTGAAAATATAATACAGTTACTTATATACAAAAAAGGGTTGATATTATGATGTATAAAAAGTAAGTTAAGTTAAAAAAAACATTTATTACCCACATTTAGTTAATATTTATACAGTAAGTCCCAAAAGTAACGTCTAAATTCATTTAAAATTCATTGGTGAGTTATTTGGGAAAACGCTCGGACACAGCGATTTTATTTTATTTTATTGCATCTTTTAAGATTAATGAAAAATATACAGGGTCCTTTAAGACTGTAAACTTTATTTTTTTAAATGTAACACCCTGTGTATTATTTTAATTTTGAATTCTATGAAAAAATTATGTCTAAACTGTATGGTTTACGAGATCATGACATTTTTGAACTTTCATAGTCTGTTGCGTTCCAACGGTACATCATAGAGAAAAACAGCTTACATGTTCCTATCCTAGTTTCTCATCTGTTTACAAATGTGAACTTCTGTTTTAACCGTAACTGACCCGGAACTTAAAAAATGTAGTTCCTGGTGAACCGGAAGTTGACATTTTCAGATAAAAAACTAGGATAGTGACATGTAAGCCGTTTCTCAATATGACGTAGGTACCATTTAAGTCCAACTGTCAACGTTCAAAAAGAAAATTTCTTTTCAAATGTCAATATATCTCGTAATTTATTAAGTTTAGACGTAAATTTCTTTTATTCAGTGGGTGCCAGCGTTGATCTGTTTTCTGGTCTGCAAAATGGCAGATGTTTTCGGCGAAAACGCAAATAGCGTTCCCTATACTGGATTGTGCATTCGTGGTTTATTTAGTTGTCTACATTTTGATTATACCAGTGTAACTGCCTTTTATATTGGAGTTAATTCCGCTGCGATGGCGCTACGGTAAATTATTGATGGCCGCTTTGATTCTACAAAGAGGCTTTTACCATCGTTCTTGGAATTGCTTGGGTTATGGCTGCCCGTTAAGTCCTAACAAGGACGAAACGGCCGTCGTGGTCTACCCGCCCCAGGGTACCCATTAAACTTGGATCACTGTGTATTCCAATATAAAAAATAGTTACTCACTTGTCCGATAGGCCACAATATTCTCTTTTAATTATTTTTGCGGACACTATATCATCGTCTAAACGTTATAATAATATGTTTATTTTTCTCCTCAGGTATACCAGGATGGTCTTTTTTAACACTCTTTATTAGTAGGTAGGTACGGGAAGTTCTGTCGCCACGGAATTTAGAACGACTTCGCATTTTATTAAATCGATAAAACAAAAAATCCCTATTTAGGGAGTTCAAATTTGTCAAATTTCGATAAGCCAAAGCAAAGTTTTTTTATATTTTTGCCTAGCAATATTTCTCTCCCCCTACCTAGGCTGCACCGAGCCCTGTTTTTTAACTTGACCGAGTACCGAGTACTCGGCTGAAGGTATTGACCGAGTACCTAGTACTAGGCTGCCAAGTAATGATATTTTTCAAAAGGTCAACATCTCGGAAACTATTAAGTATGGACTAATAATGCATTTACAAAAAAATAATTATAATTTTATGTAGAATCTGAAAATTTAAAAAAACACAGGGTGTTTGTTCTATTTAAAAAATAGAAAATTTTTACCATTCCGGTTTTTTGGAGCACTCTGTATAGTATAGATGAAAATAATTAAAAAAAAAAGCATCTCTTAACCCTTAATAAGTTTTCCGCTATCTTTAATGGTACAGGAGGATTTCTTACTGTTTTTGACATGCCCAAAAGGTTTGCTTCTAATATTCTACTATACTGGGCCGAGTAATGAATATAAGACCGAGCACCGAGTACTCATTACTCGGTGAAAATTCTGGCCGAGCACCGAACTACTCGGTACTCGGTGCAGCCCTACCCCTACCCCCCTCAAGCAAAAAGGTAGAGCAAAAACTCAAATACAAAAGTTATCCAGAATTATCATTAGATTGAAAAAATGTTACCTTTGATACATTTTTTTATGAGGAGTTTTGAGAAAATCCCTAACGACGAACCTAGAATAATTTTAAAAATAATTTCTCTTAGTCACTTTTAAATTTCTTTCCGCAAGCCGAACGCTAAACGGGTTCCAAGATACAGCCGGCGTCCATTGTACACCCAGTACACATGGTACATGTAAAAATGTAGCCGATACCCTTAAATAAATTACACTTTAAACTTTCCTGTAAAAATAAACCTATTTTAGCGCAGGCTTTATTTATTTTATAATAAACGCTGAAACAATAATTATAAAGGTATTTATTTGGCTCGTATAGAAGGATTAAATTGCAGCTCCTGCTAGAGTGTAGGTGCGAAAGAAAATATACCTTTAATTTAATTTTAATTAAAAGTAGATACCTACAAGGATTTGATCACCCACCGCTATTTCATTTAAGTAATGAATCGTGATTTATCGTAATTATCTAATAATTATTAAATTAAAGCAACACCAAGAAAAATATATACCGACCCTTATAGCTTGCAGTTGCATAAGCCAAAGAGTAGCAAAAATACTTTTTTCTACGATCGTTCAAAAAATGTCATTTTGTGTATGAATTTCTAATGACAAAAGTAGGTTTTCATTGCATACTATGCAATAAAGTACTTTTTGCCCTAGTGCAATAAAGTAAATTACCTAGGAAACGAACAATTTGTTTATAGTATGTGTATTGTGTGTTGCACACCGTCAATACCCTATCGAAATAGAATTCACGTTGACAGGGCGCCATAATTTTATTATATTGAAGCCAAAGGTTTCTATGGTCCATTGTAAAATTTGAATTACAACTTTTGCACACAAAGTAGAGGTAATACAGAGCGATTTTAAACTTTTTTCTTAAATAAAAAAATGATCGTAGAAAAAATAGTGTATGTAACATGTGCAAAAAGTGTGTTTATTGCACATGGCATATTATTCACCTCGACTACGTCTCGGTGAATAACTTCTATGCCATGTGCAATAAACATACACTTTTTGCACTAGTTGCATAAATAACTATTATTGCGTCCACATAAGAAAAATTCTTGGAAAAAGGTCAGGAAACCTAACTGGCCGAGTTATGTTATAATTTAATCCTATTGTGCGTCCATCGGAAACCTTTTGAACATATTCCCTTACTTCTCGTGCATTGTGTGCAGGACAACCGTCCATTTGAAATCAAATATCTTTATTCTCAGGAATATACCCGCCCAAACATTTACCATTTGAGGGCATTAAGTCCTTGTTTGTACAAATCTTTATTCCTTTTCTGTGCTCTAATATCTACAAATTTAAAAATTTGTTTCATTGTTTAATATATTAAATATTATATAATATAAAATAAACTTTGCGTAATACTTCCCTATCCTTATTTATTTTTCCATAACTTCAAGACAAAATTTTATCTTCGTATTTCATCACCTTCCCTTAATTCCAAAGATGTTTTCGATATCCATACTTTTAAATTTGCACAGTACTGCGGAGTAATGCTTTTCTACAATTTTGTAAAAAAGGCTAGTACTAATTCCACTCTATTCCATCTACTTGGAATAAAACTTCTAAATTTGCATTATTTTCTTGGGCTCTACCGTTCAGTACATCATTATTTTGGTCTAAGCAGTTCCATTATTATTATATAATTACAGTATCTACCTTTACTCTCAAAATTACGAACCTTATTCAGAACCGTTGTTTTGTCTGGGAATGGGTCTGTCAGGAAACATCGCAGAGAACATTTTGGATACTCTCCGAGAACTATTTTCCATGTAGTACCACTTAATCGTTGTTGTCTTTTCTTGAGTAAAACGTTCAGTAACAATTGACATTGTCTTAATTAATACTGGTGGTTTCGTTAAGGTATGTATCGCAGCCTTACGTATTTAATTTTTTTAATTTTACAAAATAATAATATTATAAGAAAATAATAAAATTTGGTGTGCAAGTCCAACATACAACTCAAAAGTTCAAAAGGTCTAATACAATATCGTTGTAAAATTAATAGGTGAGCCAATATTTAGGGAGTCAAATTTACATGGGATTTCTCATGGCCAGTCTAACGTAATACCACCCGGTATATCATATGTGCTAATCCTTAAAAATGGGACATTCTTGGAGTTGGGCACCCCCCTCTTCCTGAAGCCGTTACTGTCATAATGATTATGACTATGATTGTTTTCACATCATGAAAAAAAGTTTTAAATTATCAAAAAAATATCCCCACATATCAAGTACTTTTTAATTGTTGGTCTGACAGAGGTACCTTTTAATGTTAAATAAAATATTTTGTGCAAATGTTTGAAAAGCTAAATTTAAATATTTTACAATCTTAATTTTTTAAATAAATGTGAAATAGGCAGTTGGTAATGTGTGAAATATTAATACTTTCATTTTTTAAATTAGAGGAAATGTTGTTCAACTTAATACTGCTAATATTCTCGAAAGTCAATGAGGTTGCATTTCCATTAATGACACCCCCATAATGTTTGAAACAATCCTCTTATTGCTAATACTATCTAATGTATGTAACCATTCGCCACAGCTGCCGATTTCCATCCTACTTGTCGTTGCATGGATTTGATCTATTATCATACCACTATTCGCCATAATTTAAGATAACGTGCAATTTGCAAGGGACATAATCCAAATGTATTAATACAAACCACTTGATTGATGCACTTTCCCTTCTCATACCGTAAGAAGACTCTGTCTGTACTTAAATTTTAGGGGCGCAATGATAAATACTGCTTCACCAAATGCACATAATTAATTATATCATTGTCGGCAATAGTCAAACGTCGAGCTGTCACTGTCTTAGGTGGTCGGGTAGTAAGAAGCAATAATATGCTTCCTTCTTCCTTGATGCCATGTCAGCGTAAATCGCACAATTCATATAATCTACAAGAGCCAAAGATACCGAAAATGGCTACCACCTTCAAAAATAAATATGTAATGTAATGTACACTGCATCTATAAAAAAAAAACTTCTTGGCTTCGTTATTGTTGCTAATTGCCTTCATAAATGATGCACTTTCGCAAATGATTTTATATCCACCCCTTTATTTATCCTCAACATACTTTTCAATTTCGATTGGATAGCCATCATAGTCGACGCCTTCTAGATTTTCTGAAGGTAGGCAAGCACAACTTGTTCATCTGTGTCTGTTACCTTTTGCTCTTCCATCAATTTAGTGAACTTGTTTTTTCTTTATAAGCGGCTTCTGATTTTTGGGGTATTACTATTTAAGTAATCAATATTAAAACTCATTTTTTAAAGCAATATACAGCCAATAACAACTACTGTGGTGACAACAATTAATCTTATGGGACAGATTGCAAATTAGTTTTTGTTTTTCTCATTTCCATGACAACGACAGATATACTGAGGTCACATTACAAATTCAACCATTTTACTTTATTACTTCTTATTTCCATTTTTTATAGTATTAATACTAGTATTTATGATTTTAAACTGTACCAAAAAAAATTATGAAAAGTATTCTAGATAAAGTATGATATATAACTGATCCTATAAAGACGTTTGTATCCACTTATACTTTAATACGCTATTATATAATTTAATTTTACAATAAAGTACTAAGCGATTTTATTTAAAATTAAGCTTTTATAAAAATGTTTATTCAATTTTTTGGCAATATTTTCTAAACGTAACCCCACGAAGGAAAGCTCACAATTGCAA
Organism: Polydrusus pterygomalis; assembly: GCA_963969555.1. NCBI lineage: Eukaryota > Metazoa > Arthropoda > Insecta > Coleoptera > Curculionidae > Polydrusus > Polydrusus pterygomalis. The sequence goes on along the minus strand of OZ018380.1, from coordinate 53,622,970 downwards.
CACGGAACTCAACGAACAAATGAGAAAAAAGCTACGACATTCTTTCACAACAAGCCACACGTGAACAATAAAGTACTGAAAAATAATGTCATAGGTCAGAAATCAGCATGCATAATACTGTCCCTTGGATAGAAAGCGCACACAGAAGCCGTACATGATAGGTACACTGAAAAAAATTGTTCGCAACTAACCGGAAAATTGTCACTTCCGAGATAACTTTAGCGGTCTAGACCCAAAAGTTATCATCGTTTTCTGCTTCCAATTTGGCTGTTAAAGCAGTACACAACAATTCATCACAATAAGAAATACTCTCAAATGAGAGTATTTTATCAAAATATACACCCCAAGTTTTTAGCAGAATCAACATTATTAGTTTCAATATTAAGATTATTGCAATACTCCACTGTCCAGGCACCAGCAGTTGCATTTTAGCTTCATTAAGCATAAGGCCATGAGTCATCATGGAAATGTAACAAACTGTGTCAAGGTCATTATTTATACGTTCCTGTGCTAACAATGCTTCGCTGCTTTTACAGAAGTAGTAAAGTTAAATATCGTCAGCACATTGTTGCGAGTTAAGGTATTTTAAGTAAAGTACTAAAATCAACAGTGTAAGCAACAGCAAAGGTCCAAAGATAGTGCTCTGAGGAACACCACGCTGAAACTCCATAAACAACGATGTAACTCTACCCAGCGAAGTCCTCTGACACCCCTCAAGTGGCGTCTGATTAATTCAACCGACTCAGGACCTATACCAATATGACAAAGTTTATCACAAAGAAGAGTGACATGATCAAGAGTATTAAGGGCCGTACTCTAGTCCATATTATGGAGCAAACAACCATTTATCCCTTCATTTGACGTCCTTAGAAAATCATCAGTCACCTTAAGTAAAGCTGTGGTAGTACTATGTTGTGGACAAAATCCGGACTCCGAAATCGGAATCACCTTACATTCCAACAAGTAGTCAGTAAGTAGTTTAAAAATGATTTCTTCTAATATTTTGGAAAAAACCGGTAAAATCCTAATTTGGAACTAACTTGTGACATCACCCACATAACTTCACTTTCGAATTCGATGGGGGACAAAGCGTTTTTACAATTGTTTTGTTCTATTTTTCGGGTTTTGTGCAGTTTTTGCTATTTTTATAGTTTGGATCTTTAGATCTTGTAGTTTTAAGTGCTGGTAGTGTTAATTTGCATCAAAAGTTTATTTTAAGCGATATTACTCTCACGTGTTTTGAATTTTTAAGGCAGTCAGCATTGGTAAATCTAAATGTTTTAAGACTGAGTATTTACTTTAATTAGAGTTAAAAGTAAGGAGTAATAATCATAAAGTCTTTTCAATAAGCTTCCTATGGTATTGAAAAATATGATTGTGGCTATACTTATTCAGGACAAGCCAAGAACCTAATTAAAAAATATTGTCTTACAAAAGGTTCAAAAAGCAAAATGCTTGACAATCTCGATGATGCCTAAAAAATACCACCCTGAAACTTGGGATCAACTTTTGTCTAAACCCCATAATACATTTTTTGATACTGCATTTTTAGACTTGATTTTCTCACACCAATTTAAAAATTTCCTGGATTTGTCTTTAGAGACAATGTTGACCGTTGTCATATCTGCTACTTTACTAGCTACTCTCACTCCTTTTTTGAGCATACTTAGTATATACTCATCATATAACATTAGTGTGGTGCTGGCTGCTAATAAGAACGACCCGCTTTGTGTGAATTAAGAGAGAAACCTACAGGTTACCAACTTACCTTCAGCCTACGGATTTCTATTAGAAAAATAGCCTAAACTACCACTAGAAGCAATTAGACAACCTGAAATTGCCAATAAAAGTGTTTGTAGCTTTTGTCCTCGTCGAAAGAATAGAAAAGTTAATAAAAAAATGCAGAACTTGCCAGCGACTCATTTGCCCCGAACACACCATGTTGTCATGTCGAATACTATGCCTGATAAATATTTATAAACATATTATTCTTCTGCAGAATATAACAACAAAAGATGATACAAGCCTTTAGTTCACTAAAATTTTGTACATTAGAAAATATATACTCTAGAACAGGTTAGAGCAAAAATAAGCCTTAATCGGTTTTTTAGTGTTAACAAATGAGCAAATAATCAACATTTTTACATTGTCCCGCCTATTTGAGCGATTCCCACACTTAGCAACCGAACAAAACTTCATGAAAATTAATTAAAATAGTAGAAAAGGAACAACAGTAACCTTGCTTTTAGTCCACACTTTACAATCTTTGAAAAACTAGAGATAGTAGGTAGGTACTACTTTTTAACACTAATAATATTAAAAAACTTTAGAAAAAATAGTAATAAAATATCAGCTTGCAAATTCTAGGAGTCAACATTTTAACTTTTAAGCCTAATATGTAGTGATGCCGCGAGACGAGACGAGAATTGGCCCATTCTCGTCTCGTCTCGTGAGGCGAGAATATTTTTTTATCTCGTCTCGACGAGAAACGCGTTTTTCTCGCTCGAGAGTGCCATTGTCTCGTCTCGTCTCGTCTCGTCTCGTCTCGTCTCGTCTCGTCTCGTCTCGTCTCGTCTCGTCTCGTCTCGTCTCGTCTCGTCTCGTCTCGTCTCGTCTCGTCTCGTCTCGTCTCGTCTCGTCTCGTCTCGTCTCGTCTCGTCTCGTCTCGTCTCGTCTCGTCTCGTCTCGTCTCGTCTCGTCTCGTCTCGTCTCGTCTCGTCTCGTCTCGTCTCGTCTCGTCTCGTCTCGTCTCGTCTCGTCTCGTCTCGTCTCGTCTCGTCTCGTCTCGTCTCGTCTCGTCTCGTCTCGTCTCGTCTCGTCTCGTCTCGTCTCGTCTCGTCTCGTCTCGTCTCGTCTCGTCTCGTCTCGTCTCGTCTCGTCTCGTCTCGTCTCGTCTCGTCTCGTCTCGTCTCGTCTCGTCTCGTCTCGTCTCGTCTCGTCTCGTCTCGTCTCGTCTCGTCTCGTCTCGTCTCGTCTCGTCTCGTCTCGTCTCGTCTCGTCTCGTCTCGTCTCGTCTCGTCTCGTCTCGTCTCGTCTCGTCTCGTCTCGTCTCGTCTCGTCTCGTCTCGTTTTTTCTCGTGAGTGGGGAATCATAAAAAATATTTTTTTATACGAATCTTGAAGGGGGTAAACATTTAAAAGTATCTGGTCGTCTCGCAGAAGGGTTTAATATAAGTCGGTTTGTTAGTCATGTGACTTAGAAACTATTTTTCTTAGATCAACAAAATGTTGCAAGCGGCCATAAGACATAATTTACATAATGTAATAGGCTTGGCACCGAGGTATTTTCAGTCCAAAATATACGGGGTGGTAAAAGATACAGAATAGAGAACGATTTATAATAATAATAATTGATTCATAATGGAACTACCCTTCTTTTATTATTTATTTTTTGGCATAATTCGGGGCATAATTAACTGCAATAGTTTGGAAAATATTCGACTAAATAAAGGGATCAGCCCAGAATGTCATCCGGGGAAAAACCTTAATTTTTTTATTACATTAATAGAAAGTGCAAGAGAAAGAACTTAAAGAAGTATTTCCGAAAATGCTCTATTTGACATATCAAAATTTAAAAATCCACTTTATTTTTTGCTCCTTTTACCCAAAAAATACAAAAATTTATTACGAACAAGCTTAATTTTACGCAATTAGGAAAAATATTGTAAGTAACATGTGCGAAAAGTTCCGTTTCCACACTCACTTAGTGGCATGCCCGGACTTGCTTCGAGCCGTTCGTGCAACTGCCACCTCGTGCGGAAAAGTATCATTTACCGCACTTAATAATTATTTTCAATAGCCAAGTTTATGTCTGAGACCTGTGTAATAAAACGAGGCAAAATAAGGCATACACTTGAATCATTCGTACTGAATGTCACTTTACCTATTATATTAGACTTTTTATTTTTAATTTATTTACTAATGTCATAATTGAGACTTAATGCTATTGTTTCAATAACACTAGTTTCATGGCCCTCCGTTGTCTTTATCTGTGATTTCCTAATAAAGTTTCGTTTGATATACAGGGTGTTATGAAAGTAATGTCAAATATTAAAACTGGTAAGAGAGATAACTTTTATTAATGATTTTTGTGTGAGAAGTTTTTGGCGAATTTCGAATTTTTGATACAAAATTGTTAAATTTAGTCAAAATCTATCGCCTTTCGCCTTGTGAATGAAATTTGACTGGGGTCCTTTTCGATATTGTGTTTTCAATCGAAAATGCTTTCTTTCAGATTTGGTTAATTATATATATATAATAACCGTAGACAGACGAAAGAGGCTAGACAATTTGATTCTGTTCTTTTGAATATCTGTTTTAAGGTAAATGCCTTCACAATACGATAGAGTGAGAACGTTAAATACATTATTTTTCTGTTTATATATTAGGAGATACCTAAAATTCAGTGTTTTAACAAACGAGAAAATTCGAGAAAAAACGAGAAATTTCTCGACGAGAAACGATCTTCTCTCGTCTCGTGACTTCTCTCGAGAAAAAAAATTCACTCTCGTCTCGTCGAGACGAGACGAGACGAGACGAGACGAGACGAGACGAGACGAGACGAGACGAGACGAGACGAGACGAGACGAGACGAGACGAGACGAGACGAGACGAGACGAGACGAGACGAGACGAGACGAGACGAGACGAGACGAGACGAGACGAGACGAGACGAGACGAGACGAGACGAGACGAGACGAGACGAGACGAGACGAGACGAGACGAGACGAGACGAGACGAGACGAGACGAGACGAGACGAGACGAGACGAGACGAGACGAGACGAGACGAGACGAGACGAGACGAGACGAGACGAGACGAGACGAGACGAGACGAGACGAGACGAGACGAGACGAGACGAGACGAGACGAGACGAGACGAGACGAGACGAGACGAGACGAGACGAGACGAGACGAGACGAGACGAGACGAGACGAGACGAGACGAGACGAGACGAGACGAGACGAGACGAGACGAGACGAGACGAGACGAGACGAGACGAGACGAGACGAGACGAGACGAGACGAGACGAGACGAGACGAGACGAGACGAGACGAGACGAGACGAGACGAGACGAGACGAGACGAGACGAGACGAGACGAGACGAGACGAGACACGAGAATTTCTCGTCTCGGCGGCATCACTACAAATATGACACCATTATTTTCACGCTTTCACTTTGAACCTTTTTTGTTATTGTCAGGGATGCTTTAACACGTCTAAAACAAGAAACTACTATAATTTATTATAATTTTTCTGATGAAATGTATTAAAATAGTATGTAAATAAATGTTAAAATCGTTTGTTTGTCCCACTATCGAAAGTGAAGTTATGTGATTTGCAACGCAGTAGCTACTGCTTAATTTATTGGTCTAAAATTATTAGGATTTTATATAAGTTATATAGTTTCAGGTGGTTAGAAAAATATTTTCTCGCATAATATTTATTAGGATTTGTTGGATTATTAATTTTTTGATTGAATTGAATTTACAGTTTTCCAGCTGCAAAAAAATTTTTTGCTATTTAGACAAGAGTTGGTAATAAATGTATTATGTTTCAATAAATGAAGGAGTAAAATATATAATTTTTAAATCAAGGCTAATTTGTAGCCTTACGAGCAAACGCTAGTGATGCCTTCATCATTTCGTTTTTCGTTCTTCGTAGTTTTATCCAAAAACAGGCCAAATACCCGTCTATGGAGTACAATTACCTTCAGTTTTATGTTACAAAAGGTTGGATTTATAAATTAATAAAAGCAGAAAAAAAATATGGGCAAATATAATCATATTTTATTTCTTGCTTTTCTTAACTTATTAATTAATTTTTTCTTCTTAAAAATGTAAGTAATCGCAACCCAAGAGAGGTATTTAGCAGCTTTCGGAGAAAACGAAATATTGTTACATGAAATTTCGAATGAGTCACTAGTGTTAGCTCTTGAAACCCCATTAACCAGCGTTGCACTACCCTAAACCAAGATACCATATGACTGCAGAATATAAGAATTTAAATTAACCTCTAGCTTGTTGACATTAAACCAGTCCTTGGCTTTTGACTCTACCTCTTCAGCTCCGCGATCAAAAGTTGCTAGCTCTTTATCTTGAAGGACAATAAGAATCGTCATCAAAGAAGGTGTATTTGGCAGCAGGTCCATCCCCGGGTTTTTTCTCACTAATTTGGTACAACTTTTTTACCGTGTATTGCCCTGTCGAAACAAATCAATAATGATTTCTAAAAGGTAAAACTTACGGAGAAAACTCACTATCGTCTGCGACACCACAGTCACAATTATGCGGATTGCCAAATCGTGTTAAAAATGCTGAGCTATTGGGAATGGGCCTTTTCACTATAACCGAATTTATCATGTTCAGTATTGACATCCTGAATTAGAATCTATAAATAGTACATTCCAATAATAAAACTCTTTTAAATAGAGTGTTACACAGTAAAAAATTCAAGTGATTAACAGGAAACGATGTCTGATTTAATTTACTGAAAGCGAGTATCAGAACCCCTTCCGGATTTTTATCATAAATTTGTATGTTTTGTGGTGCATTTGTCTTTAGAACTAACCGCTTACCTATTTGTTCTAATAAAAGGATTTTGACAAAAAAAAATAATCTATAAAGTAATGTTTCCTTTTTACAACCCACGAGCAACCTACTTTTATCTTACAATAAAATAACAAAGTTTTTGTTTGTTATAATGTTCAATAGTTTATGTTAGTTCAGCCTATACGAAAATATAGCTTAAGAAATTATTTGGTGGCGTCCTAAAATATCATTGAATAATTAAAAGCTTATAAAATTTATTCAAAATGATTTAAGATTAAATGAAAAATTATTAACTTATTACACATCGAAACCAATTATTAGATTATTATTGATTAAAATATTTAATGAATGATGAAAGAGTTTTGGACTTCCATTGTGTTTATTTATTAACTTCTCCAGTTGAAACGTTGTGATTTAAAACAAAAAAAGACAATGGAAGTCCAAAACTCTTTCATCATTCAAGAAACATCATTGTCTCCAACCTTTAAACAAAATATTTAATATAAATTGATTAAAATATACTCGGTAATGATTCTTACATTTTGAATAAGACCCAACCACTGAGTCTTTGATATAATTGGTTGACAAAGTAAATTTTTTTAATTAATCAGTTATGGACCTGGATTTAATAATTTTCTTTAAGTGAGTACAAGCTTTTTCTTGAAACAGTTAAAAATATGAGAACATGAGATCAGATATTTACCGCGCAATTCCTTTAATGTCTAGTAGTGAGATTGATTATAACGTTATCTTTGTTTGGATAAGTTAAATAGAAAAGAACAGGAGACCGGACTAAAGATATTTAGGTAGATGCCTGCCAGTCGACCTACAGTCCGAATACCCGCGACTGGCCGATTAGTGTTGTGAGGTAGATCGCTGGTTTTTCGAGTTTATTTTTTACAGCGTCTTTTGTTTCATTATTTTCGTAGTAAATATTTCAAAATTTTAAAATCTAAAACCAATCATTTTTTATATATACGGTAGTATAAAAATCAAAATTTAGTGAAAAAGCCAATTTAAATCATAGATAACTGCCAGCCTTCTCGTACCAATTAATCATTATTTGACATGACATTTCCTTTTTTACAGATTTTAAATGTAAATGTAAATGTACCAGCTTATTTTTAAATGTACATCATGAGGTTCAAAGAAACTACCAATTACTAAAGAAAATAGCGAAACGGTTAAAGAAAAATCTTCTTACAAGAATGTTTGCTACAATAATACTGCCACGCTTTTATTTGCGCCTAATTATGTACTTAATTTATTTTATTAATGAATTTTTGTTAAAGTTTGTATTGGAGTTTTATTTTAGGCAAAAAGAAATAAAATTATTAAAAATATAAATAAATGAAAGCAAAATGCAAACCTAAAAAATTAAGAAAATTTTAAATATTAAAAATTATTAAATATTATTTTTAATATGTAATTTTGCGTAATATTTAATTTTTGTAGTGAGTTCATATTAGAATACCATGACGGAAGAGTGATTCGGCTAGAGTTTTGTATATAAATACTAATGATTTTCGAGACATCAGTGTTTCACGCAGTTGATAAAATTTGTAAATCGTACTTTCTTTGTTAAATAATTTTTATGATTACTTCATTTTAAGTTTTCGTCAATAATTGAATCGCTTATTGTTGAAAGGAGGCAAGCGACATTTTCTAGTGGTTCGAGTTATTGCAGAAATTCTTCTTTCTGTCTACATCCGCGTCGTTTGGTGTTGAAAGGATGCAAGCGCTGATGCGTTATATAGACATAATTATTATGCGCGAGACTGCGATTAGTGTAGAAAGGAGGTAAGCGACGTTGCTTGCCCCCTTTCAACAACTTACGAAATAAAAACAATACAGTGGTTCGGATATGTATGGCATTAATTGAAACAAGATTCAAAAAAGTAGAACAGATTTATCCCATTAGAGGGTACTCGTTTTTGCCGTGCGATAGGGATTTTGGCACTGTAAAAAAACTTTTGAGGCGGTTCGACAGAATTTTTTCTGTGCACGGGTTCACTAAATTGATAATTACGTCAAGTGCGAATAGAAAATTTACTGTAATGGAAGTAGAAACCAGTGACATCTGGAATTTTAAAAACTGGTGGACCAAATTTTATAAGAAGAACATCGTTTCTCTAGAGACAAGCAAAAAAAGCATACCACGAAATGAAAAACAAAATTTTTCGGTTTCACAGTTTTACCACTTTAAGCATGATGCATCTAAACCCGGATATGTTACTGCTTCCCATTTTATTAACAGTCCCTTTAATATAAACACTTTTCACTTAAAAATGCCCAATGCCGGTACCGTAACATGGCCGTCAAATGAGGCATATTCAAGCAAGATTCCGATAAAAGAAACCAAAATAAAGCATATCAAACTCACGTTAAAATATAATTATTTCGGAAAACAATAGACCATTTTACGATATGATTGTTAACTGGCCGACTAAAAAATAAACATTAAGTTGTATTCTTCCATTTGTTGTGAGTTTTTTCTTAATAAAAAATATTTAAAAAAAAAATGTATTTCTTTATAAGTTGTTGAAAGGGGCTAAGTGACATTTAAAAAAAAACAATTAATTAAAAAAGAAACAAGAAAAAATTACTTTGTTTTGCACTAATGTACCTATTTATAAATATTTTTGTTTAGGTTCAAACAAAAAAATTAATTAAAAATAATACAGTATAGCTTAAAATAGTTTTTTGCGTTTTTCTCAGAACTTACAAAATGTCGCTTGCCTCCTATCAACAATAAGCGATTCAATTATGCCCAGGTATTTTATTTCATTTGTTTCTTTGATTTCATGAACTATAATATTTCTTTTAATACTAGCAAAGTTATGTTTGTTAATTCCTGTTATGGTAAAGGCTATATACTTTGGTTTTAAATGTTCTACCTGTCTGACCAATATAAATTTTTGGACACCATCCGCAATTTAATTGATTGACACCTGATTTATTTTCACTGTTAGTCTTTGTTTTATAATTTTTTTTTATTTTTTTACCTAAATCACAGAATATTAATTTTTATTTATAAACAGTATTATTTTTTTTATATGCTACATACAAGCACGTAGCCAGGGGGGGGGGGGGGGGGGCAGGGGGTCCGGACCACCCCCGAAATTCTCAGAAAAAAAATTTTTTTAGCAAAATAGGAAAATAACACATAATATTATACATAACTTAAAAAAAATAATTTTTAAAATAAAAATTAAAAATTTTCTATATAGGTACAGGGTGATTCAAAAGTACTTTGACAAACTTCGAGAGGTAATTGCTGGCAATATTTTAACACGAAAAGTTCTTATAAACAGTGGTCCTTGACGACTTCGTTACGGAGATACAGGGTGTTGAAATGTTAAAAGAAATAGTAATAATTTTTAAATAACCCCTTAACGAGTTATTTTTTTTATGAAATTTAGTGAATTAAATAAGCATCTAAGGACACTTATTTTCAAAGTACAACACGTTCGTAAATTTAACCAGTGGCGTCGGTACAAAATTTTACTATCATATTTTTTGTGAAAACTATGCTACATCACTGACTTATTTTATTTTAACTTTTTTCTTATAAATCCCCCCTTTATTTAGAACAAAAAAGATTACGTGTGTTTTTTTGATACGAGGGACGGTTTAAGCGTAAATGATTATTTTATTTGAATATACACAAATATTAAAAAAAGTGTTTTAAACTGATCAACCACTCAAATATTTATTACAGTATTTTAACGAATACCTACATACATACTTACTAATAAACAAATATGTATATGCCTAAGGAAGGTATCTGAGGATGCCTATTTTCTAAGTATAACACGTTGTCAGTGGCATACATATTTATTTACTAGTATGTTATTTTTTAATATTTTGTATTTTGACAAGGCGGCTTTGGAAATGCTTTTTTTGTCGATAAATTAAAATATATTTGACAGTTAGTTACCACTGAGTTTTATTTCTTCAGTTTTGTTATTTTTAATGGTAACTAACTGTCAAATATATTTTAATTTATCGACAAAAAAAGCATTTGCCTTGTCAAAATACAAAATATTAAAAAATAACATACTAATAAATAAATATGTATGCCACTGAAAACGTGTTATACTTAGAAAATAGGCATCCTCAGATACCTTCCTTAGGCATATACATATTTGTTTATTACTAAGTATGTATGTAGGTATTCGTTAAAATACTATAATAAATATTTGAGTGGTTGATCAGTTTAAAACAGATTTTTTAATATTTGTGTATATTCAAATAAAATAATCATTTACGCTTAAACCGTCCCTCGTATCAAAAAAACACACGTGATATTTTTTGTTCTAAATAAAGGGGGGATTTATAAGAAAAAAATTAAAATAAAATAAGTCAGTGGTGTAGCATAGTTTTCACAAAAAAGATGATAGTAACATTTTGTACCGACGCCACTGGTTAAATTTACGAACGTGTTGTACTTTGAAAATAAGTGTCCTTAGATGCTTATTTAATTCACAAAATTTCATAAAAAAAATAACTCGTTAAGGAGTTATTTAAAAATTATTACTATTTCTTTTAACATTTCAACACCCTGTATCTCCGTAACGAAGTCGCCAAAGACCACTGTTTATAAAAACTTTTCATGTTAAAATATTGCCAGCAATTACCTCCCGAAGTTTGTCAAAGTACTTTTGAATCACCCTGTATATAATATCTACGTTTTTTCGGATTAGGCTATCGAAACTAAGAATTTACAAGTTTCGAGAGTCAAAAAAAGGGCGTGGCACCTAAAAAAATTTTTGCCGGCGGCGCATTTTTTAAGAAAGAAAGAAAGAAAGGCCACCTTCATCAAAATCCGAAATACGCCACTGCCGGACCCCCCCCCCCCCCCCCCCCCCCACACCCGAATACATTTCCTGGCTACGTGCTTGGCTACATACCATAAGAGAGCGTATGTATGGGATGTATAGAGCAGGTTAATACGTTACGATTCGGTCAATAAAACTGAACCTTAAATCGTTGATGGTGTTGAAATATCCATTAGTTTATTAGCGGACTATTTCAAAAAAATAAAATTTAAATGGCGTAAATGTACTGTATCAAACGGGCGTTTTTTCATAGAGCAACCCCATATAGCCCAAACAAGTAGAATTTTTAAGGGAATTTCAGAACAACGGCAACTCTCAATTTCCTTTAAAACCTGTTTTTCTGTATGAAACCAGGATATCCAGTTAAGTACAGTAGGTAACACTTTAACATATCACTTAATTAAAATTAACGACAAAATAGATTGTTTTTTAAAATCCGGTGTTTAGGCCTTGAATTGTGATGTTTGCCCAGTGGTTTATGTTGGTCAGTCAAGAAAAAAATATTTCTACGAAGGTACAGAAATATCTCAGCCTTTTCAGTAAGAATAAATATTCGGGTATTACCGAGACTAAGTCTGTTTTTGCAGATCATCTGCTAAGTACTGAACAACATTTTTCTTCGCTTTAAGGCACAGAACTGCTGCGCTATATCTCTTCATTTATTTATCCCAACAAACATAATTTTACATTGCTATATTCTTTTATTCTTTATGTTGATCTGATCTGACTATTCTCTGACATGGTGGGTGTATTTTTAGTTTAGAACCACGAGGTATGAATTTTTATTTTAAAAATTTAAAAATTGTTTATAATGTACAGTTCAATGAAGTGTGAAGTTGACAAAAAAAAAATCAATAAAATGATTCAAATAAAAACATTATTAGTAAAATACTTGTAGCTTTATTTGAAAATTTTTTTAAATTTGATATTTTACCAATAATATTAAAAAACTGGTTCACAAGGAACCAACTGCTGAATCAGTACAGTGTATGAAATATAAACGTTTATGTTACTAAATTATATTTATTAATAAAACTATATACTTCGTTTTGCATTAAAAACAAATTTAAAACTGCAATATCTATTTATAGTATAATAATCTTTAAATATTTAGTTGTTGCCCCATCTCCCTCTAACACCTTATTAAGTCGACGAGGTATTGATAAATAGAGACTTGTTAAATCTAGATCATCGCTCAGTTCATCCTAGATCATTTCTATTACATTTTAGAGGATTTCTCTGTTTTCAGGATCAAAATTTACTTTATACATTTTATTTGTGATTAGACCACATGCGTTTTCAATAACATTACGGTCGGGGCTCTACGCAGGCCCCAACATCGTCTCTATATTATTATTAGAAACCATTCTCTGATAATTCTCTCATTAAACACCAGACAATTGTCTTTTTGAAAAATAAAGTTATTTTCAGAAAAATGTTGAGATACGCTAGGTAACATTACATTTTCTAATATATTTCTATATTTCACTGCATTAAATCGTTCACTACAATTAATAGCCTAACATACTCCGTAAATACTTAACCTTGCCAACACGTTCACTGAATAGCGTTCAGACCTATCGTAGATGGTTACATATTATTATTCTCTATCGAATCTAGTGTTATGGAGATGGTACACCCTTATATGCCCATTAAATGTAGACTGAAATACTTTTTCGTCTGTAATGACTACTCTATTCCAATTGTCTTGTATAATGTTGTTTAGGCAAAAAATAATTCTGGCCTGTTTATGTTCATTAGTTAGTTTGATTTTTTTTTGGATGCGATACAATTTTTTTAAATAGATTTTTTTTTTCTGCGGCATGCCGTAATTCTCGATCCTGGAAAACTAATTTGCTCTATAGCAACTCGTGCTATTTGGAATGTTCTTCTGTAAATATTGGATCAGGGCGTTATGTTCGATTTCTGTTGAAATTCTTGTTTTTCCAGCTGCCTTCTTTTTTCACAGCCCCATCTGTGTTTTATCTTTAACATCGTAGTTTTGCTTGTATGCATTATATGAGCAACGTCTCTCATAGATACTCCATCTTGTATATCGTGAGCATACTGAAAAAAGTAACCAAGTCAATTATCATACTTTCTAGATAATTGATGTTGAAAATTCTAAAGTTTTTTAGGATGAATCTTTATGAAATTTAACAATAAATAAAGTTTTTTTTTTATTCAAATATTAAGTAGGTGATTCAAAATAACTCTTAAAATTGTGATGACTTCTGCTGGTTTACAAAATAAAATTGGCTTGGTCATTTTTTGCTGTACAAATTTTCTCATATTGCAAACCTAATAAAAAAATAATTATTTGTTATTTAACAAAAACTCGAAGAAAATAACTTTTATTTTTAATGATTTACAAAGTTATGCTATAAATGAAAAAAAAAATGCATAAAATGTATATTAACGGTAATATTATTGGTTTAGTAAGAAAATAATACCATATTATTAGAACTAATCCGAATCTGAATCGGACCAGACAGATTGAGTAATCAATTTGAATAAATAAAAAAAAAATTGTTTACTATTTAGGTACCGAAAGAAAAAGAAAGGAAAATCCCTTTCGGGTACTTATTTTAATACCGAGTTTTATTTTTTAACTTTGTTTTCGTCCGAGTATACAGAATGTTCTTGTCCTTTTCATGGTTTTAATATATATTTTTTTGCATTCCTTTGTGTAGTGGCACTTGGGCCCTTCGGTGATGATGATGGTACTTTCTAGTACCGAAACATGTACACCCCCCAATTAAGTTGACTTTTAATATATTTGTGGAGATGACTGCATGTGAGTTATTTTTCCCCATGCTACGCTTTAGTTATAGTACATAAAAAACTGAACAAGTCAACCTGGTCATTTCTAAAAGTATAGAACTTGAATACTCTGACCTGGACATAATAATTTTTTTGCGTGTGGGGATTCTATGTGTAATATTTGGACTTGGTCACTTTTTACAGATATTCGGCAATTACTTACGAGTGACTTGGACATATCAACATAAAATCATGAAAAAATGGCTTGGTCACTTTTGGCAGTATGCCCACGATATAAGCATTATACTTTTTGCTCTCTGAATTAAATTATTCATTTAAGGCATATTACTTTTTATTATAAATTTGGTTGATAGTCAATTTCAGTAAATGTTAACCTATTTTAAAGAATCTGCTTTACAAGATGTTAGAATCGGTGTACAATACTTTATTAAATTCATTCTGTACGTTAGCAAGGTTTCTCATTGTAGGTCTGATGATGCCCGAAAGGGAAAAACACGTGTAACCTTCTTATATTTTATTATACAGCTTCGAGACTTTGTGCCTTTTTTAATTATATACTGGGTCTCTTTGAGAATTATGGACGATTTCTTCAATTTACTTAAGTAGGTATATTATGCCGGTACAACGGCTCAGCAGTAGCATATTAGCAGGATTTGTGACGGTCAATTATTAGACGAAAGTGGCAATCTGTAGTAACTTGAGCGCCATCGCCAACCACGATGTAGTTGTGAAGAATGACTTTAACCTTTAAAACTTTCACCAGAGATGTTTTTGATATGTTAAATACTAAATTTATTTTGGTTTAAAAATTTTATTCGTATCACCAGCAAGCACTTATTACCTTATACAGGGTGTGTCCAAGAAATGTATACTGCATATTTCCATGATGATCAAGCATTCGGTAAAGACAACATGAGTTGCTAATAAATTCTGTACTAAAGAAACTTGCAGTATATTTTTTTTTCATCCCCTAGGGGTCAAATTTTTTAAATGCCCTAACACATGTTTATTTGTTCCAAGCGAAGAATTTGTGTAACTTTGTACTTACATCTTTTTTTCTAGCGGTGGTAACTTACCCTTCTATTTCTACCCCCAAGGGGAAATATTTCCCAAAACATGAAAACGCGTACTTGCCTATTTTAACAGAACAAGTAACGTTGCGCAGTTGGGACATGACTAACAAGCCGACAAAAAAGTTGGAAAGTTCCGAGTACATCTAATGATATTCTAAATCGGATCTAGTATTGACTAAGCCCATTTTAAACGGAAGCTGTTCTAAGAACTCTTTGTTATCTATTTTGTCTGTAGTTATTTTATACAGGAAAATAATTCCCTTTTTGATCTGAAGGAAAAGGCTTACAGCCTTAGCTGGAACTCAGGAGCAGCTCAGCTGCCTACCTCTCATGTGTCGAATAAATCACCGACAAAATGAGCTAAGGAGTCTAGAGCAGTGATTCCCAAAGTGGTCCAGGTGGACCCCCAGGGGTCCACGAGAGACTCGACGGGGTCTACGTTGGCGTGACAAAAAAATGGGGGTTCACAATTTGTAAGCGGGGGTCCACAAAAATTTATCTGGTTTCGATAGTGAAGAACTAAAATTTTTTGTCTTTATAGAAGTTACGTTACGTTACTTATGTTTAATTTTAATTATATTACGACTGTTATAATATTACAATGTAATGTAAACCTTACAATGTAATATGATAACAATAATAATTAATAGTGTTATAATTACATATTTGAATAAATACAACATAAGAAAATATACTATTTTTCTTTTTATTTTTACCACTCCGGGAGTTTTCTAAATAAAATAAGTGAGAATTGATTGGTTTCTTGTGCTGTAAGTAGATGCGAAAAAAAGTAAAGTTGGATGTAATCACTTTTTTGATTGGCCAACTTTACTTTTTTGACATCCACTCACAGCACAATCAATTAATTAATTAACCAATCAATTCTTACTTTTTTTTCAAAAACTGTTAATTCGTGGTTGGAAATTAGCCGCAACGCAAATTTCCATAGTTAGATCTAATCTTCACATTTTTGTCGAGTTTTGGGAATATGGTAGAAATGTAGCTGCAGGGGGTCCACCGGAACCAGCAAAATTTTTAAAGTAGTCTATGAGAAAAAAAAGTTTGGAAACCTCTAGTCTAGAGGATCATTATGATAACTGGACATCGAACGTGTCACACTGCCAAGCCAGATCACTGATGAGCATTCAGAATTAGAAACAAGGATGATCTCACATTTCATTGTAAGTGAGGCAAGGAATGCTTAACAACAATATGTAAGCAAGCCACGGGCAGCTGTCGAGGTCGCCGGTGTTAACCGCCATTGCCCAAATGCAGCCGTCAATGGCAGCGTCAGGTGGTTTCCACGCTGGGACCCTCGTCGTCTATTAGACACACCACCTCGGCCTGACAACCGGGTCAGATGGTTTGTTAAACATTCCTTGCCTCATTTAGAATGAAATGTGAGGTCATCCTTGTTTCTAGTTCTGAATGCTCATCAGTGATCTGGCTTGGCAGTGTGACACGTTCGATGTCCAGTTATCAAAATAATTCCTGTTTCTATACGTAATAGTCTTACAGAAGTGAAATTAAACAAATAATTACCCAAAAGCCTGTGATCTACACCTCTTGGTAGATAAACAGAAAATTACTTGTTGTACAAAAATCTACGCTGAACAGATTGCAAAAGTAGCAACTTAGGATCAAAATAGATACAGAGATCCCTGGGAAAATCAGTTTTATTTAAAAGTATATCATCGATGCAGTAATTAAAATTAATATTTCTACTAGTTCTACATGTAAAGGAAATTATCGCACATTTTTGCTTACATTTATATTTAAATTATGTTCTCTACACCAAAGCACAACCAAATTCAAATCGTTTTGTAGGGTCCTAGCATAAAGTTCATCCACCATAGCATGAAATAGCTTATAATCATCAGCAAAAATAACACCTTCGGTGAAATTAACGCTCACCCTAATTTTATTTATAACTAGTAAGAACAGACGTGGTCCGAAATTTAAACCCTGAGACACCACTGATGTGTGTGTGTTTATGTAAGTATGCTGTTTTTATTTATATATTATAATTATGTCACCAAAGTCTACCTTGTCAAACGCATTTTCCAAATCGTTAAAAATAACATCAACTTGCTCCCATTTTTAAATGAATCATTAATGAATTATTATGTGAAATTGATTAATTAGTTATAGTTGAGCGCGGGGGTAATTTTAACAAGTGGATGCTCTAATCTTCCTTTTTGAAAATATTTTAGTTGTTTTAATTTCCCATCCCGAAAAAATTTAGTCCAAGAATTACTCCTTATAGAATAGGATGGAGTTATTATTATTAATATTATTATTATTTATCCTTGTATTCACAGCAGCTTAGGCTGGTCCTCTTTCCTTGATAGGCGTTTCAGATACCAAGTCCATTTATTTATTTATTATTATTATTATTATTATTATTATTATTATTATTATTATTATTATTATTGTTCTTCTTCTTTTTTCTCACTTAATCTTAATCAAATGGTGTTTCTTTTCTGGGATGACGGGCTGTACCAAGTCGTCTCAGAGTCTATTGCTTGAATTGAGGAATGATCGCACTATATTGCACGTTTTAAGGATGACAGACTTTTGTATGTTTGTATGGATATTTGGGTCGAGACCGAGTTCCTCAAGATGTGTCTTAAAGATGTATGGGGTGATGCCTGTGGTTGAAATGGTGAATGGTATGATCGTTACTTTTTTCTGTTTCCAAAGTTTATTATTATTATTATTATTATTATTATTATTATTATTATTATTATTATTATTATTATTATTATTATTATTATTATTATTATTATTATTATTATTATTATTATTATTATTATTATTGTTTGTGTCCTAAACTTCGTTCTCTCATCGATAATGTATTTATAGGAACCTCTGCATCGTCAGATACCGCATATTCGTTGCATAACTAGTCGCGTCTACTGCCACACCTTCACGGAGAATTATTCAATATTTGTTTAGTCTTCGGATTCGAAATAACTGTGGAATATTTATTTTAAATATTAGTTTTAGAGTAGGACGTAATAAATACATCAGGTAGATTGTTAGGACTCTGATGCTGATGAAAATAGGAAGCTGAGTTTTAAGAGAGGTCCTGAATGATTATAATATATCTATACTAACAAATAAAATTCAATCGCTCAGATTAAGCCCCTAATCCTAGAATCATGAAATTTGTAAGATGTCTTCCTTACAACCTACGCATTCCGAAGAAGGGATTTTTCGAAAAGTAAACCCTAAGGTGGTAAAAACGAGGGTTAATATAGGAATTTAGAGGTTTTTATATAGGAATTTCTGTATCTCAGAAATTAGACCTGGCATTTAGGGTAATTAAATTACTAAGAAGGTATAAAAATTACTTAAATAGTAAGATACGTGTTTCGGCATTTTTTCAAAATTCACTTAGAGGTTGAAAAAAGGGTACACCCCTATTTTAGGGGCACACCTTTAACTGTCTGTGGGTATATTGCTAAATATTGGTTTTATATTTACTGTGTTGAAATAAGCAAGTACATCCTGTATGATTTGGAAAATTTTGCCCCCAGGGGGCAAAAATAGAGGAGGGAAATTTCCAACCCAACTCGCTAAAGGGGTGAAAGGGGGGTATAAAAGTTTCAATTGGAAAATTTTTTATTTATCCTATAAATATAAATTTACTGTTTATAAAGGTTTGATAAAATATAATAATTTGAAAAATTCTGTTAAACCTCAAATATTATTATATTTAAAAGAAAGTTTTAAAATTAGGTACATTTAATAAAATAACAAAATGAAACGGAATATTTTTGATATAATTTACAAATTGCATAGGTTTTCTAACAGTTTTTGTTTAAAGTAAGTTTCAAAGTTTAACAACAATCAAAATTTAAAAATTTGTTTCAAACAAATATTAAAAAAAGGGTGAATTGTAGTTTTCTGTTAAATAAGACATATTACGGAACAGTAATGCAGTCTCTGCGACTACCAGTTGATTATCTATAGAGATAAAATTCTTCTTTTCTTCAATTCTTGCGAAAAATTAAGGGTTCAGAGAATTTGGATTCAGAAATTCTCATAATTTTTCAAAAAAAATTTTCTACCTCTAACAAAACTAATTCTTGATTAGAGATATCGTTAAAGAACTAAGTTTTATTCCTGGGGTAAGGGATAAATCTTCTGATAAATCACCCTTAAGGTGGAAGCATTAACATGCTTGCAAACCTATAACCTATTTCGCGTAGATTTATTCACTTTTTGTAGCTTTTACACAAAATTTAAATTTTTTATTTTTTTTTAAATTTATTTATTTACTTATATGACCTCAAATCACTACAAAGATACTGGCACCGGGCCTACACAAACAATCAAAATAAAAAATATTTTATAGGTAAAATATAGATAGTAGGAGTAGGTACACATAATGTAACATAATTTTGTTAATTCTTTGGAGGGTCTTTAATTAGTTTTAACGTAATTTTTTTAATTCTTTTTGGCTGCT
Organism: Polydrusus pterygomalis; assembly: GCA_963969555.1. NCBI lineage: Eukaryota > Metazoa > Arthropoda > Insecta > Coleoptera > Curculionidae > Polydrusus > Polydrusus pterygomalis. The sequence continues at coordinate 53,603,250 of OZ018380.1, read as the reverse complement.
TTACTAATGATGACTTTTGGTATTTCATTATACACCTGACCTAGATGCTTCGGAAAATGGGAGAGTTCTGACACTTTTTGGTTCTAGAGTTTCTAAGGTTCGTGTTTATTCTTAAGTCGTACTTATGAAATAAAATCAATATCGACTGCATTTTCTATAGGTAATAGTCGACATATTAAATAAATATCAAGGAATTTTATAAACTATTTTAGGAGAATTGTAAAGCGAAAAAAATATCTGGAAAGAATTTTTTTTAACATTATTATGTCATTGTCACTATAAAATTCTCCAACATTTAGCAATAAAACAAATTTATATTTTTGTAATATGTCAAATATTTCCTTAGTAATGTGCCGGTGATATTGATATTATTTAAATGTTAGTTAATAAAATAATAAACTTTAAAAAACAAGGCGAAATATGTTATAGGTTGCCAATAAATTGAATGACATTAACAACTCCATCTTAAAGACAAATATTTTAGGGTTTATTTTATGGCCCCAAATTTTTCGTATAGGTGACCTATACGACCACAAAAAGTAAAATAACAGATTTGTTGCCCATTTCATATTCAGCAGGAACATATTGTCACATCATTTTTTTTAATTTCCGGGCTTGACCATTTCTAAGATTTCCCACCGGAACACCGGGGTATAAGAACTCCGCGGTAACACGGCACATTACTTGTGTGTAGGGGGACCATCAGAAAGATAGAGAACACCTAAGAACACCGTTATGCATACAGCAACAAGCGAGAGAGAGAAAGCAAATCAACGTTAAATGCTTCACGATGTTCAACTGTTCGACTTGACTTAACCGCGGACGAACTATAGTCAAGTGTTTGGCGTACTCCGGGTACGGACTGATCATTGATCTGCCTTGGTGCGGTACCAGAACGGTACCGAAAACAATTGAATTTTGGTGGATTTAAGTGGTGTTTTGAGTTAAACTTAACTAAACTAAGGACTTATGCGTGGAAAGTTCTATTTGTTTTAATTTAACAGGTGCAATTTATACTTTATTAGTGACAAATCGACTTTTTTTGTGTGTTTCGTATTCTAGTACCATACGTGCTTAAACCCAATTTATAAGTTTGAATATTTATTGTTTGTTTATATTGACATCAACATTTTAATAGGTGTTTTGGATTGTTAAATGTTCACCCAGTTACTTAATGAATGCAGTACAAAGGGCCAAAATGGACTAAATTAAAAGGTAAGCCGAAATATTTGTAATTTTACTGTTGTTGGTACGGGTATTGGTGTTACAATTTTTTTATGTATCAGACTAATGGGTCATTATTTAATGCCATGATAAAATCAGAGATAGCAAGACGTTTATTAAATTACGTTTAAATAACAATATTTACTATTACGATTTATTTCATTAAGCACCTACATTTTGTTTACAAACGTTCTGTAGTGAAAAACAGTTCAGGATTGGACGGAATATCCATAACAGTTTTGCAGAAGCTGTCGGAACCTGCACTTAACTCGCTAGTGGATGCTATAAATTATTCTTTCTCTGTGGGAACATTTCCCAAATCATTTTTAAGGAAAAAGTTGTCATCCCGATTCTTAAGGTTGGGGATACGCAGGATACGCTTCCTCCTCAAACTTTGGGCCTCTTTAACTTCTACAATCGCCAAAATAATTATTGAAAAATTAGTTAAAAACTGGGCTGTGGCGTTTCTACAGAGGTATGATTTATTAGGTTCTACACTGAGAGAAAACTATATTAGCCGTAGTTAGAAATCCATTAGTATCTAGTAGCAAAAAATCTGCATTAAATAGGCGCCGAAAAAATCAACTATGTTGTTTCTACTAGGTTCAATTTTTTGAAATTACTTTTTAACCTCAATATGGTCGTTTTTAAATATTATTTTTTTGCTGCTAAAAGACAACTCTATTGCCCTTAAAAAAATATGTGATGCAGTGGTAAAAAATAACTTTTATTTATAAAAAAAGAAATGATTTTGTGATTACCCGAGGCATGTAGTTAAAAAAATATTGCTTTTCAATCCTAAAATTGTCTGCCAGCTATAAAAAAATATTTTTATCATTGGCACTCTACCTAGCTACTTACTACTAAATTACCTTTGTCTGAGCTGCTTTTTTTTAGGATTTGCCCTCAGTGATGCACTCGCCAATTAATTTAATTTTTTATTAGATTTCTTTACTTTTCTTTAGCCAAAGTAAATTGTTGATGGCATATGGAATATAATACTTTTTAATCTATAGGTTTTTGCCCCAGTCTATCACCAGTGATGTTCATTTTGAGAAAATAAAATAAGGAAATCAAAATAAAAATGAAATGGCGTAGAAATTCTTACCTAAAGAAACATATCAGTTGGGATAAGGCTTAATAAAACAAAAAAATTAACGACAATGTTTTTTATATGACAACCACGTAAATCCAAATAAGATTGGTTTTTATTTATTATAAACAATAGAGGATCAAGTTTATAGTTAAGGGAAAAATAAACACAAATAACCTTTTATAATACAGGTGATTCAAAAGTACTTTGACAAACTTCGGGAGGTAATTGCTGGCAATATTTTAACATGAAAAGTTCTTATAAACAGCGGTCCTTGGCGACTTCGTTACGGAGATACAGGTGTTGAAATGGTAAAAGGAATAGTAAGAACTATTTAACGAGTTATTTTTTTTTATGAAATTTAATGGATTGAATAAGCATCTAAGGACATTTATTTTCAAAGTACAACACGTTCGTAAATTTACCCAGTGGCGTCGGTACAAAATTTTACTACCATATTTTTTGTGAAAACTATGCTACACCACCGACTTATTTTATTTTAACTTTATTCTTATAAATCCCCCCTTTATTTACAATAAAAAAGATCACGTGTGTTTTTTTGATACGAGGGACGGTTTGAGGGTAAATGATTATTTTATTTGACTATACCTACACAAATAATAAAAAATGTGTTTTAAACTGATCAACCACTCAAATATTTATTAAAGTATTTTAACGAAAACCTACATACACACTTACTAATAAACAAATATGTATAGGTATGCCTAAGGAAGGCATCTGCGGATGCCTATTTTTTAATTATAACACGTTTTCAGTGGCATACATATTTATTTATTAGTATGTTATTTTTTAATATTTTGTGTTTTGACAAGGCGGCTTTGGAAATGCTTTTTTAATAAATTGTATTTTGAAAATAAGAAAACTAAAGAAATAAAACTCAATGGTAACAAACTGTCACTTAATGGTAACAAAATGTAACATACGTTTTAATTTATCGACAAATGCATTTCCAAAGCCGCCTTGTCAAAATACAAAATATTAAAAAATAACATACTAATAAATAAATATATATGCCACTGAAAACGTGTTATACTTAGAAAACAGGCATCCTCAGATACCTTCCTTAGGCATATACATATTTGTTTATTAGTAAGTATGTATGTAGGTATTCGTTAAAATATTTGGTTGGTTGATCAGTTTAAAACACATTTTTTAATATTTGTGTATAATCAAATAAAATAATCATTTACCCTTAAACCGTCCCTCGTATCAAAAAAACACAGGTGATCTTTTTTGTTGTAAATTAAGGGGGGATTCATAAGAATAAAGTTAAAATAAAATAAGTCAGTGGTGTAGCAGAGTTTTCACAAAAAATATGGTAGTAACATTTTGTACCAACGCCACTGGTTAAATTTACGAACGTGTTGTACTTTGAAAATAAGTGCCCTTAGATGCTTATTTAATTCACTAAATTTCATAAAAAAAAATAACTCGTTAAGGGGTTATTTAAAAATTATTACTATTCCTTTTAACATTTCAACACCCTGTATCTCCGTAACGAAGTCGCTAAGGACCACTGTTTATAAAAACTTTTTATCTTAAAATATTGCCGGCAATTACCTCCCGAAGTTTGTCAAAGTACTTTTGAATCACCCTGTATATATAGACAGTCTCCTTGTCAGGTAGTGGTACTAATTATTTCTCGCATACTACAAATAACCTTGAATATAAGGATACATCTACACAACTTATATCACGAAACACAAAATTAGATTTGCAGTCATGCAGCACACCGCACTTGCACTAAAAGTACACTGTACCATCAGACTTGAATCACCCACCAACAACGGCAATCAAATGATATGTTCTGAATTACTCCGTTCAACTTAAACCACTCGGAGCAACGACAGATCATTGTTATAAGTTAGTACGTCCCTTTCTGTTCCGTTGTAGAAAGGGATAGACTATATAGCGCTCGCTGAAAGTTACCTAAACGAGTTATCCGTATTTTAAGAAGGAAGTATTTAGTCCTTAAAAAGTATATTTAAGTTATGGAAAAAGGTTTTATTTTTAGTTTATTTTTGTGATAATTAGAGAACCTTGTAGGAATTAAAAAATCATTTATCATAAATACTTTATTCAATACATATTTTAATGGTTGAACGGTATTTTGATAGCGGAAAAAAAAAATTCGAAATGGCGCAGAAATATGTTGTCAAAAAAACGACCTCGTGTGTTGTAATCAATTTTGCTTCCAAGCCGGCAAAAGTACAGGCGACGCGGTTTTTGCACCTTTGCTTGTATCTCCACCTTAACGAGTAAGAAGCGGCTGCGGCTGTGTTTTGTGACCTATCAAAGGCCTTTAACTGTGTGGATCACAAAATGATGTTGCGGAAGTTTGAGAAGTATGGTTTTAGGAGCAACTCTCTAAGATAGCCCCGGTCATAATGTCTTTTTGGACCAGGTTGTTGGTATGGGGGGGGGGGGGGGGGAGAGTCTGATAGATGTAGGATAGAGGCGGGTGTGCTGCAGGGTTCAGTGCTGAATCCTGTCTTATTCTTGATTTACATTTATGACATGATATCTTTAAAAATTAGAGGTAAATTTACTGTTTTTGCCGACGATACTACTTTACTGTGGCATGCCAAGAACTCGGATAAACTTACAACGATTATAATATAATTTACGCACAATTTATGGTTTATACATACCATTATGTTATTTTTTAAGAATAGACGGGGTCTTTATGCTGAGAGGAATCATAAGTATAGTACTCGTTCTGTTGATGTAAATTATCCAGCACATCATCTGTCTATTTTTGAAAGTGGACCCTATTATGCGGGTGTTCGACTTTTTAATAAACTTCCTACTGATATTAAAAGTGAACTAAGTGTTAAGGTATTTAAAAGAAAGTTAAAGGGACATTTAGTACAGATGGAACCATACTGTTTAAAGGACTACATGGAGAGTTAATGCTCTCCCTTTGCTGACGTCATTTCCTTTGATGTAAATTGTATAGGTTATGTAATCAGAAATAAAGAAATTTATTATTATTATTATTATTATTATTATTATTATTATTATTATTAATATTAAGATAATTTTGATATTTCATTTAAACGAAACTCTTATAATTATATATGCAAAAACATGTGTTTGGCCTGCAACTTTTAATGCTCTTTCAACTTAAACTTACCAACTTAACCTTTATTTAACGTTATAAAACGTTATTTTCCTACGACCACCTACGAAAATGACAATAACAACACGGTTAACTTGGCTAGAAAGTGCCAAATATCACACGCGTGTTGTAAAATAGTTATTTTCCTAACAAGTGCGCAAAGTGATACTTTTCCGCACGCAAGTACAGTTGGACGAACGACGCGAAGCGGAGTTCGGATAAGTTCTTGCGTGCGGAAAAGCACTTTGCGCACTTGTTAGGAACAACATTTTTCCTACGAGCTTCATATCAGATAACAACAAAAATAAAAATATGATAATTTATTTAATAATTTTTAATTCGACTTTAAAGAAAGAACTATAATATACTTACAACTAAAAATTACATAACAAAAAAAAATAATAGAAAATTAAAAAATTACATAACAATAAAAAAAATAATAGGAAACTAAATTTTTCGTTTTAAGCTGAAATACAAATATCGGGAATTACGATTAAAAGATAAAAGAGAATACTCTTGCAACGGCTTCTCACATTGCCATAAAATAGTTTACAGCTACTAAAATAAATATAAATATTCCCTACCAAGGAGATTTTTGAATAGTTTTACTTTTCCGCACCCAGTGCGGATAAAAGTCTTATCCGCACTAGTGCGGAAAAGTGTAACTTTGCACACAAAAATGCGTGCGCAAAGTACTACTTTGCGCACGCTCGTAGGAAAAAAATATTTCAACACGAGTGTGGAAATACCAAGCACACTAAGATATTAAATTTAAACAGGTGTCAATTTGACGACAAAAGTATTTATTAAACATAACAAACTTACGTGACACGTGGAGTGAATTGGGGTGCTGGGTGGGGTAAAGTACACTAGGGCATTACTGCAAATTTTGCGTTATTTTTGGGAACCGAAGAGTACTTATTTATGATAAAAATAATATTATCAAAAAGGGAAAATAATAATATGTCAGGCAACCCAGCAACTGTCATGTTTCAGGTTTACATGTCAACTCACAGAAAAGTTCTGTTCTGTTCTGTTCGAGGATTGCGATGGCCTCTAGCTTTTCAGCCTCCAGCCAATTTTTATACTCACAGAAAAATAAAGGGTTTATGTCCACTGAGTTGAACCACAAAAAAAAAGGGGCAGCTATAGAGCAGAAATAGAATACCCTAGGATGCCGATTTATAATTTTGCCATTATCTCGGATGTTTAATTATATTGGTGTAAGTGAAAGTGCTTTATGTAAGTAAATTTATTTTAGCAATATTCAAAACAAATCGAATATAGACAGAACTTTTATAATTAGCAAGCTATCGATATTTAAGTCCATCTCTATCTTTCAATAATGTTGAGGTTTAATAAAGCGGTACATTAATTATCATAAAATAAAACTATAATAAAAAAAATAAATAAATAAATAAGTTAGTGAAGTGTCTAGTTAGGTTCTACTCAGTAAATGATTGTACTGTCTACTAACCCTTAAATCCCTTCTTTTTAGTAAATGTCACTCCTATCCTATGTTGTAATTGTCAATACTAAACCCTTGACCCTTAAAATAGCAGCTAAGAAAAGGTCAAATACACAAATCCAGAGACTCCTATTAAGCAGTCCAAACCGCATTGTACGCAAAGAAGAAAAGTCAGTGGTCGTGATATGCTACAGACTAGACAACATCACTATCACCCCTAATGTGCTGGCAAATTGCCCCCAGGGAGCAGAGCCATTAAGAACAAGACAATGTTGAGGTTACGTTTTGTGTTTGTGTTTTGTTTTTGTATGTATATTTAGGTATATTATTGTTTTATTGAAAGAATGCAAGCAGCTAAAAAATCAGAAACGAAATTTATTCACTGTACATAGATACTAGGTATGATGTGCGTAAGCAAATAGGAGAAAAAGTTATTATTTTTATTTAAATCTAGGTAAGTTAAAATTTGTAAGTTGGCATTGTTTTTATTTTGTTTTAATATATAGACGCTTCTGTTGGAATCCGCCTTGAAATTTGTTTTGCATTTATTGCGTTTGTACTTTGTCAATTTTTTTTAACACAATGGTGTACAAACTATTAAAAACCAAACAAGCTCTTTTTGATTATTTTGTATGGTCGTAGGAAAAATTGTGTACATTACTCGTGTGAAAGTGATTTTCTCACACTCGGAGAATTTCCGCACTCGGCTGACGACTCGTGCTAAATATCTCCTCGTTTGAAAATTGCCACTTTCAACACTTGTTATGTAATATACTATTCTTAACAAGATTAAAATGTGCTATTTGAAGGAGGCAAGATATTAAATTAATTATTCAAAAACTGACTGTCTTATATTTTTAGGAGTTAAGTACAGATAAATATATACCGGGTGTTCAAATCAACATGGACGTCGGTCATATCTTAGGAACCGTTTGTCGCAAAATTTTAAAATAAATATTCTTATTTCAAAATATAGGTACCAGGAGAAATTGTTAAAAATTATTTTGAAGTTCCTATGATAATATAAAGTTATATCGAAAATTAAGTGTTTCATTCTTTGAAATATACCGTACAACTTGGATTTAATACATTTTGCTCTAACTGCCAGTTAGACGACTTTCATTCGGAGAAAATAATTCTGAAAGACCGTCATTTGCAGTGGCGTAGGGTGCCCATGCTACGCAAAGAAACCTTTAAAAAAGGCCTAAACTTTTTGGGTGCCACACCAAAACTAACCCATTATTTGTATAAATATATGTAACAAGTAAGTCGATTTTAAGTATTAATAATTGCAATTTACTTGCAGTAATAGGCATGTGACATACTAGGTATCCCTCTACAAGAATCTCGTAAACCGTAGAAGATTTAGAGATGGTTAAATTAGAAAACAGTTGAGCCCTACCAAATTCTGCAACGTTGTGTTTTCAAATTTAAAAAAATCCGATTTTTTTAATGATATTTGGGCTAAACCGAATTGTCGCGACTTAGTTTTTATTTATTTCTGACTCTATTTGAAGAGTCACAATAAAGATTACATTCATATTGCCATTTTTTCTCCTTTCCAAGATTGTGTAATTACATTTTTATCCAGCGTTTCGTTTTCTCACAATCACTTTGTTTTTTAAATAGTCGGAAAATTTTATTAAATAATTTTTAAATTTCCCCTCTTCATTCCAAATTCAACGACATATCACACCTAGTATTAATTACACGTTTCATTCATAATTAAAAACCTACTTAATGACAGATTAGGTCAATGTTATCATTTAAGGTGAATGCAAATTAACTTTTATCTAATTTCTTTGAAGTGAAAGTTTTGTGTTTTAGACAAGTTGTCCATTGTATTTTTTTTATAAAAATTATGGAACATTATTTAAGATGTACTTTCAGCAAGATGGAGCCCCTTCCCATAATTCTCGCTATAATATGGAATATTTAACGGAATCCTTTACCAATATATTAAATTACCACATGCGGTGGCCTGCGCATTCTCCTGACCTTCCACCCTTCGATTTGTTTCTGGGGCTATCTTAAAAATGAAGTCTACTGAAAAACCTATGAAAATACTGACCAACTTCAAGAATAATAAAGAACGTAAGGGATGAAATTGTATATCGTTGCAACCTATGTTTAGAAAAAGATGGTACCTAGCCTTTTTGAAAATGAAATTAAATAAATTTGATTGCTGAAAACACTGTTAGGTATTTAATAAATCTGTTGTTTGAGTGGTAATTGTGGAGCTTCTTTATGGGTAGCTACAAATGAAATGGCATTTAATGTAAATAGAATTAATTCAAAGTACAAATTTGGTTTTAAAACATGTGTTTATGTATAATAATAAAAATTTGTTTTTTCCATAGGCAATTCCTTTCTAGTTGGTTTTGAAAACAAAGGAATGTTTATACTAGATACATTTTCACTTATTCTTATTGATGATGACTTTTGAACTGCGAAATGTTATTAATACTAGATGTGATACGTCGTTAAATTTGGACTGAGGAGGGGAATTTAAAAATAATAAAATTAAATTTTCCGACTATTTGAAAAAACAAAGTCGATTGTGGTTCTGAGATAACGAAACGTCGTCGGATTAAAAATCTAATTTTACAATCTTGTAAAGTAGAAAAAATGGCAACAAGAATGTGACCTTTATTTTGATGTATCTCTTCAAATAGAGTAAAAAAGTAAAAACCAAATCGCAAATATTCGGTTTTGCCTAAATATCTTCGGAAGAATTCAGAATTTTTTAAATTTGAAAACAAAACGTTGCAGAATTTACAAGGGCTCAACTTTTTTCTAATTTAATCATCTCTGTATCTTCTACGATTTACGAGATACCTGTATAGTGAATTCTAATCCGGGACACCAGGTATATGAAAATTTTCTTTTCGCCATAACCGAAAATAAACGTTTATGTACATATTAGGGTGAAGATATTATAATGTGTATTAGATAAAAATTAGTGGTAGTAGTGGTACTATAATAAAAATATCCATTTATTATTTTAAATGAGCATTTAAAACCCTATTGGTCCTGTTTGAAAGTGGTAGACAATGAGGTATTACCAAAAAAATACTATTACTATATTAGGTATTGGACTTCCGTTGTCTATTTAGTTTGTTACTTAACACAATGTTTTGGTTAGTTAGTAGGTATCTCTAACCGTTTTCAATGCAACTACTTTTTACCTCTATGGTACCTGTCTGCCCCCCCCCCCCCCATAACTCCTTTTTTCGAACATAATTTGGGAAAAAAAATGTTTTGGAATTTTACAAAAACAAATTGGACCTGTTTTAGAAGAAGTTGCTTCTGAAAATTGCAAATAAAGTTCTCATTACGTTGTTTTTAAATGGTACAATCATTATTTTTTATTGAATACTGTAAAACATGTTGAAACCAATAAAACAGAAAACGGGTACCTACTAACCTTTGACATTATTACAATAGTTACTACTGGTGATTTTATTGAGGTATGAGAGCCGTATTTAATTTTTAAGAATTTTACGAAGAGTTTTCTCTAAATATAGTTTTTCTAATTTTGTCTCGAAACAGATCTATTTCGAACTCCGGATTTTATTATTTAAAGGTTGGCCCTACATGACATGTTTTTTTTTTCACCGTTTAGCATAGCATTCTAGATAACTAATATTTTTAGTCCAAATATGCAAAATACTACAGGAACCCACGTATGTATGTTTGGTTGCCTAGATCTACAAATCTGTATGTGTTGTTTTAGTTCATTAAAAAACACATATTAAATAATAACTTTATTGACGGAGAACTATTTTGCTTTTGTAGATGCTTCAATCTATAATTTTCTGCCAAATCCTATCCAAAATTCAATCTACTAACCTTCCAATGTCGATTTTAACTACAACTTTATTTGAATTTTCCATCTTCCCTATACTAAATTGCAATGCCGTGAGGTAAAATCACGTCTTTTGAAATTCGAAAAAAAGTAGCAAAATCGCCCGAATTTCCAAACGCTCTGTATATGTACCGAATGTACAAGGATCACACAACGTATTCCGTCTAATTTCAAATCTCATATCGCTAAAATAACTTTAGAATATCGTGGTGAAAATGGGTCAATAAATCACAAAATGACAGTTCGCAAAATAATTTTTGTTGGCTACTATGATAAAAAATAGTATTACCAACATAAAATTTAGACATAAAAATTTACAAAATTTGAAGGATTTATTTTCTTTTTAAATATGTGTTTTTATAGAAAAAACTACAAATTAGAAAAAATAGTATAACGTACGTGTATATAAAGCAGTTTTAAGTACTTGTCCCGTTATAAAACTCGCCGCAAGCGGCTCGTTTTTTGGACGCGTGCTATAAAATTATGCTTTATAAAACGTGTACGTTAATATACTATTAATTGGCTCATTAGAAAATAATAAAATTTAGTGTGCGAGTCCATCATACAAGGACGTTTAAAAAAATTAATACAATTTTGATGTAAAATTAATAGGGGAGCCAATATTTGAGGGTAGCAAAATTTACATGAGATTTCCTATGGTCAGTCTGGCGGTGCCTTACTCGGTATGGGTATATAGCTGTAAATACTAATTTATTAAATTACCAGGAAATGTTTTTAAAATAAGTCATTACATATTAAAAGACAAATTATTTTTTATTTCTGGTTAATATGTATTCACTAGAAAATTTACATATTATATTCTTACAATAGTAGTATAGTATCAACATTGAAAAAATTAAAAATAAACTATTTCATAGAATTATTAGGATACTGAACACGATACTGAAATAGTTTATATGAAACAATATTTTAAAAAAATAGACGAACCCATATTTATAGAATAAAAAAATGGGGAAGAAATTAAAATTATTATTAAACAGCGTAAAATTTGTAATGAAACGTTTTTTTGCTGACGTCTGGCATGACCTGTTGTGGCCTTAAAAGAAAACCATATATGTATATGGTAAAAAATAAGAAGCAGCGATCAATTGTTTCTCTGTGTCCATGACGTAAAATTATTTAATAAGTTGCAAAGCTTATATCATAAATAATTTAATAGTACCATCATAAAATTTATATATCAATATAATGACGTCGAAAAATGTTATTAGATCTTTAATTTTTTATTATAGTTTCAACATGGTTTACATTATTCAAGAAAACATAATGATTGTACTAATTTAATAAACGCACTTTAAACGAAATAATGAGAACTTTATCTGGAGACAAGTGGAAAAACATCATTTTTTAAAAATATATTAAGACAACAACTAATTTAAACGAAAACTAAATGATTTTTAATCAGTTGCCCAAACAGTCCTCCGTTTACTGCCAGGCAATATCCTAAACGGTCATAAAATTCAGTTATTACATTATTAAGTTGATACGCAGAGATTCGATTCCATACCCCTGAAATTGCAATCTTTAGTTCTTCTACATTTTGATAACGCACATTTTTATAAATAATACTTTTAATGTGACCCCACAGGAAAAAGTCGTTTGGTGAAAAATCAGGACACCTAGCTGGCCAATTTATGGTGTAATTTAATCCTATTGTGCAGCTATCAAAAACGCTTTGGATATATTTCCTTACTTCTCATGCATTGTGGGCACAACCAAATATTTTCATTCTTATAAGCAACTTTTTTTTACTGCATGTCTAATTTGATTTTGTAAAAGTTACACGATCAAAACCGAAGCGTTAGATTAGAAAAACATTGAATTTAAACATAATGAATATGTGGTGCAAGCACATTTTTGTTGCCAACAATATTTTTTAAACTTTTATCATTACGCAATTACATACATACCAACCATAAGCATCTCAAAATGTAACTTAATACAACGAAATATTACTATAAAATTTAAATATAGTCGTCGTATCATGTATTGTTATTATAGGTCGTGGGCAAACATTGAACCAAACCGGTTCATATATCATGTTCATGTATGCAAATGGGACCAGGCGCATATTATAAACAATAATTATTATTCTAGTTATTGCATTTTATTAACATATTATTCAAATTACTATAATTTTGCTCTGTTTTAGTATTTTATGACAGTAATTTGATCTATTATACTGTTCAGATTTTTCATTTTCTTTCAATATATCTTATATTAACAATAATAGGATAATATGATCAAATAATAAGCATTTTTACAGAAAAAATGGAAAGGTATACAGGGTGGCCCACACTCAACGTAGGATTACATTGCATCCAAACTTAATTTTTTTTCGAAAACATAGTAATAGGAAGCGATTAGGTTTACAATTTAACAAATGTCTCAAATAGTCAGAACATACCGAATATACTAAATATTTTTTAAATTATTAACAATTTTTTTAAAAAGGTTTTTGACAAGAAGCAAATAGGGTGTTTGCTATTTTAAACCTGCGCTGTGTTCTATATAATCATTAGTCTAAAAATGGTGTAGGTATTATTATTTATTAAAATCTCTTCTAATGACGTCGATGTATCTTATTTTCCCTTTCAATTAAACTGACATATATGGTTTTTCTGTATGAATAAATTGAACACGTAGGTATACACTTTATCTGTATCAGACATCAGTTTTTTTTAATATTAATTGCTCTATTTCCTTGCATATTTATAATTTGTTTATTTATAACCGATATGTAGACTTGTCCGTTTAAGCTCTTAAGACGACAGTGAAAAGCGATACCTTGTACTATAGATACAATTAATTTTCATTTATTTTATTTATTTTAATTGCATTGATGTTGGCTGGCATGATAAACCTAATTGCAATAATAAAAATACAGTGCGAGTTTTTAACTTGGAATAGATTCAGTAAATCCAGTATACATTTTTTTTTGGAAAAATGCTTGGCACAAATACTAACATTTTAAGTTGTGGTTTTTTTCGTAAAAAAAAATATTCATACAATGTGTCCCAAATTAAAGATATGAGATACCGATTTTTTTTTAAATGGCATCTGTATATTGGACCAATGTCTTTGAGTCAAAGTTGGGCAAAATTGGTAATAACGAAATGGTTTGGCTACCCAATGTTTATGGCGATCAAACATTGAGGAAATGATTGCCCTGTATATGATTACCAATGCCAGCATAATGCCATCAATGCCAGAAGTAAACCGATAATTGGCCAGTGTATCAGTGTTTGCTGGGATACGAATTAAATCAGAACGGGCGTGAATGACAATAATGAACAATGGCAAAAGTAATTAAGTAGTTGACTTGTAAAAATAACAATATAAGTCAAATTTTTGGTCACATTTCGTGTCCCCTAATGACGTAAAATTAACGTGATAAATTTACACGTAAATTGTATATGACGTCATAAAGACTACATTTTATATACGTGTACATATTAGACCAATATTCAACGACAAATTCACGTGCCTTGATTTGGTAAGGTGATTTCGTCAAACAGCGCCAGCACAAATAATCCCCTTCCTTTAACCGACGGATGGTACTGCCATGCGGTGTTTACGCCGTGAACACTGATTGATCTGTTGACCTTATTGCGGGCATCTAAACATATTATGTATTCTTTCATACTGACCTACATGCAACTGTACGTTTAATAGCTTTGGATAGACTACATGAAAATTATAAATCTTTTGCATGCGAGTTTGGTATATTGAATAAATAACTTATAGACAGCAATATAAGCAAGACAAACAAACTTTAATATTAGAGCAAATAATTATTTGAAAGTAAACATATTCCAGAAAGAGTTTTCTGTGTATTTTAAATTTCAGATTTTATCTTGACATGGAATTTATTTTGACAATTCGTTTTCAGACTTTTTAATTCCAAGCAGATTATTTCTGTTTGACAAGATTATGTATTGTATCATTAGGTGTATCCTTTCTCAAAAATACTGGTGACCGCATGCTGCCTCGCATGGTCATCAAAAATGTATACATTATATTATAAGAGTTACAATTTTAATGTGGGTGCCTTTAATTAAGCCTAAATAATTATTTTTATAAAATAACGTTAACACATTCCATTTAAAAAGGAGCTAAAATCTTGTTAACTAATACTACACTGATTATTAGGACAACGTGACAAATTTTAAAATATGCTACATATAGACAGTTATATTATCTATAATTAAGTAGTTGAAGAAAAATAATTGTTTTTTTTATTATGACGAGCAGTTGGACTATTTTTACTTATTTTCTTAGCATATTTTTATACAGACCGGCTCTGCGGAATGTCCTTTTAACATCATTTTTTTATCAAATTAAGAGTTTTAAGTAATATTTGCTAGTTACTTGACGTTTTAAATAATTTGTAAAGATGGACGATTTATACTAGCATAAATTACTGTATACAGAGTGAACCAAGACGGGTGGCGAGCGTCTGTATCTCCAAAACCATACATGATACGATTTTGAGGTAAAAAATTTATTAAAAAAATGACCACAGAAAATCACTGGAAATAACTTTTAAGTTCCTAATTTGACCGCTAGAGTGCGCAGATTCGCCATTTCCACTGTTGCAACAGTCAACAGTCTCTGCACCACATTGTATAATATGTATCTTTGGGACACAGTGACCTACAATTTCAATTAAAAAATATTTTTTTTATAAAGTTCTTAAAGCGGAAGAAAAAATAGGCGAATATGGCGAAATGTTGTCCCTTGCCTTTATGATAATTTTCCAATAAAAAAAATAAAAACCGACGCGGTGCGACGTCGGCGGCGACGCCTAAAAAGTAAAACCCTATAAAGCAGGCCTTGGAGTTTGATAAAAGTCCAGTATTTCATATGATCACAAAAAAAATACTAACACTTATTTTGGCATCGATCTACTTTTTGACATCAAAAACAAACCTAAAATATTAAATGCATTCTTTAGCAACATATGCAAATTTTATGTTTACATAGACATGACATAATGTAAACACAGGTAAGAACATTTGCAGGATGTTTAAACAAGTCAACTAACTAATGGGCTATAATTTTCCACTTATGAGTTTTTTCAATGTGTTATTAGCGCGTTTTAGACTAGATAAATAAATTATCTACATTCTTCAGTGGCAGCTCGTGAGAGTTAATAAAAGAAAGCTGATTTTAGTATTCCGTATCCTTTAAAATAGTCATGAATATTCCTCCTCAGAGATTTTGTACTTTTTGTATTGATGTTACATAAATAGCTTGTATCATTCTCCATATGTTATTGGCTAATTAAACTGCATGTACTTCGTCTTGTGGATACCTATAGTTGGGCAAAATCCCTGAAGAATCCTACCTCGGTTGAATACGTAAATAAATTGGTCAAAGATTGGTGTCAAAATGCAAGCAAAGCTGCGTTTTGTAATAATATATCTTTGTATATCTATTGCCACTGTAAATCCATCATTAATGCGATGATAAAATAAAAGCCATCTTACCAGTCATGTAACACCATTTATTAACTGAAATTAGCCATCTGTTTTGTATGTGGCCACCTATGTTTGTATTTTTCTTCAAATCTTTTACTCGCCCACTGTTATAGGATTGAAGGGAGTGGGACTTGTCATGCATGGAACACCATGTTCTCAAAGCATCCTCCAATCCATTTTTATAAATATTGCAAAGCAAATCCCATCTGATTATTGTTGTCAATAGAGGTTGGCAAACCGGATATTTTTTGGGATGAGGATCGGGTCAGTACAATGGACTGATTTACTGAACCAGGTTGCGGATCAGTCGCTCTAAAAAATACAATGAAAATCTATGTTCAGTTTTATTTGTCAAGTTAGATTTGAGGATTTTTAGGATTAGCGTTTAAAAAATCAATTCAAAATTTTCTTTTAGAATTCATATAAGTATTTATTAAGCTTATACTATACCGAAAGGATTTGCGGTAAAACAGTGATTAATTTAATAAGTCACAAGAAAGAAAAGCAGAGATAATTAATATAAAACCGGTGACTCCTCCGGACCTCCGGTTCCTTTTTTGAAATATTATGGTGAAATCGTTTAGGTAACGTTCAGCGAGCGCTATATAGGTAGTCTATTCCTTACTATAGATTGTTCTAAAGTGCTAAGCGTGACAGAAAGGGGCGAACTGATTTATAAGAGTGATCTGTCATTTTTCAGGGTGGTTTAAGTTGAATGGAGTCGTCTTCGGATTTCATCACTCGGTATTTGACCAATGAAATAGGAAGCAAATTTAATAGGATTCATTTAATTGCCGTTCGTGATGGGTGATTGATGCCTGATGGTGTACTTTTAGTGTTAGTGCATGACTGTATATCTAATTTTGTGTACCATGATACAAGTATCATGTCGGTGTGTTCTTATATTGTGTTTTTATATTAAAAGATTGTCGTTAATTTTTGTGTTTTATTAAGCCTTATCCCAACTGATGTTTCTTTAGGTAATTTACGCCATTTTATTTTTTATTATGACTTTTTTACTTTAATTTTCCAGAATAAACATCACTGGTGATAGTCTGAGCCAAATGACCTATAGATTAAAAAGTATTGTAATTATATAAAATATGGCCTAGGGATGACCTTATTAATTTTGCCTTTTATTCTTTAAAACTATATATACGTAGATTAGTCGCTCAGATCCTCAGGTTTAATTTGGACAAAGAAAAGTAAAAAAATCTAATAAAATAAAATGGCGTATACGTCACTTAAGGCCACTCCTAAAAAAAACATAAATGGTGGAGGAACCTCACTATTTTGGCGAAGGAGCTCGAAAAACGTAATTTAATAGTAGCTAGGTGGACTACCAATGATAAAAATAAACTATTTTCTAGCATTAAGACCTGAATTAATCACAGAATCTTTTTTTTATAGATAAAAGTTATTTTTTACGTATATTTATATATGTATTTTTTTAGGGCAATATTGTTTCTTTTTCAAAATTTTTATTTTCTTCATAATCCCTTTTACTCTCGCTTTCATCATTTTCACATTCTGATTTGGGATGAGAAGCTGGATTTTTTTAATTCCTAGTTCTTTTAATTTCTTTACCAGGATTTTTTGACAATGGAGTATTTATAAACCTGGGTAAAGGTTCTGACCATTTTCTGAACTTCTTTTAGCAGCCAACAAAGACCAGATTTTTTAATAATTGCCGATTTTCTGCTTAAAGCTACTTTCACGAATCGTTCGTTTTCGGAAACCACACTGTTAGAAATCCTGGACGTGAGAATCAAAAAAATTTATAATCAATTAAAATAAATCAAATTTAACTTAAAATGTATAGTTATTTTAACTCTTTTGTGTTTAGTTAAAATCAGATTTTAAGAACTAACTTTTCTGGAAGTCGTTTTAACATAACAGCTAACTAAAATAACATGCAATTCTTTTACGGTTCAAATAAATCAAATACTAGTAACTTTGATAAAGTTTATAATCATTATCAATATCTTTTTTAGTTAAAATTTTAAAAGAAATTAATACTAACATAAAAAATGTGTCAAATTAACTAATTAAGTTGTAATTTTTACTGCACAATAAAATCAGATTAATGTTAAAATAGTAATAACATATTTTATGAGTTACTGATTGACTGAAGCGGTTTTAGTTAAATTGACAAAAAAACGGGAGTGGAATTTCTGGGACATAAAAAAAAAATTAAATTTGATTCTTTTCTTTTAACAGTGCATTGCATTTCCATCCTTGGACAAATTCTTAAGAGCTAAACCGTTACCAACTCCTAGAAATGAAATATTTGAATAGGTCTCAAGAAAAAACAAATTTTAAATTTCTAAAATCCTTTTTACCATTGTCTCCTTTAAGTATTAGCAAATCATTCAACATTCTTATTGTATTTTCGTCTTTATTCCCCTCAGTATTCTCAGTTTCACCAACTTGTACATTGGCCAGCGACATTTATTTCTATTTTGTCTTCGACTTTGTAAAGGGAAATAGTTCCAGAATTTCAGTGCAACTTCTAATCCCAAAGCTTGGTTTACTATGGTTTTGATGTACATCAAGCAGTAAATTGACATTTCATCATACTCCGTTTCTAGTGGGTCTTCGCTGTTTTTTTTTTCACTTTCCTGAGAAATATGACATGATTCTTAATATCATATATAAAATAATTCAATGTTATTTATGGCTTGTAAATCTAATTTTTATTTTTCGACTAGCATTAAAAATGTTGCTTATTTATAGACGGCAGCTTCAACTTTTACGGCTCTCAAAAATCCATAGATTTAGTCATAAATCCGTAGAGCTGACAAACCTGCCTCAAATAATAAAATCATCAAAAATCTACGCGCATGCGTGATACTGCCGATTTTAGAAAAATTCCTAAGACAGCCTTGGGACATCCTCGAGCATCCCCAAAACATCTTCAAGACATCCCTAAATATCTCCGAAAATCCCTAGAACTCCTCGGAGATCCTCAAATATCCCCAGACATCCCCGGATATACTCAATTCTGTACACTAAAAATCCCCAGCTTAACCGCTCGAAGAAAATCATCCAGAATTCAATTCGAACTCATCAGTCTTTTCCATGAACATCAACATTATTCAAATAGTTTTACAATCTGTTTTGTTATATTTATTTTTAAATTAAACTAATTGAATTAAATGACTGTGCTATTTTAATATATTTTTTACATAACAAAAGGTACTTTTATATTAATTCAACTGAAAAGTTAGGTTAGGATGCATTAATCCGACAGTTTCATTCCAAGTTAAATTCTGTTGTGTTTTCAGGACTTTTGATTCTGATACCTACGGTACTAAAAAACACCGAATCGACCTTTAGATTTGAATCGAATTTAATACCCGTTTAATGCAATTTTCAAGCAACGAGTCGCCACTGTATCGAAATATTTATTGAAGATTGATTGGAGAACGCGCTTCATAGGCCAGATTCCTCTCATTAATTTAAATGGTCTACTTTGCAACTAAAATGATTGTTTAAATTTAAACTTTACTTTGAGAGACACGAAGCGGATTTTCGTCTAAGGCATGGCTGTCACAAATTCTGTTACGGTGTTTTAGGCATTGTGACGTTGCCAGCACCGCTGCCATTATTTACAATATTTGAATATATATATATCTCAGTAATATGTACAATAAGAACTTCACAAATTAAATAATAATGCAAATTAAGTATGCCGTATTGTTATACAATAATACTGTTACATTAGGATATTATAGCAAAAATTTTAATTTTTTTCGCAAGATGGGTTCCAAGTCACGTGACATTCTGTCAATTCTGGTCTATTAAATTTTTATAAATTGGTAGATATAAATTCCAGGACCGGATTTGAAAATTATTATGTGATACCTTTTAAAATAATTGATGCAATAGTCTTATCGGTTCTACCGCTTACTATTGCCAAACAATGGTAATAAAAATAATTATAATAAATGATAATATTAATTTATTTTCAAAATTTTGTTTTATAAAATTAAATGTTATATTTTAAAGGTGAGGTTTCATAAGTATGGTTTAAAGATAAAGTGTCAAAATAGAGTTAAAAGCTATATATTATATTATAATTACCCAAATCTCCAAAATACTAATTAACTCAAACGCAATTTTAAATACTCTGTCACTCATATTTACAGAAGAATTATTTTTATTTTATTCGTTACCTATATAGGTAAAACAATATAACTATTGTTCAACATAAACTAATTGAGTTCAGTCAAATATTAAATTTACTTTCAAGAAAATCCCCATATTATCAGTTTCTGGCTTATTCTTACACAGGCCCAAAAAGAAAATATACCCACTATTGGATTTGGTTTAACATTGATACGATTACGCTTCTAACCCACATAAAGGGGATTAAATATTTCTGTCAATGGAACCCATACTTTAACAGTTTTTGGCTTATGTAAGGTACATAATATACCCAAATATGGTTTTTATAGAATTTGTTGGTTATAATACAATTCACTAATACGGTTACCTTTCTAAACTTGTATGTGGGCAAACATAAAAACTTCAATTCAGCCGGGGATTTAATATTTCTGTCAATGGAACCCCTACTTTAACAGTTTTTGACTAACGTAAGGTACGTAGACCCAATAGAGGTGATTATAGATTCGTTCACTATCCTATTAATACGGTTATCTTACTAAACTAATATACAGGGTACGCCAAACTCGATGGCCCCTTAGAAGTATCTAGACAATGAAACAAGTTAGGAATTTGAAATTTAGGAATGGTCCATAGGAGGTCATGATCTCCAATTTGAAAATAGTTTTAACATTGCGGCGTTGCCAGATCTACTCTTACTACATACCAACTTTGTTATTTTAAATGTAATGCCCTGTATATTTTCACATTTTTGGATACCGCTGGACATTCTAAAACTTTTCTGTATAACCGATAGTATACCTATCTAGAGCCGTTTGACAAATAAAAATTATTTATTAAGAAATTTAGCAACACGCATCCCTCAATAAAAAAATAAGATTTTTCGCAACGGACAAAGGCAACCGACTGAGATTTTGGCTGTTGTTCCTTAATAGGTTGTTTTGTCATAATATGTCAGGCAAATTAAATTATCTCATACAGGGTGTCTACAACATCATATTCATTTCGTGCAACATAAAAATTGTAGTTATGCAGTAATTTTAAATGGAGCACCCTATATTTTAGAGTGGTAACTAAAAGATCCATTAATTCTCTATCTAAAAGTATTATGTGATGTCATACCTAATTTTAGCCGTTTTGGACTTATAAGCAAAAAACCAAAATAATGTAATTAATGTAAATATAATTTCTTATTAGCAGATGAAGTAGGCTATGACTTCAATCAAAAACGTTTGTCAAAATTTCATCTGAATATGGCGAATTCTTATACAAACGAGGAAATTTTAAAACTGTTTTACATTCATGGCGAGTGCAACAGAATTATTAATAGAACATGCAGAACATTTAACGAACACTATCCACACTTAGTCCCAATGAACAAAAAGAAATTCAATAGGATAGAAAATAACTTTAAGAACAATGGTCAAATAAAGCAGGAAAGAACCCAAATTAAACCTGTAACAGGTATGCATGAGGAAATGCAACAAAATATGCAAGAACATTTATTTCATTGTCTTCGTTACCTGTTACAGGTTTAATTTGGGTTCTTTCCTGCTTTATTTGACCATTGTTCTTTAAGTTATTTTCTATCCTATTGAATTTCTTTTTGTTCATTGGGACTAAGTGTGGATAGTGTTCGTTAAATGTTCTGCATGTTCTATTAATAATTCTGTTGCACTCGCCATGAATGTAGAACAGTTTTAAAATTTCCTCGTTTGTATAAGAATTCGCCATATTCAGATAATAGATTACGAACGTAAGTACAGCGTTTACTTGCCAAATAGGCAGTGACATTTTGACAAACGTTTTTGATTGAAGTCATAGCCTACTTCTTCTGCTAATAAGAAATTATATTTACATTAATTACATTATTTTGTTTTTTTGCTTATAAGTCCAAAACGGCTAAAATTAGGTATGACATCACATAATACTTTTAGATAGAGAATTAATGGATCTTTTAGTTACCACTCTAAAATATAGGGTGTTCCATTTAAAATTACTGCATAACTACAATTTTTATGTTGCACGAAATGAATATGATGTTGTAGACACCCTGTATGAGATAATTTAATTTGCCTGACATATTATGACAAAACAACCTATTAAGGAACAACAGCCAAAATCTCAGTCGATTGTCTTTGTCCGTTGCGAAAAATCTTATTTTTTTATTGAGGGATGCGTGTTGTTAAATTTCTTAATAAATAATTTTTATTTGTCAAACGGCTCTAGATAGGTATACTATCGGTTATACAGAAAAGTTTTAAAATGTCCAGCGGTATCCAAAAATGTGAAAATATACAGGGCATTACATTTAAAATAACAAAGTTGGTATGTAGTAAGAGTAGATCTGGCAACGCCGCAATGTTAAAACTATTTTCAAATTGGAGATCATGACCTCCTATGGACAAATCCTAAATTTCAAATTCCTAACTTGTTTCATTATCTAGATACTTCTAAGGGGCCATCGAGTTTGGCGTACCCTGTATATGTCGTAGGCTGATAGTAAAATCCGTCATTTCATGAAAAGCCTAGTCATATCATGAAGCGTGGCTAAAAGGTATATTGCAACTGGTTTGTTCGTTGTTCCCCAGAGCATTTTTTTCAATTTTTTCAACTAATATTATTTTATAAAAATAAAATTTAAATTAAATTTAAAAAAAAAATGCTCTGGGGAACAACGAACAAACCAGTTGCCAATATACCTTTTAGCGTGCAGCATGATATGACTAGGCTTTTCATGAAATGACGGATTTCACTATCAGCCTACGACATACATATAGACTAACATAATATTATTTTAACCGGTATTTTAATTTTAATGTTATAGAAGCACCCATTTTATCACTTTTTTGCTTCTAACGTTGCTAGGGGAAAATAAACACAAATTTGCCTTGAATATTAGGACACACCGACACAACATTTGTATCACGGCACATAAAATTAGGTAGGCAGTATTGCCCTTGCACTAAAAGTACACCATCAGGTATCAATCAACCACTAGAAACGGCAATTAAATAAATTGTATTAAATTTGCTTCTTATTTCATATCACAACAAACACTGAGTGAAGAAATCCGAATACCATTCAACTTAAACCACCCTGAGAAATGACCGATCACTGTTATTAATCAATTCCTCTCTCTTTCACGCTTAGCACTTTAGAACAAATTATAGTAAGGGATAAACTACAGCGCTTACTGAAAGTTACCTCAATGACTTCACCATAATTTAAAAAAGGAATTATTTAGTTTGTAAAAAGTATATTTTGGTTATAAAAAGTCGGTTGCACAGTAAAAATTTGAGTGTAACTCCCAACTGATAAAAATTGTTGCATGTTATGCATGAGTTTCCATGCAATTCATTTGAAAATCCCTTAAATCAAACATGGTTATAAAATTGGCACATTTAATACAATTATGGATTAAAATTTAAATCAAAAAAATTAAATCAGACTTCCCTTGCATGCAGTTAATCAATTGATTTTTTACTGTGTATGTGGCTTGGAAAAATACATGGTCAAATTTTACGTTTTAAACACTCACCATCTTCATTTAATAAATATTACCGCCACTGTTGTATATTTCACATAACCTGGCAATGTGCAAAATTGTGACTGTTTTTAAGCAGACACCAGTCACGAAGCGATAATTTTATATGCAAATTAGCAGATTCATAGAGAATTTTCTTGCTACTAGTTATTAGAGATTGGAGTTTTGCAGTGGTTGTATAAGCGGGACAGGAAAAATCTTCCTGCTGAGGAAAAGGTATATAAAGTAGACATTCACCGAGATTTTAAATGACTCTAATGACAGACTTTAGAAACCCAGTGTCTATTATTTACTAATTACTTTGTATAATAAGAGCTTATTAGCTTTAAATCGTAATGATTGGTATTATTATCTTAACGGGCAAAATAGAACGGTTTTTCGCGGAAAAAAATAAATATTAGCACGAAGGCAAAAATTTTAAAGTAATAATTTGATTTGTATATACGCAAAGATATAATATTAGCAAAGATTTTTTTTAGATTTAAGATATTTAAAAAAAAACTAAAAATTAACACAAAATAAAATAGCGGAACTTTATGACGAAGATTGTCCAGACGGATAACAAAGGAAAGCGTTCCATATTTTTTCGTTTTAACTTGCATGGAGGGGTAACGAATCTTCAGGCTAGAAAATACCTTTTTTAAAGAAGAAAACAACGATCGCGGTAATTTAGTGAAAATGATGCAGTACCTACAACCCAATTTGTGAAAAAACTGCCTATGGAGGTTAAAATTCACTGACCAAAAGTAGGTGGCTAGTTCCAAATAAAAAAAAATAATAATTTTTGCCAAGTTAGACTCTTAAAAAAACTGTTAGCCAAACGTGGAAGAGAAATTACAACAGATAAATTGTATCTAAAACCTCACCAATCTTGGAACAAGGGAATCTAGTTTAAAAATATTCCTTTGGGAGTAAACAACTTGTCAAAATGGTCAAGATTATCGGCTCAGAGAATCCTGGACACAAAAAAAATTATTAACCACTCTTACTGGTCAAGCTGCTGTTTCAATATTGGTTAAAGAATGGGTTCGAGAACAACAACTAATAAAAATAACTGGCCTCTCCAATAGCCAGTCAATTAAACCATATCATCAACTGGATGCTGGCCATCATTAATCCATTTTGGAAAAAATGAGAGAATCTGATAAGAACGAGATGAGTCCAATAGCAAGCGCAAGCACCACCGTAAACCACCACTTTGCTCACCACGAAAATCTTGAAAATAAAAAATCAGAAATATATCGAAACTGCACTTTTATGACATTCCTACAATTATAAATAATAATTTTATATTAGTACACTTCTTGTTTATATTAATTTTTGTTAATTACTTAGTACTTAATTTTTATTGCTTATATTTCGTTAAATAATAATAAAAACCTTCGTTTAACAGTATAGGTGAATACCATTCGTAGAAAAATTAAATTTGGTTTTTTATACTCAAGTTTTTTGCTTTTAGGCTATTTCGCTAAAACATCCATCAAAAACCACTCGCCAAGGCTTGTGGTTTTGTTCAATCATACCAATCGCAAAATTTCCAAGCAAAAAACTTTTGTAAAAAATAAAAATGTTATCAGTAAACTTTTACCACCGCCAAACAAGTAATTACGTGACAAATGTCCAGACGAATTTGTAGGTTATCCATTATGCAGAGCAGAGATCATAAACGGCATAAAAGGTTTTCTCAATATTCCATCAATAACATTTTTATCCATATGTAGACAACTTTATAACGGTCACTGATGTAGAAACAAAAACTTTAAAAATCGTTTTGTACTTTAAAAGTAAATTGAATAATTAAATTTTAAAAATAATTTATTCGAAATATTTTTTTTCAAATTGAATCGTTTTTCTAGACATTGAAATTACATTATTTAAAAAAATCGATTATTTTGTATAATATAAAATTGGTAATGACATTTTATAATCGCGCAGTCCTATTCAGGGAAAAACGAACTTTTCTTCTGTTCAATGGCCGCTGACCGTTACGTCGTATTCTTCATATCTGCGGTAAGTCGTAAATTAATTCAGTTAGTTTGACTTGCCGGTGATAAGGTTATGATTTTTTTTATGCTTGATCT
Organism: Polydrusus pterygomalis; assembly: GCA_963969555.1. Taxonomy (NCBI): domain Eukaryota; kingdom Metazoa; phylum Arthropoda; class Insecta; order Coleoptera; family Curculionidae; genus Polydrusus; species Polydrusus pterygomalis. The sequence goes on along the minus strand of OZ018380.1, from coordinate 53,577,195 downwards.
ACATGAAGGCATGTGAACAAGTAAAATACAAGCGGGTTTGTCCAAATTTTTAATTAATATTTTTATACTGTTTATGAAGTCAGAAATAAGTAGTTTATTTAGGGTAAAAGATATCATGTGATGAAATATTCTGTTTTTGAAAATCAGTATAAAATTTTTAATTAATTTAAATTTACTAAAACACAAATTAAACTCATTTATAAAATTTAAATTTGGATCATCTATTTTTTTGTCTAGTGCATCCGTCTATAAATTCTGTATCAAATATTGTCTTCTTATTTATAAAATTATAAAGAAAAAATCTTATAAAAAATGACAACACAAGTTTTTTAATAATTAAGATAAATCATCTTCGCACCGAACATCCTCATCAGATTCATCCAAGTTAATAATAAGGGACAGAGTATCTGCAGCATCGATAAATCTTTCTCGTTCCCACACATCATTTATAATATTATTAGTGTATAACATAACTTTTCCATTTTTCCACTGTTACATTTTTCATAAACACAAAACTACGTCATTTGTTACAGGAGGCATACAGCTTATTTTTGCACCGTAATAGCGCACTGCCCTATGCTTCCCATAAATACGCTCTCTCGTGTACGCGTGTTCACGAATTTCGTGAAGTTGTCGACCACAGGATGACAAAATAGCTACATTATTGCGATTCTTAAAATCAACTTACTTCTCTATCCTGTCTGTTAAACACGAAACTGTCGAAGCATCAGCAACTCTCTAAAACAGATAGGTAGGTACTTATTTATAAAAACATTGCCATATTATATTTTTCATGTTTATTTTTTATGTTTTCACAATTCCTGCTTTATTATTTATCTACATACCTCGTAAACTGCGTTAAAGGGTAAAAGAGTCTTTCTGGTATCACTTTCTCTTTGAAAATAATAAAATAAATTTAAAATTAATGCTTGATCTTTTTTACAATACCGTAAAATTTTTGAAATAATGTTGCTTAAAAATGTCACTGTCAAAAATTATAATAAAACTTTTGTGACTGGTAAAATTAACGACATTCATTATTGACTCAAATTTACTCTCTCACCTAGTTCACGAATATTAGAAAGATAAGCACTAGTCATGACGTAACGGTCAGCGGTCATTGAACAGACTTGAGGAATGTAAATTTCAAGAAACTTATACTTATACTTATACTTATTAATCTTATTATGTTAAATGAAAAACTCATGACGGTACTAAAAATAACAATAACATTCTCATATTGTTTTTCGATTTCAAAACAAAACCACGAAAAAACAGCAAACGGATTACTTGATTACATAAAACACTTATGCTACGAGTCTACCTACGTTAAAATTACTACACCGTCGGCGTGGTCTAGATCACGTCCATTAGCCCAATTAATTCCATTATAATTCAATTAAAAGTTGCAAAATTCATTGTAAAGGGAAAATAATTTAATTGTGAAGGTGTTTGTTTTAGAGGTTTCTTTTTTATATTCGTTTACATATTTAGTGCCTTAGGCTTTAGAGCGAATTAAAACAAAGTCTCCTAAACGCAATATAAAATTATTAGGGTTTCAGACATTTCAAGCCAGTTTTTAAAGTTCTAGGACCGTGTTTAAAAAATGTGCCTAATTATACAGGGTTGGGCAAATGTTCCGGAACGGCTTAATTACAGGCGAACGAAAAGTGATATCGGATCCGGCTTTTGGGCAATCTATAGGACTAAAATTTTACTATTTGACTATTATACCATAATATGTCAGTAATGTCACCAACTGTCAAATGTTGACGTTATTTTTTTTTTAATGGAACACCCTGTATATTTTTACATTTTTAAATTCCACATAAAATTATAATTATTTTTTATTAAATGCACAATTAGTCTATACTTCATAGTTTCCGAGATATTGACTCTCGAAAAGTGGCATTTTTGAACTTTGACAGCTTATAACTTTCTAACAGTACGTCTTAGAGCAAAACGGCTTACATGTCCCTATCTTCAATTTTTATTATCTTCCCAAAAAAATCAACTTCCGGTTAAACCGGATGTAACTCGAAAGCTGGAAATATAGTTGTTCCGGTTTAACTGGAAGTTGACTTTTTGGGAATATAATAAAAATTAAAGATAGCGACATGTAAGCCGTTTTGCTATAAGACGTACTGTTAGAAAGTTATAAGCTGTCAAAGTTCAAAAATGCCACTTTTCGAGAATCAATATCTCGGAAACTATGAAGTATAGACTAATAGTGCATTTAATAAAAAATAATTATCATTTTATGTGGAATTTAAAAATGTAAAAATATACAGGGTGTTCCATTAAAAAAAAAATAACTTCAACACTTGACATTACTGACATATGGTATAATACTCAAATAGTAAAATTTTAGTCCTATAGATTGCCCAAAACCCGGATCCGATATCACTTTTCGTTCGCCTGTAATTAAGCCGTTCCGGAACATTTGCCCAACCCTGTATATAAAAATCGAACTATAATCTAATATACTATTTTACAGGGTCATGCAATAATGCGTCAGGAATTCATAGTTCCTATACGAATTAAGTCAGGAATTGTATTTATCTGTGACACCATAGACATTAACCTTTAGTACGGCTTATCATGTACGCAAACAAAAGGTAAGTTTTATGAGTGAAAAAATACGTATGTACGCACGGCTCGCTGGTCACATTTCCTGGCACCCAACAGGGATGGATTTACCCCCTTGTTATTAGGTTTGCCTTTTTTAGTGACCTCATATAAATACACTTCAGCTCGGCGCCGTTTTTGTTGTTACGTTTTCTTTGTGAATTTACTGTATTCTTTGCTATTAGGTACTTTCCATTTGCTTCTTTTAAATAGCACCGTAGTGAAAGGAACGCTTCGTATAATTGTCTGAAAAATATAGAGGGGCATACTTAAACCGCGGCAAGGAGGGAGAAAACAATCTTTGTAGTGCTGAATTAAATTTTTTGTACCATGTACCATGTGGTCAGAAGCTGAAATCCTGCATAAAGAACCACACTGATGGATGAAGCTCAAAGAAGCTGCCACTATCAACAGATCGCAGGTAGGTTAGTAAGCCACTATAAAATTTACGAAATATCTGGAAATCTTCATTAAGTAGATGTAATTTTATAATAATAGCACGTCCGAATTAAACGTATGACTGCACCCATCTCTGTTATACTTCTGTGGAACAAGCTATACATAGAGATGTAGTTACTTTGCTTATTACATATCGCGCTACACCGCGATATGTTATACGGCGCTTCGGTGAAAATAATGTATGTATGTTGTCGCCGCCGCCGCCGCCGCCGTGGCTTTCGACATTTTCACATTTGCGATTTTTTTTCTCGGAAACTGTTAGAGTGGGACGATTAAAACTTTTTCAGTTTAGAGAGGAATAGTGGGGGTACGTTGTGTAAAAATTTCGAATATACAGGGTGTACTGAAAAAAAGTTATTAATTTTGAAAGTCGAATAATATCCGATTCTCGTTGAAATTCGATACAGGTCGTAAAAATGAATTTTTTCGATTTAAACTTTTTCGACGTGTAGACCACCGTCGGCTACAGAAGCCTATTGTTTGTGAGCGCGATCGAAAGTTTGGAAATAATTTTTTTTATTTTTTAAAAGTCAAAATTTGGTCCAAAATGGTACCTCTTGGATCGCTAATAAGTTGAATTGGGTGCATCCAATCGACATTCGGTTTGGATAATCGGTTAGGCCATCTCAAAATCTACCTTTTTCCAATATATAGTTCTATACCTAACTGGAATGGAAATTGCCGAAAATTGTAAGAAAGTGGAAATCATAAAGTTAGGCCTGATTTTTTCACGGTTTTTATTTTTTTTCATACTGAAAACGACTTTTGATCGAAACGTTGTAAACTTTAGCGGATAGAGCTCGTCAAATTGTATTTACGAGATATTTTTTCGTTTCTTTATCTTTAATACGGAAAAAACGGCAGCTTTTTTTTTACTATATCGACTGTAGCTTATTCAATTTTTAACAAAACCGTTTTATTTTTTTCTCAAAAAATGCGCTGATTACTTCGCAACACCTCTACATATTCAAAATCATTAAAATATATTCGCAAAATTGAGAAAAGTCGCTTTTTTGGGTGCGGAAACAGGCAATCTTTACAAATTCTAACACCATTCACTTTTGACTAAGAGTGCCTTGATATTGATGTATCTAAATTAATTATATTAATTCTAAAAATCCGGCTGTCAAAAATGGCGAAAAATGGGTGTTTTCAGCGTGATTTGCTAGAATAATAAGAACATTTCCAGATTTTAAATCGGGTGGAATATCTACCTTGAACCTTCTTCTAATTTTATTGACCAAAATATTTGCCCAAAATGTTTCAGAAATAGTTGTAATTTCGATTTTAAAGATGGCGTTCCGACATTGATAATCCGTCGCCACGTGGTAGAAGGTTATTCGACATTTCGATATTCGCGAATTTTTTTTTCGGAAACGGTTAGAGCAAAACGATTCAAACTTTCTGGACGTAGAGAGGAATAGTCGGGGCACGTTCTGGGAACAATTTGAAATATACAGGGTGTACCGGAAAAAAGTTATTAAAGTCAAAGTTAAAAAATAAATTTTTTTTCGTTGTAGGGCGATACAGGTGGCAAAAATCATTTTAATCGATTTAAACTTTTTCGACGTGTAGACGACGTTGGGCTATAAAACACTGTTGTTTGCGAACGCGATCGAAAGTTGGGAAGTAATTTTTTTGATTTTTTTAAAATCAATGTAGGGTCATATTGGATCGTTAATAAATCGAATTGGGTGCGTCCGATATACTTTTGGTTTGGATATTCGTTTAGGTCATCTCAAATACTACTTTTTTCAAATATATTGTTCTATACCTAAACAGCATAGAAATGGTAGCAAATTATAAAAAATAAGAATTACTATTTAAGTATATATAATTTGACAGCTGTCGTATAGAACTTTGTTATTTTGGTACTGAAAATTTTTTAAATTTAGTTTTATTACAGCTTTAACCCTCGCTACGAAAAAAGTTAAAATAAATTGACACTTACCTGTCAAAATTTGACAGGTATCGTATAAAACTTTGTTATCTAGGTACTGAATTTTTTTTTAATTTGAGATTCTTACAGCTATAACCGTCGCTACGAAAAAGCTAAAAAAAAATTGACACTTACCTGTCAAAATCTGACAGCTGTTGTATAGAACTTTGTTATTTAGGTACTGAATTTTTTTTAAATTTCGAATTCTTACAGCTATAATCCTAGATACAAGAAAAGCTTAAAAAAAACTTGCAATTTACCTGTCAAAATGACAGCTGTCGCACATAACTTTGTTATTTAGGAACTGAAAAATTTTTCATTTAGGATTCTTACAGCTATAAATCTCGCTACGAAAAATCTAAAAAAAATTTTTTAACTTACCTGTCAAAATTTGACAGCTGTCGTATAGAACTTTGTTATTTAACTACTGAATTTTTTTTTAAATTTTGGATTCTTACAGCTTTAATCCTAGATACAAAAAAAGCTTAAAAAAAATGACATTTACCTGTCAAAATGACAGCTGTCGTATAGAACTTTGTTATTTAGAAACTGAAATATTTTTAAATTTAGGATTCTTATAGCTGTAACTCTCGCTACGAAAAAACAAAAAAAAAATTGAAACTTACCTGTCAAAGTCTGACAGCTGTCATATAGAACTTTGTTATTTAGGATCTGAAAAATTTTTCACTTTAGGATTTTTACAGCGATAACCCTCGCTACGAAAAGGATAAAAAAAAACTGACTCCTACCTGTCAAAATTTGACAGCTATCGTATAAAACATTTATATTTAGGTACCTGAAAATTTTTTAATTTCGAATTCTTACAGCTATAACCCTAGCTACGAAAAAGCTAAAAAAAATTACACTTACCTGTCAAAGTGACAGCTCTCGTATAATTAAACGAACGAACTAGAACAGTGCCGTACCCGAAGGGCTCGGCACAATATTAGCTGATAATTGATAGCTTCCATGTAAGAATAATTTTTTGCTTATTTTTGAATCGATTGAATACTTACATATTTTTATAGAGCAAATATGGAAAGTATATCCCACATTGCACAAAGGTGTGCGAGTTTAAAGAGCACCTATACGGCGCCGTCTCAGAAAACTACCTATCTATACGAAAAAACGGAAATTTTGCACCATTGTGTAGTTTTGGTCAGTTGTTATAATGACAATTTGGCGATATGTCTTCCCTTCACGTTCCGCAGGAAGGTGAGGCAAAAAAAGCAATAGTAAATAGAAAAAAAGAAAAGAAAAGTATTTTTTTATTGTAAATTTTTGTAAATCTTTTTAGTACTAATATTAGATGCACTCTCGGCTGACGATTAGCGATATGTACCCAGTCTAGTATTATATACGTCTCTTTCGCGCGGAATCTCGAAAACCCCGATCGGCTCTTGAACAATTTCGTCTATGTAACACATTTTCACATTTGCGATTTTTTTTCTCGGAAACGGTTAGAGTGGGACGATTGAAACTTTTTGGGTTTAGAGAGGAATAGTGGGGGTACGTTATGTGAAAATTTCGAATATACAGGGTGTGCCGAAAAAAAGTTGTTAAACCCCAAAGTCAAAAAATATCGGTTTCTCGTTGAAATTCGATACAGGTCGTAAAAATAAGTTTTCTCGATTTAAATTTTTTTGACGCGTAGACGACCGTCGGCTACAGAAGCCTATTGTTTACCAACGTAATCGGATGTTGGGAAGTCAATTTTTTGATTTTTTTAAAATCAATGTAGGGACATGTTGGATCGTTAATAAATCGAATTGGGTGCGTCCCACATATTTTTGATTTGGAGATTCGTTTAGGTCATCTCAAATACTACTTTGGATCATAAAAAAAAACTACAATAAAAAGTATTTTTTTTTGTTTCTTTATCTTTAATAAGGCAATAATATTCTAGGTATATTGTTTTTAAAGTGGTCGGTGGCCTAGTGGTATATATTAGATTACGACTTTTGGTCACGATGATCCCGGGTTCAATTCCAGGCGCGTCTTTTTATTTTTTTAATATTTCGTTATTTAGGTAGGTAGGTACTGAAAGTCTTTTAAATTTTGGATTCTTACAGCTACAATCCTTGGTACGAAAAAAATCAACTAGGTTTGTGAAGAAACTAAATTTATTTTTTATCACGAATTGAAATGTTTCAAATTTAGAGGTTGCTAACAAATGGTTTTGTCAAAAGTATAAAATGAAACGAACGAACTCCAACAGTGCCGTGCCCAAAGGGCTCGGCACAATAAAATTTTCACCAATTTATCAGCTATCTATGTAAGAATAGTTAATATCATATATTTCAGTAACGAAAAGTCGTAGCGAATCGAGCGAGACGGCATTGGAAATAGGACGTCGACCACTATACGATGCCGTCTCCAAAAACTACCTATCTATACGAAAAACCGGAAATTTTGCACCCGTTTTTTTATTTTTTAGTTTTTGTCGGTTGTTATAATGACAATTTGGCGATATGTTTCTCCTTCACGTTCCGCAGGAAGGTGAGGTATAAAAAGCAATAGTAAATAGAGAAAAGAAAAAGAAAATAATTTTTTTAGTACTAATATAAGATGCACTCTCGGCTGACGATTAGCGATATGTACCCAGTCTAGTATTATATACGTCTCTTCCGCGCGGAATCTCGAAAACCCCGATCGGCTCTTGAACAATTTCGTCTATGTAAGACATTTTCACATTTGCGATTTCTTTTCTCGGAAACGGTAAGAGTGGGACGATTGAAACTTTTTCAGTTTAGAGAGGAATAGTGGGGGTACAATGTGTAAAAATTTTGAATATACAGGGTGTACGGGAAAAAAGTTATTATTAATTTTTAAAGTTGATACTTATCGGAGTCTCGTTGTCATTCGGTACAGGCCACAAAAATTAGTTTTTTCGATTTAAACTTTTTCGACGCGTAGACGACCGTAGGCTACAGACCCCTATTGTTTGTGAGCGCGATCGAAAGTTTGGAAATAATTTTTTAAATTTTTTCAAAGTTAAATATGGGACTAAACAGGTACCTATTGAATCGTTAATAAGTCGAATTGGGTTCATCCGATCGACATTCGGTTTGGATAATCCTTTAGGCAATTATTAAAGGTTGCTAACAAATGGTTTCGTAAAAAGTATGAAATAAAATAAACGAATTGGAACAGTGCCGTGCCGGAAGGGCTCGGCAAAATAAGCTTTTGAACTAATTTATCAGCTATCAATGTAAGAATAGTTTCTTTACTTATGTTTAAATTGATTGAATACATATTTTTATAGGACACACTTGGAAATTATATTCCACATTGATACGTTTGCTGTGCGATTTTAAAAAAAGCCGGTGCTGATGGGTTCAATGTTAATATCAATATCATAATATTAAATATCATATATTTCCGTAACGAAAAGTCGTAGCGAATCGAGCGAGACGGCATTGGAAACGGGACATCGAGCAGTATACGATGCTGTCTTCAAAGACTACCTATCTATACAAGAAAACGGAAATTTTGCACCCGTTATTTTTATTTTTTAGTTTTTGTCAGTTGTTATAATGACAATTTGGCGATATGTTTCCCCTTCACGTTCCGCAGGAAGGTGAGGCAAAAAAAGCAACAATGTATATAACTAATAAGTAGCATCTTTATGAGATCTTCACTTTAAGTTCTTAGAAATTTTTTGTAGGTCTTATAGTTTTTGAGATATGGAATTAAAAGTGGTTTTCATGTATTTGCCAATATCTCGAAACTGATAGAACTTAGATAGAAACTCTTTAAATAAAAAAGTTGTCTTTTTCTATTGTCCAGATAAAACGTTATATTAACTTTTGTTCCAAAGGCCGTAATAAGGGACGTATTGAGGAAACTGTGAAAACCGACCAAAAAATCCGAGTTTTCTGGATTTTTTTTTTAATTCATAGAATTGTTATTTATCATATTTTCTTCGCTATTTTCGGGTTTTACGTTATTTTTGATGAAAATGTACCGAAAAATTGACTTATTTGCGAATTTTAAATTTTGGCATTTTTTCCATGTATATGCTCAGGAAAATGCTATGAAATCCATGAAAGACCATTTTCCTCGGAAACTGAAAGAGATACGGCAACAATGTATATAACTAATAAGTAGCATCTTTATGAGATCTTCACTTTAAGTTCTTAGAAATTTTTTGTAGGTCTTATAGTTTTTGAGATATGGAATTAAAAGTGGTTTTCATATATTAGCCAATATCTCGAAACTGATAAAGCTTAGATAGAACCTCTTCAAATAAAAAAGTTGCCTTTTTCTATGGTCCAGATAAAAGGTTATATTGCTTTCTATTCTAAAAGCGATAATAAGGGACGTATTGGCTCGGCACAATAATATTTCTACAAATTTATTAGCTGATAATAATAGCTTCCATTTAAGAATAATTTTTTGCTTATGTTTTAATCGATTGAATACTTACATATTTTTATAGAGCAAATATGGAAAGTATATCCCACATTGCACAAAGGTGTGCGAGTTTAAAGAGCACCTATACGGCGCCGTCTCAGAAAACTACCTATCTATACGAGAAAACGGAAATTTTGCACCATTGTGTAGTTTTGGTCAGTTGTTATAATGACAATTTGGCGATATGTTTTCCCTTCACGTTCCGCAGGAAGGTGAGGCAAAAAAAGCAATAGTAAATAGAAAAAAAGAAAAGAAAAGTATTTTTTTATTGTAAATTTTTGTAAATCTTTTTAGTACTAATATTAGATGCACTCTCGGCTGACGATTAGCGATATGTACCCAGTCTAGTATTATATACGGCGGCTACATTTAAAATAAGTTGTCGTCGTCAGTTTCGACATTTTCACATTTGCGATTTCTTTTCTCGGAAACGGTAAGAGTGGGACGATTGAAACTTTTTCAGTTTAGAGAGAAATAGTGGGGGTACAATGTGTAAAAATTTTGAATAGACAGGGTGTACGGGAAAAAAGTTATTAATTTTTAAAATTGATAATTATCGGAGTCTCGTCATTCGGTACAGGCCACAAAAATTAGTTTTTTCGATTTAAACTTTTTCGACGCGTAGACGACCGTAGGCTACAGACCCCTATTGTTTGTGAGCGCGATCAAAAGTTTGGAAATAATTTTTTAAATTTTTTCAAAGTTAAATATGGGACTAAACAGGTACCTATTGAATCGTTAATAAGTCGAATTGGGTCCATCCGATCGACATTCGGTTTGAATAATCCTTTAGGCAATTATTAAAGGTTGCTAACAAATGGTTTTGTAAAAAGTATGAAATAAAATAAACGAATTGGAACAGTGCCGTGCCGGAAGGGCTCGGCAAAATAAGCTTTTAAACTAATTTATCAGCTATCAATGTAAGAATAGTTTCTTTACTTATGTTTAAATCGATTGAATACATATTTTTATAGAACAAACTTGGAAAGTATATTCCACATTGATACGTTTGCTGTGCAATTTTAAAAAAAGCCGGTGCTGATGGGTTCAATGTTAATATCAATATCATAATATTAAATATCATATATTTTCGTAACGAAAAGTCGTAGCGAATCGAGCGAGACGGAATTGGAAACGGGACATCGAGCACTATACGATGCCGTCTTCAAAAACTACCTATCTATACAAGAAAACGGAAATTTTGCATCCGTTATTTTTATTTTTTAGTTTTTGTCAGTTGTTATAATGACAATTTGGCGATATGTTTCCCCTTCACGTTCCGCAGGAAGGTGAGGCAAAAAAAGCAACAATGTATATAACTAATAAATAGCATCCTTAAGAGATCTTTACTTTAAGTTCTTAGAAATTTTTTGTACGTCTTATAGTTTTTGAGATATGGAATTAAAAGTGGTTTTCATGTATTTGCCAATATCTCGAAACTGATAGAACTTATATAGAAACTCTTTAAATAAAAAAGTTGCCTTTTTCTATTGTCCAGATAAAACGTTATATTAACTTTTGTTCCAAAGGCCGTAATAAGGGACGTATTGAGGAAACTGTGAATACCGACCAAAAAATCCGAGTTTTCTGGATTTTTTTTTTAAATTCATAGAATTGTTATTTATCATATTTTCTTCGCTATTTTCGGGTTTTACGTTATTTTTAATGGAAATGTACCGAAAAATTGACTTATTTGCAAATTTTAAATTTTGGCATTTTTTCCATGTATGCTCAGGAAAATGCTATGAAATCCATAAAAGACCATTTTCCTCGGAAACTGAAAGAGATACGGCAACAATGTATATAACTAATAAGTAGCATCCTTAAGAGATCTTTACTTTAAGTTCTTAGAAATTTTTTGTACGTCTTATAGTTTTTGAGATATGGAATTAAAAGTGGTTTTCATGTATTTGCCAATATCTCGAAACTGATAGAACTTAGATAGAAACCCTTCAAATAAAAAAGTTGCCTTTTTCTATTGTCCAGATAAAACGTTATATTAACTTTTGTTCCAAAGGCCGTAATAAGGGACGTATTGAGGAAACTGTGAAAACCGACCAAAAAATCCGAGTTTTCTGGATTTTTTTTTAAAATTCATAGAATTGTTATTTATCATATTTTCTTCGCTATTTTCGGGTTTTACGTTATTTTTAATGGAAATGTACCGAAAAATTGACTTATTTGCAAATTTTAAATTTTGGCATTTTTTCCATGTATGCTCAGGAAAATGCTATGAAATCCATAAAAGACCATTTTCCTCGGAAACTGAAAGAGATACGGCAACAATGTATATAACTAATAAGTAGCATCCTTAAGAGATCTTTACTTTAAGTTCTTAGAAATTTTTTGTACGTCTTATAGTTTTTGAGATATGGAATTAAAAGTGGTTTTCATGTATTTGCCAATATCTCGAAACTGATAGAACTTAGATAGAAACCCTTCAAATAAAAAAGTTGCCTTTTTCTATGGTCCAGATAAAAGGTTATATTGATTTCTATTCTAAAAGCGATAATAAGGGACGTATTGGCTCGGCACAATAATATTTCTACAAATTTATTAGCTGATAATTGATAGCTTCCATGTAAGAATAATTTTTTGCTTATGTTTTAATCGATTGAATACTTACATATTTTTATAGAGCAAATATGGAAAGTATATCCCACATTGCACAAAGGTGTGCGAGTTTAAAGAGCACCTATACGGCGCCGTCTCAGAAAACTACCTATCTATACGAGAAAACGGAAATTTTGCACCATTGTGTAGTTTTGGTCAGTTGTTATAATGACAATTTGGCGATATGTTTTCCCTTCACGTTCCGCAGGAAGGTGAGGCAAAAAAAGCAATAGTAAATAGAAAAAAAGAAAAGAAAAGTATTTTTTTATTGTAAATTTTTGTAAATCTTTTTAGTACTAATATTAGATGCACTCTCGGCTGACGATTAGCGATATGTACCCAGTCTAGTATTTAAAACCCCGATCAGCTCTTGAACAATTTCGTCTATGTAAGACAGACAGAGTTGCGATTTTTTTCTCGGAAACGGTTAGAGTGGGACGATTGAAACTTTTAGGGTTTAGATAGGAATAGTGGGGGTACATTGTGTAAAAATTTCTAATATACAGGGTGTGCCGAAAAAAAGTTATTAATTTTTAAAGTCGAGAAATATCGGGATCTCGTTGGCATTCGATACAGGTCGTAAAAATGAGTTTTTTTTGATTTAAACTTTTTCGGCGCATAAACGACCGTCGGCTACAGAAGCCTATTGTTTGCCAAGGCGATCGGAAGTTGGGAAGTCAATTTTTTGATTTTTTTAAAATCAATGTAGGAGCATGTTGGATCGACAATAAATCGAATTTTTGCGTCCCACATATTTTTGGTTTGGAAATTCGCTTAGGTCATGTCAAATACTACTTTTTTCAAATATATTGTTCTAATTGACACTTACCTGTCAAAATTTGACAGCTATGGTATAAAACTTTGTTATTTAGGAACTGAAAAAATTATCAATTTGAGATTCTTACGGTAGTAACTCTCGCTACGAAAAAGCTAAAAAAAAATTGAAACTTACCTGTCAAAATCTGACAGCTGTCGTATAAAACTTTGTTATTTAGATACTGAATTTTTTTTTAAATTTCGGATTCTTACATCTATAATGCAAGATACAAGAAAAGCTTTAACAAAAAATTACAGTTACCTGTCAAAATGACAGCTGTCGTATAAAACTTTGTTATTTAGGAATTCAAACATTTTTTAATTTAGGATTCTTACAGCTATAATCCTAGATACAAGAAAAGGGTTAAAAAAAATTGACACTTACCTGTCAAAATTTGACAGCTGTTGTATTCAACTTTGTTATTTACGTACTGAAAATTTTTGAATTTCAGATTCTTACAGCGTCAATCCTCAGTACGAAAAAAACGAACTTGGGTAGTGAAAAATTACACATATGTTTTTATTGCCACCTGGGTTGTGAAGAAACCACACATTTTTTTTATCGCAAATCGAAATTCCTTACAATTAGGGCTTGCTAACAAAGGGTTTTGTCAAAAGAATGAAATGAAACGAACGAACTTGAACAGTGCCGTGCCCGAAGGGCTCGGCACAATAATATTTCCACAAATTTATTAGCTGATAATGTGATTATTATAATAAAATATGGAACGTATATATCCCACATTGCACAAAGGTGTGTGAGTTTAAAAAGCACCTATAAATGTCAATATCATAAAATTAAATATCATATATTTCCGCAACGAAAAGTCGTAGCGAATCGAGCGAGGCGGTATTGGAAACGGGACGTTGAGCACTATACGATGCCGTCCAAATACTACCTATCTATATGAGAAAACGGAAATTTTGCTCCATTTCTTTTTATTTTCTAGTTATGGTCAGTTGTTGTAATGACAATTTGGCGATATGTTTTCCCTTCACGTTCCGCAGGAAGGTGAGGCAAAAAAAGTAATAGTAAATAGAGAAAAAGAAAGGAAAAATTATTTTTTTATCGTAAATTTTTTTTAGTACTAATATGAGATGCACTCTCGGCTGACGATTAGCGATATGTACCCAGTCTAGTATTATATACGTCTCTTCCGCGCGGAATCTCGAAAACCCCGATCAGCTCTTGAACAATTTCGTCTATGTAAGACATTTTCACAGTTGCGATTTTTTTTTCTCGGAAACGGTTAGAGTGGGACGATTGAAACTTTTAGGGTTTAGATAGGAATAGTGGGGGTACATTGTGTAAAAATTTCGAATATACAGGGTGTGCCGAAAAAAAGTTATTAATTTTTAAAGTGGAGAAATATCGGGATCTCGTTGGCATTCGACACAGGTCGTAAAAATGAGTTTTTTTGATTTAAACTTTTTCGGCGCATAGACGACCGTCGGCTACAGAAGCCTATTGTTTGCCAAGGCGATCGGAAGTTGGGAAGTCAATTTTCTGATTTTTTTTAAATCAATGTAGGGGCATGTTGGATCGATAATAAATCGAATTGCGTGCGTCCCACATATTTTTGGTTTGGAGATTCGCTTAGGTCATCTCAAATACTACTTTTTTCAAATATGTTGTTCTAATTGACACTTACCTGTCAAAATTTGACAGCTATGGTATAAAACTTTGTTATTTAGGAACTGAAAAAATTTTCAATTTAGGATTCTTACAGTAGTAACTCTCGCTACGAAAAAGCTAAAAAAAAATTGAAACTTACCTGTCAAAATCTGACAGCTGTCGTATAAAACTTTGTTATTTAGATACTGACATTTTTTTAAATTTCGGATTCTTACATCTATAATGCAAGATACAAGAAAAGCTTTAAAAAAAATTACAGTTACCTGTCAAAATGACAGCTGTCGTATAAAACTTTTAAAGAGCACCTATATGGCGCCGTCTCAGAAAACTACCTATATATACGAGAAAACGGAAATTTTGCATCATTGTGTAGTTTTGGTCAGTTGTTATAATGACAATTTGGCGATATGTTTCCCCTTCACGTTCCGCAGGAAGGTGAGGCAAAAAAAGCAATAGAAAACATAGAAAAAAGAAACTAAGAAAAATACTTTTTAAATACAAATTTTTAATACTAATAATAGATGCACTCTCGGCTGACGATTAGCGATATGTACCCAGTACGATTTTATGAATTTTTAAAAAAATACCAAAAATCTAATATTTCTGCCAGTTTTTACATTTTCCTCAATACGTCCCTTACTATCGCTTTTAGAATAGAAATTAATATAACTTTTTATATGGAGAATAGAAAAAGGCTACTTTTTTATTTAAAAAGTTTTTATCTAAGTTTTATCAGTTCCGAGATATTGCCAAATATATGAAAACCACTTTTAATTCCATATCTCAAAAACTATAAGACCTACAAAAAATTACTAAGAACTTAAAGTGAAGATCTCGTAAGGATGCTACTTAATAGTTATATACATTGTTGCCATATCTCTTATACTTTCCGAGGAAAATGTTACCTTATTGATTTCATCAAATTTTCATGACTATATACATGAAAAAATTTCAAAAATTTAAAATTCGAAAATATGACAACTTTTCTATAAATCTTCATCGAAAATAACGTAAAACTCACAAATAGCAAAGAAAATATACTAAATAACGTTTTTATGAATTTTTTAAAGAAAATCAAAAATTATACGTAATTGATAAGACCATCCTTGGTTGTGAAAAAACTATGCCTAATCATTGGTTGTGAAAAAACTGTGCCTAAACTTTGGTTGTGAAAAAACTATGCCTAATCTTTGTTTGTTATAAAACTATGCCTAATCTTTGGTTGTGAAAAAACGATGCCTAAACTTTGCTTGTGAAAAAACTATGCCCAATCTTTGGTTGTGAAAAAACTATGCCATAATATTTGTTTGTCATAAGACTATGCCAAAATCTTTGTTTGTCATAAGACTATGCCATAATCTTTGTTTGTCAGAAGACTATGCCTTAAACTTTGTTTGTCATAAGACTATGCCGTAATCTTTGTTTGTCATAAGACTATGCCTTAAAATTTGTTTGTCATAAAAATATATATAATCTTTGGTTGTTATAAAAACTATGCCATAATATTTGTTTGTCATAAGACTATGCACTAATGTTTGTTTGTCATAAGACTATGCCAAAATCTTTGAATGTCATAAGACTATGCCATAATCTTTGTTTGTCATAAGACTATGCCTTAAACTTTTTTTTGTCATAAGACTATGCCATAATCTTTGTTTGTCATAAGACCATGCCTTAAAATTTGTTTGTCATAAAAATATACATAATCTTTGGTTGTTATAAAACTATGCCATAATATTTGTTTGTCATAAGACTATGCACTAATGTTTGTTTGTCATAAGACTATGCCAAAATCTTTGTTTGTCATAAGACTATGCCTTAAAATTTGTTTGTCATAAAAATATACATAATCTTTGGTTGTTATAAAACTATGCCATAATATTTGTTTGTCATTGAATGCCAAAATCTTTGAATGTGATAAGACTATGCCATAATCTTTGTTTGTCAAAAGACTATGCCTTAAACTTTGTTTGTCATAAGACTATGCCGTAATCTTTGTTTGTCATTAGAATATGCCTTAAAATTTGTTTGTCATAAAAATATACATAATCTTTGGTTGTTATAAAACTATGCCATAATATTTGTTTGTCATAAGACTATGCACTAATGTTTGTTTGTCATAAGACTATGCCAAAATCTTTGTTTGTCATAAGACTATGCCTTAAACTTTGTTTGTCATAAGACTATGCCATAATCTTTGTTTGTCATAAGACTATGCCATAATATTTGTTTGTCATAAGACTATGCCGTAATCTTTGTTTGTCATAAGACTATGCCTTAAAATTTGTTTGTCATAAAAAATATGCCATAATCTTTGTTTGTCATAAGACTATGCCATAATCTTCACCGATCTTTGGTTGTGAAAAAACTATGCATAATCTTTGATTGTTAAAAAACTATGCATAATCTCTGTAGTAATAATGATAATATTGTGTGAAATAACTAAGTACGTCGTAAAACATATAACGTAACATGAAAATGTACTTTATACCGCCGTTAGGCGGTATGACCCCACAAATAAACCTATACATATAGGTGGACAAAGAGATTGCAATATGGCCGACAGACGAGCGAGGCGGCATTGGAAACGGGACGTTGAGCACTATACGGCACCGCCTCCGAAAACTACCTATCTATACGAGAAAATGGAAATTTTGCACCATTGTCTAGTTTTGGTCAGTTGTTATAATGACAATTTGGCGATATGTTTCCCCTTCACGTTCCGCAGGAAGGTGAGGCAAAAAAAGCAATAGTAAATAGAAAAAAAGAAAAGAAAAGTATTTTTTTATTGTAAATTTTTTTTTTAGTACTAATATTAGATGCACTCTCGGCTGACGATTAGCGATATGTGCCCAGTCTAGTATTATATACGGCGGCTACATTTAAAATAAGTTGTCGTCGTCAGTTTCGACATTTTCACATTTGCGATTTCTTTTCTCGAAAACGGTAAGAGTGGGACGATTGAAACTTTTTCAGTTTAGAGAGGAATAGTGGGAGTACAATGTGTAAAAATTTTGAATATACAGGGTGTACGGGAAAAAAGTTATTAATTTTTAAAGTTGATAATTATCGGAGTCTCGTTGTCATTCGGTACAGGCCAGAAAAATTAGTTTTTTCGATTTAAACTTTTTCGACGCGTAGACGACCGTAGGCTACAGACCACTATTGTTTGTGAGCGCGATCGAAAGTTTGGAAATATTTTTTTAAATTTTTTCAAAGTTAAATATGGGACTAAACAGGTACCTATTGAATCGTTAATAAGTCGAATTGGGTCCATCCGATCGACATTCGGTTTGGATAATCCTTTAGGCAATTATTAAAGGTTGCTAACAAATGGTTTTGTAAAAAGTATGAAATAAAATAAACGAATTGGAACAGTGCCGTGCCGGAAGGGCTCGGCAAAATAAGCTTTTAAACTAATTTATCAGCTATCAATGTAAGAATAGTTTCTTTACTTATGTTTAAATCGATTGAATATATATTTTTATAGAACAAACTTGGAAAGTATATTCCACATTGATACGTTTGCTGTGCAATTTAAAAAAAAGCCGGTGCTGATGGGTTCAATGTTAATATCAATATCATAATATTAAATATCATATATTTTCGTAACGAAAAGTCGTAGCGAATCGAGCGAGACGAAATTGGAACCGGGACATCGAGCATTATACGATGCCGTCTTCAAAAACTACCTATCTATACAAGAAAACGGAAATTTTGCACCAGTTATTTTTATTTTTTAGTTTTTGTCAGTTGTTATAATGACAATTTGGCGATATGTTTCCCCTTCACGTTCCGCAGGAAGGTGAGGCAAAAAAAGCAACAATGTATATAACTAATAAGTAGCATCTTTATGAGATCTTCACTTTAAGTTCTTAGACATTTTTTGTAGGTCTTATAGTTTTTGAGATATGGAATTAAAAGTGGTTTTCATGTATTTGCCAATATCTCGAAACTGATAGAACTTAGATAGAAACTCTTTAAATAAAAAAGTTGCCTTTTTCTATTGTCCAGAAAAAATGTTATACTAACTTTTGTTCCAAAGGCCGTAATAAGGGACGTATTGAGGAAACTGTGAAAACCGACCAAAAAATCCGAGTTTTCTGGATTTTTTTTAAAAATTCATAGAATTGTTATTTATCATATTTTCTTCGCTATTTTCGGGTTTTACGTTATTTTTGATGGAAATGTACCGAAAAATTGACTTATTTGCGAATTTTAAATTTTGGCATTTTTTCCATGTATATGCTCAGGAAAATGCTATGAAATCCATAAAAGACCATTTTCCTCGGAAACTGAAAGAGATACGGCAACAATGTATATAACTAATACGTAGCATCCTTAAGAGATCTTTACTTTAAGTTCTTAGAAATTTTTTGTAGGTCTTATAGTTTTTGAGATATGGAATTAAAAGTGGTTTTCATATATTAGCCAATATCTCGAAACTGATAAAGCTTAGATAGAACCTCTTCAAATAAAAAAGTTGCCTTTTTCTATGGTCCAGATAAAAGGTTATATTGATTTCTATTCTAAAAGCGATAATAAGGGACGTATTGGCTCGGCACAATAATATTTCTACAAATTTATTAGCTGATAATTGAATAGCTTCCATGTAAGAATAATTTTTTGCTTATGTTTTAATCGATTGAATACTTACATATTTTTATGGAGCAAATATGGAAAGTATATCCCACATTGCACAAAGGTGTGCGAGTTTAAAGAGCACCTATACGGCGCCGTCTCAGAAAACTACCTATCTATACGAGAAAACGGAAATTTTGCACCATTGTGTAGTTTTGGTCAGTTGTTATAATGACAATTTGGCGATATGTTTTCCCTTCACGTTCCGCAGGAAGGTGAGGCAAAGAAAGCAATAGTAAATAGAAAAAAAAAAAAAAAAGTATTTTTTTATTGTAAATTTTTGTAAATCTTTTTAGTACTAATATTAGATGCACTCTCGGCTGACGATTAGCGATATGTACCCAGTCTAGTTTACTATACTTTTCTACTACAACTGCATATTTTTATATAATATAATATATTTTTTTTTAATTAATTCGAATTTTTTTTTGAAAAAGACGCTTTATTGTCAATAATCCAATACAAACGAAACAACATCGGTTGTTATGGACCGTAGTCCCACCTAGCGGGGTGGATGTATAAACTCATGTTTAAGTTAAAGGTTGTCGCCTAATATTGAGATTGCCTTAAGAATGCACCTGTCACTTATAGTCAAAAACAGTGGCTAGTTAGTATTTTGTAATTGTATTTGAATTAAATTACATATTATGTATATTGTATAGGTTAAGTAACATTTTCTTGTTCATTATATTCTTTTTTTTATCTTGCATTTTGCATTTTTTAGCATGATTACTTAAAATTATGATATGTTATTTCTATGATCGTAATATTTTCTATATTTAGAAATATAGACATGAATCTCAACTTTATATTATTTTTTAATGATATAGTTGTTCATAGCGATGTTATATAAAACATGTTAACTACCATTAGGGTATATATCTTAATAATGTTGAGGTTTTTTCATTTTTATCATCTTATGGATTTATCAAATTATAAATATTTTATAGAAATGTCGTATGTAAATTTTCTATAATTTAATAATAAACTTTAACAGCTGTATTCAGTAAAGGGGTCTAAATCTAAAACCGTCTTAAGTTGACAGCATAGACAATTTACCTTTAGATACCTACAGCTTATCTCCTGCGCAAACAAAAGTTACGTTTTATGGGTGAAAAAATACGTCCGAGCGCATGACTCGTCGGTCAGCTGTCTTCATTCGGGGAACCTTCGTGCATGCGCACAAACCTCGTGTTATCGGCCGTCCTACTTTATCGACAATAATCGACGCGCTCAAGAATACTCTCCAGAACCGGCTCGGTCGCCATTTTTGTTGTTGTGTTTTAAGGTTTCTCTTCTCTGCGAATTCCTTGTAGTTTTCTAAAGTTTTCAGCTATCGGATCGGCTATCGTGTATTGTGGGACTGGTGTTTAATATTTATGGATTTCTGGTTTTTGTGTAGTTTAGTTAGTGAATTGTGTTTGTGCTTTTAGTGACTCGGATTGTAATATAAACAATGACTAGTACTAGTTGCAGCCGTTGTATAATTGTATTATGCCCAAATAGGGGTAAAATAAACCCTCTATGGTGGCATATGAGCAAGAATTTAAATTTTAAAGCCCCGAACCTGTCTATTTTCCCATTCGTCAAACGATAATGTTGCAGTGCGCATGTCTAATAGTTCCCAGTTTTGTTTACATGCGCGAGGCCATAAAACTGCCACATTCGTGATTATTGTTTGTTTATCTAAAGGTAAAATGTCTATGGTTGACAGTCCTAGGTTTCAAATGACAAGTGTCAGAATAAGTCAACTAAGTATAACTAAGCACAGTCAAATCTAAACCAACTATCGATAAGTGGTGAATTTGAGTGCACGGCTATAGAATGTTCATATGTGAAAGGAAATAGTATAGCAGTTGTCTTAATATAATATAGACCGCCATCAGGAAATATAAATATATTTTTGATACAAATGGAACGATTATTGACTAGTGTATCTGAGAAAAATAAACAAATAGGTGACTTTAATATCGAACTATTAAATAAAAACGATAATAGTAAAACCTTATTATCTCTACTGAACTCATTTAATATAAATCAAAGTATGATACAAAAACAAGGATAACAAAACATTCGGCTAGTTGTGTTGACAATATTTTCACAAATGTTAGAGACACACATACGGTTGTGTTTGAGAATTTTATTTCTGACCACACAGGCCAGGAAATCACTTTCGAGCTATTAAATAACAAAAAACCCAATTCAGTCCTACTGCAAATTCAGCAAAACTGAATGGAAGTAGGTATATAATATCGGAAAACATGATGTTAACAAACAATGGGCTACGTTCATGAACATCATCAAAATCCTCCTTAATAAAAGTTTTTCTTTAAAATTAGTAGGGAAAACAAAAACCTGATTTATATAAAGATGAAATATAATAGAATGTAAGCGTATAGGTCAGATAAATTATTATTATCAAATCAAAACAATATATACAGGGTGTTATTTAAGTAGGGGAAGAGTGTACAAAATGACATAGTGGGGTCAAATGACATAGTAATGTTTTCCCGACTTATTGCGAACTCTCCCGATCTAAACTGTCATAACAAAGTCCGCCATGTTGTTTACTCGCCCTTCAAACGTTTAGTTCTATTTAACAATAAAGAGAACGGTTCGTTAAGTTCAATTAATTTTTCGCGCAATAAAGTTTTTTAAAAAAAGCAACTAAGTGGGGTATTTTTAATCGGCACAACACGCAAGGTAAGTTGTCTCATTGAAATTATATTTTATTGATGTCTGCCCTATAAATTGCATCCTTCAGATATTTAAAATATTCATTTTTTTTACTAAAAAGAAATTGTTTTATAAATTCTGTTATAGTCGGGTAAAATGACACAGCCTACAGGTGGCTAAAATGACATAGTATGTCATTTTACCCGATCGATTTTTTAAGCAAAGAAAGAGGAATAAAACGACCGTGCTAAATTCTACACCAAATATAGAAGAATCAAAAGAAAAAAACAATCAGAAAATTGTGTCTGAGAAAGAAAAAGGACAGTAACCAGAAAAGTACAAATCAAAACTGACTCTGAAGAAGAAGATTCTTTTGCAAACGACGAAGAAGACGAATATTCGTGCATCTATTGCACTGAGCAATAGAGGATGCCAATACCTGGAGAAATTTGGTTGAAATGTTCCACCTGTAAAAAGTGGGCCCATTCTGAATGCGCAGGTGTGGACAAAAATACCAAAGTTTTCATTTGTGAAATTTGTACAGACGTTTAAGCTTAAAAGGTTGACTGTGCCATTTTGCCCACCTGGGTGGGTAAAATTAACTTTTTGCAGTTTTTCGTTTATGTTTTGGAAATATAGTTATTTTTTATTAGTTTTTATTTAAATACAGGCGTAGGATTGAATAGTCTTGCAAATCCATTTGTTGTTTTATAAAAAAACATATTTTTAAAATAAAAAATCAATTTACAAAACCCTATGTCATTTTGTACACCCTTCCCCTATGTGGTAAAACTCCAAGGGGTGCTTTTTTAACTGATTTTAAGAAGAAAAGTTCATATAAATATGGATCCGAAAATGCATAGTTTTTGCGATACAGGATGTCAAAAATCGGATGTTCGTAAATATCTCAATACTCTTTTATTCGATTTTGTTGAAACTTGGCAGTTCTGTTTGTAATAATAAGAGGATAATTTAGCCTCAGTTAGATTAAAATTATTAAGTCCAGTGTCGTCCCGGAAAAATTGCGCGCCACTGACTTTTTTTAAATTATCTATTTCTCTCAAATTAAGCAACGACAAATACAAATATGTTATCTTTTGAGTTTTTTTCATATCTTGCTTTGCTTCCGAGAAAAAAAATAAAAACCACTTTATTGCTTGTCCCCGGGATAATAAGACTAAAAAATGTAAACTACTTAGGTAAGTACCAAACTATTAAGCAATTAAAATTACACAAAAGTCCTCTTTTGAATTTTTTCGCACAGATTAAAACTGTTTTCGATAAAAGAAATTGACATAAAATAATCGCATAACGTAATAATTTATTACTGCAATGTTTTAAAACTAACAGAAAAAGAATAAAAGAGTGCTATAAAGTGGTTTTTATTTTTTTCTTGAAAACAAAGCAAGATATGAAAGAAACTCAGGATATTAAATAGTTGTATTTGTAGTGGCTTAATTCGAAAAAAAAATCATAATTTAAAAAAAGTCAGTGGCGCGCGATTTTTTTGTCAAAATACTAGTTATACTGTCTTCCGGGACCCCACTGGACTTAATAATTGTAATATAATTGAGGCTAAATTATCCTCTTGGTTTTACAAACAGAATTGCTAAATTTTAACAAAACCGAATAAAAGAGTATTGAAATTTACGAACATTCTTTTTTAAAAGTTTGACACCCTGTATCCTAAAAACATAGCGTTTGCATGTTTATATGAACTTTTCCTCTTAAAATCACTTAAAGAAGCACCCCTTGGGAGTTTGACCACATACTTAAATAACACCCTGTATAAAGTGCACGTGGTCCATATGCAAATAAATCAATGGTAGGGTAAGTAACACAGATATAAAATTAGAGGGAGGGTCAGGGAATATTGCTTATAATTATATCAATTACACAGGCCTGCATTTTTAACACTTTAAAAGTTGATTTAAAAATTTTAACTGTTTTCTAGTAATTGGGTAGCGCTGATTTCAAATCTGCTTTCAGTTTTTTTATATCACGTAAGGTTATTTTTCAAACCGGTAAAATCCAAAAATATAGAAAAAACACGATTTATTTCATTTATAAGCTAGTTTTTTAATATATTTGGGAAAAATATACAAAATATACACATATTTTATAAACTATTATAAATGGTTATTTATTCGTTACGCTTCTTCAAAAAATTCAGAAAAGCTTCTTTTGGTTGTTTTTCTGTTCCAACAGAAATCGGCCATCATTTTTGTGTCCCAGCGTCCCTGGTATCTTTTTTCCATCTCTTTAATATATTGATGAAATCTTTCACATTGCTCTTCACCCACGTCCCCAAGATTTTCCGGGAATTAGTCCAAATGGGAATGTAAAAAGTGAATTTTTATGCTCATTTTCTGAAATTCCTGAAATTTTCCAGTATATTTTCAATGATATCAACATAGTAGTAATTTATGTTCAACTTCTTTAAAAGCATTCCATGCATGTTTTTCCTTATCTTCCATTACCTTTGCAAATTCTGTATCTTTCATCAAGCTGCTAATCTGCGGCCCTACAAAGATTCCCTCCTTTAATTTTGCCTCTGACAATGCCTTAACAAATTGTTTCATACGTCAAAGTTGTATGTGAAGTGGTGGAAGTTAAACTTTAAGGGTTAATAATACTTTCGCGAATTACATTTTTGTTTCCAGGTGTTAAAGTCTCTCTTTGTGACCAGTCTCTTTTTATCCAATGCTGTTCTCGCTGACTGCTGACCTAAGAGAAGACTTAAAATGTTTAGATCTTCACACACTTTCCAGTTGTGATTTTCATATTGTATTCTTAAAAGTAATTCCTCTAAATTTTCATAGTTTTCCTTTTATTTAACTTAACTGTATGACCGACCGAAACAGAAGCAAAAACATTGTCATTATGTAAAAGAACAGCTTTAAAGCTCCTTTTTGAAGTCGATAAAAAGTCTTCAGTCGGAAGGTGTATAGCACCACAGAAAATAATTTTTTATTCATCAATCATTTAGAATTTGAAGTAGTACATTCATTTTAAAATGTATTAAAACGCCTATTATAAGTTTTTTTTATATTTTTTCTTTTTTTTGCAAAAAAAAAATCTGTGGGTGATAGAGACCAATTGTATTTTAATTAGTTATTTCTATATAAAAACTAAGCTCAACAAACAAAAATCACGTCATCACAAATTTGAAGGCAAGACAAGACAAATAGCGTTGTATTGTAATTAATTTCCATATTTATAATGAATAATGGTACAATTTATAAAAGTATAGTTTGCATTGTGTCGGGGTGGTAAGACAGGATCTTCTTCAGAGATGAAACGCAGCCAAATAAGTCTCTTTCTAGCTCTAAAGGTAAACCCCTCTAGCTAGAATGTTCCTGTATTTTAAAAACGAAGCATCGTTGGAACTTTATACAGGCCGAGTTTACTAATAAGTATAACAAAGTAAGTGTAAATTCATATAAAAGTCCTTATTTGTTCATTAAAGAACTAATTTAAATAAAAATAGTTATCGCGTCCATAAGAAACCATTTATTTGATAGCCCACTTCGAACACGAGCTTATGGCCACTCGTAAAGCTGAATTACCGATGCTAATTTGGGACCGAATCCAATGCATTGCGATTGGCCTCCTACCTCAAGTCCTCCATAGGTGGTACCTATATTAGTTGCCCCAGATATAAAATATTAAAAAAAAATTAAGTCAATCGAATAGATAAAAAATTTGGTTAAGAACACTAGTGCCATTTCGTTTTTTTATAACTATTTCATTGCTTCTTCGTTTTATCCAAAAATCGGCCAAATACCCATCTTTGGAGCACAAGTACCTACTGTTTTGTGTAAATTTATAAATTATAAATTAATAAAAATTTCGTTTTATGCTTTTATTAACTTATCAGTTAATTCATGTCATTTGGCCTACATAAAAGTATTTTGCTTCGCTCGCCGATTAACTCGCATCGCTCGCTAATGTATACGTGGCCTTATCCAAACAGAAAATTGGGATGTATTTGAATCGCGTTTTTTCAAACTGTTATTCCCAAAACACAAAATAGAATATTCATTCATAAAATAAAAAGATAACCCAGAAATCACAAGAGGAAAATGGAAACACCAATATAACGAAAGTCAAACAAAGCCGGTGGCTTATGTATATAAACAGACGCGCCCGCAAAAATTCTGAAAAATTTGTTAACTGTCGGTTTTTCCTAAATTACATGATATAAAACAATCGACTGACGATTTTTATATTACACATTTTTTTAAAGTACCCCATTAACTAACCAAATAATGTTTGGATAGGTGAGATATATTGAGATAAACGTTTAATAAATAATAATAAGAGGTTATGAGCTATACGTGCACTGACATTATGAGTATGTGTTGCGTATCCGATTTATACTAAAATATATTTTTAAAGTTGGATTCTGTAGCTATATACATACAGGGTGTTCATTTGAAAACTTCCCACCACGGATTTTCCTGCTTTAAAATGAAAATGTGGAAAAGCGCTCGGACCCGTCGATTTTTATTTCGAGGGGGACATCTTTTGCGTATATTGTCAATCTTGTTACTTCAAGCCTCTAGAAGGGAAGGGGGGTAAGATCTAAATCTTAAATGGATACCCCTATCTTATATAATTTTTTTGGATTCTGCATAAAATTCTGAACATTTTTTAATAAAAGCATTATTAGTCTATACTAAACAGTTTCCGAGATATTGACTAGAATTCATAATATCAGAATAGTTGAAAATGGTTTTTGGGTTACTGGGGGTTAAAGCCCAATAGCCTCACGAGGGGTTAATTTAGATTTTATACTGAGTAGCAATGTAATCCAACATTTTAGAAAATTAGGTAAAAAAAAATAAAAAAATAAAAAATTTACCTTAGATTCTTATCTCTATACTGTCAGACATATTATCAATGATTTTACAATTTTTTTTATATGAATGGTTAAAAATCTTTGACACCTTCTCTTTAGAAGGCCTTTTTCTTCTTCCGCTTTTAGTTTGGTTGTTTATACTTCCTTTACCAACTTTCCTCACATGCTCAGCGTGTTTTACCTTTCCTTAACTTTTTTTATATGCGTCACTTCTAAATTTCAACTTTTCAATGCCATAAAAGCTCCATTAATATTTTATACCGTTTTCTCTTCTGCTAATACTATCAGCACAATATACATTTTTTCTGTCTCCTGAAGATGAACGTTTCTACATTCGAAACATGTAGAGACCCCTAAAGAATCTATTTCCATTAAATTTTGTAGAGGATGACTTTTTGTTTTTCTTTCTTTCCTACATTTTCAACTCCACTTTAAGTATGGACTACTTCTTCAAATTATTTACGATATGTTTCCTTATTTATTTTCCAAATATTACTTAATATAAAAATGTGCTTGTATTCCATAAAATAAAAAACTTGTGCGATTTTTTATTAGTTTAATTTGTGATTCAATAATATTTATATTGAGTAATAATTAAAACACAAATTAACTCAATAAAACCCCGTTCAAAAGTTAATAATAAAATTTAAAAGTTCTACAGCCCTGGTTCAAATTGTTACACTGTTGTCCAGCAGGCACACTAAAATCTCTCTCTCGCTCTGTCTTCTTTCCCTCCCATTTTGTTGCGATTGTTTAACAATGAGTTAACATTTCCAACCCTATAAATTTTCTTTGGTATCCAACAAAACCATGTCACTCCCATAGGCGTAGTTAGGGGGGGTACTTGGGGTACTAAGTACCCCCGAAATCTAAATTAGCACCCCCAAAAAAAATTTACAATATAAGTATAGGCTAATTTTAGAACTAACCTATTTTTATAATATACATTATATGTAATGAATTTTTCATATTAATATTTCAAGCATTCGAATTCTGGTACAAATTCAAGTATATTTAGATAGTTGCGGATTCTGTTGAAAATTTCTCTCCGTGTACCGTGTAGTTCACGCCCAGTTTACTTGTCAGAGCGGGTCTATGATCAAAAAAATATTGTAAAATACGAAAGCGGCATAATAGCTTGTGTATGTCATGTTCTGCAATTCTGCATTAATTTGATAATTTAAATTTAACCAGTCGTAGTCGTTCAAATTCGCGGAAATTTTTAGCCGGTAGTTTGACTATTTTTTTTGTTTATTAAGGTTTAATATGGTTTTATTGAATTCAGTTAAAGTTCAAAGTTAAATAAACACGAAAAAACAATGAGTGCGTCGTCGGATATAAAATACACCGTGGAATTTTTGAAAAAATCTTGTAGCAAATTACCGTTGGAGGAGAAATTGATTGTCAAGAACATTGAAAGACCTAAACCTGTTATTAACATCACATTAAAATATTTACTAAAAATTATTGACCAAATTTGAGTGTGGTTTTGAAATTTTTTTTGCCTGCGGCGCATTTCGCCTGTGGCGGGCTTTTTGTGCCCCCCCACGTTAACATGTCACGAGCCACCACTGGACTTTAGCACCCCCTTAGTTGATAGTCTAACTACGCCTATGGTCACTCCGCACTTCGGTGTTATTATTTTCTTTGGTCAAAAATATATCTGACACGACGCGCAGCATGTTTGTGCCACATTTACATAATAATCTTGTTATTATTTATATAATATTTCTTATCAAGCCAATTTTTTTACAACAACTTTTGTCAAAAAATGATTGATACGCAGATATGTCTTAGCACAAAAACGTAATCTCCCTTTTTAAGAGAAACTTGAAATCCTCATTGTTAATTAACACTAATACATTAACTACAACTTAAACAATACATTTTTAATAACTGTTTGAATTTGTCAAATATTGAATGCGTAATAGTTTTTTTTTAGGATGTGTAGACATATACAGGGTTAGGAAAAATTACCAGAACGGTCGATTATTTCAAAATATACAGGGGTTATCAAAAAACGTCTTATATAAAAAATGTAGGGCTGTTAAAAATCTACATATCGGTGACAAATTGAAATATACAGGGTCGCCCACAAAGTTGTGGAGAATGATAGTTATATTTTTTTAAATGGAACACCCTGCATATTTTTACTTATTTTGATTGTCGACTCAATTTTAAACATTTTTTATTAACCATGTGTTATACCTAAATTCATTACTTTCCTACATAAATTGATCAGCTACAAAACACAAAATAAATTTCAAGAAACAATTTATTAAGTTAACTTTAAACAAAAACGTAAAACAAATTATGGCAAAACAGCTCTATTTTTTAATAAGTGTTGAAAATTACCCCCATTTACTAACTGACAATGATACAAATTATCGCAAAAATGTCTTTGGGTGTTTAAAACCATTTCCCTTGTTATTCTCGCACTTTCATTGACAATTTTCATTCTTAATTTTTCTAAATTATTGGATTTATTTTAATAAACTATGTTTTTCAGGTGACCCCAATAAAAAAATCTAATGGCGAAAGATCGGGGGACCGTAAAGGCCATTCGATAGGCCCTCTTCTTCCTATCCATCGATTTGGGAACGTGACATCCAAAAATTCTCTAACATTGTTTATAGCTGGAACTATTTTTTGCCGAAGAAGCCGGAGATATCGATCACCGTTCAAATTTCCCTCGATAAAAAAGGGTCCAAATACATGTCCCGCAAACAATCCAGCCCAGACATTAACTTTTCTTGGGAACTGTGTATGCAGCTCTTCATACCAGTTAGGGTTATTTCGCGCCCAGTAACGGTAATTTTGCTTATTCACCATTCCGTGTAGTGTAAAAGTCGCTTCATCCGAAAACACAATATTGTTTGAAAAATTCGAGTTTTCTTCCATATTTCTAGTCATTATTTCGCAAAATTCTAGCCTTCGATCACAGTCAACGTCAAAAAGTTCTTGTACAACATTAATTTTGTATGGATGCATTTTCTCAGTATGAAGAACGGTTCGTACAGATTTTTGATCAATTTCATGATCCAAAGCAAGCTGATTGGTGGATTGTTTGGGATTTTCTTGCAAGCAGAATGTCCAGCTTTTTTTCCTCGAAGGTAGCAGTCCTAGGTCTTCCAGCTCTTGGGCGGTTTTTTACAGTACCAGTCATTCTGTAACGCTCAATAGTTCGAAAAACTGCATTTTTTTCAATGTGCCTGTCTGGATGTAAATTATTGTAAATATCATACCTCCTGATATGATCTCTGTTTATCGCCAAACCCCCTTAAAATTAAAATATCAATTCTCTCTGTTTCAGTAAGTAAAAATGCCATGCTATTTTCTTTTTTGTCTATTTCTGTCAGAATTAGTTTCAGATGTCAAACTATGAATTATTTATTAGTAACCATGGTCGTGCCTTATTTGTTGTTCACTATGTTCGAAAAGCGCATCGTTATACGTTATTATTTTAAACGCCGATTTCTAGGAAATTAATGAATTTGGGTATAACACATGGTTAATAAAAAATATTTAAAATTGAGTCTACAATCAAAATAAGTAAAATATACAGGGTGTTCCATTTAAAAAAATATAACTATCATTCTCCACACACTTTGTGGGCGACCCTGTATATTTCAATTTATCACCGATATGTAGAGTTTTAACAGCCCTACATTTTTTATATAAGACGTTTTTTGATAACCCCTGTATATTTTGAAATAATCGACCGTTCTGGTAATTTTTCCTAACCCTGTATACAACTTTATGTTTGTATTCAACAAGTGGATTTGCCAAACAAAAATTATTTTCTAATTTAGGGAAAAACATCACTTTATTACTTTATCAGTTTGGAGTGCCACTATTCGCTTATACCCAAAAATAACTTGTTTGATCTATTTTTTTACGAAAAATCCGTAAAACATCAAAACTCATTTGATCAAACACACGGCGCAATAGAACATACGTTATTAATGAGTTTGGTATAAAATTTCCTAATTAATATCAAGTATATGAGTACCTTTGTTTAATAAAAAGTCTGCCTTTTTAATTAATTATATTAGTAATGCCTTACTATAACTATTGCTGATGTTGGTGTTGGTAAACAATAAATATAAGTAAAATAAAAAAGAGCTGAAATAATATGACCTGATTACTTAAGTAGCCCACAGACTTAGCAGCTTTGCTCGACGAGTCGTTCGACGAACAAAATGGCGTATGCTAGACTGCAGTTTTGTTCACCAGTTTAACAAAAAACGACGTAATTATGAACACAATAAACAGAGTGCGGAAAAAATGCTACCACAAATTCCTGAGGCTTAAATATGGCGATCTAACGCAACTCATCTCAGTCCAAAAGTGGATGATTTCGGAGATACAGACTATCAAAAGTTAAATTTGCATTTAGTTTTTCATAAATAATTTTT
The DNA here is from genome assembly GCA_963969555.1 of Polydrusus pterygomalis. NCBI lineage: Eukaryota > Metazoa > Arthropoda > Insecta > Coleoptera > Curculionidae > Polydrusus > Polydrusus pterygomalis. The sequence continues at coordinate 53,546,089 of OZ018380.1, read as the reverse complement.
TTAATAATTGAAGTTAGTGTCCGACCGAAACAAGATTTTCAGCCGAAACCGAATCTTCGGCCTTGGTCTCAGTTTTGACCGAAATTGAAACGTATTTATACATGTTTAAATATTTAATTTATTTTATATAGGACGAGATCGATCTTGGGAACGGATTGAACTCTTCCCACTAAAAAAAAAAGGTCGACAGAGAAAAAATCTATTATTTATATACAGTGTGACCAGTAAAGTCCGAATCATATGGGTTTTTTTATTAATAGCTTTATTCGAAATTTGACTTTGGCTTCAAGTTCTGCTTCGATCGAGATAAAAATTAAGCAAAAAAACAGTAGTCACGTGATTCGCATTATGTGTCAAATTTTAATTTTTTTCAAAAAATAATTCAAAAGTGGGGTTATTTCTGAAAGTATCGAAAAAGGTTATAAGAAAAAGGTTTTTTTTAATGCAGTTTCTAGCCCACATGCAAAATTTCAGCTGCATAAGATAGTTTTGATTTTTTTACCCATATTTTCTTTGCACCACTTTTGCAAAATAAGACTGAACGCAACCTACATACAACTTCTTAGTTTTGACAATGCTTTATTTCAGATATATTTTCTTTAAAAAAAAATCAAAATTGGGCTATTAACACGTTCGCTACCGACGGCCACTATAGTGGCCTTTCCGATCCTCCGTGGTGAACCGCGGCCGCTATAGTGGCCAAAAATTCACACTCATTCTTATTGGATCTGGTCCACGCGCGATGGTTGTTTACCTTTGTGCGGTCTGTTGGCGGCCCGTTGCCACTATAATGGCCATTGGTACTTAGTTTAGGTTAGTCACTAAACGCGTCTTAAAATTTAAAAAAAATTAGGTATATCATGAAATAAGGCTCTGGTTCACAGCGGGATCCTGCCATTTCTGGTCGGAAGCGAACGTGTTAAAATTTGGTCGCATGTGATGCAAAGTTTATATGTTTTTGTCCATGTATAAGGTAACTTCATAAAATAAGTATTTTTTAAAACGTAGTTTGTGTCTGAAAGTAATACACCTTAATATTAAGACAAACAAGAACACAGCGTCATCAGTAAAGTGTTCATTAAGTGGAAAATAAATTATAGTGGTGGGTAAAAAATCAAAATTATCTTATGCAGCTGAAACGTTGCATGTAGGCTAGAAAATGCATTTAAAAAAACTTTGTCTAATCACTTTTTTCGATATTTTCAGAAATAACCCCACTTTTGAATTATTTTTTGAAAAAAATTCAAAATTTGACAGATAATGCGAATCACGTGACTACTATTTTTTTGCTTAATTTTCATCTCGATCGAAACAGAACTTGATGCCAAAGTCAAATTTCCAATAAAGGTATTACACTACCTGAATTAACAATCAATCAGTTATTCCGTCATCTTTGACAGTCGTTACAAGTAATTTGATTCATCGCTAATTTTTCCAATTTCTTGAACAATTCATAAAATGGGCTTTACGGAACAGCACAAAACTTTCATGGTTGAAGCGTATTTCCGAAACGGGGTTAGAGTAAACGGTGAATGGCAATACAATCCGGGTGAACCGTGGTTGTGTTTAAGGAAACAGGTTCTATACAACACAAAAAAGGAGCAGGAAGACCATCTGTAAGAACAGAAGAACTTGTTGCAAACGTTCGTGAAATAATGCAAAATACGCCAACAAATTGTATAAGACGCATGTCCCAAGAAGTGGGAAGATCTTATGGAACATGCAGGACTATTCTTAAGAAGCAGCTAAATTTATGTCCTTATAAAGTGCAAGTATTCCAAGAAATACAAGCCGCAGATTTTGAAAGACGAAGAATTGTTAATTTTGTAAACGACAAAAATAAATTTGTGTTTGTCTACTTATTTTATTACTAATTAGTTTGGCATATCATGTCATAATATGAATTTGGCAAAATTTTAACCTAATAGATTTGGTTAGATATATCGTCCCCATATCATTGTGATCTAAACCAAACCTTACGTTTTTTAATCCAAGCCCTCTTTGATGCAAATAATTCTTGCTCGCACGGTATTAGAGGCACCCTCGGGTCTCTATTGGCAATAATTATGCTATCTAGCTTAAACCTGCAGTCTGTGGTCTACTACGCTACTGCTATTTATACTGAAACACTCTGCGTGTTTTTTGTTCGAATAGAATGTTCTCGACGAGCCGCTCATTCAACAAAGCTGCCAAGTCTGTGGTCTACTTTATACCTTCTAAATCTAATTGTAGTTTTGTTAGCCGGCAGTAAAGTCCTTTCCCGGATTGAAATCGCAAAAGATTTGAAACTGTGTACAAGTAACAAAAAAATTAAATAACTTGAAGGGCCACAGTTGCCTAAGAAAAATGTAGTGACTGTGGCGCAATTGATTAGCGCACCCTTCCGGCAAGCGGCAGGTTCTGAGTTGAGAAATTGTCTCATCACTAAGTAATATCGTCAACTGATAATAACAGGGTTCTATCTGACATAACCCTAAAATCGAGTAAAGATGCGTCAAAGTTTCGGACTTTAATAAAAACTTTAATAATAAACAAAATAGTTTTAGTTTTTTTTTGGTATTTCAGAAGTGTATTATAGTTTTAAAATAATGTCTAAATAGAACGTAATTGTAGATAATAGTAATAAGTGGTGTAAAGACAATGTCTAATTTCACTTAGGACCTTGTTTTTCAAAAATATCTCGAAATTTGAAGAAAAGGGTTCTATGTGGTAGATACAACCTTTTTAACTATATACTATACTATACCTATTTTGTTTAGGTTTTATAATTAATAATGTTCCCAGGTTCTATCTACAGCAGATAGACCCTTGTTTAAAAATATTATCTTGCTAAAAGGTTCTATTTGCAAGTTCTATCTGCAGTAGTTAGAACTATGTTACCAATTTCTTTGATTTTGAAGTGCAGATACACCTTTGTAAGCATAAATATCTTCGCTACTAACTGCCAGATGGTGCTAGGAGTTTGTAATTAGGTAATAATTAACAAATAGAACCATTTTATTCCAAAATCTCAATTTTAACAAAATTGCAGATAGAACCCTGTTATTCTCAGGTGACGATATTTAAAAATCTGAAAAAATTCACGAACGTATACTTACCTAAAGTAATATAATAAAAAAAAAATATTCTAAGGACTTATCGCGACGGTATGAGTCGCCCTTGACAATTTTGATGCAAACATTTTTAACTTTATGTATTATTGCTGAAATAGCTTGCAATATTTATTGCTATATAGGTACCTTAATTATTTACCTAAGAGATCATGAACTTGTCACCATTTCATGGTGACATGACGAAACAATACTTTCTTTTTATATTCGAAGAATATTACCTTTCAATAGGTAAAAAACGCAACAAAATTAATTGTATCGCCAAAAAGGAGGTTATAAAACACTTTTACCATCAGTGGCGTACATACACAGGGTGTTCAGAAAGTATGCATACAACGTTTGATGACAGACTGACGTGAAAATAACTTTATTTACAACCATGTATGAAATGTTGATATATCAGATTTTTAAAAAGTTTGAAAGAAACATATTTCTAACTTTAACTTTTACACGGGTGGATAGTGATCACTTTCCACCCGGGTAAATATCAACATTAATTGAATAACCAAAATGTTTATTTCAATTTTATTCGATTAATTAAATCTTTCTTATTGTACAGTTGAGTTCAGAAAGAAGTAGGACATCGATTGTGTGTTGTTAACCTGCCCATCATTCCTGAAAGTTCATAAAAAAAGTAGGACAAGCTATTGACTGTGTTCAAATTATAACAGACTGAACTTTTTATTTATTGGGCTAGAGTTAAACGTATCATATTTATAGTTTTTATTACCATTTTTTCTTCGTTTCATTAAAAAATCACAAGTCTAACTTAATTCAAACATTTTATTGTACACAATAATTAATTGAAAAAAAGAAAATTACACCTATTTAATATTTAGTAATCGCTCCATTTTTTTGTAAAAGCTCATTCAGTCCATTGGGTTTCGATAAGTATAGACCTCTCACAAAATCAAGATCATCACTTTACTCGTTCCACGTTTCTTCAATAAATAAAACAAGTTCATTTCTGTTAGCTGGTCTGACATTTGCTTTATATATTTTTCTCGTGTCATTAGACCCCCACACGTTTTCTATTATATTAATATCGGGACTTTTTGAAGGCCACCGCAAAGTTTCCACGTTATTTCTCTGGAACCAATCTTTGACCATACCCGCGCTGTGAACCGGGCAGTTGTGTTGGAAAATAAAGCTCTGATCAGGGAAATATTGCGATACACTAGGCATCATAATATATTTCAAAATGTTCTTGTAAGTGACTGCGTTAAACCTTTCATTTAGAATCCAACACACTCCAAGTCCATAATAACTCACCCATGTCCATTAGGGTGGAGCGAAAAATTGATTTTCAAAATTTTGATATTGGCTAGGAGTCAAAATGTTCTATCTATAAACACTATTTCCTGCGCAAAATTTTAACTTCCTACTCATTTGTTTTGAGGGGTCACACAATCCTCAAAGTTATAGCAATTTGGGTAAGTATATTATTTTTTTTTGATATCGGTTAAATTATTTCGGACTTTCGCTAGTTCATGGTATATTTAAAAAAAAATGCAATGAACTATCCAGAACTCACCACGTGGAGGTATCCGACCTCCGAGAAAATTTAACTGATTTGCGAATATAAGGGTGGGAGGAGGGAGGGACTCTAGGTCGGATACCTCCACGTGATGAGTTCTGGGTAGTTCATTGCATATTTCTTTTAAAATATACCATAAACTAGCGAAAGTCCGACATAATTTAACCGATATTAGAGGTGTGACGATATAACTGTCACGGTTAAAAGTAACCGGTTATTAAGAAATAACAGTCGCTATCGGTGATTAAATATGATCTGAAGCAGTTACCAGTTATTCAATATACCAAGCGCTCGCACATCGCACTGCCGACTGAGTTCGCCGGCTCATGGCAGCCTTCTTTCGCTGCATGCTGTTATTTTCTAAATAACTGGATAAAGAATAACATGGTTATTTTAGTAATAGGATGTGAAGCAACTACTAGTGATTCATATACCAACCGATCGCACAGCACTGCCGCTGCTTAAGTCGCCGGCTCATGCAGCCTTCTCTCGCTGTTAAATAACTGGATATTAAAAAATAACATGGTTATTATTAGTAATCGGATAATTTTCATATTACTTTGTGGGCGGTAACGGTAAGGTACAATTAATTTCCAATGAACGTTATTTCTCTGATATTTGATAGTCCTGGTTGGCAGGATGCTTATGCTTAAAGGAAAGGTGTTAAATAGTTACAAGATAATTTCACATCTTCACTACTCTTCACGTTTAAAATTGCGAGGGAAATAGTGGATTGGTGAATAGGTTGGCAATTGTATATTCTGTAATTCCCGGAAGCGCGTTGTAGCGTTGTATTTAATGTATTTTCTATTTATGTGTGTGTATGTCGTGACCGTCGTATTGTGTGTATTTACTTGGTACCTATATGATACTACATAGACTTTATTTTTATTGGTAATTTAACTAGAGACTAGGGTGTGTGGTATGTGATGGGTACAGTAACATAATATGCTGAAAATAAAATAGAGAAAACGTTGTTATTATTCAAAATAACAGCTATTTTAATTTGGCGCCAATAAAATATTTAAAAAGAGAAAAAATCGATTATTTAAATTGACACCTTCACCTTAGTAAATCTAATTTTTTGAAAATAACTGGTAACTGTTTAAAATAACAGTTAATTTAAAATAACAGTCACCGGTATTATACCGATGATTCAAAAATAACTCTTAGGCCCACCTCTAACCGATATCAAAAAGAAAATAATATACCTAAATTGCTATAACTTTGAGGATTGTGTGACCCCTCAAAACAAATGAGTAGGAGGTTACAATTTTGCGCAGGAAATAGTGTTTATCGATAAAACATTTTGGCTCCTAGCAAATATCAAAATTTTGAAAAAAAATCAATTTTTCGCTCCACCGTACATTCACCGAAAATCTCCCTGATCTTTCGGAATTACTGATAAAATTTTCAATATATCTTGTATTGCGAGGTCTGTATATCCTGATAATATGTCCGGTGAACTAGACTGAAAAACTTGTTCGTCTGTAAATACTACTCTATTCCAGTCTGGCCGCAAAAGAATGTTTAAGGCAAAAATAATTCGTGCCTGTTTGTGTTCTTCCCCTAATGTCATTTTTTTGGCGGCAACATAATTTTTTAAATGGGATTTTTTTACCCTACAACAACCTGTCGGTCTCAAACCAGAAAAATGTGTTAGCTAAATAGCAGCTCGCATTGTTTGAAAGGAATTTTCCTCCAAGTATTGCACAAGACCATTGTCATGTTCTTGCGTTGTTTTTCTTGGTCTTCCAGGAGGCTTTTTCTTATCCAAAGTCCATGCTGAACATCCTGCGTAGAAATGGTAACGTTTTTAGTGCTGGAGTTTGGCATTTTGCCAGATATTCTTGTGAAAATTTTAACCTCCAGATTTGTTGACATTTCCACCCCTCTAATCTCTTCAACTGGATAATGTTACCACCGTTATTTACCAATAGTGTCGCTGTCATTCTTCGGATGCAGTGTTTCGTAATATGTTTTACAATGTGGAAGCATGTGAACCTTGTTTCCCATGATATTAAGGTCAACTTTTTCTAAAAACGAAGCATTTCGACAGTTGACACCCACATGTGACCTTAACAGCTGATACTGGTTTCCTCCTAAAAGTTCCCAGTTCAGTAGTGGGCCGTATAGCAAGCTCACGCGTCAGGTTTCAGACTAAATTTTCTTGGTGTTTATACTATTTAAGTTAAAGGTAAGTAGAATAAGCCAGTTTAGGTTAATTAACTATTCTATTTCCCCTAACAAACATTTTATTTATCATCATTTGCTATTATAAATTTACTGGCTGCATGGCTAATTAGCCAAATGCCAATTATATATAAAAAAAAAAAATATTATTAGTTGATCTGTTTTAATTACGGTACAATAGGTTACCAAACGTTGCGCGCACTAAGAACTAATCCAGCTATTTGTAGTGCAAAACACATTTGGACGTAAATTATAATATGGCAACGCAGCATTGAACGCGAAACATGCGCAAGCGCACAATATTTTGGCGGCGAATTTCTTGTATGTTGTCATGGTTGTACAATGTTCATAGCGTTTTCCATTGGTACGTTTAGTGCATGTCAGATACACTTCTATGTTTAACAATGAATAACGCCATACATTTTAATCTATTGCCCGTTGAGTTCGATGTTTCAATTGTAAATAAAATCAACGCTATATTTTTGCAAGCCATTACGCTAATAAACCATTATGACCCCCGTATAAAATGTGGTGAATTATGCGATGGTAAAAGTCGAGCTAAGTCCAGTCCTGTCTCTGTCGCCAACATCTTAACGTAAAATATACCAGACTTGATAGACTTCAACAGGATGCCATAAATGACAAGTGACATAGCCACGATGCGGCGTGTTCTTAGAGAAATTTGACTTTAACAGCAGTCACTTTCATTTTATACAGTTTGTCACTTCCACATGCACCTGATACACCAACAAAGTTACGAGTGTAACCTTTATAGGTAGGATATTGTCAGGTGCATTCTTTAAAAATGCCGTAATGTTCTCACTAGAGAAAATGCTTGACTTGTTGGATATAGTTCCTAGATTTTGTTGTTTTAAAAATGCCAATAACTTCGGAAATTTGTAGCTATCCACCTTATCTTTAATACTTAAAGTAGTACGCAATATTGAATAAATGGACGGTTGACGGTTTCTTGGTTTCAACTTTTTCGCTAAAATATGCCAGCACAATAGTTTTAGAAATAGCTTTCTGAACACCTTTTTGCGAGCACCAACGCTTGAAAACATCATAAACTTTATCGTACCTTGCAGGGCTTTTCTTAGGTACCTACCTAACAAATGTTTTTCCAAATTTTCCGCAGCATCTCTTAATCGAGGAAGAGTACAAATGATTTCTTCTGAATCGCTCATTATCTTCATAAACACTCTTTTGATGACAATCTATCAAGAATGCACCTAACTTAAGTTTGTATGCCACTGCTTCTGTTACCTACTCATAATATGTAAATTAATAGCATATGAAATGGACATGTAATATTACAAGCATTATGTAACGAAAAAGAAAAAATTGTAATTTATTCAAATTATTATGTTAAGAAACTCAGTAACATCCTAAATTTTACAATAAATACTATTTTTTTGTCTACCTACTGAAAGACAGTCATCAATTTTCTGAGGTGACATATTTATAAAACACTTCATTATAATTAATGTCAAATATTATGTAAAAATATTAACGAGGTCAAAAACATTATAGATTATACAGAGACTCTATTGTCTGTAAACAATCTTAAGGCTGGATTAAAGTTATTGCCCAATGTTTAAGAACAATTTCATTAAAAAAAATGTTTACCTTTCGAAATAATTAAGCCTTCCAATCATAGCGATTTAATTTATTATACCGATCAACCAAAATTTTTATTGAGGTCGAATTAAATTGCATATATTTAATGATAACATTAGATGTTAACATTAGAACATGTACCGTTCGGGCTAAAAAATACTGGGACAAAGAAATTTCCTTTAATCTCCTTGATTATAATACAGGTGTGACATATGCCAAGCGGCAGTTAGGCAAGTTTGGATTTGTCATCATGAACTTGTTAAATAATATGTCATAAATATTTACTAGATTTGCTGCATTGAATATCAAACTATAAGAATGGCGGATGTCCGAGAAAAGTTGACAACCCATTTTTAGACGTATTGGAGGTGGTTTAGCCGTCATTGTGGAGTTGATCGTAACTCTAACCTTAAATCTGTCATTATAATGCAGCGCCTCGGCAACAGATGTCTCAAATTCACTGATGTGATGTCGTGGTGTTGCCGCATATTATATTTTATTGGAATTTTTAATGATATAAGCATTTTTAACAGACAATAAAATAGGAGGTTCTCAATTCCAGCCGAATGTATGTTTTTGATAATATTATGTCCGATGATTACTCCGGGGTAATTGGACCGATTTTCACAATGATTTTACCGTTGCATTAGGTGTTAAATGTTAAACAAATAAAAGTAGATAAAAAGCGACAGCAGTATAATTAAAATAGATTTTATTTCGTCGAAAAATAGCAAAATACGTAATACACTAATACAAACAAACTGGATGTTTCTTAAGTAATAAAGTAAAACCTACTTATTTTAACCATTTTGAAAAGTAGTAATAATTGCAAATAAAAACCAAGTTATACAAACCGCACATAATTCATATTTTACCCATCATATACGTTGTAGCCTAGGTATGTATTGAATAGTGAGAGTTGTCATTTAATTCTGTTAGAAATAGAAAACATGGCAGTCAATATGTTTTCATGTAATAAACGTTGGAACGTCAAAAGGTTGAAAATATTATATGCTACAAAGCAATTAAAAATAGGGACATTTTTAGGTCTAGACTATACTATAGGTAGGAAAATAAATGTAAGCTACTTAAATCTAGGATAGGTGTAGGTACTTATGTGAAATCAAGTTTAACGATAAGCTAGAAAAATAAATTTAAAAAACTCATGCAGCAAGTCAAACACAGGCGGCAACAATGTTTTAATTTAGCAGTAAAAAGGCTTGTTAGTGGCTGCATCAACATTCAACACGCTTTATTTTTGATGACTCATTTGGTGCCATCTATGAATTTAACGTAGCAGATTTAGGAAATCTGCCTATATGGTCTTCTTATAGTTTGATATTCAATGTTTGCTGTATAAAAAACGGTATGTCAATATTACCTGTAGAACAAAAAGGTATAATTTATACCAGACTAAGGGTAGGATACAGGTAAAAGATATTGCTGCAAAATTAAGAGTAATCTAGAATATAGTAAAATCATGCAAGAAAAAAATTGAAGAGTACGGGAAAACGAAGCGAAAACCAGGTTTCGGTGGAAAGAAGATTTTAAAGGAGGATGAACATACCCAGCTCGTCAATTTTCTAGGAAAACATCCTTTCAAGACAGCCTTAAACGCGATAGAGGAAGCAAGGGTCGCTTGGAAGCGTCAGATATAAACAATTATTGTGCCGCTAAAAAAATATTTTTGACTAATGAAAACAGAGAAGAGTATATCTAAACCAGAACAATTTATGAAATATACCCATAAAACTAATTCAAGTGAACGTTTTTTAATTAATATTGGGATTAGTCATTGGGGCCAAGGAGTTTAGCAAATTATTTAGGGAAGACTGAAGAATGCTGTTTATATTCCTCCTCGAGTCATGATTCCATCAGCATCAGTTGGAGTGGTATATGGAGATTACATCGTCAAGCACAATAAAACAAATTGGACTTTAATTATATTGAGAATGTTTGTGGAGAAATGATTAAATATATACAATATAGGCATGATTTTTTACTGAGAAGCCAAGAAGAATTCAGGCAGAAGATACTTGAAGCATGAAATAAAATAACTCCAGAATTTACAAGAAATATGCCATGTAGTCTACAAGCCGTCATCAACATCAAAGGTGTGGACGAAACATTAACTATTATTGTGTTTATTTATTTTCTCCAAATAGACTATAAATATTGTATTATATTAATACATTATTTTTGACAAAAAGCAATGACTGCGACATAACAATGCTGTTTTATTAATAATCTAGGTATAGAAGAGCAGGGAGGTTTGAGGCAAGGGAGGATTGAGACGTTGCATTTATTTCCTAAAATTGGTTAAGTGGAGCCATCTACTGTTTATTGTGTTCATCTCTTTTGTCAAATTTGTTGTTAACATATTAGCGAAATTGCGTCAGTTGTTTTCGATTTTATTGTAGTTTGTCACAAATAAAAAGGCTATTTCGAGTTTATTCCTCAAACATTTTGATGACAGGTATGTTTTGAATTAAGCATGTTGTTATTAAGTAAATTAGATGTTCAACAAAGCTTTTAGGTTAAATTTTTTTTTTCAACGGCAACATAGAGAGGTATAATAAGACAGTTGTTCTTGGAAGCCATAAGTTGTCTCAACCCTCCCTATTTTGTATTTTCAAAACTTGAAAAAACTAGGCGAAAACGAGGTTCTTCACTTGAAGGGCCTTTTATCACAAAAAAAAGTAAATCGGTACATAAACCTGCATCTTAATCTTAGTCTTCTTCAAGTGATGAAGATGAATCTACCCTGTGGGGTGGGGGAAGCAGCGAAGATGCTTCAGATATTAAGAACTACCAAAGGACACTGCTTCAAATGAAAGCTCATGAGGATGTCACGATACTCCAAGCGGGAGACTTTGTTTTGGTTAATTTTTTCACAAAGTCTTGAATTATGCATTATGTGGGTCATGTAGTAATACGGGAACATGATAAATACGAAATTAAATTTTTGCGTCGTCGAGGAACGACTTGGAAATTTGTTTATCTGCCAGTAGATGATATATCAACAATTCGAGAACAAGACATTATTTTGAACTTACATTTTTCAAAAAAGTTATTGGAACAGAACGTCGTTGTTGTTGTTTCAAGTCTCCCTGGTCTCCTCTACTCTTACTCATGTGCATATACGTCATATTAATTTTGACAAAAAATGTTAAAAAACAAAAGTTGGAAAATCCAATATAACGTGCAAAAACAACTGATTGGGAAAAAACGGTTTACGGTAAATAATCTTATTTTATTTGCACTGCTTTCATTATTAATTAGGCATAGCACAGAGTTTACTATTACTCTTACTTTAAATAAACTGTTTATTCAGTTAATGTAATCCGTAGGTATATACAAACAAGTGTCCTGAATATATATGGCATTGTTAATAATTGAAAAATTTCTAATTTGCAGAATGGATTTTCGCAATTGCGCTCGTTTTTGGTACCCCGTCAATGCCCCCCCTCCCTTGTACATTTAGATTTTTTAAAATATTGACACAGAAAATATAATTAAGCGTTTCTCAAAATCAAAACATAGATTATATTTTGTAATATAATAATTATTCACAAAAAGTTATATGAAAATATGAAAAGGAGAGTCGGTTGTACGCCGTATTTTAACAAATGAAACATTATATATATTTGTAAAAATATATATAATGTTTCATTTGACAAAAAGTTATGACTATATTTACAGGGTATATCGGGGTGATCGTTCATTCGAATATTTTTGAAAGTGATGCGTTTTTAATTCTGCAAATTTGTATAATGGGGTTTTCGGAGACTTCAAATGAAGTGACAGAGCGATCACATAATATGCGAGTTTCGGTAATACCGGAAGTTGTCTCAAACTTGCTTATTTTAAATGGAGTACCCTGTATAATTTTTTGTGTTCCTTTCTTTATTCTCAATAACTTTTATCAAAAGTTATTTTATCCTCCTCTGTTCGTTTCTGACAAAAAAAATTGTATAGACGCATGTCATTGTTAGTGGCAGTTTATACTTTGTTTATCATTGGCTTCTTGCCAAAAATCAATGAGACTGATATTTGGGGAATTTTGGGAAAAACCGTAAATAAGATTAAAAACTATGCTAGTTAGTTATAGTGACATCTTAGGTGGACAGATAGAAAATGTTCTATCTAGAATATCGATTTAATGAAACATAGCATCGTATTTCAAACAGTAAGGATTTTTTAAATTTGTTGATAAAGATCAAAAAAAATTCAGACCCTTCATTATCGAGCACAATAATCACTAATTTCACAACCGGAATTTCGAGTTTCCCTCTGTTCTCTTTAAAAATATATTTCATTTTAGGTGATACCCTGTGAATAGTCAAAATTTGAGAAAAACTACTTTTTTAAACGATTAGATTACGATACAAAAGCTTTTAATAAAACTTATTGGAAATGAAGATGTTGTGAATGAATTACTATTCAGTTAAATTGTTTTTTTAAATAAAGCGTTATCTTGTCCTTTAATAGTAGTTTTTTTTGTTGTTTTTTATCAAAACTATAAAAAATTATTCATCATTATTTACATTCTTCTTATTTTGGGAGTATTCTATAAGTTTTATTAATTTTTTTCAATTGTAAACTTTGAGAGGAGCACAAGGACAAGTATTAGATATCCTTATTTTTTTAAAGTAATAATAATAATAATAATAATAATAATAATAATAATAATAATAATAATAATAATAATAATAATAATAATAATAATAATAATAATAATAATAATAATAATAATAATAATAAATATTCTTTATTTCAAAGGTATGCTATAACAATTTGTTACAACATAAACTGAAATAACGTCAATAAAAGGAAGAACAACAAATACTAAATTTCTAACAAATTAAAAATACTCACTAACATTATACGGTTCTATGATTACTAACAAACTAAATACTTCCTTTTTCAACTTTTTAATTCTATTGATAGCTTTTATATTTGCAGGCAAATGATTAAAAAACTTTATGCAGTTATAATATGCTCCTCTTTCAGTGACCGTTAATCTGTGTTTGGGATAATTATAGTTTATTTGTCTAGATGGGTATGTATTCTGAGGAAAGCTATCACTAAACATATGTTTGTTCTTATAGAAAAATATAAGACACTCCTGAATATAAATAGCAGTTAGTATTAACAATTTATTTTCCCTAAATTTACCTCTACATGATTCCCTAAAATTTAGTTCTAACATAATTCTTAAGACTCTTTTTTGACAAATAAATAGTTTATCAATGTCCATGCAACTTCCATACAAGATTATGCAATATCGAAGGTGAACCTCAAAATTTGAATGATAAATAACTTTTTTAGTTTGGAAATCCGTGTATTCAGATAAGACTCGGAGACTGTAGCAAACTGCATTTAATTTTTTTCCAATATAATCAACGTGATGTTCACTGTATAACTTGCATCTAACTTCATATTTACATTCCATTGTTGACGTTCTAATGTCAAATAGTACTAACAGTTCGGATCCATACATGGATCGAATGTGTTTTCACGAAATAGTTATTTTCCTAACAAGTGCGCAAAGTGATACTTTTCCGCACGCAAGTACAGTTGGACGAACGACGCGAAGCGGAGTTCGGATAAGTTCTTGCGTGCGGAAAAGCACTTTGCGCACTTGTTAGGAACAACATTTTTCCTACGAGCTTCATATCAGATAACAACAAAAATAAAAATATGATAATTTATTTAATAATTTTTAATTCGACTTTAAAGAAAGAACTATAATATACTTACAACTAAAAATTACATAACAAAAAAAAATAATAGAAAATTAAAAAATTACATAACAATAAAAAAAATAATAGGAAACTAAATTATTTGTTTATAACATTTATAACAAAAGAGCAATTACTCACATTCTGCAAAGTGATAGCCGATCCAGTAAGCTCATTCAGTGGGTGGCTTATGGTACGGCTTGATAAGCACTGACTTGTGGACGGACAGTTAATATTATGAAATACAAATATCGGGAATTACGATTAAAAGATAAAAGAGAATACTCTTGCAACGGCTTCTCACATTGCCATAAAATAGTTTACAGCTACTAAAATAAATATAAATATTCCCTACCAAGGAGATTTTTGAATAGTTTTACTTTTCCGCACCCAGTGCGGATAAAAGTCTTATCCGCACTAGTGCGGAAAAGTGTAACTTTGCACACAAAAATGCGTGCGCAAAGTACTACTTTGCGCACGCTCGTAGGAAAATGTTTTTTTATATCTTACAGTATGAACACACTTATTATACCGGCTCAAAGACCTTTCTGTTGGTATAACCCTAATATGTCTTTGTTATTAAATCATATTTTTCATGTACACCTATTTTATCTAAACAACAACAATTTCTTAAAGGGCCAAAGTTGTGATTTATTTATGTTAATTACGGAAATACTGCCTCAGTTTATTTTCTGCTATGACTGTATTTATAATCTAAATTTTAATCGAATTAATTTATTGTAATTATCTTCTCTCTATTTTCAGACCCGTGAAAAAGTTTTGATATAAAAAGAAACGTTGGGATAAATAGAATGGTGTAATTTCATTGCCTGTCCTCGTTCCCGCTATACCAGATATTGTCAACGCAGAAAATAGAACAGAACAAGGACTCAATTTCCTCAAAAAGTAAATGTTTGGGCGGGCATATTTAGACAACGGACCCCTTCTTTTTGGAACACAATTTGGGCAAATAATAATAATATCTTTATTGTTATTATCCATTCATTAACATTACATTGTTACAATTTTTTTAATCAAAAATAAACAATGAATGGCAGCCATCTAGATTAGATCCATTTATTGTTTAGGCCCTAATTTATATTAAATTATTTAAAATTTAACTAAAACTAGTAAATTAATTTAAATTTGCAACGCGCTTATAGTTAATTAATACAGGGTGTGAACAAGGTGTTGCATATTGCATATTTAAATTGGCGAGATTTGCCAAGACTGCACGATCACCCTGTATAATAAATAGAACAACTAGTGATATGGTTACATTCTATATACTTTAGGGTACTTATAGTACATTATTTATTTAATTCTATTGATTCCATAGACAACTATGATTGTTTTAATAACTCCAATAAAAATTTTAAATTACGAGAAAACCATCAATTGGCAACGTCGCAATCAAATTCAAAAAAGTAAATATGACTGTAGAGCTTTTTTCTAGCGGAATCGGCAAGAGAACAAATATATACCTAGGGTGTTTTATTTAAATTTGTTTTTATGTAGTTCCAATTTTTTGAGCCATCCTGTATATCATAAAATATTTTGACGTTATGCTCCATTGCAAACCCTATAACTTTTATAAAATACTTTTTCATAAATCTCTTATAGTTTAGAAGCTATCGAAGGCGAACACCTTGTTGACACACCCTGTATAGGAAAAATATTGTTTGTTAAACGGAAAAAACAAAGATGAAAAAGAAAAGATAAGAAGTATAAACTAATAATACGATATCAATGTAGGAAATAAAGTCACTCAATACTGTGATCTTATAGGCGTTATTTTGCTTTATTTTTAAATGATAATACCGACTGATCTGTATTAAAACTATCAATGACGTTAACAGTAAAGGCGATGTTATACGCGAAGGACCTTTTAAAACTTTCTTTGCGATGGCGGGGGATTGTAAGAAGATGCTTTCTGTACAGAGCCAAGTTATGGACATCTGTTCGAGTAACATAGCACATAGGTAAAGAGGTAGTTTAAATTTAAGTATTTTAAAATAATATGTAGTAATGTGTAATTGAAATCTGTTATACATATTAAGCCATCCTGACATAACCAGGTAAGGGGATATATGTTTTTTCATTTAACATCATAAACCAATCTTAAACACGAATTCTAAACTTTTTGAATCCGATAAGGGTTCGCAGCATCTAGGCAAGGCATGTAAACTCCACTACAATGACTAAACTTTGACAATATGTACCTACCAAAGAATCACATAAGAGTTGTTGGGTTTCTTGGGAGAACTATTAAGCTTACGGTAATAATTCCCTGTTAGATTATAAAAATAACTTACAATTTTTTTAATGTAAACCCTCCGCTATTTGTAATTCTCGTTCTTGAAATGAGTAATATAGTTGAGTGTCGTCAGCGTAAACGTAATAGCTGCAATGGAGGTAACTTAAACATTTTGAGGTTAAAATGATTTCCAACAAAGGTCCCAGGATACTACTCTGCGGAACTCCTAATCGAACAAAGAAACTCGAGTGTTGTTAATTATACACAACTTGCTGGGTCCGTCCTGCTAAAAGCGAGTTTAAAAAATTAGAAGCGCTTTCGAAAAAACCAATATAATGTAATATTGTCATCAGCAGAATATTATGGTTTAGCATGTCAAAGGCCTTACTAAAATCCAGCAACACCAACACACTTGCTCTATTTTCATCAGTTGCCCTCAGAAAAATCATAAACTATATTTTTTTGAAACTTATTGGGACTTAAATTGGTCCTGCGTTGGAAAAAGTTGCTCCTAAGAATGAAAATATTTTGTTTCAAATGGACGGTTGTCCTGCGCACAATGCACGAGAAGTAAGGGAAAAACGTTTTAGATAGTCACACAATAGAATATAATAAAAATGTTCCTGTCGGGTCCATAGACAATTTACCTTTAGATACGTACAGCTTATTTCCTGCACAAACAAAAGTTACGTTTTATGGATGAAAAAATACATCCGAGCGCATGACTCGCCGGTCAGCTGCCTTCTTTCTGGGCACCTTCGGGCATGCGCACAAACCTCGTGTTATCGGCCTATTCTACTTTAGCGACATGCTCAAAATACACTCCAGAACCGGCTCGGCCGCCATTTTTGTTATTTTTTAAGGTTTCTCTGTGGATTCCTTGTAGTTTTCTTAGCCATTGTGGATTGTGGGTGTTTAATATTTACAGATATCTAGTTTTTGTGTAGTTTAGTGAATTGTGTCTGATTGTGAGAAAATTAATTTTGTCAGAGTTGCTGGCTAGTTAATTTTTTGGTTAAAATCTATACACCCCGAGATTAACTTTTAAGCTTTTAATAAAGCCAGTATTCCACGGGTCAAGTTCTCGGGCAAACACTTTTCAAATTCTTGAACAAGAAATTTTGCTTGAAAATGTCTTACACGTACACAAGTTCTTGCCAAATTGTAAAAATCAATACAAGTTATATACCAACTAATATTTGACTTGAGGCTAGGCACGCGATAACACCGTAGATTAATTATTTTGCTGCTTTTGTTTGTTTTTATATTCGATTTTATAAGACTAGTTTAATTCACTTGTTTTTGTTCTCTTCCTTTTCAAACTAAAAACACACCGACGAATCATTTTTAAACAAATTTTAAAAACAAAACCTTAAAAACAATTTTCTATTCTTAAACTCTGATAGGTTTGCTACTACTAAAAATGCCAGAAATAACTACCTTTTTTCCCGACTTGATCAAAAATTGAGAAGAAAGTCCAATTTTTTGGCAAGAATTTAAATTTTTAAGCCCGGACCTGTCTATTTTCCCATTTGTCAGACGATAGTGTTGCAGTGCGCATGTATAATAGTGTCTAGCTTTGTTTACATGCGCGAGGCAATAAATCTGCCACTTTCGTGATTATTGTTTGCTTATCTAAAGGTAAATTGTCTATGGTCGGGTCACATTAAAAGTGTAATTTATAAAAACGTGCGTTATCAAAAGTTGAAAGAACTAAAGATTGCAATGTCAGTGGTACGCAATCGATATAACAACTTTATAGTGTAGGACCTGAATTTTATGACCGTTTAGGATATTGCTTGGCAGTAAATGGAGTACTCTTTAAGCATCTGATTAAAAAACATTAAATTTCCATTTAAATTAGTTGTTGTCTTAATAGGTATTTAAAAAAAGTGTTGTTTTCCCACTTGTCTCCAAATGTTAAAATAAATAAAGTTCTCATTATTTCGTTTTAAGTACTTGCGTTTATTAAATGAGAACAATCATTATTTATTTTTTTGAATAGACACTGAAAAACATGTTGAAACTAATAAAAAATAAAACGTCTAGGTAGTAACAATAATCCTAATTCACAGGCCTGCATTTTTTAACACTTTGAAAGTTGATTTTAAAATTTTAACTGTTTTCTAGTAATTTGGTAGCGCTGATTTCAAATCTGCTTTCAGTTTTTTTATATCACGTAAGGTTATTTTTCAAACCGGTAAAATACAAAAATATAGAAAAAACACGATTTATTTCATTTATAAGCTAGTTTTTGAATATATTAAGGAAAAAAATACAAAAATATACAAAATATACACATTTAAACTATTATAAATGGTTATTTATTCGTTACGCTTCTTCAAAAAACGTTTTCTTTTTTTAGAAAAGCTTCTTTTGGTTGTTTTTTTGTTTCAGCTAAAGGAAGATCTCCTCTCAATGTCCAACAGAAATCGGCCATCATTTTTGTGTCCCAGCGCCCCTGGTATCTTTTTTCCATCTCTTTAATATATTGATGAAATCTTTCACCTTGCTCTTTATCCACTTCCCCAAGATTTTCCGGGAATTAGTCCAAATGGGAATTTAAAAGGTGAATTTTTATGCTCATATTCTGAAATTCCTGAAATTTTCCAGCATATTTTCAACGATCTCAACATAGTAGTAATTTATGTTCAACTTCTTTAAAAGCATTCCATGCATGTTTTTCCTTATCTTCCATTACCTTTTCAAATTCTGTATCTTTCATCAAGCTGCTAATCTGCGGCCCTACAAAGATTTCCTCCTTTAATTTTGCCTCTGAGAGAGCCGGAAATGTTTTACACAAATATTTAAAACAATTTCCTTCTTTGTTTAATGCCTTAACAAATTGTTTCATACGTCCAAGTTTTATGTAAAGTTGTGGAAGTAAAACTTTTTGAGGGTCAATAAGACTTTCGCGAATTACATTTTTGTTTTCAGGTGTTAAAGTCTGTCTTTCCTTGTGACCAGTCTCTTTTTATCCAATGCTGTTCTCGATTCCTGCTAGCCCACTCGCACAGGAAACATGGAAATTTAGTAAATCCAGACTGCTGACACTTCCCAGTTGTGATTTTCATATTGTATTTTTAAAGGTAATTCCTCTAAATTTTCATAGTTTTTCTTTAACTTAACTGTACCTATGGCCGACCGAAACAGAAGCAAAAACATTGTCATTATGTAAAAGAACAGCTTTAAAGCTCCTTTTTGAAGTCGATAAAAAGTCTCCAGTCGGAAAGTGTAACTCGAAAGCGGGAAATATATTTGTTCCGATTTAACTGGAAGTTGATTTTGTTGGGAAGATAATAAAAATTGAAGATAGGGACATGTAAGCCATTTTGCTCTAAGACGTACTGTTAGAAAGTTATAAGCTGTCAAAGTTCAAAAATGTCACTTTTCGAGAGTCAATATCTCGGAAACTATGAAGTATAGACTAATAGTGCATTAAATAAAAAATAATTACAATTTTATGTGGAATTCAAAAATGTAAAAATATACATGGTGTTTCATTTAAAAAAAAAATAACGTCAACACTTGACACTTGGTGACATTAGGTACTGACATATGGTATAATAGTCAAATAGTAAAATTATAGTCCTATAGATTGCCCAAAACCCGGATCCGATATCACTTTTCGTTCGCCTGTAATTAAGCCGTTCCGGAACATTTGCCCAGCCCTGTATATATTGCCTAAGAATGTATTTGTAATGTTGTGAGTTTTCAACACAAAACTATTGTGTTTCTAATCTTAAATTTGTGTGTTCTCTAAATCATCTTTTATGGACTATCTTCTTTTTTCCCCCTGACTCTTCAATAATTGTATTTTAATTAGGTATTTCTATATAAAAACTGAACTCAACTTGACCAGACTACACCGATGTCTTTATGTTGATTCACCCGCTGCAAATTGGTTCTATTTAAGGAAGAGTCATGGTCAATATCACTACGATTCAATGTACCTACAAGACATACACACGTACATTTACTCACATTAAAATTAAAGCTTTTTGAATCACACCAATCAGCCACACTGCGAAAGTCATTCTATAGGGTAACACAGTCCTAAACAGAATTAATCCGATAGAAGCATTTAAAATAATCTGCAAATAACAATCCCAGAGCATTCCGGACACCGACGGCAATTCTATTGACAGCTGCTAAAAACAAAAGAGGGCCCAAGTTTAATCCCTGGGGAACTCCCAAAGTACTCTCAAAAACAACCGACCTTACCAACCACCCAAGGAGTTATCCATTTGAATATAATAAGTCATTTCCATAACAATCCTGTATATTTTCTAATATCCATCCAATAAACCTATAATTTTTAAAACGGCTTTGAAGTTGGTTTTATTTTAAAAACCATTTTGATTATTGTGCAATTAATTTAAAGTAAGACGTCTTAAGGGGGCTACACACGATCGGGCTGTCTGTCAGTTAAGAATGAACAGTCCGACTGAAGGACGGACGCCTGACGTTTGTATGCTCCGGTACGCCTGTCAGTTAGGTCTGTTCAGGCGTCCCGGACAAAATCAACAATAGGTTTATTTGCTGCAAATAAATTGTGGCAAGAACTTGGGGACAAATGTTACCTGTTTATGTATGTATGTGTGTATGTATTACTAGTCCAAACAACGCTAGAGCGTTGTCACCATTAGTTATTATATATATCAAGACTGACTAAGACTGAAAGGTTTGGTAGATTACTTGAACGTGTGGAGGGTTGACAATCCAGCCGGCGACCATCCTTCAGTCGAACTGTTCCGTCTCGACTGCCAGACCTACCGGATCGTGTATAGCCACCTTTACAATTTTGGCGTTCTAGAGAAATGAATTATTATTGAATCCTGTTTTTGCATGGGGTTTTCCCGATTCAAAAGCTCGTTTCCAAAAATTTTGCACTCGTACTTTCCGCAAAATAATAATTCTAATGCAAAATAGTTGATAATAAAACACTTAAACGTAAGTAAAGGACCGTGTTTAAAAATAAAAAAAAATTTTTTGGGTAAATATCGACTGATGTTGTACTGACAAATATGTATAAGTGGCGTAATCATATTATGTAGTGGTATTATCTTTATATTTTAACGAGTTAAGGATGACGTAGTGCAAGAGAGACAATGTTAAAGAACGTGTCTAAACAATAATTCAAATTCAAAAACATAAATGTTGTATAGTAGTGGTATAACATATAAAGTAAACTATAATAGGGATACAGCGTGTCTGGAAAATATGTATGCAACAACGAATTTCCGACGTCAAAATAGGTTGATTGTTATAAAAGTTATGACAACCCAGGAATTTTTATCGGGTATTGGGTATTTGGTAGTTTCTTTTTTGAAGTATCAACATTCTTGCCAACCTATAACCTATTTCGCGTAGATGTTTTTTCCTAGCTTATACAAAATTTAAATAAAATGAACTTTGACTGCATATTCTATAGGTAATAATTGACATATTAAATAAATATGAAGGCATTTCATAAATTTATTTAAGAATAATTGTATAGCGAAAAATTCGGGTGAGATTTTTTTTAACATATTACGTCATTGTTCTTTTATTATACAATTCTCTCAAAATTACCAATGAAATACATTGATATTTTGGTAATATGTCAGATATAACTTAAATAATGTGCAGACATATTGATTTTATTAAAATGTTAGGTACTTAATGAAATATTAAACAAAAAAATTTTTTTAATAAGTTCGCAATACACTGAATGACGTTGAGAATTCCATCTTAATAAATGTTCATTGGATTTACGGTTTTGCCTAAGTTAAAAAAAAATATATTTCATATTATTTATCAACTCATTTTCAAAATATGTATTTTGAGTTAGGTACCTACCAATAATATAGATAATATAATACGTCATTATGACGTAAAACCTAAACTTGTATAAATTATTGAATCATTTTATCTTTACAGTTCATGTCAAGTTTTTTTTATCATTTTTTTAATTAAGCTGATTTATACTAACATTTAAAGATTAACAAAAATAAGCAGAGAATATTTTGTAAGATTAACTAACACACTTTGGCTTATTTAGTTTTCACAATTTACTTACCAGACCTAATTGTATACCTTGTGTTAAAAACCTTATACATACAAATGCCACCCATAATATTTCAAAATTGTTTTTCTTACAAAATTAAAATATTTACATTTAAAATAATTTAATAAAGAGGTAGTAGCGTGTGTAGTGCTTGAGTAGAACTAGAACTGTAATATAAGTATCCATGTTAGGGACAGTTGCTAAAATGGTAATTTCCAAGAAAGTGGAAAGGTTTAACTATCCTTTTGCCTTTCAAATAAAGAATGGAAATCAAAGAAATATTTATGTAGTTTGTAATAGTTACTCGCGCTTACCGGTGAAGGTATGATACCCACTTTGTTGTTTTCTTTACTACTTATCAATGTGTGATATGTAGTTCTTTAACAGAATTTCTTTTACTTTTTAAATTATTTGTAACATTAGAGTTTTATGATTACATTAACTTGCTATTTGAAACCCGTTAATGTAAAATCAGACTTGTGGTAAATTTGGACCTCCATCGTGAATATCCAATAACTCCTACAAACATATCTAGGAGTTATTGGAATATCCCCATTCTTTTAGAATAGACCAGGGTCGATAATTTTTGAAACAAAAAAAAATAATAGTAGGATGAAACCCATTGGAAAAGGAAGAGAATATAACAAAAATGAAAGGAAAAATAAATTACGGGCGATCCGAGGTCGGGAAGTGGGGGGCGGTGAGTGTTTAAGGTTAGAAAACGATTTATCTCGATTTTCGGCAAAACTACAAGTCCTATGGAAAAACGTTAAATAGCAAAGTTGTAGAAAATAAAACGATCTACAACTTTTGTATTTGCACTTTTTTCACAAAACCTCAAAATTTATGTGAAAAATTCAAATAACCAAGTTTTTGGTTTTTTATTTTTATCTTTTACAAAAATTTTTTTTTATACACGAAATTTGGTGAAAACTCACCTTTTTATGTCCCAAACACACTGTAGATTTAAAATATTTATTTTTTCACCTTATTTTGACCCAATATCGAAAAAGCACCCTAATTTTCAATCGAAAATTCTCACGTCAAAATATCTGCTTTTTTAAAAAAGTCAGTGGGCTTTTTGTTCGTTGAAATCTCTACTTTCTGATTGTGTAAAAAAAATATACATTACTATATATTCAGCCCTGGTCTAGAAGTCCGGTCAGCATTTCAAAATCAACAGATACAGGGTGTTATTTAAGTATGTGGCCAAACTCCAAGGAATGCTTCTTTAAGTGATTTTAAGAAGAAAAATTTATATCAATATGGGTCCGAAAATGCATAGTTTTTACGATACAGGGTGTCAAACTTAAAAAAAAAAAAATCGGATGTTTGTAAATATCTCAATAAGTACTCTTATATTCGATTTTGTTGAAATTTGGCAATTCTATTATTTGTAATAACAAGAGGATAATTTGGCCTCAATTAGATTAAAATTATTAAGTCCAATGGCGTCCTGGAAGACAGTCCAACTAATATTTTTGACAAAAAAATTGCGCGCCACTGACTTTTTTTTAAATTATGCATTTTCTCGAATTAAGCAACTACAAATACAACTATTTTATCTCCTGAGTTCTTTTCATATCTTGCTTTGTTTTCCAGAAAAAAATAAAAACCATTTTGTTGCATGTCCCCGGGACAATAAGAGTAAAAAATTTTAACTACTTACCAAACTATTAAGCAATTAAAATTACACAAAAGTCCTCTTTTGCATTTTTTCGTACAGATTAACTGTTTTCGATACCAGAAATTAACATAAAATAAACGCGTAATGTAATAATTTATTACTGCAATGTTTTGAAAGTAATAACTGTAACTCTTTTTGTCCCTGGGACATGCAATAAAGTGGTTTTTATTTTTTTTTTCGAAAACAAAGCAAGATATGAAAAAAACTAGAAAGATAAAATAGTTGTATTTGTAGTTGCTTAATTTGAAAAAAAAAAATTAAAAAAAAAAGACAGTGGCGCACATTTTTTTTGTCAAAAATATTAGTTGGACTGTCTTTGGGGACGCCACTGGACTTAATTATTTTAATCTAATTGAGGCAAAATTATCCTCTTTTTACTACAAACAGAATTGCCAAATTTCAACACAATCGAATAAAAGAGTACTGAGATATTTACGAACATCCGATTTTTTTTAAGGTTGACACCCTGTATCGTAAAAACTATGAATTTTCGGACCCATGTTTATATGAACTTTTCTTCTTAAAATTACTTCAAGAAGCACCCCTTGGAGTTTGGCCACATACTTAAAGAACTCCCTGTATTTCTTGCATTTTTGTATTATTTTTATTTTCATGTCAAACGAAGTTATTGGGTAGGAAGAATTTATAGCCCGGAAAACTTTTTATTTTAAAATTGCAATTTTCAGGAAATCGAAAAAGCTTTTGAAACACATTTATTTTCTTGTGTTTATGTCAGAGTCAGTTTTTATTATGTTTTAAGTGCTTTTCTGGGAATGTGGATATGTTGCCAACAAAAGCTTTTCCTAAAAGTTTATTTTGAATTTGGGTGACATAATTTACGCGTGGTTTAAATTTTAATAAACCTACATAGAAAAAAACGAATAGTAGTTATAACAATGTTATGATTACAATTTCCACATAACATTATTTTTAGAATGCTTCTTTATCCGCTGAATTTTCAAAATGATGAAAATATACTTACCTACATTTTTAAATAGATTCGGCCGATACATGTTGGATATTCATTGGTCATTTATTATTTTTCGTTTTAAAGAAATAAACCAAATAAGTGCATTAAATAGAAAAATTGCGTAAACAGTCACCAACGGTCTGATGTCTTCAGTTATGTCCAAAACAACTGTTTTTTTTTTTTAATAGGATAACTTTTGCCCTAGGGCATATAATAAGAAAATACCGAAATTGCCCCGACATATTAATTCAGGTTTTTAGGACGTTAAAATATAACACGAAAAAACACTACTAACAAAATGTGAAATTTTAAATTTTTTACACGGCTTTTTTTCCACCCTGTATAATACTAAAGTGCATTAATTACTTTATAGGCGAATCATACCATTAATCTGCAAGGAACAATCTTTCAAACTCTGCGAACCGCATTAAAATCTATGATGTTGTTTCCGAACTACATACATGAGAGAGAGAGAGGTAATAAAAATACAATTTGTGGAACTTTGTGATGGGCAGATGTTTTAACCCTCGTGAATGATACTCAGATCAAAATTTTGTAAATTGAGAGGTGGACCGTTATAAACATGCCCAAAAACTGGTGATCTATTGTTATAGGAAAATTAAAGAGTTAGCACAGGTTTGATGAAAATGTGGTGAGCCGTACCAAAACGGTATAGCGTCAAAAAGACGCGTAATTTTGAACGCGCGACACAAAGACGCGAAAATTTGGACGCGAAACAAAAGGACGCATACAACAAATGGGCGCGGGGTCAATTGGACGCGTTACATTTGGACGTATCCCATAAAGACACGAATGTTAGTTTTATCCCGTTTTCTTGTAAGTCTTTCTAGGTTATACTGTGTGGTTCAATTTATAATAGCAGTACTTTAACGATCGATGTAAAATTTGTTTTAGGACGAAAAGTTTAAATTAATATATGTTCGTAAAGTGTTAGTTTTTCGATTAAAATAATTTTAACATTTTTTTTCTTGTTTATGCCTTTATCACTCATCCGTCTTATCTATAGATTTATTTGTCGAACTTTACAATGATTTAGTTTTCCTAAAAACACTCTCAAATAATTCTCACATCACATACCAAAAAGACTTTATGATTTCCGGTAGTTACCTACCTATAAAGGTAAATAAAAGCAAAATTTTATGCGTCCTTATGACCACGTCCTAAAGCTTTGCGTCCAATTTACTTCGCGTTTATTTGTCTTATGCGTCCTTTTGTTTCGCGTCCAAATGTCGGCGTCCTTTTGTCGCACGTCCAAATTTATGAGTCCTATTGTCGGTGATCCTACCAAAGCAACTATAAAATTGAAATCTTATCACGAGAATATATTTTTCACATAATAAATTAAGAATGTACCCAGAAAACAAACCCGAACAAAAATCCTTCGATTTATTTATTCACAAAAACGTCGGCTCCGTTACCACAAAAATTTAAGAAAAGCTTTCAAAGGAACAATACATGAAAAGTCACAAAGAAAACAATAAAGGGAATTTATGCTAAGAAAGGCATTACGTTTACGGAATCAACAGGGCCTTTGAATACACTTTTTGGGACGTTCAAGAAGAAAATTTAATTACCAAATAAGGATTCCATTGAGTAAACTGTTTTAAAGAATTGGCATCGGTTTCGATAACGAGAAATTTACAATAAAAAAATATGAACAAAGTAATATTTTATTGTAGCCCAGTTTGTCAAATGTTTGGGCACACAGAGATAAAACTCTATTAGCCGTAGCCATTGGTAGTAGCAAATCTGCATTAAATAGAAGCCAACTCTGTGTATAGGTTAATTTTTTTGGAACGACTTTTTAACCTCAATATGGTCGTTTTTTCAATAATATTTATTCGCTGCTAAAAGACTACTCTATTGGCCTAAGTAAATATATAATGCAGTGGTAAACAACATGTTTATTTATAAAAAAATATGACTTTGTAGTATGTATGTATGGTACGTAGTTAAAAAGTATCGCTTTTTAATCCTAAAAATTGTCAGCGACCTATAAAAAAAATGATTTTTCGTTGTAGTAAATTACCTTTTTCTGAGCTTTTTTTTTAGGATTGGCCCTCAGTGTCGTATTCGCCATTTTATTTAATTTTTTTATTACATTTCTTTATTTTTCTACCTAGAACCTAGAGTAATTCAAAATAATTCAACATGTTTCGAGTGTAGAAACACTCATCATCAGGAAAACAAAGTAAATAGTACAATGCTGATGTTGTTAGCAATAGAGAAAATAATAAGTGGAATTGAGCCGTAATGGAGCTTTCAATGGTGTGCCTACACGAGGTGTAAAAAATGAATAGTCAGAAGACCGACAAGACTTCAGTATACTGGAAAGTCAAGGGCTAGTGCAAATGAAGAAAGTAAAAGAAAAATTAGAGAGTTTTGACAGAAAATCATTTAGGTAAAAGTAGTTAAAAATTTTAAGTTTTATTCAACTTTGTCGGAGACATGTGTGACATTTTCCCTTCTGACACGTGGTGCTTGCAGTTTAACTTCTTTAACAAAAAAAGGTTACTTTTCTAAGATATTCTAGTAAAACTAAAATTTTTTTTTAAATATTTTAAATCTATTAATTTTGTGTATTTTTTTACTCCTGCCGGGGTAACTAGGCCGTGAAAAGCCTGGTTCCCCAACAGCATTTTACTTCAAGCTAAATGATGCTTTGACTTTTACGAAAAACATTTTTTTCTTTTTTTCCTCCCATTTCACCACTTTTACATATTGTCTCCGACAAGGTTGAATGAAACTTAAGATTTTTCACTACTTTTACCTAAATGATTTTCACAAAGTCTGTTAAAACTCTCTAATTTTCTTTTGCTCTCTTTATTTTTCTGCCCAAGACAGGGCCTTTGCACTAGCCCTTGACTTTCCAGTATGCTGAAGTCTTGTCGGTCTTCTGACTATTCCTTTTTACACCTCGTGTACACCATTGAAAGCTCCATTACGGCTCAATCTCACTTATTATTTTCTCTATTGCTAACAACATCAACATTTTACTATTTACTTTGCTTTCCTGATGATGAGTGTTTCTACACTCGAAACATGTTGAATTATTATGAATTACTCTAGGTTCGCCTAGTTTTCTAATAAACTTGTGGAGAAAGACTTTGTGCTTTTCTTTTTTTTTTACCTAATAACGTTAAGGAATTTTCAAATAATACATTTAATAATTATATTAAGCGATTTCTTTTAAATATACAAAGGGGGGAAGTTTAGTATATCTGTATTTAGTCTTGTTAATTTAATTTATTTTTTCTTCTTTTTTTAGCCATAAATACGCCATCTGCATTGGTTGGTGTTGATCTGGAAACTGCTCGAATTTTCTTTAAGCGTCTTTTTTGTCGATTTTAAAATTTGTTTACCTGTCCTCTCTGCGCCCGGGTCGGTCGTTACCTTGCTGAATCTTTGATTAAATTAAATATAGGTTTCAGTAATTTACATACTTAATATAGTTTTTTAGTTATTAACACACAGCGTGTATAGTATATCCATTAACAGACATTCACCAAATTTAGATTGTACGACTTGTAAATATATTAATGCTTTTTCGCAATGATTCTTTTTATTCTGGTTCGCTCCATCAGTTGGTGCCTCATTGTCATTGTATTCGTAAATTTTTGATGTCCATGAATTCACATTTGGTCGTCCCACGTAAATTGTTTTTGAATCACGCTAGATCGACTAATTGGGCGTTGCGAATTTTCTCTGGCCATTTAGAATCTTTTATTAACTGCACGTATGTATTAAAAAAAAAACGTACTAAGGAAAATGCATGTATACGTAGTAATAGTTCATTGTTTTAATAGATTTAGAAATACTTACACCTAATTAGATCTGGAAGATCCAAAAAATGAAGAAAGCTTACCTGAAAATA
Organism: Polydrusus pterygomalis; assembly: GCA_963969555.1. NCBI lineage: Eukaryota > Metazoa > Arthropoda > Insecta > Coleoptera > Curculionidae > Polydrusus > Polydrusus pterygomalis. Next base: position 53,517,027 of record OZ018380.1, on the reverse strand, counting down.
AAAATATTAATGTTAATAATGATTGTACTTATACAAGGTTATTCGACAAGACATATTATTATTATAGCTAAAGAATTTGTTTTGGATAAGAAAATAATTCTGGGTGGAGGTTGGAGGTACATTTTTAAATTATTTTCATAATGTACTGGTTGTCCCAAAATTCTTTTTAAATAGAGTGCCCAGTATACTATTTCATTTTCGGATTCTACGATGTAGAATATAGAAAATGAGTTTCATTAAGGTTTACCGTACTTAAACCTTGGGCGGATGACACACTGAAGAAATAGTTTCATGAAACTTGTAGCTGAAGCAAGTTTCGTCATACTTTTTTTTTATGTCAGTGCACACTCGAGAAACTTGCTTCTATGACAGTATTCTTTACCATGTCGTCGGATGAAGACGTCATTTTGTTGTGGTGGGTAAACCGCCGAAAGAAGTTATTAGCGAAGAGAAAAAGACGATTCTGGATACATCCTGCTAACATCGTTAATCTAAAATATAGTGCTAGTGTTATTATTGGTAAAGAACTCCGGCAACATCCTGATCAGTTTAAGGAATTCATTATCTTTCGGCATTTTCACACAGGAAATAAATTATAAAAATCACATGTATACTCTCTCAAGTCCAAGAACGCCATCCTGCTCCTTTTTTGTATTGTATAGAACCTGTTTCCCTAAACACAGCCACGGTTCTTTTCAGGCAATGATAATAATCCCCAGTAATAAAAGCAACGTTAGGAAAATGTTCGTGAACATCGTCCATGCATAAACCCGGATTGTATTGCCACTCACCATTTACGGTAACCCCGTTTCGAAAATACGCTTCAACCATGAATGTTTTGTGCTGTTCCGTAAAGCCCATTGTGTGAATTGTTCAAGAAATTGGAAAAATTAGCGATGAATCAAATTACTTGTAACGACTGTCAAAGATGACGGAATAACTAACTGATTGATTTTTAATTCAGGTAGTTACTGACACCCAAGACGTATTAAGCTTTACGGTTAAGCATTACGTCCTTACTTTTTTTAATCCAATCCAATCCTCTTTGATGCAAATAATTTTTGCTCGCACGGTAAATATGTACACGTAGGGAAAATGTTTGTCCGCACATCTCTTAGTAATAAGTTAGAATAGTACAAATATGAAGTATCGCAAATTAAACAGAAATAGGTAGATTATGTTTCTCCCACTCCATCGCATCGGATCTGGCTGGCTCGATGCGTTTTGCTTGATCCTGCTTCGGTTGAATTTTAAATTTTAGTTCTGTTTCGCTGTTGTAGGGAGATGTACTGCAACGTACGAAAAAATGAATATTTATTTGATATTAATAGAATCGAAGCGGCGCGGCGTGCCACCAGCGTGTGCCATGAGCGAGATGCAATACGATGGAGCGGGGGAAACATAATCTACCTACCTCTGTTTGCTTTGCGATACTTCATATTTATACTATTCTAACTTATTAATAAGAGATGGGCGGACAAACATTTTCCCTACGTGTATAACAATTTTTAATACTGTTTGGTAACATATCAAAAATGAGAATGCCAATCATCACTTAAACTAACTATACAGGGTGTCCCATAACTTATGGGCCGTAGAGTAACTGGATATACTAGACATCAAACTAAGCCGATTAAGTCATATAAGTCTTTTCGGATTGTTACTCGTTCTAGAGATACAGGGTGTTGAAAGTAAAATTTTATTATTATTAATATTATTATTATTATTATTATTATTATTATTATTATTATTATTATTATTATTATTATTATTATTATTTATTTAGTTAAAAATTTAATAAAGTGTATTGAGGTCAACGGTGGTCACTTTCAACATTTACTGAAGTGAGCTTCTTGTTTTTGTTCCACTGTTTCGAATTTATTGCGTTGTGATAATTAGAATATTAATTTAATTATGTACTATGTTTTTATGCTTTGGGATGTTTAAAGGGGAATATCTCGAAAACCATTAAAGATATTAAGATCAATCAAGTACACCTTTTTGACTCGGAAAATGCCCTTCTTTAAGAAACTGTAATAGAAAAACACCTAATATCACAGGTAAGAAAAAAAAACATAGATTTATGAAGCCCAGTGTATGCAACTAGCGCCCTCTAGTGTGAAACTTAAAAATTTCTACAAATTCTTATTTCATGCTCATAAAAACATAATACTGCCAACTTTCAATTCGATTCATTAAACCGTTTTAAAATTATGGCTTATTTTCGAGAATAAACTTTTACTTTCAACACCCTGTATCTCTAGAACGAGTAACAATCCGAAAAAACTTATATGGCTTAATCGGCTTAGTTTGATGTCTAGTATCTCCAGTTACTCTACGGCCCATAAGTTTTGGGACACCCTGTATAATCATTCCCAAATACTAGGTAAAAATAATAGTTTCCTATTAGTACAGTGTGTTTTTTTTGCTAGCACATAATTTTGTCAGGACCGTATTGCAAAAAAACTTAAGTACGGGCAAAATGTTATCAGTTTATGTTTTGGGGAAACAGAAAACGTCAAAGAGTAATATTTAAATTTCAGGTCCGTATTTAAAAATGTTGATCGAATTGTGATATCAGAAAACCGAAACGTCGCTTTTCAAATTGGACACTCTCTTTAAACGCATCGCAATAAAGTGCCTGTAGAATTTTTTAATAACATTACAAAAAACCAAAAACGGAAAATGAAGTTTTCTGTTTTTTCCCGATACACATACGGGTATTTAGCCGATCTAGGCGGTCAAAAGTCTAATATTAAAATTTTAACGCAGGTAGAAACTAATGACCGATAAATAGGGCCAAGGGTTGTACGCTTATAATGTCACACTTCCCCCGCTTCCCACACAACGCAAGCGCTCTTACGACTGGTCTGAACTTGGTCGTTTATAAGTGAAGAGTATTATTTCTCGGTGTCTCTTGCGTAAGCGAACGTTTCATAGTGAATTTATTATCTTAAAGAATCATACCTAATTAAAAGCCATGGATTGTGATAGTGCAGGTAAGTGTGTCTACTTTTCAGAGCTTTTTGTTTCAAATGCTATATTATTTGCTGTGATATTTGATTTGAATAAGTGTAATTTTTTTGTTAAATTTTTTTATTTATTTTTACTTGTTAGCGTTTAAGTTGTATTTCCCAAAATTTCCCGGCAAATTTTTTTGGTAAAATAGGGTACCCAGGGCTATTTCTTTTTTATATTTGCTAAAAATTTTGCGGAATGCTGCGATATTGCAAGATAGGGCATTTTAAATGCAAGGGAAGGAAGAAACAAATAAATAACAACTTCAAAATTTTGAACAGAAACAAAGTTTTAAATTTCCACAATTTTAATTTTTAAAAAACCGTAACATGTTGCGGCACACGGTGCCTTCTTCGCACGGATTAACTATAAATGTGCCAAAAATGAATGTTTCTTCCTTCCCTTGCATTTAAAATGCCCTATCTTGCAATATCGCAGCATTCCGCAAAATTTTTAGCAAATATAAAAAAGAAATAGCCCTGGGTATCCTATTTTACCAAAAAAATTTGCCGGGAAATTTTGGGAAATACAACTTAAACGCTAACAAGTAAAACAAAAATAAAATTTAACAAAAAATTACACTTATTCAAATCAAATATCAGAGCAAATAATATAGCATTTAAAACAAAAAGCTCTGAAAAGTAGAGACACTTACCTGCACTATCACAATCCATAGCTTTTAATTAGGTATGATTCTTTAAAATAATAAATTCACTATGAAACGTTCGCTTACGCAAGAGACACCGATAAATAATACTCTTCACTTATAAACGACCAAGTTCAGACCAGTCGTAAGAGCGCTTGCTAGACTTTTGCCGCCTAGATCGGCTAAATACCCGTATGTGCGATATCTCCGCAAGAAGTAGGAATTTTCTTAATTTCTCATGGCATTAACTTAAGCTGCATATTATCCAACTTTGCCCCAATTCAACCTTTGCTGTATCTTTTATAGTTTCCGAGATCCCAATCGTGAGCATGGAATTTGGGACACCCTGTACCTATTTTCAATTCTGCCAAATTACGACATATTTCATTCTTGATTTATATGCAAAAGCCTGGGTTTTACCTAAACAATAAATTGATATTTTTTATGGTTCTCGTTCCGCATTTAATTTTAATCAAATCATATTTTATTGAATGAAATTTCCAACAATTTTATTAAGTTCTGGGTAGTAAGTAATTTAAAAAATAATTAATGATTTAATAAAAAATATAATTTTTTTTTACAATATATATTTCACAATTAAATTTTGACCTGCGGACCTGGAATGTATGTTCGGAAAATGCAAAAAGGTAAAAAAATGTATAATAAAAGGAAATTTTCAACTGAACCACAATAGGTAGATATGTTATAATATGTTAAAAAGGACAAAGACTCTTTTCATTAAATTCATAAAATAGATAAAACAATGGATTTCATTTCATGTTTTCAGCATTCAGTTAAGTTGTTATTAAAATATTATTAAACCAATATTCTGGCCAATTTGGGTACATTTTCCCTGATTAGTTAATATAAACAAAGCGTGCAATTAATATTCTCGTTAAAAAAATTAAACTTCATAGCGTCAATTAAAAACAAACATAATGATCAAGGAGTCAAATTTTTTTTAGTCGAAATAAAATCTGAAACGTCAAAATAAAAGAGCCTAACCATTTTGGTTGGGGTCGATTTTATTTTTTTCAACCATTACGCTTTTGAATTTATTGGTCATTTAGGCCGGCTGGTTACCATTATACATCTACAATCAGAAAAAGTGAAAAAAAAAAATGAAAAAATTAAGTTAAGTTGAAAAATATTTTTTTTAATTTTTCCTTTTTTCATATTTTTTCATTTTTCATTTTTTTTTTTTTGTAATTTTTAATTTTTTCACTTTTTTTTCATTTTTTCTCTTGTTACTTACAGAACGCCCTAATGATGGCCATTTAGGCCGAAACGCGTAGGCTTAATACATTTTTAGGAAGGACGACAGGACTTTTCTTCTGCCCTCACTTAATTATCATGTACCTTCTGGAAAGCACTCACGACCTACAGAGCCTGACTCACAGGTGATTTTCTGTTAACATTTTTTTAAAATAAGTTTATGTTTAGAGGTGCTGGTATGCTTTATGGGTGTCTTAACTCAAAGCTAAATGTCGCCGTGCGCTGCAACCTCCCAGCTATTTAAGCACTTTCACACATTCCTTGAATTAGTCGGATCTTAGCCTTACTGATGAGCCATGATATGGCGAAAAGCGTCTGAGGATCGATCTGACAAAATGAAAAAAGAATTTTTTTAATTTGAAGAAGTAGTCCATGCTTAAAGTGGAGTTAAAGTATGGGAACGAAAGAAAAACTAAAGTCCTCCTTCACAAAATTTAATAGAATAAAACATTATTCAAGGGTCTCTACATGTTTCGAACGTAGAAACGTTCATCATCAGGAGACAGAAAATTTTATTTCATGCTGATGGTGTTAGCAAAAGAGAAAATTAGAACCTTAATGGAGCTTTTATGGACTTAAAAAATTGAAGTGTAGAAGAGACATGATATGAAGAAAATTGATAAAGGTTAAACCATATTGAGTATGTGAAAAAGTTATTAATGGGGGTATAAACCAACCAAACAAACTGGGGAAGAAGAAAAAACCTTTCTAAGAAGGTGTCGAAGATTAATTAAATTTTTTTAAAAACTTTCCAAAATGTCTGTAAGACATTATGAGGAAATTTTTTTGACAGTCCAAACAGCCAATTAAATTTTGTTATTCTTTATCATCTTACATAAATCACCCAATCATATCAACATTTAAGTGAAAACAACACTCCGGGTGGTTTTCAATCACTATGACACCCAGGCATCATTTATTATAACACCAATACTTTGACAGTTCATATTCCAACTATATAAATTTCAAATTGTCACGTTTTGGCAATGCAAATTTTCATTGCATTAACGCGCTAGTTAATGAAACAATCCCAAAAAATACCAGAAACAGCCACAAATACACGTGGGGAATATTTATGGAGTTTTGCTGTGAACGCAAATACGAGTTAAATAAACATAGAAGCGTAGAAGAGCTGGCAATGATACTGAAAGATTGGGCGGTTAATATGAAAAAAAAAAAGATGGGACTGAATTCAAAGAAGCAACGGTAAAGACTATGTGGAACGTTTCGTGCAAAATTTTACAAGAAAAGTACTATAATGAATATAAGATTATGATTGACCCGTTTAACAGCATAGTATTTAAACCAGCCCGAGATGCCCGCGATGCAACCAGAAAGAAATTACAAGCAGATCCATGTAAACGTAAGACCAGTTCAGTTTCGTTAAGTCTATCTGAAATAAACCAAATACTATTGTTCTGGAATGAAAATACCCCTGAAGGTCTTATGCGTAAATTCTACCATATTGCTGCAGTAGAATTAGCGTGGAGAGGAAGCAGTTGCATGTCTCCTGGATTTTTTTTAAATCGAAAAAAATAACGATGGTTCTCCAACAAATCGTATTGAATATAATACAGTGTTCTGTAAAACTCGCCAAGGCGGTTCAAAAAGCTGTACAAGTAGTAAATGGTTGATTGTCAATAGTGAAAGTCAAAGATGCCCTGTACGCCTGTTTCATAAATTGATATCAAAACGAGGCGTACATATAACCTCACCACGGCTGTTCTTAAAACCAAATCGACACTGGAAAACGGAAACCGATAGTTGGTACGATAATGTCCCTGTTGAAAAAATACTATTAATGGATGGACAAAATCGTCTGCTGAAGCTAGGTATCCGCCTGAATGTAAAGGACAAAAAAATAACAAACCATTCAAACAGGTCAACTGCTGTTAGCGAATTGGCAAAAAAAGGTGTGCAAGAACAAGAATAATTGCTAAAAATCACTGGTCATAACAATTCAAATTCTATAAAACCATACTTAAACAACGACCAAGAACACCACAATAAGATTATTAATAATATGCGTGGTAATGGACCTTCTATAGTAGAAAAAAATAGCCAATCAAATGTTACGTTAAATTTTAATAACTGCACCTTTACAAATTGTACTTTTAATAAATAAATAATTGTTTGGTTGCGAGAAATTTTATTTTTTATCAAAAATTTATCAAAACATTTTCTGACCGAATATCCCTCGGACATTGACCAATGCCTCATAATTTTATCTCAAGCACGTAACCAAGGTAACAACCCTCCGCCTTCAGCGTCGGGTTGTTACCAGGCAACGTGCTTTCGACTAAAATTATCTCGTCCATTATCAATGTCCTAGGGTTATTATAGCTGATAACATTTGAAGGAATCACAATAAGATTTCGTTCTAAAAAATCCTTAGTACCCCAAAAACGCTTTTTGACGCATGTAGAGACCCTTGAATAATTTTTTTATTCCATTAAATTTTGTGGAGGAAGACTTTTAGTTTTTCTTTCTTTCCCAAGAAATTTTTTTCTGTGTATTTAAAATATTTCTACAACCTTACTTTTTTTCTCAAGAGTGTCAAGACATACGGTGTTTTTAATATAAGCTTTACTACTTAACTTGACGGAACGACTACGTTTTTCTTACTTGACAGTTTGCCCTCTATCTTCTTTTTTTCACCAGTATGTTTTCTAAATGATTAAAATAACTGAACTCACGAATTATTATTAGGGTATGAATATTTGTTTGGGTTTTGGTGACTAATTGGATTATGATTGGAGGAGGAGCGATTATTTATGTGATTTACAAAAAGTTTTGATAATGATACCTAATTAAGTAATTACATTTTTTTTCAATGTCGGTCGATGGCAAAGACCATGAGACTTAATTACGATACTAAGATCAGAAACAAAATTAGAGTATGCGATGGGTTCATAGGCAGAGGCACAACTAGCATGTACTTTTTTTGGGAAGGGGAGGGGGAGGGGGGTCCATAAGTTTTATAAGAAAAATGTTCCTAAAAGCGAATAAGGAAGTCGAAATAAAACTGTTGTGGTATTAAAAGGGAAAGAAATAAGGCACTTTAAGTCTTCCTCCATATATTAAAATAAGTTTTCAGTTTTACTGAAGGATAAATTCTCTACATATTTCGAATGTATACAGCGTGTATTCGAAAGTTCTTACCAAGTGGGAAACTTTTTTATTATTAATTTTACGAAAAAAAAATTATTCTTTATAAAAAGCTCTGCATGGTCTAAAACCTAAAACGCAACCATCAAATATCGAAATTTTCCAGTCATATACGAGGTTTGTCAAAAAATGTGAATTTTTCCCAAGAATGTGAATTTTTTCCAAGAGTAAAGTATCTTTATTTTTGACATTATCAAAAATTGTTATTAAAAAAAGTTGATCAGAACTAAAAACTACGGCTAAATGTGCAATTATACGCATTTATGTTAAAAAATTATTTTATTGATTTATTATTAATTATCCAAATTTTTAATTATTTAATTACATATCGCGCTACACCGCGATATGTTATACGGCGCTTCGGTGAAAATAATGTATGTATGTTGTCGCCGCCGCCGCCGCCGCCGTGGCTTTCGACATTTTCACATTTGCGATTTTTTTTCTCGGAAACTGTTAGAGTGGGACGATTGAAACTTTTTCAGTTTAGAGAGGAATAGTGGGGGTACGTTGTGTAAAAATTTCGAATATACAGGGTGTGCTGGAAAAAAGTTATTAAACGTCAAAGTCGAGAAATATCGGGATCTCGTTGAAATTCGATACAGGCCACAAAAATTAGTTTTTTCGATTTAAACTTTTTCGACGCGTAGGCGACCGTGGGCTACAGAACCCTATTGTTTGTGAGCGCGATCGAAAGTTTGGAAATAATTTTTTTTATTTTTTAAAAGTCAAAATTTGGTCCAAAATGGTACCTCTTGGATCGCTAATAAGTTGAATTGGGTGCATTCGATCGACATGCGGTTTGGATAATCGGTTAGGCCATCTCAAAAACTACCTTTTTCCAATATATCGTTCTATACCTAACTGGAATGGAAATTGCCGAAAATTGTAAGAAAGTGGAAATCATAAAGTTAGGCCTGATTTTTTCACGGTTTTTATTTTTTTTCGTACTGAAAACGACTTTTGATCGAAACGTTGTAAACTTTAGCGGATAGAGCTCGTCAAATTGTATTTAAGAGATATTTTTTCGTTTCTTTATCTTTAATACGGAAAAAACGGCCGCTTTTTTTTTACTATATCGACTGTAGCTTATTCAATTTTTAACAAAACCGTTTTATTTTTTTCTCAAAAAATGCGCTGATTACTTCGCAACACCTCTACATATTCAAAATCATTAAAATATATTCGCAAAATTAAGAAAAGTCGCTTTTTTGGGTGCGGAAACAGGCAATCTTTACAAATTCTAACATCATTCACTTTTGACTAAGAGTGCCTTGATATTGATGTATCTAAATTAAATTAATTCTAAAAATCCGGCTGTCAAAAATGGCGAAAAATGGGTGTTTTCAGCGTGACTTGCTAGAATAATAAGAACATTTCCAGATTTTAAATCGGGTGGAATATCTACCTTGAACCTTCTTCTAATTTTACTGACCAAAATATTTGCCCAAAATGATTCAGAAATGGTTGTAATCTCGATTTTAAAGATGGCGTTTCGACATTGATTATCCGTCGCCACATGGTAGAAGGTTATTCGACATTTCGATATTCGCGATTTTTTTTTTCGGAAACGGTTAGAGCAAAACAATTCAAACTTTCTGGACGTAGAGAGGAATAGTCGGGGCACGTTCTGGGAACAATTTCAAATATACAGGGTGTACCGGAAAAAAGTTATTAAAGTCAAAGTTAAAAAATATGTTTTTTTTTCGTTGTAGGGCGATACAGGTGGCAAAAATCATTTTAATCGATTTAAACTTTTTCGACATGTAGACGACGTTAGGCTACAAAACACTGTTGTTTGCGAACGCGATCGAAAGTTGGGAAGTAATTTTTTTGATTTTTTTAAAATCAATGTAGGGTCATATTGGATCGTTAATAAATCGAATTGGGTGCATCCAATCGACATGCGGTTTGGATAATCGGTTAGGCCATCTCAAAATCTACCTTTTTCCAATATATCGTTCTATACCTAACTGGAATGGAAATTGCCGAAAATGGTAAGAAACTGGAAACCACAGTGTAAGGCGTGATTTTTTTCTCAGTTTTTATTCCGTTTATTTTTTTTCGTACGGAAAACGATTTTTGATTGAAACGTTGTATACTTTAGCGGATAGAGCCGTCAAATTGTATTTAAGAGATATTTTTTCGTTTTTTTATCTTTAATACAGAAAAAACGGCAGCTTATGAACTTTTTCCCGTAATTTCTGTTGGCGTTACACTGGTTTGCTTAAATAATTCTGCAAGTGTCTATAATATATAACATTTTGAAATTTTTCTTGGTACACTATATCAACGGATAAAGAAGCTTTAATTTGTATTATAAGCGATCTTTAGGAAAACATATTTTGTGGCTCAAAAAAATTAATTCCTGATTTTTTTATAGGTTCCTTCACCAGAGGTTTTACTATATCGACTGTAGCTTATTCAATTTTTAACAAAACCGTTTTATTTTTTTCTCAAAATATGCGCTAATTACTTTTCAATATTCCTGCATGTCCAAACTTATCAAAATATATTCGCAAATTCTAGCAAAGTTGCTTTTTTGGGTGCGGAAACAGGCACAATTTTCAAATTCTAACACCATTCGATTTAGAAAAAGTTGGCCATGGTTTTACCACGTACGTTTTCCTGAACTTTAACTTTTATACCATCTGTCAAAAATAGGTGAAAAATGCGATTTCCAAATTGATTTTTTAGAGGAATAAGACCATTTAGATTACGTCTTTTGTGGGAAATACCTACCTTGAACCTTTATCTTTTTCGTTTGACCAAAAATAAGGGGGAAAATATCGCATTTATCCCGTACTTGTAATAATAAAAATGGCTTGCAGGAGGCATATTAACTTCAATTTTTATAGTTTTTATAATATTTGGAGAGAATTTAATGTATGAAACACCTGTCTTGGACCTTTTTCTTTGCGGTTGACCAAAAATAATTGAAAAAAGTGTATTATTTGTGTGTGTCTTCAATACTCAACGTTCTATGTAATATCGAATACGTCATTAATATCCTATTTACCACAAATCACTCTCTAAGCTTCGGTAGCGTAGTAGTAGAGGCTGTTGATTTTGGAGACGAAGGTCGAGGGTTCAAACCCCACTGTTTTTTTTTCTTTTTTTTAAAGTTTTTTTTTTTAATGTCGTTATTTAGGTACTGAAAATTTTTTAAATTTTGGATTCTTACAGCTATAATAATCTATACGAAAAAGCTAAAAAAAAATTACACTTACCTGTCAAAATCTGACAGCTGTAGTATAGAACTTTGTTATTTAGGTACTGAATTTTTTTTAAATTTCGGATTCTTACAGCTATAATCCTAGATACAAGAAAAGCTTAAAAAAAAATTGATATTTACCTGTCGAAATGACAGCTGTCGTATAGAACTTTGTTATTTAGGAACTGAGAAATTTTTTAATTTAGGATTCTTACAGCTATAACCCTCGTTACAAAAAATCTAAAAAAAAATTGACACTTACCTGTCAAAATTTGACAGCTATCGTATAAAACTGTGTTATTTAGGTACTGACAAATTTTTAAATTTAGGATTCTTACAGCTATAACCCTCGTTACAAAAAATCTAAAAAAAAAATTGACACTTACCTGTCAAAATTTGACAGCTATCGTATAGAACTTTGTTATTTAGGGACCTAATAATTTTATAATTTCGGACTCTTACAGCTATAACTCTCTTTACGAAAAAGCAAAAAAAAAATTGACACTTAACTGTCAAAATTTGACAGCTATCGTATAGAACTTTTAAAGAGCACCTATATGGCGCCGTCTCAGAAAACTACCTATCTATACGAGAAAACGGAAATTTTGCACCATAGTGTAGTTTTGGTCAGTTGTTATAATGACAATTTGGCGATATGTTTTCCCTTCACGTTCCGCAGGAAGGTGAGGCAAAAAAAGCAATAGAAAACATAGAAAAAAGAAACTAAGAAAAATACTTTTTAAATAAAATTTTTTAGTACTAATAATAGATGCACTCTCGGCTGACGATTAGCGATATGTACCCAGTCTAGTATTATATACGGCGGCTACATTTAAAATAAGTTGTCGTCGTCAGTTTCGACATTTTCACATTTGCGATTTCTTTTCTCGGAAACGGTAAGAGTGGGACAATTGAAACTTTTTCAGTTTAGAGAGGAATAGTGGGGGTACAATGTGTAAACATTTTGAATATACAGGGTGTACGGGAAAAAAGTTATTAATTTTTAAAGTTGATAATTATCGGAGTCTCGTTGTCATTCGGTACAGGCCACAAAAATTAGTTTTTTCGATTTAAACTTTTTCGACGCGTAGACGACCGTAGGCTACAGACCCCTATTGTTTGTGAGCGCAATCGAAAGTTTGGAAATAATTTTTTAAATTTTTTCAAAGTTAAATATGGGACTAAACAGGTACCTATTGAATCGTTAATAAGTCGAATTGGGTCCATCCGATCGACATTCGGTTTGGATAATCCTTTAGGCAATTATTAAAGGTTGCTAACAAATGGTTTTGTAAAAAGTATGAAATAAAATAAACGAATTGGAACAGTGCCGTGCCGGAAGGGCTCGGCAAAATAAGCTTTTAAACTAATTTATCAGCTATCAATGTAAGAATAGTTTCTTTACTTATGTTTAAATCGATTGAATACATATTTTTATAGAACAAACTTGGAAAGTATATTCCACATTGATACGTTTGCTGTGCAATTTTAAAAAAAGCCGGTGCTGATGGGTTCAATGTTAATATCAATATCATAATATTAAATATCATATATTGTAACGAAAAGTCGTAGCGAATCGAGCGAGACGGAATTGGAAACGGGACATCGATCAATATACGATGCCGTCTTCAAAAACTACCTATCTATACAAGAAAACGGAAATTTTGCACCCGTTATTTTTATTTTTTAGTTTTTGTCAGTTGTTATAATGACAATTTGGCAGCGTTCCGCAGGAAGGTGAGGCAAAAAAAGCAACAATGTATATAACTAATAAGTATCATCTTTATGAGATCTTCACTTTAAGTTCTTAGAAATTTTTTGTAGGTCTTATAGTTTTTGAGATATGGAATTAAAAGTGGTTTTCATGTATTTGCCAATATCTCGAAACTGATAGAACTTAGATAGAAACTCTTTAAATAAAAAAGTTGCCTTTTTCTATTGTCCAGATAAAACGTTATATCAACTTTTGTTCCAAAGGCCATAATAAGGGACGTATTGAGGAAACTGTGAAAACCGACCAAAAAATCCGAGTTTTCTGGATTTTTTTAAAAAATTCATAGAATTGTTATTTATCATATTTTCTTCGCTATTTTCGGGTTTTACGTTATTTTTGATGGAAATGTACCGAAAAATTGACTTATTTGCAAATTTTAAATTTTGGCATTTTTTCCATCTCAGGAAAATGCTATGAAATCCATAAAAGACCATTTTCCTCGGAAACTGAAAGAGATACGGCAACAATGTATATAACTAATAAGTAGCATCCTTAAGAGATCTTTACTTTAAGTTCTTAGAAATTTTTTGTACGTCTTATAGTTTTTGAGATATGGAATTAAAAGTGGTTTTCATGTATTTGCCAATATCTCGAAACTGATAGAACTTAGATAGAAACTCTTCAAATAAAAAAGTTGCCTTTTTCTATTGTCCAGATAAAACGTTATATTAACTTTTGTTTTAAAGGCCGTAATAAGGGACGTATTGAGGAAACTTTGAAAACCGACAAAAAAATCCGAGTTTTCTGGATATTTTTTTTTTAATTCATAGAATTGTTAATTATCATATTTTCTTCGCTATTTTCGGGTTTTACGTTATTTTTGATGGAAATGTACCGAAAAATTGACATATTTGCGAATTTTAAATTTTGGCATTTTTTCCATCTCAGGAAAATGCTATGAAATCCATAAAAGACCATTTTCCTCGGAAACTGAAAGAGATACGGCAACAATGTATATAACTAATAAGTAGCATCCTTAAGAGATCTTTACTTTAAGTTCTTAGACATTTTTTGTAGGTCTTATAGTTTTTGAGGTATGGAATTAAAAGTGGTTTTCATATATTAGCCAATATCTCGAAACTGATAAAGCTTAGATAGAACCTCTTCAAATAAAAAAGTTGCCTTTTTCTATGGTCCAGATAAAAGGTTATATTAACTTTTGTTCCAAAGGCCGTAATAAGGGACGTATTGAGGAAACTTTGAAAACCGACAAAAAAATCCGAGTTTTCTGGATATTTTTGTAAAAATTCATAGAATTGTTAATTATCATATTTTCTTCGCTATTTTCGGGTTTTACGTTATTTTTGATGGAAATGTACCGAAAAATTGACTTATTTGCGAATTTTAAATTTTGGCATTTTTTCCATGTATATGCTCAGGAAAATGCTATGAAATCCATAAAAGACCATTTTCCTCGGAAACTGAAAGAGATACGGCAACAATGTATATAACTAATAAGTAGCATCCTTAAGAGATCTTTACTTTAAGTTCTTAGAAATTTTTTGTAGGTCTTATAGTTTTTGAGATATGGAATTAAAAGTGGTATATATTAGCCAATATCTCGAAACTGATAAAGCTTAGATAGAACCTCTTCAAATAAAAAAGTTGCCTTTTTCTATGGTCCAGATAAAAGGTTATATTGATTTCTATTCTAAAAGCGATAATAAGGGACGTATTGGCTCGGCACAATAATATTTCTACAAATTTATTAGCTGATAATTGATAGCTTCCATGTAAGAATAATTTTTTGCTTATGTTTTAATCGATTGAATACTTACATATTTTTATAGAGCAAATATGGAAAGTATATCCCACATTGCACAAAGGTGTGCGAGTTTAAAGAGCACCTAAACGGCGCCGTCTCAGAAAACTACCTATCTATACGAGAAAACGGAAATTTTGCACCATTGTGTAGTTTTGGTCAGTTGTTACATATCGCGCTACACCGCGATATGTTATACGGCGCTTCGGTGAAAATAATGTATGTATGTTGGCGTCGTCGTCGTCACTTTCGACATTTTCACATTTGCGATTTTTTTTCTCGGAAACGGTTAGAGTGGGACGATTGAAACTTTTTCAGTTTAAAGAGGAATAGTGGGGGTACGTTGTGTAAAAATTTGGAATATACAGGGTGTGCCGGAAAAAAGTTATTAAACGTCAAAGTCGAGAAATATCGGGATCTCGTTGAAATTCGATACAGGCCACAAAAATTAGTTTTTTCGATTTAAACTTTTTCGACGCGTAGGCGACCGTGGGCTACAGAACCCTATTGTTTGTGAGCGCGATCGAAATTTTGGAAATAATTTTTTTTATTTTTTAAAAGTCAAAATTTGGTCCAAAATGGTACCTCTTGGATCGCTAATAAGTTGAATTGGGTGCATTCGATCGACATGCGGTTTAGATAAT
The DNA here is from genome assembly GCA_963969555.1 of Polydrusus pterygomalis. Classification (NCBI taxonomy): domain Eukaryota; kingdom Metazoa; phylum Arthropoda; class Insecta; order Coleoptera; family Curculionidae; genus Polydrusus; species Polydrusus pterygomalis. The sequence goes on along the minus strand of OZ018380.1, from coordinate 53,501,529 downwards.
CGGTTAGGCCATCTCAAAATCTACCTTTTTCCAATATATCGTTCTATACCTAACTGGAATGGAAATTGCCGAAAATTGTAAGAAAGTGGAAATCATAAAGTTAGGCCTGATTTTTTCACGGTTTTTATTTTTTTTCGTACTGAAAACGACTTTTGATCGAAACGTTGTAAACTTTAGCGGATAGAGCTCGTCAAATTGTATTTAAGAGATATTTTTTCGTTTCTTTATCTTTAATACGGAAAAAACGGCAGCTTTTTTTTTACTATATCGACTGTAGCTTATTCAATTTTTAACAAAACCGTTTTATTTTTTTCTCAAAAAATGCGCTGATTACTTCGCAACACCTCTACATATTCAAAATCATTAAAATATATTCGCAAAATTGAGAAAAGTCGCTTTTTTGGGTGCGGAAACAGGCAATCTTTACAAATTCTAACACCATTCACTTTTGACTAAGAGTGCCTTGATATTGATGTATATAAATTAATTATTAATTCTAAAAATCCGGCTGTCAAAAATGGCGAAAAATGGGTGTTTTCAGCGTGACTTGCTAGAATAATAAGAACATTTCCAGATTTTAAATCGGGTGGAATATCTACCTTGAACCTTCTTCTAATTTTACTGACCAAAATATTTGCCCAAAATGTTTCAGAAATGGTTGTAATCTCGATTTTAAAGATGGCGTTTCGACATTGATAATACGTCGCCACGTGGTAGAAGGTTATTCGACATTTCGATATTCGCGAATTTTTTTTTCGGAAACGGTTAGAGCAAAACGATTCAAACTTTCTAGACGTAAAGAGGAATAGTCGGTGCACGTTCTGGGAACAATTTCAAATATACAGGGTGTACCGGAAAAAAGTTATTAAAGTCAAAGTTAAAAAATATGTTTTTTTTCGTTGTAGGGCGATACAGGTGGCAAAAATCATTTTAATCGATTTAAACTTTTTCGACATGTAGACGACGTTGGGCTACAAAACACTGTTGTTTGCGAACGCGATCGAAAGTTGGGAAGTAATTTTTTTAAAATCAATGTAGGGTCATATTGGATCGTTAATAAATCGAATTGGGTGCGTCCGATATACTTTTGGTTTGGATATTCGTTTAGGTCATCTCAAATACTACTTTTTTCAAATATATTGTTCTATACCTAAACAGCATAGAAATGGTAGCAAATTATAAAAAATAAGAATTACTATTTAAGTATATATAATTTGACAGCTGTCGTATAGAACTTTGTTATTTTGGTACTGAAAATTTTTTTAATTTAGTTTTATTACAGCTTTAACCCTCGCTACGACAAAAGTTAAAATAAATTGACACTTACCTGTCAAAATCTGACAGGTATCGTATAAAACTTTGTTATCTAGGTACTGAATTTTTTTTAAATTTGGGATTCTTACAGCTATAACCGTCGCTACGAAAAAGCTAAAAAAAAATTGACACTTACCTGTCAAAATCTGACAGCTGTCGTATAGAACTTTGTTATTTAGGTACTGAATTTTTTTAAAATTTCGAATTCTTACAGCTATAATCCTAGATACAAGAAAAGCTTAAAAAAAACTTGCAATTTACCTGTCAAAATTACAGCTGTCGTATATAACTTTGTTATTTAGGAACTGAAAAATTTTTCATTTAGGATTCTTACAGCTATAAATCTCGCTACGAAAAATCTAAAAAAAAAATTTTAACTTACCTGTCAAAATTTGACAGCTGTCGTATAGAACTTTGTTATTTAACTACTGAATTTTTTTTTAAATTTTGGATTCTTACAGCTTTAATCCTAGATACAAGAAAAGCTTAAAAAAAATTGACATTTACCTGTCAAAATGACAGCTGTCGTATAGAACTTTGTTATTTAGGATCTTTTTTTTTTTAATAAAATCTTTATTAATCAAATATCACATTTTTTTTTTAAACAATGACATTTAACTAATTCAAACAAAACAATAAAAATATAAAATAAACAAATTAAATTTCAATTACTGATTTTTGGTGCTCTTAATTCTAAATAAACAGTTTCAAGAGAGAATACTAATTTGTTTGTTTAGAAAAATTTTACGTCAAAAGCAGAAAATGTTTTTGTTCAAATTCTTATTCTCCCCTAAAAGCTTATATCTGTTTATTATTAAAATATTCTTAAATTCATTCAGACTATTGTTTTTATATTCCAGGTTGTAAAAAATCACTGCCGACACGAACCATTTGATAATATCAGAGTCACTTTTATTCGGTATCTTATTTGTCAATAGATCATAGATGCTGTCGCATCCACCCAAGTTTACTTTAAATTTTTTAACTATGATATTTTGTATCCACTTCCAACATTCCTTTACTTTAATACAATTCTTAATTCTATGGATTAGTGTGTCTTCATCCACATTACACTTCTTACAAAGCGAACTGTCGGTTAGTCCATGGTTTTCTAGCTTTTTTCCTGTAGAGTACACATCGTTTACTGCTCTATAGACAGCCGATTTCCACTCTGTGGGTATAATGCGGATTGAAAACACACTCCATACGTTTTCCCAATTTATATTTACATGTTTTTCTTCAATTTTGGGTTTTAAAAGTGTTGGTTTTAATACTTGTGAGTATATTTGTCTGGTTGTCACCTTATCAGTTTTTGTTATTTTTAGACTATTAACTATTTCGACAATTTTATTAAAAGCACCGCTGACATTAGTTTTGGCATTTATTTCAAAAATACTATTTATAGTGGAATTATAGGAAAAATGTTTGTCTTTTGTCCACGATTTAAACTGCGTTTTAATTAACAGAGCTTTTGATTTTATTCCGACACTTTGTAACCCTAAACCTCCCTGGTTATGTGCTAAATATAGTTGTGGTCTACTTACCCTAAATAAATGTCCCGTCCACAGAAATTTCCCTACAATTTGTACTATTTTTTGCGCATACATCTCCGGCATCGGTAAGACCTGTGCAACATACCATACTTTGGAGAGAAGGTACATATTAATATACCATATTTTTCTAGTTATGTCTAAATTTTTTGTTAGGTCTTTAAATATCATTATATTAATATTTTTAATTATGTTTTGCCAGTTGTCCTTTAAGGTTTCTTTAATTGAAGTACAGAAATAAATACCTAATATTTTTATCTTAGTATTGCTTTGAAAAGTTTTATCTACATTTTTTTGTTTTTCCCATGCCCCTAAATGAAGCATGTATGTTTTTTTTTGGTTTATAAGTGAGCCAGAACCTTTTTGATAAATTTCAAGTATTTTAATAAAGTTTAGTAGATCATTGTTATCATAGAGATAGACTACTACGTCATCAGCATATGCTGAAACTTTGTATTTTTTTTCATTCACTTTTATACCGCTTAATGTATGATCTATTAACCGTAAAAAAGGTTCTATCGTTATAGCAAAAAGTATCATTGATAGCGGACAACCCTGTCTCACCGATGAGTTTATTTTAAAGCCACTGGACAAATATCCATTAATTTGGATTTTGGAGGACGCTTTTCTATATAGACTTTGAATAGCAACACTTATTTCTTTAGGAAAATTCATTTTATTCATGACCTGCCACAAATATTCATGTGATATCCTATCAAATGCATTCTTAAAATCCAAACTCAAGAGTGCCCCCATATTATGTTTGTTTTTTTCATATTTTATAATTAAATCTCTGTTAAGCATGATTGCGTTAAAAATTGACCCATTACTCCCACAATTTTGCTCTTTCCCGATTATATTCCTGTCAAGATTTTTAATTCTATTTGCAAGTATTTTAGTTAATATTTTATAATCAGTGTTAAGTAGTGTTATAGGCCGAAATTGATTTAATTCGCGTGGATTTTTGTCTTTGGGAATTAATATTATCACTCCCTCTGAGAAGCTGACTCCTACCTGTCAAAATTTGACAGCTATCGTATAAAACATTCTTATTTAGGTACCTGAAATTTTTTTAATTTCGAATTCTTACCGCTATAACCCTCGCTACGAAAAAGCTAAAAAAAATTACACTTACCTGTCAAAGTGACAGCTCTCGTATAATTAAACGAACGAACTAGAACAGTGCCGTGCCCGAAGGGCTCGGCACAATAATATTTCTACAAATTTATTAGCTGATAATTGATAGCTTCCATGTAAGAATAATTTTTTGCTTATGTTTTAATCGATTGAATACTTATATATTTTTATAGAGCAAATATGGAAAGTATATCCCACATTGCACAAAGGTGTGCGAGTTTAAAGAGCACCTATACGGCGCCGTCTCAGAAAACTACCTACCTATACGAGAAAACGGAAATTTTGCACCATTGTGTAGTTTTAGTCAGTTGTTATAATGACAATTTGGCGATATGTTTTCCCTTCACGTTCCGCAGGAAGGTGAGGCAAAAAAAGCAATAGTAAATAGAAAAAAAGAAAAGAAAATTATTTTTTTATTGTAAATTTTTGTAAATCTTTTTAGTACTAATATTAGATGCACTCTCGGCTGACGATTAGCGATATGTACCCAGTCTAGTTTAGTATTCGCCTGACGATGACTGAAGATACTTACCAGTTGAAAAGTTGTGATTTTAAATAAAGACCAACCAAGTCCAAAACCTTTTTTTTCATTTAAAAATCCATTCCATTATAATTAGTCAAAAAGTTTAGACATGCCTGCACCGTACAAATGGAGTTTTATTATTGTGTGAAAAGAACTAAAATTTATTGTATCCGCAATTTTATATAAATTACTTCGGCCTATCCCATATAGACTTTATCTTTAATCTAAAAAATCTGCGCAAGTTTGACTGGTATTCTTCTTGGTATTCCTTGTCTATTAAACAACTGCTGCATGCATATTTAACAGTTCTTCAATGTTTAATCATCCTAAGGCTGCGTCCAGCGCCGTAATTAAAATAATAAAAAAATTGAAAACGTATTTACTATTCAGGTATTCCCAGTGGCGGACTTTAAAAACTGGGACGGTTCTTTACAGGTTACCATTTTGAAAGTAGGTATATGGTTTTGGGTAAAATAAACAGAAAGAAATACCACCTTAGGTAACCTATATTTAAATAACGAAAATAATTTTAGTTTAACCAATGGAAAAATTAAAGCGATTTAATTCTCGAATTCTGTGACTCCTATACAGGGTGTCTCTAAAAGGAGCGAAACAAATGCTACGACAAATTCCTGAGGCTTAAATATGATGATCTAACCTAATTTACCTCGGTCCAAAAGTGGATGATTTCGGAGATACAGAGTGTCAAAATTTCAATTTGCTTTTAGTTTTTCATAAATAATTTGTTTAATAATTGCTGTATTGTCACAATATTCGGTTGGGTGGGGTTTTGTGGGGTAAAAAATTAAAATCTGCTCTTATTTTTATTGTAAAATATTGAGGGCGCCACCTACGGTACCTTGCACTCATTTAAAACAAAATAACTTTTTTGGGCCACTCTGTTTAGAACTCTTAAATAAACATTCTTAGTCTTCAACATCTTTTACCTAAAAACGTGTACGTAATAAGAGTTGATTTGCGCAACCGTTTTTAAGATATCTGGATTTAAAAATTCACTTCGTATATGGCCAGGTCTAAGTTATTGTAATAATTGAACACAAATTGAAGGCGTTAAATTAAAATAACTATCACTAAAAACTAACTAGTGTCAAATCAAATCTGAAAATTAATTTAAGCATACATTTGCCTATAATCTCATATCTAACTTTTAGATTGGCAAACTATGTTCAAAAATATTTTTAATGCATTTTTATTTTAAATATATGTTTTTTAATTATTATCTTATTGAATTATCTAAATAATATGAAATAGTGAGGCCAGCGAAGCGAGCATAGCTACTGTACACAAAATTAACGATAAAACTACCTTTCCTTCCCATTCTTATTGCCAGAAGTTCAGCGGCGGATTTAGGGGAGGGGCGACGGGGGTTTCGCCCCCCCCTGAGCCTTCTTAACCACACCTAAAGTCAAATACTTCATTCGCGAATTCCTGTGAAATAAATATAAGAAAAACCTTAATTTCAACTTCACATAATTAATAATAGAAATAATAGAATATTTTATAAAACAAGCCAGCCAATGATATAAATAAATTTATTGTCATGTTTTAAAAATAAAAGATCAACACTGTTATTTTATGATAAATGCATATGGCTTAACTGGTAGCAGCGGCGGATTTAGGGGGGGGGGGGGGCTGTAAGGACTGTAGCCCAGGGCGGCAAATATTAGGGGGCGGCATTTACAACATTAAAATTAAAACAAACCAAACACGCAGACCTTCGCAGAAACTTCATTATAAGCAGCTTTTCAATGATATTTTAGATACTACAAAAGGCCAGATTGAACTAAGATTTTCAGATTGGCATGAATTAGGTACATTTTTTAGACTTAATGAATAAAAATCTTTTTTTAAGTTTTTCAGAAAATTTCCCAAATAATCTTTCAGATAGTTTATGTCTAAGGTACAACTTTATAAAAAAAGAGTTTTTAGTTTAACTTATTTTTAACAGTTTTTTATGGTGAATTTTTGAGAAATTTTGGGCGTGGTCAAGAAAATTTTTCTCCCGACACTATCCTGCTCGTCTCTTTGTAGGTAGGTAGATATTACAGTTTTTAGTTTAACTTATTTTTAACATTTCTTTTCAGAGTGAATTTTTGATTTTGGGCGTGGTCGCGAAAATTTTTCGCCTACGGCGCTTCATTTCTAAAACTTAGCCGCCCCCCCCTCAGCAAAATCCTGGATCCGCTACTGCAGAAGTTCAATATAACACTCTGAATATAAATACTACCTAAATAACATAAGTTTCATACACACTAATTACCATTGCCTTATTAGCCATCAAAATATATAATCGAACACAACCAACATCTTGGCATTTATTGACGCACTTACAACTAAAAAAAATTAGCAGCCATATGGCTGTAAAAACATTTAAAATCCGGAAAATGTTGTACTATTTCGGCTGTCACAGCACTTTAAGGACGTCATTAGAACGTCTAGGTAACTTTCTGTAAAAGCTAAGATGTTCTAAATTCAACTGAAATAACATTGTCACACCTATTTAAAGCCTTTGGTGTTACTTGGGTAAAAATATGTCCATTCAGGAGTTCACAATACCATAAGCATAGCACATATAGGATATATCTCTGTCACCCTCCACTATTAATCGGATTGACATTCCGGCAGATAATTGACAATATGAGTGATCGTGTAAGGTGGTGGGAAAATAATTGTCACTTGGATTGATAGTGTGCTGGTTTACATCAAATTTTCCTTCCTGTCTTGCTCGCGCCTGCATGGAAGACGCTAGTCGTCAGCTATGCTTTCCTGCATTTCCTAATCACGGTGGGTACGTGTTGAGGAGATTTATTTAGGTATACGAAACATAACCACAACTGTGGAATAAATAGTGACAGTTCCTTGTATGCCAACAAATATAGACAATCTGTGGGGTATAAAAAACTACTTGATATTTATAAATAAAAAAATCTAGACACCAAAGAAGCCGATGTAAAAAAAAAAGGATTAACTTAACGAGATCTGATTTTTGACGTAAGGTAAACAAAATTAAGGCATTCAAGCAAACAGGATCTGGAACAGACATTCATACATTCTTGTGGTGTACTTTTGGGGTTTAATGCTAGGATAATGACCAAACAAGCTTGCTTATTTTTACTCGCCATTCGCACTTGAAACCACAGAACTAAAAAAAAATAGAATGCTTATTAGGCTGTTTAAATGGCACACTATAATATATCTGTGGTAATAGGGTTTTGGTTTTTATATAATATTGGCATCCACTAATTTGAGATGGCACGTCCACAGTTTATCATAAATATATTAAAAAATTCTTTAAGTATAATATTTATAATGCTCTCAATAAAATAATGCACCTACTAAGATTCAGTACCTATTGACAGAGATATATCCTCTGCTGCACTTTTCTCACCATTAAAACAATTATGCACTAAACACAACGGCATTTTTAATACCTACGTATATTGTTTTGAAAGTTTATATATCACGAAAATAACAACAAATTGTTTAACAAAATTAATAAACACGCGAACAAGTTAATAACATTAGGCTTGATTGGCTCGCCAACTCGCCGTTGTTCGACGACACTCGTATTTTTTGTTGGCGTTAAACTAATTTCAAATTATTTGCCAACTTTTTTTCTAGGAAAAAAAATCATTCTCCGTCAATACAGCCTTTCCTAGAGATGCTATTTTATTAACACAGGTGTTATGGGGAATAAGCATTCTACTTTTTTAATAGGCCTGTGGTTGAAACCTAGCTATTTACTGAGCTAAAATTCCTTTATTTCGATTGTGAGCCTAAGTAGATAATCAACATGATTGATTCAATTAGAATGTCAATCCGATTGATTGTGTAATGTCCCTTTAGTTTTCATTACCAAATAAGGGTAAAAATCACGAGAAGTAAAATAGAAAACCGTAAAAAAAAGAACTCGTGTTTTTGGAATTTTTCAAGGAATGAAAATGTACTGATTCTTTGTCAGCGAATTTATTCCAGTTAAAAGAATTACCTCGTGTAACCTGGTAACTACACACGTATGCTGCCAGTAGAGAATTCGCAATTTCGCATATCACCAGTACCTATACAACATAATATAAGATAAGGCTTTATAAATAACCTTAAAAAAAATAATAATACAAACCCACATAATTTGGTTTACAGTATGCAAGCCATAAAAATATAGAGATTGCCGTAATTGGAAAATTTTGTTTATCAAAGAAAACAATTTTGTTTCAATTACATTTTACCATCATTATTTTACTCACTGATAATCGTGGAGTTGTGTTCTTCGTAGAATTCATTTTCAGGAAAATACCATGAGATGGTACTTAATGTTAGCAAATTAAAGTACACAAAGTAATACGTGCATCAATTTTACAATGTAATTTTAAGTGGGAACATTTTTAGTTATTAATACTATCTGACATTTTGTGCATATCTATATAACAAATTAAAAAAAAATACCTTATTTCCTCTAATTTTAACCACCCGCTCTAGGCTGTAATAACAGTGTGTTTGGTACACAAGTTACTATAATCTTTTAATTAATTTTGTTAGGTTAAGTTTATTATTCTGTCAACTTGCGCGTTATTAAAAATGGGGTGTTTTATCAACTTGTCTTCAAATGTTGTAATAAATAAAGTGCTCATGTCATTTTAAGTACTTGCGTTTATTAAATTAGTACAATATTATTATTCTTCTTAAACACTGTAAGACATGTTGAAACTAATAAAAAATAAAACGTTTATTAACTTTTGACATTATCATAATTATTACTGGTGGTTTCATTGAGGTATGTATCACAGCCTTTTTTAATTTTTAAGAATTTTACGGGCTTATTAAAAACTATCAAAATTTGGTGTCATACAAAGACATTCAAAAAAGTTTAATACACTTTTGATGGAAAAATAATAGGGGACCCAATATTTGATGGTAGCAAAATGTTCATGGGATTTCTCTCGGCCAGTCTGGCCGTGCAACACTGGGCCCGACAAAATGGTGCTGGAATGGCCAAAGGCACGCCGGCAGCGAAGCTACGGGGACAGTGGCATTGCAACGCATGCCGGGAATACCATTTTTTTTGTTCTCTCATATGCGTTCCTATATGACATTGCAACACATCTGGGTACTCGCTAGTCATTTAACAATAAAAAAAAAGTGTTGTGTTTATTTTTACAAAGTGACATTTTTCGATTAGAAGTTTTCTGATTGGATGTAAAAACAAAATTCCCTGTAAATGGGATGTCAAATATTTTTTAAATTTTCTTGTATTTTCATTAAAACCAATATAGCCATTTAGTTAACGTTTTACCGTAGAATCTAAACTATCTAAAGGCATTTTAGACATTTAGACTCTTTACCTCCGTGAAGTTATTTGAATGCCGCCATTAAAGAACTTTTCTTTTCCAATATTCCAATGCATTCTAGATGTGTAAAACCCAAATGAATATAGTTTTTTAAAAATTTGTTCGCTCATATGTCAAAAAAGGTTTGATATACACTGAGAAAAATTTCTATTAGTCGTAGCTATAAATCCATTAGTAGTTACAAAAAATCTGCATTAAATAGGCGCCGAAAAACAACTCTGTTGTAGCTACACTAGGTTAATTTTTTTTAAATGTGTTTTTAATCTCAATATGGGCGTTTTTTAAATATTATTTTTTTGCTGCCAAAGGACTGCATTGCCCTAAAAATAAATATGATGCAGTGGTAAAAAATATTTTTTACTTAAAAAAAAGTATTGCTTTATAATCCTAAAAATTGTCTGCCAGCTATAAAAAAAATTGTTTTTATCATTGGTAGTCTACCTTACAACAACTAAATTACTTTTTTCGGCAACCGTCCGGGAAGTACCCACTTCCCGGGCGCTTTTCCTTTGAGAAAGTAGCATTTCTCCGGCCTAGTCCGGGAAGTACGTACTTCCCGGACTAGGACGAGAAGAATCACATCAATATTAGCGATTGCTCGAATTTTAATATAAATATTAATATAAATAAGAATTATAATGTTTCTGTTAGTACCTATCTTCTGTTCGAATTTTAATATTTAATACAAATAAGAATTAAAATGTTCAAAATTTTGTTCTACAAAGAAATATAATAGAGAAATGTGTCTCATTGATTTGTTATTCTACACCGTTGCCGAAAAAATAGTGTACGCAACACGTCTGAAAACAGTTTTTTCCGGACTTGTAACGTAAATTACTATTTCTGAGCTCCTTTTTTTACAATGGGCCCTTAATGACGTATTCACTATTTCATTTTATTTTTTATTATATTTCTTTACTTACTTTTCTTTAGCCAAATTAAAACAGTAACGTTTTGAGCCAGTTACCTAAATATAGGTAGGTACCTAGTTTTAAAAAAAGTAACAGGAAAAATTAATATGGTATATCACGGAACAAAAAATTAGGTTTGCAGTCATACACCTCGCACTTGCACTAAAAGTAGACCATACTATAAAACATCAATTACCCACCAACAGCGGCAATCAAATGATATGTTTTGAATTACTCGGTTCAACTTAAACGACGCAGAACCACGACAGATCATTGTTTTAAGTTAGTCTCCCTATCTGTTTCGTTGTAGTAAGGGATAGACTATATTACTGTGGCTGAAAGTATCCTAAACGATTTCTCCATATTTTAAAAAGGGGCGAACTATTTAGTTCCTAAATATTATATTTTACTTTATTTTTTGTGATAATTAGATGACCTTTTAGGAATTAAAAAAGCATTATTAAAAATTAAGAAAAAAGAAAAGCATAAAGTCTTTCTCCCCAATTTTTATTTTAAAAAAAACTAGGCGAACCTAGAATGATTCAAAATATATAGAATCGACATGTTTTGAGTGTATCCTCCATTACGGCTTAGTACCACTATTTATTTTCTCTACTGCTAATAACATCAGCTTTTTATTATTTATTTGTTTTTCCTGATGATGAGTGTTTCTACACTCGAAACATGTCGATTCTATATATTTTGAATCATTCGAGGTTCGCCTAGTTTTTTTTTTTCTTAATAAAAGTTGTGGAGAAAGACTTTATGCTTTTCTTTTTTCTTTATCATTCCACTCCACTTTGAGTATGGACTACTTCTTCAAAATTATTAAAAATATTTTGTTCGATATATAGGATTTTAATGATCAACGTTATTTTGATACCGGAAAAAAATAAGAAATAGGCGCAAAAATATGTTGTAAAAAAAAAAGATTTTGGCTGTATGGTGTATGTTTTTGGGATAAAAGGATTTCTTTTTCTGGTAACCCAAATACATGTATGCAAAAAAAACGGTATTTTTTGATTACTTTAACACCAAACTTTAATTATTATGACATCAAGACTTTGGCAGCTTAATATTTCAAATACGTTTCAAAATGTTACGTTTTGTACCTTTACAGTGTTGTAGTTTTAATAGATCAATGATTGTTTTGTTACGAGTTATTTTATTTTTTATCAAAAGAATTTCTCACCGAATATCCCTTGGACATTGACAAATGCCTCATAATTTCTTGTCAATCGAAAACACGCCGGAGTTTTCTAAGTGGTAACTTCAGGATTCCATGTTCTTTCCCGGCTTCTATGGCCCTGTTTCTTCTTATATTTATTGTAATACCAGTAGCAATTCAGTAGAGGTACAAACCGGTATTTCCTGCGGTCAAACGATTCGATCCTCTTGAAATTATTGTCTCTCGAAATCTTTGATTTTTATGCGGCGGATGCATGCAATAATAGAACCAACGATGTACACTTAAAAAAATTATTCAATCTTTAATTAAAATGAACTTAGTACTGATTCAATCCAGGCCCACCACCAGATTGATTTATAGAATTAACACTGCCTACTAATTGAATTAAAGAGTCAAGAGAGAAAGAATAGTTATTACTGATTATATTTTAATTAATTTACATTAAATATGAATAAATAATGATAAAAGTTGCTTTGTTATGTAATAATTCCAACATTTTTGATTTAATCCTAAATTATATTGGATTAAATTTAGGCAGCTTATGGACAATATTAAGAGTTATTTTAAGACGCCCCTAAATGGTTTCTTAACCTGGACTCTTGTATAAGGTTAAAACTAGTTTTATAAGAGCTGCCTGACGAATTTAAAGGAACTAATCTGCATAGCACACAAAATGGCATCTCTATAAAATGTCTGATCAGTGCGTCAGTTTTGATTGCTACTACGCTAGGAAAAGATAAACTTTATAAAAAACAACAAAGTTTTTATTTTGTTATAAGATAAGAGTTTTTGCAGTAGCAGTACTGTAAAACTCGCCAATGCAGGATTCAATAGCATCTAAACTAATAAACTTTTAGTATTTTTCAAAAACAGAGTTATTGAAAAGAATTATATCTACAATTTAATTTATTTTGAATTATACAGTGTAAGGTCAGTCAGGGTAAATGTGGACAGGGGCAAATGGGGACACTGGCCATAAAACTTTTATCAAAAGTTGTCGGTCGAATTTATCACTGTACTTCTAGTCTGTACATGTGGGCCGTCGAAGGACATTCGGTAAACGCCTTCCACATATCATATGTTTCGACCTACGGGAACCCAAAACATAACCTATAAAATATTCTGTATGTCGGTTTCGTCGGATATTCGGGTAAGTACGAGCATTTTAATAATTCGTTAAAAATTTTTTTTTTTTGTTCAGTGCCCTTAAAAACATGGTATAAAAGGGATATATTTACGATTGGGTGTCGCTGGTAAATCAAAAGTTGCTTATTTTGCATGTCCTCCATTACCCCCAAAATAAGTTATTAAGGGGAAATTGCGGACAAAAGTTAGGGGCAATTGGGGACGCGTCCCCATTAAGTATCTCGTCATAAATAGCATAAAGACGTGGTACGTCGGTCAAGTAACAGAACTTCTTCCCAACGACCAAGTCAAAATGATATTTTTGGAGAGGGTAGGCAGCTACTTTCGGTGGCCAAAAAATCAAAAAGTTGAATATGTGGACATACATTCTTTTCTAATGGAAGTATTTATAGAGGGGAAAAACAAAATGACAGTAAATCCGTCGATTGCAGATATCGAAAAAAAAATGGAAAAAGTCGAAGGATATCATTTAATAATACTTTTAACTTTTTGTTATGTTTCTTCATCTGTAGCTTTTTAAAAATTTAATGAGTTTTGTTTACGTTTATTAAAACCGAGATTTTACATTTTTAGTTATGCAAGGAAATAATCAATAATTTCAATAAAACTTCTATTCTATGTTTTTAATTGTCTTAAAGCTTTGTCTCCCTTTCCCCATTTAAATATAAGTATATGTTTAATGTGAACAAATTTGGTGTCTTCATTTACCCCCTAATCCGGGGAAATCGGGGACAACATACCTACATAAAATAAAAAAACACGCACAAATTTGTTCCTGTTCATACCTTCATGGTCTTGGAATTATATAAATTATATATTTTTGAAAGAAAAAATACTTAAAGAAGAAATACGTAAATTAATATTATTCCTACATTTTTCACATATCAAACAAACTAAACTGCTGGACACACAAAAGGAACGAGCTAATTGTTTGGTTAACTTTGGAGTAAAATAATTTACAAACGAATAAAGATATCGATACGCGGTTTGCAGAGTTTAAAAGATTTAGAAGAAATTTCATTCTTAATATGCCAGTTTTTTCCGATTTTTTTGGCTTCAAACATCTTACTGTCAACAGGGTGCAAAAAGAAGTATGTTTTTTTAGCAAAGTTTCCAAGTACCGGATTTCGATAAAAATATTTTAAAATTATTTTGGATTGCATTTTCTTGGTCTCTTATTTATAAAGAAAAAAACAATTTCTCAAATTTTTGATATCCCTCTTCATTCATGAAATTTCGATTTTTTTCTCAATCCCTGTAAAGTTCAGGTATTTTTGTCAGTAGGCCTTACAGTATTTTATAGGAACGGGTTTTGTTAAGTGATTAAAAGTCCCTAGGACTACCTCTTTTGCCAAACAAGAATACCTAGATCTTGCTTTCCACAAAATTACTATACCTGAGAGCTCTTTTTTGTAAAATAGAAGTAGAATCGTTTATCAAATATTAACTTTTAAAACAAAATAGATAAACGACAAAGTTTAAAAATAAACTATTTTATAAAATCGTCCACCAGTTGTTCTGCAGTAGATCAATCGATTTAAAAATTCCTGTTGTACATTTTGTACTACTTGTGGAAAAATTACTCCTCAACTGGATTTTGACGTATCTCCACAAAAAAAAAGTCCATTGGTTTAAGATCGGGCGTTCTGGGTGGCCACTCTATTGACCCCGCCCGTCTACCTATCCACCTTCCCGGAAAAATTGTATTTAAGTACTCCTTTGCATGAGCAGCATAATGCAGGGGAGCACCATCCTATTGAAACCGCCAGGTTAAAGCTGGTAAATCAGGATCCTTATCATCTGGAAATAGAGTGGTAAGTGGCAATCTGGAACCAGATCATTTTGATGGAAATTTAGATATATTTCTTCAGTGAGGATCTCATCAAAGAAAAATGGTCCGATTACCCTATTATATATCAACAATGCCCGCCCAGGCATTAACCTTGACGTTACACTGCTGTGATTTTCTATGAACCAGTGAGGATTATCCTGTAACCAGTATCTGTAGTTTTGTCATTTGAACATTTACTGATAGTTTTTGACGTCTTAAACGTAAAATAGTTGTAATTTTTAATGCCTTAAAGATTGCGACTTAAGTTCAGAACGTTGCAAAGTCGAGAAACATATGGTACATCTATACCAGCAATAAAGTGTTAATATTTCGTAAACGGTTGAAGATAGGTGAGTACAGGGCATGATTTATACAAAACGCAGAATACTAAAATGTAATATATTATGTACAGTATGTGTCATTAAAAAAAATTAAAGTTGATACACGTAGCATTTTTATGATCCACTCCATATAATATCAGTTTTCTAAAAAAAAAATGCATTTCAATCAAATAAATGTGATAGGTCGGAGCGATTTTTGATAAAGTGGTCGGCATTCTATATTGAAGGTTGAACCTCTTCTTTATCATACCGCTGTGTGGTATCGGAAAAATTATGGGCCATCGGAGTGCAAAAAGCCGTTTATTTTACATGCGGTGACGATGATATACCCTTAAGGAATCGTTTTAATAGTTTTAAAAATATACAAATTTAAACATGACCTAAAATTTACCCTGTAATAGTTTAATTGCTGTACAGCCTAATTAAATTATTATGGTTAACGAAAAGGTCACGTAATTTTTAACGGCGTCCTCTTTTTTAACCTGTAATTTAAAAAATATAAACAATCATTTTATTGCACTACTTATTCGTCTAAGAATTCAGTAGTTCTACTACAACAATAGTTTATTTAAAATTGTTTAACAACATTGCGTTTCAACGTTTTTACGAAACGACATGACTAAAATAATAGGCACAAGGTAATTTGTTATAAATTGTTATATTTTGTTGTTTACACCATAACAACCAAGATTATGCATGACTAGGTTTGCTGTAAATTATATGGTAGCATTTTAGCTAAAAGAAATATGTTTTTGCAAATATGTAATGTAATACACATTGCTTAGTTATGACCTTTAAGGGTAAAAAATTGTCATTAATGTCTGTACCTGAGAGCTAAACTGTATTAACTCACAATAATGAAATTTTACAGGAGAGCAGTTTTAAAATTTTTATAAACATTAAATTCATATAAAAAATATTTTGTTAAAACCATTTGTTTTAAACAAAACTAAATAATATATTGTGGTCAGCCCTAACTTTTTTCTTTCCTAACTTTCAAAATGGTTTATAATTTTTGTCAAAAAAGTAATTAAAAAGACAATAGGTTGGAGTTAATATTATTTGGCCCTAACATTATTTAGATTATACACGGTATTAAGTCATTCTCTGGAGTTAATGCAAAAATGAAATGGATTTAATATGGGCAATGAAATACTGTAAGTCTGTTTTGAAATTATTTATTGATTATTTTTATAATGAAAAGAAGGTAAAAAATACAGTAAACTGCAACTTATTATTTATAATTAAATATCGTCCGTTGCCTTATCAGAATACGCTAAATTTTTGTAAAAATTGTGAAACATATTTGGAACCCACGGCAACAAAGAATGTAGGTGGTTATATTTTTTGGTTGAGATTTCATTTGCCTGCTGACGTATTAGCGGTAAAAACTCAGGAAAAGCAGTACGCCTGCCATTTCTCTTGAGATCGACACTGTCAAGCGTAGTTGCCGCAAAATCTGTTTTAACATACAATACACCTATATTTTCAGTACGTGCTTGTAAGTGAACCACGTGCGACATGCCATAATTTACATTTTTTTCACTTTTCTTACGCACAACAAACGGTGAACTATTAGAAGTGTACAATGCTTTAAAATCTTTAAAATCAGATAATTCCATATTAACAACATTGAAAGGTTTTAAGCGACAACAAATCCTTGCTAGTTGCTGCCAGTCCCAGGGCGTCATCACTTTCAAAAATGGGGTTGGTTTTCTTTCTCTTTCAATCAAGGAATGGTCACCATCGACCTCCATATGCGTGTGACCCCGTAGCAGAAATTTGTGGTTAATCACTTTTATATTTGGATGGGTTTTTAAAATCCAGAAGTATGCCATTACCATAATCATATTACGATTTTGTGACGGGCAATTATCTGACCAGATAGTAATCTCTTCTATGCTTTCACCTAAAGTATCTGTCCATTTAAGAAGACCTGATGCCATTTGATTAGCCCCACGTCCAGATTTAGATTCGTCCCACATCCATAGGTAATGATTCAAATACAGAAAGTGTGTCCGACGTTTTTAAAGCCATTTTCAAAATTGTACTTGTTCTATTTGTCATTTTGTGGCAGAATAAACAACACACGTGCACTTCTAAACCAAACTATAAATGCACTGAAAACTGTATTAAATCCACACATCAAACTTTAGCAGTATTAACTCCATAATACTATTTTGCTCGGAAAATATTTGGAAAACCTTTAACAGTATTAACTCCATGATACTCTTTTGCTCGGACACGGCTAAGGATATAATACAGTTTAACACTGTCTAACTTCAAAAGTATAATATGTGTGGCTTAATACTGTTTTCCATGTAAAAGAGCAGGTTCAGTTTAGTATAATAAAGCTTAATACCGTTTTTTTTCAAAAATGGAGTTAATACAGTTTGGCTCTCAGGTACAGATGTGGATCTGACATTATGTAAATAAGTGCTGTGGTGTAATACTTAAGACCTCACACTAAGAGAATTCTTATATTTAAAGGGTCGGACTGCACATATTTTACAAAAATAAACTTTTTCATATTACCGGAGTTATCATATATTCAGTACTGATATCCCCTATTGAAAATATATTCTCCTAGCGGGTACCCGCGTCTTCGCTCGATTAATTCAATTGTTATAAAAAAGCGGAGGTACCATACATACTATCCAATATAACCTTTAATAGGTACCAATATAATTTTTAACAAGAAATTTCTTATGTGCTTTCTCACATTATTTTTTTCCTTTTATTATCCATTTATCTCCTCTCTTCGTACATGAAAATAATACCAAAAATAAAGATTCATTGTTATTTTTCAAAAGTGTCGATCTATTTCATTACAGATCGTTAATAACGCTCACAGAACCTTCCCATGAACTTAGCGTTTATAAACACCTTATGAGTAGAATTTATTGAAATGTTAATCAAGAAAGCCTCTTAAAAAATAGTAAAAATAGATTCTCTGCTAAGTTTCAAGAAATTAAGAGAAACAATATTTTTCCAATAGACACTTTTATGCCCCTTTTCATCCCTCTAAGGTCCGACTTTCAAAAGCATGTACAAATATCCTCTACGTGGTTATACGTCATGATTAAATATAAAAAAATAAAATATTTTTTATTATAGTCTCGCCTAAAATTTCAATTGTTTCATTCATTAATAATAACACTGAGCGAATCCTTAAGCCACTACAATTTCGCCAGAAGTAGAAAAATTTACGCTATCTCTCTCTCTTCTCTCTTTATTTTATACGTACGAATATTTGATGCAAACAAACAGGATATTCATGAATGAATGGATTATGTTGGGTTGCACAAACTAACCAGCAACTTAGACGGTGCCATATCTGACATTGGCAGGTATTATTTATTCACAATCAATCGCCTGATTAGCAAGTCAAAAATTACGCTCACCGGGGGGGGGGGGCTCTGATTGTGAGTATCTACATAATGCCTGCCAATGTCACTTATGTCACCGTCAAAGTTGCTTGTTATTTAATTATTATTAAAAACCTTTGTGCAACCCAACATTCTATAAGAAATCTATGATATACAGTGGCGGCTCGTTAATGAAGGGCTCTGGGGCGCCGCCCTCCCTGCAATTATTTCAAACAGAATCCAAGAATACTTTACTTAAAAAACCAAGAACGCAATATATGTAAGCAATCAATTAAAATAATTCAAACCAAACGTAGCCCTATTCCAACGGGCAGGCTATACTTATAGACAAGCGAGTTGCGCGCTCTCAAGGTTGTACCAACGAACATTAACAAGTCTTGTTAATGTTCGTTGTAATGTTCGTTGGTTGTACTAACCGCGGGCGAACGATTATTCGTCCCGATTCAACGCGAGTTGCCATGACTAAAGAGGCATGACGTCACCTACACATCGCACAACGAGCTGCCACGGATGAGCTCCAATTTTCCGCTCCCAACAGCTGTTCGCGAATCGCGATGCCACGGTAGAATAATCGATATATTATGTACTCTGACGATGCGACTTGTCGATGCCGCTAATGATTTGTTTATTTGTTTTGATTTAATTTATTAGTTACGTTATAAAGTTGGAAAATTTCGTCTAATATGAAGGTCAGTGATTTACAGAAGCTTGTGTTTAGTTCTCTGAGCTTAAGTGAAAAACTTGATTTAAAAAATGCAGAGCGGCCACTATACCAATATTGAACATAGTACAAGTGCAATCAAAATGTAAAAGTAAGGCACAGTTTACGCGTAAGTTTGACAAAGAAATATATAATAAAAAATTCTGGATATGCGGTTGTGAGGACAAAAATTATTTTTTTTGTTTCGTGTGCTCATGTGTCTTCTTTTTGACGGGGATGATAATTGGACTATAAATAAATGGGGTGCAGGACTTCAAAAATCTTTCAGAGAAAATTAAAAAAACATGAAAATAGTGCAAAACATCGTCATAATGTGGTAAGTTTTCAGATGTTAGGACAAACTTTAACTTCTTTAAGTAGTGCTGCTTATGCTGATGAAATTAAAATTCTCAACGAGAAAGTTAAAAAAAAAACAGACACATACTTTCGAAAATAATAGACATTTTAATTTTTTTTTAATTTAAAGCGAGCGCCCCCCCTGACTCGCTAGTCACGAGCCGCCACTGATGATATAACCAAAAAATTGATGTGATTTTGTGAAGTTAAGGTGGAAGTATCAACATGCTTGCCAACCTATAACCTATATCGCGTAGATTTATTTATTTTTTTTAACTTTTACACAAAATTTAAATAAAATCAATATCGTCGTCATATTCTATAGGTAATAATTTAACATGTTAAATAAATATCAAGGAATTTCATAAGTTATTTAAGGAGAATAATTATATATCGAAAAATATCGGTTAATATTTTTTTTTGTCATTTTTCTTTCACTATACAATTCTCCCAAATAAATTGATATTTTTGTAATATATCAGATATTACCTAAATAATGTGCAGACGATATTGATTTTATTTAAATCTTAGCCAATAAAATAATAAACTAAGAAAAACAAGGCGAAATAGGTTATTGGTTGGCAATAAATTGAATGACGTTGATAATTCCACCTTAAATATAAAAATTCCGGAAATTAAAAAAAAAAATAACTTGGGGTGTCATATATTTTAATAAGAATAAAAAAGGATAGTACTAATGGATTTTTAATATAACACTTAATTTACCTATTTAATAATTTTGAAATTCGTAAAAATCGTAAATATATGCTACACGAATATTGTTCTACTGTTTTTTTTAGAAAAAGTATGTTACAATTCTATAATTCTGTTACATCTGGCAACGCTGCTAATAACAAACCGTAAATGCATATGTGCATTAATGGGCAATCATATCGGGTGTACATATACGATATAAGAATGTGGGCTGTCACAAGGAACCGGTGGGGAACAAGGGGTAGCGGGCTAGCCGGCTAGCGGCTCCTCCAATTAGAAATTCGTAGATCGTCTTGCAGTGTACGAAGAAGAATGGTATGAGCTTACCATTTTTAACAGCCGAAGATGGATCTTGATGCTTCCCGGGGTTTTAGGCCTCTTTCAGTATCGAGGGCAGATCGGATAGGATAAAATAAATTTCGGTTAATTATATTTTAACTAGGTTGAAATATCTACAGGATTTATTGGTTGGGGGTTAGAAGAGACATTTAAATTTGAGGGTGCACTTACTGAAAAGCCGCCACTGACATGACGCCTAATCGTTCTACATAAACTTACATTTATTTATATTCTGAGGGTTTAAATGTGTGAGAAAACCCATTTTTACATCCTTTGTACCAAAAACAATATCCTATGTTGGTATATTAATAATATACCATGGAAGGATTGCAAGTTGCCAGTAATAATCCAATTAACATAATTCTTTCGTTTCGCGTTGATGAAATACATATTCTAGTAATTTTCATTGTTGTATACGATCCTTTTAAAATCGATTTATTTTATAAAATAATTAATTTCCTGCATTTACGAGAAAAACATTATTAACTTTAATGATAATACTACCATTTTGTAGACGTAACATAAAAATCTCAGTGAAATGATAAATTTAAGATACCAATTAAACACTATAAATATCTAAATGAAAATATATTAAATTTAATGAATCTAAATGAAAATCAATTTCAAGGGACATTCCGACCAACCAGGTAGGGCCCTGACGTAAAGGAGGTTCAAAAATCCAGAAATCGCTTTTAGTCAAATAAGTTTGACTGTTCTGAATTGTAGTTTTGTGGTGACATAATTTTTGAGGCGGGACTAAACTCACATTTAGCCA
This sequence comes from Polydrusus pterygomalis, assembly GCA_963969555.1. NCBI lineage: Eukaryota > Metazoa > Arthropoda > Insecta > Coleoptera > Curculionidae > Polydrusus > Polydrusus pterygomalis. The sequence goes on along the minus strand of OZ018380.1, from coordinate 53,479,947 downwards.
GTAGTGGGGGCTAAAATTTAAAACTAGGACACTGACAAAGCCTTAGTCTGGTGGTTTTTTGTTCAAGTAGCAAAATGTTGAAAATATCGTTCACCAACTGTTCTGCAGTAGATCCATCGATCTAGAAAATCCTGTTATACATTTTGTGGAGAAATTTCTCATATAACTCGTCGAATGGACTATTTAGGCATATCGATCGAGTATATAGATTTATTTTAAAAAAAGTTCAATGTGTTAAGATCGGACGATCTGAGTGGCCACTTTATTGACCCTATCTACCCATCACCGCCCCGGAAAAATTGTGTTTTAGTACTCCCTTACATGAGCAGCATAACGCGGCGGAGCACGATCCTGTTGAAACCATACGGTTAAACTTATAGCGTTTTCGGTTTACAACTCCGAGAGCGCTCTGTGACGTCATCGATCGTCCCGAGGTTTGCTGGCACTCCGAAGGCGGTTGCCCTCGGACGGAGTGTAAATTGAACGTGATTGCGCTTGAAAATTTGACAGATGTCAACATACAAAAATAAACAGTTAATTTTTTTAATTTAAATCGACTTAAGTGCGTTTATGACATATTATATACAATATTCATTGAACTAGACGAAAAACAAACACAGAAAACACAATAAACGAGATTACACATCAACAAAAGAATAGAAGATGGTGGTGGTTTGCGGTTCTGCGCAAGCGCTGCCTCTCTACTCTGTAAAAATTTTCAGATCGAAAAAGAGCACTCTCAAACGGATTCAGAGTAACCAAATTTGTAGATCGAACGTCCTACTCCGAATGAGAGCAGTGGATTTTGACAACCGAACACGCAAATCTCGGGGAGAGCACTCTCAGAGTGCGCGAGAGCAGTAAATCGAAAACGCTATTAGCAAATCAGGATCATTACCGCCTGAAAATAGAGTGGCAACAGCTGAAACCATCTTTCTCCAATGAGGCTCTCATCAAAGAAAAATTATACGATTACCCAACTTTCAATACTGAAAGCTCGGACATTAACCTTTTCATTATACTGGGTGTGTAATCAAATAAAACCCATATAAGTTAACATTTTATGTGATCTTGTAAAGTTGAATTATTAATCTTTCCCAAAATTTAAAAAAAATATTTGGGGTAAGTATGGTATTCTAATAAAAATAATAAGGAGGATTAATAATTAATTTCTAAAATAACAATAACCAAACACTTTGTTTACCTATTTAAAAATTTTTAAATTCCTTAAAATCTTAATTATGGTATATTTATTGTTCTACCGTTTTATTTTTTTGTAGATGTATGTTACCATTCGATAATTCTGTTACGTGGCAACGCTGCTTAGAACCAATAGTAAATATTAGATGCAATCATCTTGGGTTTGTTCGGGTTTGTTCGCAGATATACGATGTAAGAACGTGGACAGTCACAGGAAACCGACGTCGGTTGGCTGCAGTCTAACGGCCGTTTCAAAGTAGTTAAAATTCTGATTCCGATGTGACAGGATAATATTAAATGAAATAAACTATAACATGTTTTTGTTTGAGTCTTGAATTGTACATGGCATTGTCAATTTTTGCCAAGACCGTTAGGGAGAGGTTAAAAATTCAATGTGTCATACTTTTGCGCGCGAAATACAAACAACTTTTTTTGTAAAACTGTTTGTTATTAACTATTTTAATAATTATATGAATATTATACTATTTTCGTTAACTATTTATCGTGTTTAGAAAATTAAAATTCATAGCAAGTTTTTTTTTCTTACACCTGTTCTGATTGCCCTGAAAACTTGCAATTGTTTAAAATTTATTTATTGTCAAATCTATCGTTTTGCATGTTTCGTGTCACGAAATTTACAATACTTTGCTAAAGTTCATCCATTTCCATGATGTCTGATAGCGATGGAAAAACACCTCAAGAAATAACGGATACGACGAAGATCGTTGCATCGAAACTTTTTCCTGCTAAATTAAACATATAGGTATATACAATATGAGAAAGTGTGCCCTTAGTTTCGTGAATGGTGTAACATAAAAAAGGTAAAAACCGTATCAGAAAATATTTTACTGTGTTATTTTGAGGAAAAATCAAAACATATTAATTTGATATAGTAGATTATAAAAAATGTTTTGGAATTTTTACAAAAATATCAATACATTTTTTTGACCGTGAAAAAATAACATTTTTTGCGGTGAAAAAAATAGGCGTTTTGTGCATCCATAATGGCAACAAAAAACTCACTTTTGGATAGTTGTACAAAAAAATAGGTACTTAAAGCAACTGTTATATTTTGCAGTTATTCTGATAATTGGCCTAACTTTTTAAACTACATAGCGTCGTAGAACTAACTATTATATTTAAATGGGTGACTTCACTTTGTTTTAATGGACCGTCTAAAAATATTATTTAATTTAGCCAATTTTAGACTTACATTTTTTAAAATAATTCCTTAATTATAAGATAAATCGAGTCAAAATTTCGTTAGGTCGTCAAATCATTCACTTTAAAAAACAATAAATTATCGGTCTAAAATAAATAAGGGAGCCAAAATTTCACCACCTTAAATTTGCCTGCGATCGCCTTTGCTGCGCCTACCTAGGCAGTATGTTGTTATTAAATTTATAATTATTATTTTATATTGGTAAGGAAAGCTTTAATTTATAATTTACCAACTTTATTTAAATTTACAAAAACATTTTATATGGAGCACGTTTTACTTGCAACAAACTTGCAAAATAATTATATTTTCTAATTAATAAGTACACAGATTTTTGTATTACATTTCAACCTACACCTTTTCAGACAATATTTCCAATTTTCCAGTGTGAAGAAATGTTTTTGAAAAGCTCTACTTTCGAAGCTAGGCCGGATTGTTCCTTAAAATAGCTTTATATTGTTCTCGAGCTTTAATAGTATTAACAAATCATTTTCTTATACAAGCCATACCATTATACAGGGTGATTCAAAACTTTGACAAACTTCGGGATATTGTTGGTGATGTTATTTTAAGGGGACATTCTCAACGTCATTTAATCCATTACCAACCTATAACCTATTTCGCGTTATGTTTTCAAGTTTATTATTTTATTGACATTTAAATAAAATCAGTATTGTCGGCACATTACTTAGGTAATATCTGATCTGATATATTACAAAAATATCTATTTATTTCCTTGCTAATTTTGGGAGAATTGTATAGTTAAAGAACAATGACATAATAATGTTAAAAAAAATCTTACCCGATATTTTTCGCGATACAATTCCCCTAAAATAAATTATGAAATTCCTTGATATTTATTAAATATGTCAATTATTACCTATAGAATATCAAGTCGAAACTGATTTTATTTAAATTTTGTGTAAAAGCTAGAAAACATAAATAAATCTACGCGAAATAGGTTATAGGTTGGCAAGCATGTTGATACTCCCACCTTTTTAAGAGGAAAAGTTTTAATAAACTATGTTCTTTAACGGCTTCGTTTCGGAAATACTGGGCGTCCAAAATTTAAAGAAGAAGTAGTAATTTTTAAATAATTAATAAAAGAGTAGAGATTTTAGTTAAATTTGATGAATTAAATAAACACTTTAATGTGACTCATTTGAAAGTAAAATTCATTCTTGGCGACAACTAGTGCAGATGGCAGCACTCGATTAGGATATCGCTCTTGGTAGATACGAGCATTACCATTCGAAAGACCATCAACGAAATGCATATCGGTTAAATAAGCATTATTTCTTAAATGATCCATAATAATATAAGATAAAACTAGCAGAAAACAGAATAAAACTATTACAAAATTTTAAAAAATCTATTAGCTTCCTACTAACATTGAGCCATTCTTTGCATAAATAAATGTCAAATTGTGATTCCAGAGCCCACTGGAAAAAATACAGAAATGCAAAGAATTTTGAGTATAATATACTTATATTATATTATATTATAATTATATAATACTTACTTATATTATATTATAATCGGGATTAAAATATTATATATAATAATTGAAATAATCATTCACCGCATCAAAAAAATACAAGGAAGCATTTTTATTACAATTAAAGAAATACAAAATTAAAAAATATCAGTGGCGTAACGGCGTAATATAATTTTTATAAAAAATATCAGAGAAGAATTTTGTACCGACGCCACTGGTTGTCTTTAAGAATGAATTATACTTTTAAATTAGTCATATTTAAGTGCTTATTTAATTCACTAAATTTAACCTAAATATCTCGACTCGTTTATAAATTATTTAAAAATTACTACTTTTTTAAATTTTAGTATTTCCGAAATTGTTAACGTACTTTTGAATCACCCTGTAAATAAAACTATTTTCTTTACGTAGGTAACTTACATTTTACTAGAATAATTGGTTGACCTGTTTCTCAAGAAATGATTTTTTGCTTATTGTTTGGATAAATCAAATCAAACTTAAATAAACTTGAAGGTAGTGCTGGGAGATGTTCATCAATGTTTTTGAAACATCGATGTTCTGATACGGATGTTCGATGTTTTCGACATCAATGTTAGAGGTTATAAATATCGATGTCGACATCGATGTTTACCTTTCGATGTTCAATGCAATGTTATAACAAAATAAGCAAACTAGGATGTGATCCTAAACTCAATTTTCCCAGCACAAGAAAATAAGAACAAAAGCTTTTGATTTCATTTATTTTGCTAAAGGTGGTTGAAATCTTTTCTGTTCTACCAGTAGGCATTTGGCAACGTCGCCACTATTGTAAACTGCAACCCTGCAGACAGGCTCGACGCCGGCGTAAATCCCAGCGATTAACTTTGGGAATTACCGACTTAATTCCTTAATTGGCCTATTTCGTATTTGCCAGTTTCACCAGGTTGTCATTATTTTAGTTTTATTAAATTGTTATGTGGCAACAGCATATCGATGTTTTAATACCGATGTTTTTAAGCCATCGAGGTTAGCTTTTAATGTTAACATCGATGACCAACATCGATGTTTCGTTTCGATGTCCCATCACTACTTGAAGGGAAATAGGAGACACTGTTTGTGAATTAAAATGCACATAATGATAATCAGCCAAAACCTATTTTTAATTTTAGAAGACTAATGTTGGGTTGCATAAGTGTTTTAAAAAATAGTTAAAGAACCAGGCAATGTGAACTGTGACAAATATGACATTGGCAAACACTATTTACTGAAGATGCAATTTGCCTGATTAGTAAATTAAGAATTAAGCCAAGTCGGCCAAGAGTGGCGTAACTTGTTTTAGTGTTAGGGTAGGGGGCGGGGGCCTGGGCCTGATCCCTAGCTCCTGTAATCAAAGGCGAGTTTAGGGAGGATGTCTGGGCGTTGTAGACGAAAAGCGCGCAAGCGAAAAAAAATTAGGACCAGGCGTTAGGATTAAGGCAAAGTGATGAAACACGAAGAGCAAACTTCTGTTTTAAAGTTATGGAAATGGTTAATTAAATATAATAGGGAATTCTTAGGCAACATTTGTTTTGCCGACAAATGCCTTCACATTACACAATAAACCACATGAATGTAGTACTTGAGGTTTGGAAAATAAACACAGATTTGTACCGGATGTAGGTACAACCAAAAAGGGGTACCGACTGTATCGCGCAAACCGTAAGGTTTGCGGAAAAGAAATGTACCTTAAAAGTGACTAAGAGAAATGCTCAAAATTATTTTTTAGATTCTAGGTTGGCCGCTAACTAGTAACTCGAGTGGCCAAACAAAATGCTGGAGTTTTTTAAAAAGCCTCATAGTAAACATTTATTAAGATAGCATTTTATTAATCTAATGAAAATTCTGGACAACTTTCGTTCTTGAGTTTTTGCTCTCCCTTTTTGTAGGAGGGGCAAATATTGCTGTTGCAAAAATTATTTACAACATGAATAATTATAATTCAACCTAATATTTTAAGAAATTTTATCTCAACCCTGTACTTTCCAACATCATATTTCATGCATTTTTAACAGTATTTCCCAACGTTCAACTTTCCCTAAAAATAACCTCAAGAATCTCCCTTTTTTCTTACGCATAAGCCGCAGTGTTATTTGATCTCAACCTTAGCAGTTTTTCCCTCTTTACCCCCTCTTTATCTCTACTAGACGAATGACCGCCGCGAGCCGACTCTTGGTCGCAGGCGCTGAAGAAATTATGTCACAAAAGGAATTTATTTAAAATGTTTCGAATTTATTTAAAAATATTTCATAGATTTTAAAATAAATTCCTTTTGTGACATAATTCCTTATGTGACAATATCGTTGAATTCGCATCTAGAGCTCTGCGAACCCCAAAAGTATTTTTGACGTTGACACAGTTTGACAGACGTTGAAAGAAAAACGCACTCGTAAGCGATAGTAGACGGCAAGCTCCCGATTTAAGAAAATAGTGCAAGTTCCCGATTTAAGAAGCGCCCTTCCCCCAATAATATTGTACCCTTGCTGTTTTGTGGTGGATTTGGGATGAATTTTCTATGAACTATAGCCAGCCAGTGCTGTAAATTTGTTGGTGAAAGGAACTGAAAATAAGCCGAGAGAAGTAAGATTATTCCTTTCTTATTAAAGTTGTGTGAACTATGCATGGAAGTTTAAAAGGTTAAACATCCAATCGTCATCCTAAAATGCATTTAAATAAGTCCAGGCTGGTTCTTGAATGTCGTCAGAAGATTAAATGAAGAGCATTCAAAGAAATTGATTTAGAAAGGAATTAAATGAACTTAGTTTAGTTACCAAATAAATGGCCTTATTTAGATTTTTCTTACACAAAAATTCATACCATTTGTTATTGTTACGATTGTAGACTCGTTACTGTATTTTACCAAGAGAACTCTATAATTATTGTGTTAAACTGACAGTCGTTATCCCGTTAAACAACTCATTGTTTAAAAAGTGTGGTGTTTCTATCAAATGTTCGTGTTTAAAAACGTCGTTATTTGGCTTAACCCAATTCGTTATTTATAATTAGTTTAATCAGTAGGGATTTTGGAATGCCTGCCTGAATGTATGTTCATAGACATATTCTAGATAAAATAGATTTAGTTATTACATATAATGTTGTTTTATTGTTTGTTTCCTCACGACCAGAATCCATTTATTTTTAATTTATCATAAATCAGCGTGGAATACAGTTAGGTGGTCGTATTCTGATCACCCCCCTTTTTGTGCTAGGGCAGCTTTAATATAGTTCCTCTAACAATTGCTATGCAAAAATACTCCCAAATTTGGCTTGGCTTATCGGAATTTGACAACTTTGAACTCGCTAAATAGGGATTCTTTTCTTTCAATTATGTAAAAAACGTAGTCGTTCTGAACTCCGTTGCGACAGCTGGAGGGCCCTATTTAGCCGAATCAACAATTTCTTCTTTTTTCTGAAAATTTTTAAATACAACCATACCTATATCTTTTAATTTAAATAAAAAGAATACCTGTGAAAACCGCAAGCCAATATCTTTTTTTAAACCGGAGATATGGAAAAGATAATATAAAAATGAGCTTCACAAGTATAAACTGACTAGCTGGCCAATTAATTGGGTGGTTTAGTCCAATAATGTTCCTCCTTAAAACATTTTATAAATTAACTAGTGCGGAGTTAGGGGCTTCTTCATTTTTTTTTAATACGATGATATGTTGCTGGTTTGTTCAATGAATAGGCGAGAACATATTAACTATCCATATAAGATGTGCCTATACCTACCTAGAATAGTTTTGAATTTATTTATACTTTTTCACTTCCCTGTGTCTAAACTTTCATTTTCACACAATCCCTTTTGTCGAGCACAATAATATCTAATGCCACAATCAAAATTTTGAGTTTCACTTTTTTATCTTTGAAAAAATATTCGAATTTACGCGACACCCTGATAATATTATGGGAAAAACAATTTTTTCTCACAAACGAATAGGGAAGGATATTATTGGAAATGAAGAAAAGAACAGAAAAAACATATTATTTAAAATAAGAAAGTTTGAGACAAGTTCCGGTATAAACGGAAGTCGCATCATGGTGGCTGTTGTTTTACTCCGAAAATCCCATTATCGAAATTTGCAGGATTCAAATCGCATTACTTTCCAAAATGTTCTAATGTGCGGACACCGTGACACACCCTTTATTTTTACAAATTACAGACTTTTTGGCATATTCTAAATGTGCTGTTAAAATTGCTGGATTGTGAAATTACCATAATTCCATTTTAAAAATTGATTGTTTTTATTGTGAAATCCGAACCTTTCCGCTTCTATTCTTCTCATTCTTTCTTGCCGACGATGCAATGGCGACACGCGACCTTATTATACAGGGAAAAATTATTTATTAGAGCTTCTCCTATTATTATTTAATAATGTGACGTTAGAAATACGGATACTACATAATAGTAAGAATCCGGTTGAATTTTCTATTTTTATTCTTGATTAATTATACCAGAGGGAGTAATGTATGATATTATAAACTTTTCTTCATCTAAACAAATACCCTTATGGTACAAGACAGCCGCAAAGATATTTATTTATTAGTTGTAACGAAATAATGGTTATTAGTTCATTGTTTTACAATTAATTGTGTAATAACGTGAATAATTTAACGCTTTTATAAGTGGTGTAATTATAATAATTGAATAATACAATATCAAGTTATTTATCTTATAGGAGTTTAAAGCATGGATATATTAATATCACGGCTTAATAATAATAGTATTGGCAAATGTCACTATTTGTCATAATAATATTATTTTATTTTATATGTGGGTATGTTCCAACAGTTTGCCGTCTTAAGATCAAACACTAGTGACGCCTTCGCTATTTCGATTTTTGATCGATATTTCATTACTTCTTCGTTTTCTCTAAAAATTAGCCAAATACCTGTCTTTAGAGTAAAATTACCTACATAATTTCACATTTAAAAAGGTTAGATTTATAAACTGAGGAGCGTTCATACAAAACAAGACAGATCCGACGATCCGATAGATGCATAAAATGAGATATATATGGATTTAGGGTATTTTCTCAAGATTTTATCGATTCGTTTCATAAAAATCGTTCTAAATCAGACCAAAACCATTTAAATTTGCATGTAAATGTTCAGCGTTCAGTCAAAATCAGACAAATCCAAAATTAAAATGATTTTTAGCGAACTGGTCAAAACTAGACATATCCAATCATACTTTGATACTGTATCTACAAGAAATAGAACAAACCAAGACATATCCATACACAAAAATTTTCATTGAAAGCTTGCAATATTTTATGTATAATAAAAATGTTTAAAATATATTTTGTCGGATGTATTATTGACAAATTAATAATATTACTTCTTTACAATAAAAGTATGTTTTTTAATAAAAACGCCGAATAACATAAGAAATCATACCGTGATCACGCAAAAAGAGACATATCCACCTTGCGTTCAGACAAAATCTTTTTTAGTTTTCTACACTTACATATATTTTTTTTTAAATATGATGTATAATATGCAAAACACTTATTATCCGATGCTCTATAATATTTAATAATTTAGAAAATTTTTCTTTTAAAGGCCCTAAAAGCTAAAAGTTTTTCGCGTTTTTCTCGAAATTAGTTTATGAGGACATGTCTTGTTTTGTATGAACGCTCCTCAATTAGTAAAAGCAGAAAAAGAAATTTTGGCAAATTTGACCAAATTTTCTTTTTCGCTTATATAATTTAAACTTAAAACTGTACGTAATTGCGACCGGATAGGCGGAAAACGGATATTGCATTGGCCGCGTTAAAAAAAAAACGAAATATTGATAAGCAAATAAAATGGTGATTGCGCCACTAACGTTTGCTGTTAATATGTTTTCTGAAAATAAATTTAATAAGTATGTTTTAGTCAAATCTATGATTTCTTTTATACAGCGTAATGATGAAGAAACGAATCAGCCGTTTATAAAGAATCAGTTACATTTTAAGATTTATGATTAAATAATTATTGAAAATTAAATCAGATAAAAAAAAATTATTGGAATAATCTGTAAATATAAGACAGCAATCTGTCAGCCCCTCTGGATTCACTAATGGTTAAATTATATACTTATAAATACATCTAATATCTATTTATAAAGTTCTAAGACTTAAAAAACATAGGGTGTACATTGTTGAGAAGTAAAGTCCATTATTCTGTTCTTATTTGCAAACTTGTCAATAACACCAAAACTGTTCATTTTTATTAAAATAAAATTTTCCAAACGAACTTATTTCAATTTTCTTGTTTAAATCGAATGGCGAAAAGTTATTCACCAATAATGTTTTCAACGGAATTGAGGTTCTCTAGCACAACCCGAACTCGAACTACTAGCCATAATTGAAAATTAAATGTGTAATTAAAAAAACAGCGCGAACAACCGCGTTATTAAACCGCCAAAATGGTTAAAAAAGCATCATAGACTAGTTAATAGCTTCGTTCGTTCAAGCAAATTGTCAATCGATTTCAAATGTTTTTCTGCGCACACGTGGTTTTTAACTAGTTGCAAACACGTTCCCAAACCCCAAACGGACAAGAAATCCTTTTTTTCCTGTCAGGATAACTGAGAAATAAAAGAAATCTAACCTAAGAAAATAAATACTAAATTATTTGCAACAACGATTAGAAAAAGACATTTGTTGTATGAAAAATAATACAATCTGCAAAAAGCAAGTTGGAGAAGGTAGGTTTATTTCCTAACTGACATATTTAATAATTATTAATTTCTAGTTTTTTAATAAACTGCTAGTTATTCCCAATCCCAAAATCAGAATCCACAAGACAACGTACAGAAGCTGAATTCAAATAACAGGTCTGCATTTTCTTGGACCAGAGCAAACACACTTATTTTACTAAATTTTTATAAAAACATTCTGTCTAATGTCCAAGGTTCCAAATGTATTTTATATTTCTTTTCTAAACGTCATTACATGACAGTTTTAAAAATGCAAACTGCGCGGTTTGAGATTTTATCGTGTGTGAATGCTTTTAAACACACGTTTTCAAGCATGGATAAACCAGAAATACACCATAAACCTAATTTGGAGCACTTTTTGATATGAAAGGTAAAAAAAACATCAATTTTAACCCTAACGTAAATCCACTACCTATTTGAAACACTTTAGCTATCATAAAGTTACTTGTTTTTTTGCGCGAGACGTACTATTTTTTATAAAAACAAACAAGGAACAGCAAGAAGTAACGTTTCTAGTGCTGTAGCGGATGGCAGCACTCCCCCGAATATTCGTGATGACGAAGCAATCACGCAGGCACCATTTACCATTGAAAATGCAAATACATCATCTACAAGGAGCAATGTAGCTAACAAAGACATAGCCATGCCCACCACTAATTATAAGTCAAGACACCGGCACTACAGCAGTAGCTACTATGCAACATAAACCCAAAAATAAGTCATTTACTTTAGCTGATTTGTACAAAAAGTGATCAAGACAGAGAAAGACATTTTGCGTGAATTGACTCCCGCATATGAAGAAAAATGCTTAATAATGAGCTCTGTAAAGTATCTATTTCATTAGCTTCAATGAACAGCGAGCTTCGGTCAGCGGAAAAACGCTAAAGAGTCCAAATGTACTTTCCAGCCTATAATCTAACTTAATTCTCATATTGATGGAATGTCTTATGTCTTGTCGATGGGTCATCCAAATTAGGCCGAGACATTTGGGGACTATGCTGACTGCTTCATTAAGAGAATATTGAGTTATGGATCAAGGTATCAGAAAGTTGATGTTGTGTTTTATCGGTACCGGCCTATCTCATAGCAAGGATTTTGTTCCTGTACGCAGGGATATCACCAACTGCAATGTAGCAATACCCAAGAACTGGAGTAATTTTCTGTCACTTTCAGAAAATAAGGCATATCTATGCAGGTTTTTTTCTGGCCGAATCCTACAGCACTACTTTCCTGACTTTGAAGTGGTTCTGTCGGGCGGTTTTAAGAAGGAGTTACATGCCCAGTCCACTGATCCAGCTCGCAATGTTGATTGCCTAAAAGCTTCGCACGAAGAAGCAGACACCCGCATGATTCTTCATGCTGTTCACAGTGTAGCGGAAAACGTTGTTGTAATTTACTAAAGACACTGATATTGTGTATCTCCTGGCTTACTACTTTGCCAAAATGAAGTGTTTCCACTTATGGGTAATGAGTGGCACAGCGCGACACATCAAGTCACTTACCTGCTGGCTTTCCAAGCTATATTACCGGATGTGACTATAACGCCAAAACTAGCATAATATGTCAGAAGGTAGGAGCCAGAAAGTCCTTCTCTGGTGAAAACTGCACGCTTCTGAGTGGTCTTGGATGCTGGTCACTCGATGAGAATGTACTCAAGGACGTCGAGAAGTTTGTCATCCAGTTGTACAAAGTACGCAGACTAAAGTTGGCTTGCCTTTTTATCACCTTTCTTTTGTTTGAATAATGTAGATAAACATCTTATTTTTAGTAAAAATATTCGCCTGAATTTGGTGCGAAAGATTCCTTTATTTTCCAACCTAATTTGCAATAAATAATAATATATACAGTGAGGACCTAAAGTCCGTCCCTCCCCCCCCCCCCTTTAACTTCTAAACCGTTCGGTATATTTTAATGAAATTTTGAACGATAATATTTGGGCAAGTCTTGCACTTTTTGACATACCAATGACAGCTTTAAATGTCAAGATGACAGCTGGGTCCGCTTTTGGAATATTTTTTTAAATGAAACACCCTGTATATTTTTACATTTTTAAATTCTACATAAAATTATAATTATTTTTTATTAAATGCATTATTAGTCTATACTTCATAGTTTTCGAGATATTGACTCTCGAAAAGTGACATTTTTGAACTTTGACAGCTTATAACCTTCTAACAGTACGTCTTAGAGCAAAACGGCTTACATGTCCCTATCTTCAATTTTTATTATCTTCCCAAAAAATCAACTTCCAGTTAAACCGGAACAACTATATTTTCTGCTTTCGAGTTACATCCGGTTTAACCGGAAGTTGATTTTTTGGGGAAGATAATAAAAATTGAAGATAGGGACATGTAAGCCGTTTTGCTCTAAGACGTACTGTGAGAAGGTTATAAGCTGTCAAAGTTCAAAAATGTCACTTTTCGAGAGTCAATATCTCGGAAACTATGAAGTATAGACTAATAATGCATTTAATAAAAAATAATTATAATTTTATGTGGAATTTAAAAATGTAAAAATATACAGGGTGTTCCATTTAAAAAAATATTCCAAAAGCGGACCCAGCTGTCATCTTGACATTTAAAGCTGTCATTGGTATGTCAAAAAGTGCAAGACTTGCTCAAATATTATCGTTCAAAATTTCATTAAAATATACCGAACGGTTAAGAAGTTAGAGGGGGGGGACCGACTTTAGGTCCTCACTGTATAATAAATTTTAGCCAAAAAATAATTTTTAATTTCCGGTTAAAATTTCGCTTTGGCAATAGGCATTTTCGAACTCAACGGGGTCGAAATAGGGAAAAGATACCGGTTGACAAAAATAAATTCCATTTAAAACCGTTAAATAAATATAGTATTTTTGGAACGCTACTGCACATGACCGCCAAAATAGAAAAAAAAAACAATCCACCCACATCCTTGATCTTCAGATTGTAACAGGAGTCATGTTATTCAACTAAATAACAATTCGATTTGATACAATTACAAAAATTGACATAATATCAATTATAAAACACGGCTGGCACTTGGTATCTCCATTGTAAAAGTAGATCGCGTATTTTATGTTGCCGATTCAAATTTAAATGTCAGGGTTGTAAATATCAAAATTAAATTTTATGCAGGGTGGGGTAAAAAAATGTTTGTGTTTATGCTGATTATGATTACAAAATAGTAATATGTCTTGTTAACATGGCATTTCTTTAAAATTAAAACCTTGGCGTCTTTTTCTTTACAAATACATTAGGTATATCACATTGTTCTAAGAGCGGTCTGACTTTTTGGCTGTAAATAGTGCTTGCATTAAGTCCGCCGTCCCGCTGCTAACTCAGAAAGTATGTATTACTCAAATCACTAGTTCTAAAATAATAAGTAAAATACTTTCATTTAAATAGCCGCAATTAATCCATCAAACATGTTCATCGATATAGATAAAAAAATTTAAGGACATTTTTAAAAAGTTTTAATTTGTATTTGCAATTTTAACTGTTTGGCACTGTGTATTTAGATGTATATTATTAAAAACTGATAACATGATGTTATTAAAAAGCCCTGAAAAAAAGATCCGAGGAAGGCCCATACAAAAAAAATTACAGCTAATACAAAGGTTTTCTACATTCAACCCCTAAAAGGTGTACACAGCCTTCTACTACCCTTTTAAATATATTCTTGGCAGATCTCCGCCATTTGGAATATGCTATTTAAATTTGCGCATAAAATTGTAAATGAAAAGTAAGTAGTTTATTTAGTTTTAAACAAAAAATTTGTTATTTTGGTATTCAATTCAAGTTATTTGGCGCAAATTCCATTAAAAATTTATTGTTTTGGCTCTTACTTTCTTTCTACAAGTTTTACATTGGTAATGATAAAAATAGAGATAGAACTAGCTGCTGGTTGCGTTAAGAACAGCAGCAAGGAAAAGGCAGGAAATGCAGTTATTTTTTGAATCTTAAACTCGCCAATTTAAAATTTAAATTTCGGATGAGGAGATTTCATGTTATTAAAACATTACCTCTCATAATGCAGCTTAATTCTTATCTGTGATTACTGATCGTGATCATATTATGATTTTATTAGTTTTAACAGCAAATTGTACCAGGCGAAAATGCTGAAGGTCCCGCAATTCTTTTAACACTTTTTGCGATATTAAACATCGTTGGTGACTGTTATTTAGTGTTTACTCTCGTCTCGCATTTTTCTCGGTTCGACTCGTTCTCGTGAGACGAGAGTGGGTCTGCTATCGTCTTCGACTCGGGATAATTTTCTATCAACAAAACCATTCGTGACCTTAAAAAAAATTATCGGTTAATAATTCTGCTGCTAGGGAGATTATAAGTGATAATTTTATCACACTCACTGTCCAAATAAAATAAATAAATTCATAAAAACCTAAATCGGTAATAATTAACAAATTACCAGAACAATATTGATATTGACATAGTTTTTATACCGAACAAGAGCTTATCATGGCATACTTACTAAAAACCGAATGGAAATTAAAATGTGGAGAAAATTTTACAAATACTTGCTTCTAAAAAAATATACTTATGATCACCCTTTCAAATAATCAAATTAACGGGAACCACCCTGAATATCCCAAGTATAAGATTTGGGCGTAGGGTTAAAAGCCCCCTAGTATTATTTACCTCTGTTCACCAAATTTCAGGTTCTCAATATTAAAAAACAATCAATTTTTTTTTTAATTTGGCGTTAGATAGGTATAAGGTAATCCTAAAGAAAAATGTTAAGAAAGTAATAGGGGGTTTGAAAATAAAATAAAACACAGGGTCTTCCATTGAAAATATCGAGGTTGTTACTAATTTTTGGTAGAATTTGCAACACTGTATCGTCAGAAATAATTTAGATATATAGAGCATATCCGTTTATCTAAATGACCAAATTGTCAGATCGATTCGTTAGCTGGTTCGTCATGTACGTCTAATGTACCATCCACCGTGAATCACCCTGTATTTTAATATCGTTATAATAATAAATTTTATATTTTGTGAAAAAATATTTCTCAGCTCTTGCCGGTTTCTTCTTTTTCTTTCTGATTTATCTTTGATCTCCTAAAATAAATATTAATTTACCTTTTGACCCCCAGTTAGATTTTCTAGCTGCGCTACTGTATATCTCTATCAGAACCTAGAACCTACATCATAATGTCTGGAGAAAAATACACGCGCAAATTGTGATGGTTAATTTTTAGGTACCCCTTCACTACCAGATTTTAACTTTTTATTTTAAATGATGCCAATGCAATTTTTATGTTAATGTATTGTATACCTTATAACAAGATTTTTAGGATTTTGGAAAGAAAAGCGTATTTTCCTGAATGCGCGTTAGTATTGACAAAATTGCTTGGATGGTTTCGTATATTTATGTTTTAAGATTTGATTTAGGGACACTAGGGAGAAGATTAGGGGATTTAGTCGATAGTATGCTGAATATTAGTGAGTGCGGAGGAAATTAGTTTGAAAATTATACACCTATAAATTTTAGCCAATAAGAAGCTTTATTTCAGCTCGTTACTACAACAACCACAAAACTTTCCGGAAGTGTTTTCCTCCTGGGTACCCTGGGTGTAATTACAGCGATAGTTTTTCTGTCAAACGCATAGCAATCTATTGTTTATAATAACTGTGTGTTTAACATTAATAATTATCACAATATTAAAAATAATATTAATAATAATTAATTAATTATGTTAATATGAGTCTTTGATCTTAATATAGCTCAATAAATACTTTCAATACCTGTTGATATTATGCTGTCTCCTTTTTCCCCTTTTTTTTTGTAAAGTAAGTAGGTATATAGATATCTATATTTTTCAAAGAATTAGTTAGATATTTATGGCATAAATGAAAGATCTTCCTTGAATTCTAGTTACATAAAATAATTAAAGACAAATTAACAAAATCTTAAGCAATCCATTTTAATTTAAGTTTTGCTACTAAAATTTGCCGTAAATATATTTTTTGCAAATATTCTTCATGACAACGGCATTTTTTTTATTTTATAATAATTATATTGAGTATAGTATATACCAAAAAATACGTTTCTAGGATTTTAATAGAATGAAACAAGCATTTGTTCGTAAAAAATAATGCATTCTAATACGTATGAACAAATCTGTATAACTGCAGTGAACGGAAAACTGTATTTTTATAATTTTTGTTTGTGAGCTGTCTATATTTTGCAAAGAATTCGTTAGATATTTATCCGTTGGCACAGAGCTTACTTAGTTGTTTTAGTTTCCTACTGGAATTTCTAAAGAAAAATGTCATGCTATAATTTTTTCTATTATTTTTTTGTAAAATTTTCTTACCGAATCTCCCACGTTCTTGAATTAATGGCCGGAAATATCTCTTCGACTATGAATTGTTTAAGAAAATAATTTTAAATAAAATTCATGCTCCTGGAAATATTTTGGTAGTAATTCAAGTACTATGGAGATTACTAGTGAAAAACTTATACTCTCTATTTCCTAACCTAAAAAAATTTAAACTGTGTGTTTTCTAGTGGCCTACGTTTGATAAGTAATTTATTAAAATTAATTCCATCCTTTAGGAAGTGACTCAGGATATGGTATATTGGTAACTAGCGGTTTGGCCATATAAACTAAAAATCTTAAATGTCAATTTCCTTCTTCTAGTCCAGAAGATATTGTACGGTTTTCAATCCGATTATCATAATTAGATCTGAAGACCTGATGTACCGGTAACGAAAAAAAACACGAAAAAGCACCGACAAAAAAAAACAAGTTTTATTTATAATTTCAAAGTATCAAAATATTTAAGTCCTGTACAATGAATTAAAATAACAGTTAACATTTTTGATACATCAAGAATATTTAATGATTATAAAACTATAGATAATATACAGAGTGTCCTCGTAGTGCAACATAGCTTCTTAGGCGGTTTTTTAACATTGAAAATGTTTATATTATCGCACGAGCATGTATAGTATGGGTACACAATTCGAAATTATATGTGTTGTACGACTGACAGTTATAACTATGTATTTACTTTATAACATGGTTGGTAGGATATATAAAGTAAGTACGGAAACTTTAAGGAATTCATTTATGAGTGATTTTAAGACCAAAAGTTAGTACTTTAATACCATTATAGATCCGCAAGAGCTCCGTTTTCGAGATACAACTTTTAAAAATTCCCTTTTTTATTATAATATTGAATGGTATCAGCTATTTCATTGAAACTTGCTACATACTAATGGATATTTAGAAGCTACTTTTTGCAAGTATTAAGATATATTTATTTCAACCATGAGCGTAGATATGGGAAACCTGTTTTAATCTTTTAAAGCATTATCTAGTAAGCCAAGCAAAAGGTACACAAAAAGTGTATCTTTATAATTTTTGATTAGATTAGCCCTTTTCGAGAAAATTTACTTATTAGGTTTTTATGTACGCCTATGGACAAATTTAAGTGCGAATCATTGCTGAGAAATCAACTAAATAGAAAATACTTAGTTTCTAGCCAATTTTAAGAAATATTTTAGTTTCCATATGTTAAAATTATTAATAAAATAATTTAAAAAAAAAATAATGTTCTTTTATTTTGGAAATCAAACTGTTCCCGAAAGGATTTCATAAGTTATTAAATTTATTTTTATAAGATGCATCTGGTACTTTATTTTTGTTGAGATCTGAGCAATTTTGATTCACAATTAAATTTCTCCAGAGGCGTGCATGAAAATCTAATAAGGAAATTTTCTTGAAAAAGATACGCCCAATCAAAAATTATCAAGAGACACTTTTTATGCCTGGCTTACTAGATAATGCTTTAAAAGTTTAAAACAATCAGTGGCGTGCCATTTTTTGCTTGAAAGTCTTAATACCGTTACCCATATCTACGCTCGCGGTTGAATTAAAAATATATTAATACTTGCAAAATGTAGCCTCTAAATATCTATTTGTGTGTCACAAGCTTCAATGAAGTAGCTGTTACCATTCAATAATATTTTAGAAAAAAGTAAATATTTTAAAAAAGTTTAACACTCTGTATCTACAAAACGGAGCTCTTGCGGAACTATAATTATATGAACTTTTGGTCTTAGAATCGATCAAGGATTAATTCCTTAAAGTTTACGAACTTAATTAATTAACACCCTGTATAATATCAGTGATAAATACCCTGATATACAGGATGTCCCATAACTTATGGGCCATAGAGTAACTGGAGATACTAGACATCAAACTAGATCAATTACGTCATTTAAGTTTTTTAGAAATGTTACTCGTTCTAGATATACAGGGTGTTAAAAGTGAACGTTTGTTTTCGAAAAAAAAACATAATTTGAAAACGGTTCGATTTATTAAATTTTGAAAGTTGGATTTATAAAAATTTGATCAACTAAATATTACATTCAAATCTATATTCGTGCCAACCATTACTCAGACTGATTAAAACCTGGGATAAACTTACTTGTTCCCAGCCAGCCTTTTTTACGCGTTTTATAGTTTTATGTTAGAAATAATATTTTAGTTTTCTTTTGGCTGTTGTTCCGTTCTCAATTTTTATTTTTAGATATATGATGTGTTCATATTCATAAACTAGTATTTTTTACCTACATTTTACATTCCTATACAAGGTATTAATAGAACTTGATATTGTAATAGCAACTATCATTAAATAGAATAGAATTAAAATACAAATTTAAATGTTGATAACTTATTAAATTAAGCAATTTTGAATTTTAAAATTATATCAAATTTTTTAAGTACAAAACAGATGAAATAGTTTAAAAATATAAATAAATATCCAAATTTGATATATTTATTTCCGGTATATGTAGGTATAGATATCGGATATTTGAATATTTATATAAACATGATATGTGCCAACCCTGTTTTATACCCTCTATTTTACTATTTTTTATATTATAAATCAATAAAACTTTGATCAACTAAATATTACATTCAAATCTATGAGTTTTCGCAGATTTAAAATCTCACAATAATAGTCACAAGCATTGCATTCTGCTTCGGCATTTTCAATGTCCTCCCCGGTTGCATCTTTGTAAAGGACCGTGAATTTTTATGTGATGCATTCGCCATTTAATTTTCTTATCAATATTTCGTTTATTTTTCGGTTTCTCTAAAAAGCGTCCCAATTCCCGTGTTTGGGTTGCAGTTACCTACAGTAAAAAAATTAATTGATAAGGAAATAAAAGCATAAAACGAAATTTTGTCAAATTTGCGCATATTTCTTTTTCTGTTTGTATTAATTTTGTTGCAACTTACCTATCCATGTTGCTAGGTAAAATGTGTATTATTGTAAAAATGTTGTTTGTCATAAAAGAAATAAAAAAGGTAGTTGTACAATCAAAAAGATATGGTGTTTTAATCCATAAAAGAAATTTCGTGCATCCTAAAGCATCAAGCAAAGAGCGCGGACCACGAAAAATTTTATAAATCCAACCTTTTTTAACTTAAAACACCAAAAATGGGTATGTGGCCGATTTTTGGATTAAATGAAGAAGTACCTAACAAAATATTGATCAAAAAACTAAATGGCGAAGGTGTCACTAGTGTTTGCTCTTAAACAATTCATAAGTTGCGCACTAGTGCATAAAGTTTAGTGATTGTACTTGTATATTATCTATCTATTTTCCGGAAGTAGAAAAAATAGTGTATGCAATTCGTGCGTAAAGTATAATATTTCCTTACCCATGAGATTTACAATTTGTAAGAATTCCCATTAGTAAAAAATACCGTCTTTACACGCTTTAGAGTTTAGGTTCCTGTTTACTCCTATTTTCAAGAACAAAAATTTCATTTATCATCATTTGCTATTATCGATGTAATATTATTAGTATATCCATTTTAATTACTGTACAATAGGATGCCAAACCTTGCGCTTACTGAGAACTAATCCAGCTGCTTGTTTTTAAAAAAGTATGACATTTTTGGCGGGTTTGTACTATGCCGTAAACGTAAATTATAATATGAAAACGCAGCATTGAACGCGCAGGCGCGCCGCTTGCTTCTGTGGCAGTTTTTTTTCTTAGTGTGTTTTGCAGTGGTATACAGCATCCGTACTTAATCTAGATTATCATTTAGTCCCGCTTTAAACGATTTAATATTCTACTAAAGAATTTCAGAGACAAAATTTTGGTATTTAGTATTTAAGTTAAACGACGAGTAGAATAAACTTGTTTAGGTTAACTCTCCTATTATTAAAAAAAAAATATTTGTCGTCATTTGCTATAACAAATTTAATATTATTTTATCTAATTTATTTTATAGTAAGTACCCAGTGGCGTAGCCAGGTGGGGGCCAGGGGGGCGCCTGCCCCCCGCCCCCCTTGCACGGCGCCCCTTGCCGCTTGGTGCCCGTATACAAAATAAAAATATACTTTAATTACACCTTGTAACATTCATTGAAATTGAAAATAATTTGGTATTCTATTATATGTATTTTGAAAAAAACACCCTATTTTTAATAATAATAATAGTGGTTCTTAAAACTCATAAAGCGCCCCCATATATGTTAGCCCTTTTCACCCCGCAAGGCTGGCTACGCCACTGTAAGTATCTACTAAAGAGTATAATCTTCTGAATTATGGTTTGAAGTTCCCAAAAAGGGGTTGAAGTCTTCAGCAACAGCGTATATCTAGAGAAAAAATTTGTGTATATATTCATGTAGTTTTATATGGAACTCGCAAGGAACCTGGCTGACCTTTGCATTTTACGTCGTGTCGGATTGTTAGAATAAAGAGGATGACATGACTATCTTACTCGTTGGTATTCATGGCTATTTTTAAGAGAGACTATTGAAAATAAACAGAAAAAAGATTTACAACTTTTATCAAAAAAATTCACGGTCCTTTACAAAGATGCAACCGGGGAGGACATTGAAAATGCCGAACCAGAGGGCAACGCTTGTGACTATTATTGTGAGATTTAAAATCTGCGAAAACTCATAGATTTGAATGTAATATTTAGTTGATCAAAGTTTTATTGATTTATAATATAAAAAATATTAAAATAGAGGGTATAAAACAGGGTTGGTACATATCATGTTTATATAAATATTCAAATATCCGATATCTATACCTACATATACCGGAAATAAATATATCAAATTTGGATATTTATTTATATTTTTAAACTATTTCATCTGTTTTGTACTTAAAAAATTTGATATAATTTTAATATTCAAAATTACTTAATTTAATAAGTTATCAACATTTAAATTTGTATTGTAATTCTATTCTATTTAATGATAGTTGCCATAGGCGCCGATTCCGTGGGGGCTCTGGGGGCTTGGGCTCCCAGAGCCATATTTCTTTGGGGGCGTAGCCCCCATAGCCTAACCCCCACAGTACGTTTACATAATATTGATACTAATAGCAATTCGTTTGCGAACGTGCGTTACTTGAGATTTAATAATTTAATTTTTTTCTATAAAATTTATCTACAGTTGTCGTTTCCTTTTTTTAATTTAGCAGGTTATCATATTTAGGAAAAAATTATTTTGTCTTTGAAAATTAAATTTTGCTAGACCTGGCAACTCTGGTCTGCCACTTTGCTGAGAGCACGTAGAGAATTTGGAAAGTCCCTGGTCTCAAGGTTGCCAGGTCTGGTGAAATTTCACTAGATTTAATGATTTCGAAACCAATCCAAAGTGATTTATAGAAAACTTTCGTTAAATACCCCAGTTTTAGTGATTTTTCGGATTTTGTAGCAAATAAGACAAAGTCGTCTAAAATACAATACAAACATGCAATATTTTAAAAATATTTTTTTCAAAAACACGGCTTTTGTTAATTATCCGCTCGATCTATATTTTCTACACGTTGGCAGCTGTGATGTCAGACCTGCGCATCAAGCTTTACGGTTATTTTACACAAAAAAAAGGCGTGGCACCCAAAAAAATTTTGCCTGCGGCGCAAATCCTTTTGTCAGTTTTTTTTTTCAACATATCTGGCAACCCTAGTTGAGATCCGGGCTCCAAGCCCCAGCATCAAGTTCTATTAATACCTTGTATAGGAATGTAAAATGTAGGTAAAAAATACTAGTTTATGAATATGAACACATCATATATTTTTGCATTTAACTATGATTCAACTAAGAATAAAAATTGAGAACGGAACAACAGCCAAAAGAAAACTAAAACATTATTTCTAACATAAAACTATAAAACGCGTAGAAAAGGCTGGCTGGGAACAAGTAAGTTTATCCCAGGTTTTAATCAGTCTGAGTAATGGTTGGCCCGAATATAGATTTGAATGTAATATTTAGTTGATCAAATTTTTATAAATCCAACTTTCAAAATTTAATAAATCGAACCGTTTTCAAATTAGGTTCTTTTTCGAAAACAAACGTTCACTTTTAACACCCTGTATATCTAGAACGAGTAACATTTTAAAAAAACTTAAATGACGTAATTGATCTAGTTTGATGTCTAGTATCTCCAGTTACTCTATGGCCCATAAGTTATGGGACATCCTGTATATCAGGGTATTTATCACTGATATTATACAGGGTGTTAATTAATTATGTTCGTAAACTTTAGGAAATTAATCCTTGATCGATTCTAAGACCAAAAGTTCATATAATTATAGTTCCGCAAGAGCTCCGTTTAGTAGATACAAAGTGTTCAACTTTTTTAAAATATTTACTTTTTTCTAAAATATTATTTAATGGTAACAGCTACTTCATTGAAGCTTGTGACACACAAATAGATATTTAGAGGCTACATTTTACAAGTATTAATATATTTTTAATTCAACCGCGAGCGTAGATATGGGTAACGGTATTAAGACTTTCAAGCAAAAATGGCACGCCACTGATTGTTTTAAACTTTTAAAGCATTATCTAGTAAGCCAGGCATAAAAAGTGTCTCTTGATACTTTTTGATTGGGCGTATCTTTTTCAAGAAAATTTCCTTATTAGATTTTCATGCACGCCTCTGGAGAAATTTAATTGTGAATCAAAATTGCTCAGATCTCAACAAAAATAAAGTACCAGATGCATCTTATAAAAATAAATTTAATAACTTATGAAATCCTTTCGGGAACAGTTTGATTTCCAGAATAAAAGAACATTATTTTCTTTTTTAAATTATTTTGTTAATAATTTTAACATATTTATGAAAACTAAAATATTTCTTAAAATTGGCTAGAAACTAAGTATTTTCTTTTTAGTTGATTTCTCAGCAATGATTCGCAATTAAATTTGTCCATAGGCGTACATAAAAACATAATAAGTAAATTTTCTCGAAAAGGGCTAATCTAATCAAAAATTATAAAGATACACTTTTTGTGTACCTTTTGCTTGGCTTACTAGATAATGCTTTAAAAGATTAAATCAGGTTACCCATATCTACGCTCATGGTTGAATTAAATATATCTTAATACTTGCAAAAAGTAGCTCCTAAATATCCATTAGTATGTAGCAAGTTTCAATAAAATAGCTGATACCATTCAATATTATAATAAAAAAGGGAATTTTAAAAAGTTGTATCTCGAAAACGGAGCTCTTGCGGATCTATAATGGTATTAAAGTATTAACTTTTGGTCTTAAAATCACTCATAAATAAATTCCTTAAAGTTTCCGTACTTACTAAATATATCCTACCAACCATGTTATAAAGTAAATACAAAGTTATAACTGTCAGTCGTACAACACATAGAAAAATATTTGAAGGAACAAATAACCTCCTAAATATAAATTATAATACGTACCTAAAACAGGGTGTCAAAAAAGTCTGGAATATTTCAAATATCTTTCAAACCGCTCGTATTATTTCGCCAAAAATTTGCTTACGTCCATAATTAAAAAAATAATAATCAAGATTAATTTCGTTTTTGAAAGTATACAGGGAGGGTCAAAAAACATGCTTATTTTTTTATTTTAAATAGTCATGCATCATGTTCCTGTATAGCTTTATGGAGTTTAATAGATCCATTTGAGACAATTGCTGTGTTACCTAATATAACACCTAAGTATATGGTTTTGTGTAGATATTTATCTATCAAAATGACAGAGATATTTCAATTTAATGTTTTCAATTAAGATATGTGTATCTTCCATGAAGAATTTACTACTTTTTAATGCAAAATTAAAATCAGATTTGTCATTATGTGTAAAAAAATTCCATTTTATTGGAATTCATACCTATATACCCTAAAAAATGGAAATTTGGGAATAATTCAACTTATTTTAAAGTAGCTATGATTTACAAAATTAAGCACTTGCTCCTTTTTTAAATTGCAAATTGATATATTATTATCTCTGGCATTTTGATAGATAACACATAAAACCATAAACCACAGAAATTTTCTCAAAGAGATCTATATATATATCCATAAAAATATACGGGGTATTCCATTTAAAATACACAATTTAATCCTGGTATTTGACTCCCTTTAGTTTTGTCTTATTCGTTTTTCAAAACTATATTTGTGGGCAAAATTTTGACTATAAAATATAAGCGGTTTGAAACATATTTATTGCAATATTCCATACTTTTCTGACAAAGTGTATAAGAGTAAATAAATCCTTAACTAGGCGAAAAACTTAAACATTTACACTATAGCTACTTTTAACAGACTTCACCATTCTAATAACAGTTACAATAAAAATACTGTCAGTCAAACAAACAAACAAATCTATTTTTAATTTCGTGGCTGTACCTCTCCAGTTGGTCTAGGCGGGACGCGCATCATCCGTTGTACATTCTCCCTCCTCTTCGCCATCATATCATCGCGCGCGTAATTCTTATGTGACGTCAGCGATAAATGTGTGCCGCAATAATTTCGAATTGTGTACCCCTACTATACATGCTCGTGCGATATTATAAACATTTTCAATGTTAAAAATTATAATGTTGTGTTGTTGCTATTACCAGCTAAATATTAATTTTATGGCCAGTATAATACACTATTGAAATAGTCACGAAAATATCTCATTCAAACTAAAATCTTGTTATTATTATATTAAGTTCAATGACATAATAAGAATTTAAAATTATACATATTACTCCTTATAGACTCCGTAAACCTCCAAACTTTCAAGACTTATACTATAAGAACCAATAAATTGACAAAATAAAGACAGCTGCTGTGTTTTAATGGGTTTCCCGCATAGGCAAACAGTTGAGCTCCACCCATGTCGACTTTTATAAAACTTTATATCAAACAAGCTGTTCCGCATTTGAACCATTGACTTTGGCTCGTGGGAAGAATCAACATAACACCCCTACGCCGCCGCCACCCGAATGAATCCGAAATAAAAGATTTGATAAATCGGATTAAATTAATCAGCTGCGTAGCGTACACTGAAACAAAACTAGAAAGTGTAATTTTTGGTAAAAATTGATGCTTCTAACCCGTTAGTGAATGAAATTTACTGCGTTGGGAAATCTTTTTTTGCACATTTTTTACTTAAAAGAAAAAGAAAAATTGGTAAAGTATAAAAAAAAATTAAATATAATATACAGAGTGTCCTAAAATAATTTCATAATTTTGAATTGGTTAAAAATAAAGTAAAAACTTCATATAAAAATGTGTCCCATGTCCACTTACCACGAAACTTCAACCCCCATAAGGGGTACTCTGAAGATGGGTTTTTTCTAAATATTTTCGAAACCTTTGTAAATACAAATTTGAAATTTAGATATTTTGGTAAACTTTGTACGCTGAATAGAACTGTGATCTAAAAAATGTAGATATTTAAGAAATGTTGGCAGAAATAGGAGATAGTGTGGTCAAAATTGACATATTTTTTTTACGGAAACATTATTTTATATTTCATAATGTCAAATTAGAAAAACCTGACATATTTTTCAAGAAATGGTACTACTATTATTGGTAAGATGATAGGATGCGCTTTTTTCCAGATAAACTTATTTAAAAATAACTTTGGATACGTAATAGGTTGTTGATAATTTACTTAATAGCATTCTATTCAACGTTGAATTATATTAAGGAATTTAAATTGTTTCTTTTCTTTAATAAATAAAACACCTAGTTGATTTAAATGTAAGTTTTGCAAACTGTTTCAACTTGTTTCTTTATGTTTGAAGAAAGAGTCAATGCTTAAAGTGGAGTTCAAAGCATGGAAAAGAAAGAAAAAACTAAAAGTCTTCCTCCACAAAATTTAATAGAATAAAAATTCTTTAAGTGTCTCTACATGTTTCGAACGTACAAACGTTCATTATCAGGAGACAGAAAATTTATTTAATGATGATGGTTTTAGCAGAAGAGAAAATGGTATAAAACCTTAATGGAGCTTTTACGAAACTAAAAAATTGAAATGTAGAAGTGACATAATATGAAGAAAATGGAGAAAAGTTAAAACATACTGAGTATATGAAAAAGTCATTAAATGAGGTCTAAAACAACCAAATAAACTGGGGAAAAACAAGAAAAAGGCCTTCTAAAAAGAAGGTGTCGAGGTTTCTTTTTAAATTTTAGTAAATTTTTTTTTAAAATGTCTGTAAGACAATATAAAGATAAAATTTGTCCTTTGTGGAAGTAAGGTTTTGCGAAGATATCATAATGAAAATATTGTTAAAAACTCTCAAAACCCTTGTCACCTTCTTTTTCTTCATCCCCAGTTTACTTGGTACGCTTAGACCTCCTTTACTGACTTTTTTACATACTCAGTATGTTTTAACTTTTCTCAATTTTCTTCATGTTATGTCTGCACTTCTTCACTCAAATGTTTAATTCCATAAAAGATCCATTAAGGTTTTATACCATTTTCTCTTCTGCTAAAACCATCAGCATTAAATACATTTTCTATCTCCTGATGATGAACGTTTCTACGTTCGCAGCATGTAGAGACCCCTAAAGAATTTTTATTCTATTAAATTTTGTGGAGGAAGACTTTTAGTTTTTTAATATACAAAGAAAACACTATATTGTGTTAAATTCCACTATATTCAAAAAACAAACAAAAACATTTGTCGACTCGACATGTTTCGCTACACTGTAGCTTTATCAAGAGTGAATAATCAAACCTAGGTGTAAGTATATATACCTTAGATTGGGTTTTCCAACAATTCAAAACAACTTTAATAGGGGTGAGTTATTAAGATTTAATTGACAATTTAGGAGATTATTTTAGTTTTTTCTTTCTTTTCCAATTTTCTTTATGCTATAATGGCTCAAAATAATACCAAAAAATAATCAAAAAAAAATTTTTAGTGGGTATAGGATATAAAAAAAAAATCACTTAGTTTTAAGTAGGCACTAATATTAGAGGCATCCTCGGGTGACGATTCGCCATAATTATGCCACCTAGTTTAGCCTGCAGTCTGTAGGCTACTACGCTACTATTGTTTATACCGAAACTCTGTGTGATTTTTGTTCAAATAGCATGTTCGTCAAGCGGCTCGTTGATCAAAGCTGCCAAGTCTGTGGGCTACTTGACAATAATTATTTTGTCCTATACAATGTAATCTGCCTTCTCTCACACAGAACGAAGTTCCACTCCAATCAGTTATAACTACGATATAGTCAACAGCCATATAACAAAGCGGGTCTGACGTCATGATATTATACTAAATTATAATATTAGAAAGAAAGAGTTTCAAAAAAATTTAATAAGGAAATTTAAAAAAATGGCGAATTATAAACAGTTGACATAAAAGTTTTATCGGTCAAGTCCAAAGAAAACTGTGTATATAGGTTTTATTTCTTAGCATAAAAGCAAACATCGACTTTTACCGAGTTCCATATAGAAACAACTCTAACTTGCAAATCTAGCCGCTAGATGTCACTAGTTACATTATAGAAATATCCTGAAATAGAAGAGCATGATAGTTCTACAGTGTAACAAATAGAGTTGTTATGCCATTTGCTTTAAAGGTTCGACATTATAAAATTTAGGAGTGAACATAATATGATCAAAATTTTATTTTAGAAATCATATTTTTATTAAGCTTACTACCCCCCCTCCCACTACAAAGAGTAGCGCTATAGGAGATCCCCAAATGTAAAAACAATAATTTGGAAAGATGAAATCGTAGTTCAATAGTGTTACAACTCAAAATTTGTCACTTTTGAGTTAAACCCATAGCATAAAAGCAAACATCGACTTTTACCGAGTTCCATATAGAAACAACTCTAACTTGCAAATCTAGCCGCTAGATGTCACTAATTACATTATAGAAATATCCTGAAATAGAAGAGCATGATAGTTCTACAGTGTAACAAATAGAGTTGTTACAGTATTAAACTTCGTCTTCAGTTGTTTATGCTCTCGCGTGTTGTGATTGTTACACGAGCATGGCTTTCTAGAAGCAGACAAACGCGGGAAACATGGAAAACAGAAAAGGGTTAAGGCAGAGGTCATTAATGGGATTAAAAGGCACATTGACTCCTTCCCTAAAAAAACGTCTCATTATTGTCGAGCAAGGACAAAAAAGGAATACCTAGATGGCAGTCTTAATATCGTTACTTACAATGTATCGCCTCTATGTGGAGAAATGCACTGAAAATAACGAAGAGTATGCAAAATTCTCTATGTACAAAAAAATAGTTGATAAGGAGTACAATATACCATTTCATGTCCCAAAAAATGACCAATGTCCACTATGTGCCAATTATGAGAACGGTAGTGAAGAAGATAAAGAAAAAATTAGAGATAAGTATGAAAAACACTTACAAGAAAAGGAATTGAGCAGACAAGAAAAACATTTTGATTCACATAGGACCGACAACGTTCTTGTGTGTTGTTTTGATTTACAGGCAGTTCTCACTACTCCCTGCGGGCAAATAAGTAGCTTCTATTATAAAAGACGATTGACAACCTACCATTTTACCATTTATAACTTTAAAAATAAATTTGGGCTCTTGTTTCCTCTGGCATGAAGGGATTGCCAAAAGAGGGGCCAATAAAATTGGAAGTTGTCTACACCAATATTTGTTAAGCGAAGAGTGCAATAGTGAAGACTTAATTTTTTACTCTGACAACTGTACAGGGCAAAACAAAAACAAGTTTGTATTTACTTTCTATTTGTTTTGTGTACAGAATATTGACAAAATCAAAACTATAACCCATAAGTTTTTAATAAAAGGGCATACCCAAAATGAGGGAAACAGCATGCATGCTACGATTGAAAAAGAAAAAAATCGCATGCTCACGAGTGGCCCTATTTATACTCCTGCCTATTGGGCAAGCATTATAAAGGAGTACACGCATTGAATCGACTCGGACCGGTCGACTCGGAAAAGAGCTGTCGGAATGACAACGTCAGCCGCGAATTGAATTCGCTTTGCCGGCAGTCGTCCACTAGTAGTCGAGTATAGAGGAGCAGGAGGAGAAGATAAAAATGACAGATTCTTCAGATTCTGACGAAGAATTGATGATAGCTCTAGCGTGTCATGAAATTCAAAGAGAAATGCGGAGGCCACGAATCTGGGTCCATAATATAAATTTAAAAAGGGAGGTCTACGGAGAATTCTACCATTTATTCCCCGACTTGCTTGGAGATGAGGAAAAGTTTTTTAAATATTTTAGAATGACTAGTGGGAAGTTTGATGAGCTTATAAATATACTTTCGCTCCAGAAGCAGGATACAAACTTAAGAAAAGCCATCTCACCTGAAGAGCGGCTAGCAGTCAAATTAGTAATACATTTTAATCATGATATTACTTAAATTGTATGTCTTAAATTTCCATAACTTTCCTAAAATTTACTTACATAAAGTTGTTTATTCATCACTGTTAAAAATATCTTGTTTTATTGTAAAATTAAAATAAAATTTAATATTACAAAAACATTAATGTATCCTTATCTACGTATGTGTAAAATTTATATTTTTATATTTTTTAAGGAACTATCATGTAAAATGCAACCCACTTTTTACAGTGTGCAATAAAAAAGTTACACTCAAGTTTGTTTTACTAAAACTAAGGCTCGAGAATTTCGATATCAAGGTAAATTAATATGTTGACATTTAAATTTTTTTTTTTAGTCACGGCGGCATCGATCAAATAGCACAATTATAATTTTACGTTTCCCTTTATTGGTGTTTTTCCGCTACACTAAATTTCATACAAAAATCGTAGTTCGCCGTCAGAGCATTCGGCAGTTTTTGCCCCTGCAAGCAATTCCGGGTCGAGTCGACCGATCTGAGTCGACCGGTCCGACTTAGTGCGCGGGGTCTAATTTAATTACATGAATATCAAAGATTTCCGACTGCTCTTTTCCGAGTCGACCGGTCCAAGTCGATTCAATGCGTGTACTCCTTAAGATTGGCAAAAAAAACTGGTGCTCCCTATAAACTCAGAAATTAGTACAAATGATATTTTTGATTTGAAAGCATTATGTAGTCAAATGGGAAAAAATTTTGTGAAAAATACAAATAATGAAAAAATTGTTTGGAATGATGTTAAGATTGTGAGAGTAGAAAAAACGCAGCCCAACATAATATCTTATAAAACATCTTATACAGAAAGTGATTTTAAGTCAATTGACGTGAGACAATACGCCAAGCGTCTCAGGAACCAAGAGCAAACATTATTTGAGCTTGTACCCGCTTATAAAAAAGCTCCGCCTATAGACTCTAAAAAAAAGAAAGATTTATTGGATCTTTGCAAATAAAATGCAATCAAATCAGCCTATTGGCCCTTTTATGAAAGTTTGTCAGATAATATAAAAGACAGAGAGCAGGAGACAGATACTGAAATTTTAAATAGATCTAAATCAGAGTAAATATAAAAGTATATTTTTGATTATTTTTGATTATCTAAAGAAACATAGTATACCGTTGATTTATTTAGATTAATTTTAAGTGTTTATAAGTTTCACAAAAAAGTTTAATAACTATTATTATCCTATTGTTAGCAATATAAACCAATTGTATTGTACCCAAGTTCAAATTTAAATAAAATAACATTTTTGTATTTTTGTTTTATTTAAGAAATCAAAGGGTTCTGAAATTTGTTACAGCTTTATTTACCTAATTCGCAAATTTCTAAAAATGTAATTCATTAATGTAACAATTCGATTTTTTTCTAAATGTATTTCGGAAATTTCCAAAAATTTATTTCAGTAGTGTAACAACTTAATCATATTTCAAAATTCTGACAGGGCTAAAGTTTAAAATTAAAAACAAGATGACCGTTTTATTAGTAATGCGTCGTAACAAATTATATTTAGAGAATATTCACATTTATTTAACAGTTAAAATATTAATTCAAAAATTAACGACACAATTTTTTATTTCATTCATTTCCCAGCAATTATATTTTTGTACATGTTACACTATTGAACTACGGTATCTATATGTATACTAAGTACATAGGAACAATTTGCGATAAAACAGTCATTAATTTTAGAAGTTACATAAAAAGGAAGTAGAGAAAATCAACATAGTAATCTAAATTATACCAAGAAAGTCTCATCAGAGGCCCTGAAAGAAAGTGAAATTTTGCGAAACGTAAGTACAAAAGAACTCAAGTTAAAATGTTCAAATTAGCAGTTTGCAGAAGTGCCACTATCGTCCTCATCAGAAACTATCTATGGGGTTAACTTGGACATCTAAAAGTTTTCTCGATCCCACTAATCCACAAATATTTTTTCTGTATGTTCCACTACCTTTTTCCAATCGTTTTTAATAGTAATATTATAGAACATACTATGTCCTAGAGAGAGTCTTACCTTATGAGATATAAGTCCGGTACCAATTTCTTTCTCAAAATAGGATTTTGCGGCGGTCCATAATATTCATTTTATGGCATTAAGTTGGCAGTGGTAAGGTGGCAAGCAGAAAACCTCGTGACCATATTTCTTCTAAATTTCATCTACTGCATATTATATTCTTAGCTTTTTAAACATTGAAATTTGTTCTCTTTTTAATAAATTGGGGAGGGAATGATTATGATTTTCTCCACGCGCCACTGAAAAATGTAACTTTTTTTCCACGATAATTTTGGTTGTTTGTTTAAAATCCGAAAATGACAGAAAGCATTGTATAAAACGATTAGTGAAGGTTGGTCTAAATTGGGAATAAGCATTTCTTTTAGACACTTCTCGAATGATTCATGATCCATGCTATCGTAATAATTAGAGTTTTTGAGGCGGTAAAACATAATAAACTTGCATCAGGTACAAACCCAGCGGATGAGCCAGCATGCAAAATAATAAATATCTTTTCCAAACCACAATTTTTTTTTTAATTTAACTTATTTTGTTGACTTATCTTGCCAGGATTTACACCCAGTTCCATCGGAATACCTAAACCAATAAGTCTCGTTTAAAAAAATCCCTTTTCTAAACTGGGAATTAACATTTTCGACGTATTTTCTTAAAAAAGTTACTCGTTGACTTGACATTACTTGAAAATTCACACAATATCTCGTATTGCAATGTTTTCTATACCGAAATCCCAGATGTTTTATTCATATTGACAACAATTTTAAGTCCAATTTCCAAAATCCCACGATTGCTTAAAGTGTCCTTTAAAAGTAGTAGAGTTATGTGCATCTTTGATTTGTACATAAATATCATCGTCGATTACATTTCTTATATCCATCTTTACGGATTCTTTCAAATCCATTTTTTTTATGTGTTTCCCTTTCCTTATTCTTTCCAGACTTTTCTATGAAGAAATATCGTTCCGATTTTCTTAAACAATCCTCTGTATAGTTCTGATGGCAACATTTAGTGCTTCTGAAACTTTTTTTGGATAAATTTTGGATTTATTAAGTCGTCGGTTCTTGTTGATTGTGATCAAATTCATAATAGCTTATTAATTTTGGCACCATTTTCTTTGCCTGAGGATTTGAAAGACCAGCAAAACGATTTTTTTCTTAATAAAATTTAAAAAAAATTTTAACCATACAAATACGAAAAAATTTGACACTGAACCATTTAAGCCATTGTAATTATAACAACGTAAAGGATACGGCAAGCAAACAAGTACTTTTCAAAATAATAGTAATTTACGTGACAAGTCCGGAAAAGACTGTTTTTTTTTGGACGAGTCGACAAAATTCTAGGACGAGCCGTAGGCGAGTCCTGGAAGTCTGCGAGTCCAAAATAACTGTTTTTGGACGTGTTCCCGTACACTTTTCGGCAACCGTGTAGAATAACAAATCAATGAGACACATTTCTTTATTATATTTCTTTGTAGAACAAAATTTCGATCATTTTAATTCTTATTTGAATTAAATATTGAAATTCGAACAGAAGATAGCTACTAACAGAAACATTCTAATTCTTATTTAAGTATATTAATATTTATATTAAAATTCGAGCAATTGCTAACATTGATGTGATTCTTCCCGGCCTAGGCCGGAGAAATGCTACTTTCTCAAAGGAAAAGCGTCCGGGAAGTGGGTACTTTCGGTTCGGTTGCCGAAAACAATACTTTTTTCTAGTTAAAAATAAAAACATTGTTTTAATTTTAAAAGCAATTTTTGTTGATTCTGTTTCTTATTCGTGTAGATGGTTGGTCGCCACTGGAAATTATCTTTGGCTTTCTGTCTCGGCCAATAAAAGCCTATAAAACCTTTTCATTTTTCTTCTGGACTTTAAAATAAAATCATTAATGCGTATGTTTACAAAAAAAACATATTAGGAAAGTTTGTCGCCGATAGTACTACACACCCGCCTTGTTAGACTGCGTTGACTATACGAAACGTTATTTTCTACTAATAGAACCAAAGAAAACCCACCAAACAAAAAGCAATAAATCCATATTTTATGATTTTTTAAATAAATATTAAAAGTTATCAAAATCTATGATTTAGAATAGACGATTCAGTTCGGTAGACCGCCGTTGACCATTCACTAACTATACATACAGTATAGGTGTATCGTTGTTATAACAATGAACGCATTTCAGAAATATAGAAATACTATTTTCACAGCGACGCGACAATTTATAATTTTATTACAATCATTTACGGATTCTACGGCACTGGGTTCTCACGTTCTCTGGGTTATATTAAAAAAGCACTTGAATAAAGTCGACCGCCCACCGGATCAAAAGATTTACGGTTGTTTTCTGAAAGAACAATACATACGGGTCAATTCTCCTGTACATACTACAGGATTAAAAATAACTTTGTGATTTTATCGGGGTTTCTTGTCTAGAACTTGACTACGCAGCATTACCGGCTAAAAAAAAAATAGTAAAATATATATTGGCAATCCTTGCTAAGAGGAATGCAAAGAAACGAATTCTTCCAACGCAATATCTTTGATAGCACGACCATCGTGGTTTGGTGGGTAGTTTAAAGTATATTTAAGAAAATCCCGCTTTTAGTTTGGCCACTATAGTTACGCCTCCTAGCGGCCAACCTATAGTAATTTAAAAATAATTTCCAGCGATTTCTCGTAGTCACTTTTGAATAGTAAATATTTATTTCCGCAAATATCTGGTTACCAATATAAAAGACGATGTCTGGAAAAGGAAGCCCAAAGGCAGAAACAAACTGGCGCTTTAAAGAATTATTTACATAGTTCGTCTGGTAAAACCGAAACAAATGACGACTCAGAGTGTCAAACACCAAATCCGGTAATAAAAAAAACCAATCGGAATCGTCAGAGAGTGATGATGACTAACAAATGGACGATATTTGTAAACCAATTGGAACTGGCACCACTCCGTCACCAAATGAAAGCACTATAAATATTGACACCATCCTGACAACCTTTAAGTACATATCCAGCATTGTGGCCAAGAATTTTAGGACATGCCGAAAGAAGTTTTCTGCGGCGGCAATTTGTCTTTTTGACCGGGGCGAAGTATACACTGGAGCGAGCGCGATTATCCGTTTAGTTATAACTGGAATAACATATTTATCTATTCAGTAGATTGTAGAGGAAAATACAAATGTGGTAGTAAAAACAATAACACATGCATTCTTACTTGCTCGGGTCTATTGCAACTCATCGTTATAATACGCGAAAAGATGCTCCGATACATACAGGAGTCGCTTTTCTAGTCGCTAGTTAGTGTATGAACCGTCTTACTATAAATTTATTTCCAATAGTTTGATATAGGAATGGTGCTACAGTTGCGTAGAATGTGACGATGCTCGTTATTTTTTTTTATAACGGTACGTGCACTAATACCATAGGCATGTACCTTTAGATAAGCAAACAATCATCACGAAAATGGCAAATTTATGGCCCCGTGCATGTAAACAAAGCCATACAGGAATAGTTATGCGCACTGCAACATTCTCATTTAACGAATGGGAAAATAGACAGGTCGGGGCTCTAAAATTTAAGTTATTGCTGAAGAAACCTTCAATTTATTTTTACGTATAAACAGATAGAATTTGCTCCAAATTTTTGCCAAAATATTAGAACTTATTCTAATTTTTGCGCCAAGTTGCAGAAAAAACTTCATTATGCTGTTTAAAAGAAGCAAAAGGAAAGTATAATAGCAAAGAATACAAAAAATCCACAGTGAAAACGTAACAACAAAAATGGGGCTGAGTCGGTTCTGGAGTGTATTTATGTCGATAAAGAAGGAAAACCTAAAAACAAGATGGTTGTGGCACAGAATATCTAGCTACACATTCGTAGCTAGATATTCTGTGGTTGTGAGCATGCCCATCCCTATTGGGTGCCGTGCGTACAAACCTATTTTTTTTTACAAATAAAACCTAAAATTATTATTTGCGCACGAGATAAGCTGTACTAAAGGTATTTGTCTATACACTGTTAAAAGAAAAGAATCAAATTTACCTTTTTTTTATGTCCCAGAAAGTCCACTCCCGTTTTTTTGTCAATTTAACTACAACCGCTTCAGTCAATCAGTAACTCATAAAATATGTTATTACTATTTTGACATTAATCTGATTTTATTGTGCAGTAAAAATTACAACTTAATTAGTTAATTTGACACATTTTTTATGTTAGTATTAACTTATTTTAAAATTTTAACTAAAAAAGATATTGATAATGATTATAAACTTTATCAAAGTTACTAGTATTTGGTTCATTTGAACCGTAAAAGAATTGCATGTTAATTTTAGTTAGCTGTTATGTTAAAACGACTTCCAGAAAAGTTAGTTCTTAAAATCTGATTTTTACTAAACACAAAAGAGTTAAAATAACTTTTTAAAACTATTTTTTTTGATTCTCAGGTCCAGGATTTCTAACAGTGTATGATTAAAACCCCTTATTCGTCGCATGCAGGCGATTGAGGTTTCTTTAAATACTACCCATATTTAACGGAAGAAATCATAAAACTTTTTAAGTTAAAAAGATATGACAACAGTGAACCATTGGCATTGTGGTATTTTGTTCTTTGGCCCATTGATTGAGACCATTCGATGTGTAAATTTATCGGTAGGAAATGCCGTTGACCCCGCGAACACGTTTTCGGCTGCCACCGCGGTAATCCGCTTGCGAATGCCGAATTGTAATGCCGAAATATCATCTTATTTTTTTGTTTCAGGATTTTTAGTTTCAAGAGTTTTGCCTCCTATAAAGGGTGCGACCAATTCGTTTGCATATACATGAGGTTCTCGAAATAGGTGAAAGATACGAAGGTAGTTTAAGTAAGGCAAAGTCTCGGGCAAAGTAGGTTTATTGGGGGTTAGTAATTTGATAACAAAACACATAAAAAATAATAATTTAATAAATAATAAAAATAAATAATAAAATAAAAATTTTCAGTTTTGGTTTTGGATTTTTTGCGCCTTAATTTTTGATGTGGGATAAACAAAACACCATTTCATAGCAGTTGTTATGTTCCACACAAAAATATTTATTAATTTTTAAATTTGACATATACCGGGTGTCCACGGAAGGTGGCTCGCCCCTCTAATTTTTTTGTTTTTTAAGATAATGAAATAAAATTCGGGGGATTTGTATACGACATAAAACTGCATTTTATGACAGGTGACTTAACATTATGGAACTTCCGATTTAACCGGAAGTGACATAAACTTTCGATTTTTAAATGGGACATCTGGTATATTTTTACTTTATTTGACTCTATATTATTATGACCTTCTAAATACAACGATGTGTCACTTGTCACTTTTTGTCACCAAGAAAATATTTTTTTTCCAAATTTATTGTTTTATCTAGAGAGCTATGAATACATTAAAATCGCTTATTTCAGTTCTTTAATCTTGGGAAAAATACAATTTTACTATTTTTGGTCCAATGCTATGTGCTATGTAAAATTTACTCTTTAAAGTTGTATAACTCATTTTTTTTAAATGGCAACATGGTGGCTCGTCGGGTTAAGAAAAAAGAGGATTTTATTACGATTATTTTGATACCATATACACTATTAAGTTTTAGAAAAGCTGCCATTAAAAAGCTTTAAAAAGTTAACTTAGAACTTTCCTAAAATGAAGCATCTTTTGTGAATAAATTTAGATTTAAATGAATCAAGTAGGCTGTGAGCAGCAACACTGATAAAACAAAATCATGCCTTGAGGAAAATTGAAATGCCAACAGCTTCTGCCAAAGTAAATTAGTTTGTTGTTTAAAAAACATGGAAAATAATAGTTTTACAAGGAGTGAAAAAGTTGATATGCTGCTCACACACTTGATGCATTTAAATCTAAATCTATTCACAAAAGATGCTTCATTTTAGGAAAGTTCTAAGTTAACTTTTTAAAGTTTTTTAATGGCAGCTTTTCTAAAACTTAATAGTGTATATGGTATCAAAATAATCGTAATAAAATCCTCTTTTTTCTTAACCCGACGAGCCACCATGTTGCCATTTAAAAAAAATGAGTTATACAACTTTAAAGAGTAAATTTTACATAGCACATAGCATTGGACCAAAAATAGTAAAATTGTATTTTTCCCAAGATTAAAGAACTGAAATAAGCGATTTTAAGGTATTCATAGCTCTCTAGATAAAACAATAAATTTGGAAAAAAATATTTTCTTGGTGACAAAAAGTGACAAGTGACACATCGTTGTATTTAAAAGGTCATATGGAGTCAAAAAAAGTAAAAATATACCAGGTGTCCCATTTAAAAATCGAAAGTTTATGTCACTTCCGGTTAAACCGGAAGTTCCATAATGTTGAGTCACCTGTCAAAAAATGCAGTTTAATGTCGTATACAAATCCCCCGAATTTTATTTCATTATCTTGAAAAACAAAAAAGTTAGAGGGGCGAGCCACCTTTCGTGGACACCCAGTATTTCTCTTGATTACTGTTACCGTCGAGCCCATTTTTTAAAATACGGACTTGATTTTAAATACGATTTGGGAGATTTTTAGGCTATGGAAATTTAAAAAAATTTAAAAAAAGCAATGGTCTGGAGTGGAATGTTTAAAATTAAAATAATAAAATATATTTTTGGTTCAGTTTATTATTGATTTAAAATAATAAAATGTACATCAAATGTGTAAACTAAAATGAAATACACCTTTTTATCGCCAACAAAAAAGGATTGTTATAAATAAACCAATGATCTGGCATCTATAGATAAAAAAATAATAAATAAACCTTTGACTGCCGAGCCGATTTTCAAAAAATTTCCCTCGGCGCCATTTTCATTTTTGACTAGTAAAAACCATTTGATGGATATTAATATCTGAAATATTGTGATATCATTCTGCAAAGGGCTGTAATATTGATTTTTAAGTGTAGGTCACCGGTGACCTACGCGGCGCTCAGGGCGGTTTTGGTCACCGCTGTCCCTATACAGCTAAACCTAAATGGTAGGCAATATAATATAAGGAAAACATGCTATGCCTGCATTAGACGAATTATCGTAGGTCACTAACTGCCTCGAAAACTTATGTTATGTTGGGTTTCGACAAAGTTAATGACAAAATTGACTGTAGGTCACCGTTGACCTACACGGCGCCCCATGAACAACTACCCGTAGGTCATCGGTGACCTACATGGCAGTTAACGTGTTAAAAACGATGTATGGCATTGAAAATGTCGACGTTTTTGATGCGTACCTATATCAAACATTTCTATTTCTTTGACAGCGTTCTGAAATGTTCTTTAGTTTATCGGTTTTGTGTAATAATTGCTGTGTTTTTTGATATTTTTGGATACAAATTATGACGAGTCGCAAGTGTCAAGTATGCCAAAATTCGGAAAATAATAGTTCTGTAGTTACTTTTCACAGGTGAATAAATAGAAAGTTCGGTTATTTGTAGGTTAGGTTTGAACTATGGTAGCAAGGTCACATTCAAAGATAAATCCAACGTAATCCCTACTCCCTGCCCCACATGTATCCTCCTACAAACGATGTTGTCAATACATTTTAATAGCCTTTATGAATTACAGGTGCCATCTATAGGTACCAGATAATTGAAATAAACCACATTTTAACCTCGTTTAATAAAGACCAAAAAGATAAGATCATAGACACCTTACATTTAGCGTTAAAACTTCCTATTTCAATGCTAATGACGTGAACCTTTCTAAATGTTTTCCTAATAGTCTAGAAGCTACAATAATACTTGTACCAGAATTTTCTTAGCACAATAGTACCTATAATAACCAGTTATGCTCAAAACCCTTTTGCCTTTTGGTGTTACACCCTGCGCTTTGGGTTGAAGCGAGTAGCTTAAAAATAGCCAATTATTGGGTTTATATAATCCTTAATAATAAAATAAAGGGTTTTAAAGTCTCTTAGGGCAACTACCTTAAATGCATTAAAGTATGGTGCAGTTATTTAGTCTGGTATATGAGAAAGAATTGACAAGATCGACGATATGGTTTGAGCCTATCGTTGTATAAGAGTTCGTGATATTATTGAGGCTGTGGGCATCTCATAAGTTGTTAATATTTAATATAATGAGAGTTGGGAATCATAAAACGTTTAACAAGATGGCTGCCGCATTTGATTACTTTAATATATTGCAAAGAAGGCAAAAACGTTTTAGTCTCGACTGGAAAAGTTACGGAATCCAAAAGTAATCTAATCGCGAAAAAAAATTTTCTTCAAGCATGCGCGACTTTAATCGCACGCATTTTAGTTTGAAAAGATCCACTTTTCCGCACGCATAAAATTTTAAAAAAATATTTGAAAATTCGGAGGCAGCTAAAAGTTTTAACAATTTGTGGTAAATATATTTTATATATAAATATTACATAATATTACATATTGTTGTATTGACAGTTTGTACGGGTATGTTGTATGAGTGAGAACATGTGCCACTGAGCTCGTAAAAAGTCTTTAAAATCATCATTTGTGCGTGTGAAAAGTTTAAGTTTTCACACGCTCGTCGAAAAAATCTTGTACTTTTTACACGCTTGTAGAAAAAATCTTGTATGATATACGTAAGAAAATATCTCGTTTAAGGCACTCATATGAATTGCAAAACTCGCTTCGCTTGTTCCATAAATTTTCATATGCGTGCCTTAAACGAGTTATTTTCACACTTATATCATAAATAGCTATTAAAAACTGGCTACAAGGTAACTATTTGTACATACTGAAAATACGTTCCATACCACACTAAGTATTAGATAATTTAGAGAATTTAACGAAAAACTTCAAACTTTTTCAGATGGTGATTAAAAATTTTCACAAAACACTTACCTCTATCTGTGACTGAAAATCGTTCAATATCAACACCAAAAATATAAATAATGGCTTACTTATCGCTAATAAACTTATATCAATCGGCTAGTCTTTGTTTGGACAGGTTTTTAAAGCCACAAAAAAAAGGGTTTGTTAAAGTCGCGTCTCTTCTGACGTCACCGGTTTAGACGTTTAAAGCGAATTGTAACTTGTACATATTAATCAATTATCCTCCCTTTAGGGAGTTTTAATTTGCCTTAAAACCAACTTGAAACCAAATTACTATTATTATTAAAAAAATATTTAATTTTAATAACATAATATACATTTAAAAAAAAATTGTAAACTGATTATCTACTTATTCAATAATGGACATTTAAAGAATATCCTATGGAAGTCCAAAAATGTACATCAATTTCCCTAACATAATTGTTATCCATTGGATGTCCCGTCAAAGTCCATAGACGTACTAACTGACCTTGCCCCTTGATAGTCATGTATAGCTTCATATTTTAATACAGCAAAAATAATTTTCTAATTAAAAATTTAATCAATGTTCGATTTAATTTAACATTATTGAGCATTCATACCTGTACCTATAACAACGTTACCATTCTACAATAATTAGGCAATAAAGCTATTAAAAAAAATTAACCTACATTGTTCGATACAAATTGGGTGTAGAGTTGCATTGCTTGCACCAATGCAATTGGACAGCTATCTATCAATATCCTAGTTGCACGAACATAATGTGTCTCAATGAAAGTGAAAGTTAGATTAGTTTGTAGATCCTATTTGTACCCGCCCGAACAAACAACAATAATTTTCACTTGTCATTCGTAAGTTACATACCTACAAAAAATCGAAGCGATAAACTAATGTTAAAAGTCAACTTGGGTACCCAACAATGAGATAGGCAAATGAGGTTACTCGGCGGTTCTTCCTACACTGCAGATTATCCTAATTTGGTTTCCTGGTACTCGAAATTAAATAATATTCTTACGTCAATGATATATTTACCGAACAAGTATTTTTAAATCACCGAGCTATAAAAATAATGGGAGCATTTATCTTTTAAAATTTATGACAAGAACGGTACTGGTGCATTTTAAAACATCCGCATGATATGAAATGACTAGTACCTACTTAATTGTATAGACGTAAATAAAAAATTAACTTTCCTCAAAAATCCAAGACAAATCGTTATACACCGACACTTTGAGACCCGGCACAAAACTACCCGTTTATGCAAACGGACAGGTTGGATAAATAAAAAACGGTTTTAACAAGCTTACAGGCATTAATTCAATGTACATGATTTCTATAAATCACCACCGAATAAACTCGTTAAACATAGATAAACTTCGTGCAGAACTTCAAAAATCAAAACGAAAACCCAAAAACTAAAAAGTTTACCTATCAGTCGGAAATAGAAATTCCTGGAAATACCACTGTTGCGCAAGTACTAACTCGTTAATATTCGCCGCCGCGCCGTCGGCGTCGGCGTCGCTAATATTGTTGAAGTCTCGTCTAGAGACAGGACCGGATTTAATTCCTTTAAATTCGCTTTCACCATATTTTAAACTGTATACCGCCTATTATTAAACGAGTAATACCGTGCGAGCAAAAATTATTTGCATCAAAGAGGGCCTTACATCTAAGGACGTAATGCTTAGCCGTAGAGCTTAATACCTGTTGGGTGTCCGTAACTACCTGAATTAACAGAAACATTTATGGTTAAAGCGTATTTTCGAAACGGGGTTAGAGTAAATGGTGA
The DNA here is from genome assembly GCA_963969555.1 of Polydrusus pterygomalis. NCBI lineage: Eukaryota > Metazoa > Arthropoda > Insecta > Coleoptera > Curculionidae > Polydrusus > Polydrusus pterygomalis. The sequence goes on along the minus strand of OZ018380.1, from coordinate 53,437,067 downwards.
GTGTCAATACAATCCGGGTTTGTGCATGTGGTAACATTTCTCCAGAGATGCTGGTCAACACTTTCGAAAATATAAAAAGACGTGTGAATTTATGCTTGGAGCATGGCGGTGGCCAATTTTATTTTTAATGTTAATTTGGTAAATAACAAAAATAAATTTGTATTTGTCTACTTATTTTATTACTCATTAGTTTGGCATATCATGTCATTAATATGAATTTGACAAAATTTTAACCTAGTTTGGGTTAGATATATCGTCCCATATCATTGTGATCTAAACCAAGCCCTACGTTTTTTAATCCAAGCCCTCTTTGATGCAAATAATTTTTGCTCGCTCGGTATATATTGTAATAAATTTGACATCTTCAGCCATTTTTGAGTAAAGGTTATAAATCCAATTCGTAAGTGGAAAATACCCAACAGCGGTTATGGACCCTTAATGTTCTAAAATTCATTAATTCCAAATCAAGAAAAGGTTTATTAAATAATTTACCCACACAATAGAACCTGTGATTCATTTATGTTTTGTCGCTGCATTGATCAAATTTTATTACTGGGAGTTTGTCAGCTGATTATAAATAGCTAGCCTTGAAGGTATGAGCAAATCGGTGTGTTGCGATTGGTAATTTTTTAACAGTCTGAAGTAGATATACCTGGTTAAAAATAATTATGCTCAAATTTTCCAATACTGTAGCAATTTCAAAATTGCTACCTATTTGGTTTCCTTTTTTTATTAAATTTTATTATTGTCTAGCTAATTTGGTACCCTTTACTTCTCATACTGTTTCATTTATTATAACGTTAACGCGAATGCTCCCATTCGACTGGTTGTCGTAGCTGTCCAATCGGAGGCCGCTGTGTAATTCCGTCATTACTGTACTCATCGGAGCGTCCAGTTGTCGTTCGGAGTTCTGGACATATGTCAAGGATGAGGTATTCGGTAACTGTTTTTATTCTTTTTTATTCAATACATTTTATAATTTAATTTAAGTAATTTTATCTTCGTTTAACTAATCTTGTATATTGCCGGAGGACTGAACTGGATTCACTCCAATTTGATGTTCAACGTTGGCAACACTGAGATCTGTCAGTTTTCATTTGGCAAATTCGACCCTTGAGGAGGGTTTTTTTTTCCGAAAAACCATGTGGTAGGAACACCATGGTTAAAACTTCGAGTTTTAAAAAACCAAAAACCGAAAGTTTTTAGTTCACATCCCTTTTAGGTAAGTCGTTTTGGATTTTCAGTTTTGTTTTCCATCACTGCCGGTACAGATCTCAGTTTAGTTGCTAACCCCTTTCTTTTTCTATTCTTTTAGAGGGAAAAATCTCAAAAATCTTAGGAACTCATGTTCACCTAAGTGCTAAGTTACCTGTTTTACTACCCTCAGGTTCTGAATACCTGCCATAGTTCTCATAAGAAACATTTACTAGTAACAGTCGAAGCTCTGTCACAAGTGGATGCCGCAGTTCAGGCCTTCTTCGTATAGTGCCCCAAGATTGTACTAATATAGCCAGTAGCAGCAGGACATCTACTGTGTAGAGCCCATGACAGGCTTGTATTATTAATTTGATTAATTTGATGACCATAGAGTACCTTTTTTATTTTTATACTTTGAAACTTAAATAACTCGACAATGGGTCCCCTTTTTATAGCGACACATAAGAATCATGAATTTCCCCACGGTATATAATACAAACATAATTTTGGTACGGAAATTCTAGAGTCAGGAGAGGCTACATATTAATTACTACTACATATTAAAAATTATTTTCTTTTAAATTTCAAATGAGTACACGCTGTGATACACACACAACCCCTTTAAACATTATAAATATACCTTTTATTAATAAATATTAAATGGTAGGGTACCAAATTTAACAGTAAGGTATCGTTTTATTGTTTCTTTTTTCAATTATTGACCACCAATACCAATTTTGACGTTTAGGCAGAGTAAACGGCATGGCGCCCAAAAGACTAGAAAGTAAGTTGTAGTAAATATCGATCTAACCTTAGAACTACGACCTTAGGCCTCCGCATTAGAGCTACCGTTCGCCTGGTGACACAAGAGAAAAAAGTGTCACAATAATGCCACATATTATAACTAATTATAATTGTTTACTTAGATTAAACTAATTAATCGATTTTGTGCCACACCCAACAAAAAATTTACATTGGTGTGTACAGTGGCGTGTCATCAGGGGCAACCTTCTAATGTGCCACAAGTTGGTAGGTAGTATTTTGTAACATGGCTACAAAATATATGTTATCTACAAACACTATTAAAAGTAGACTTTTAACGCTTGTTGTCAGTGTCTGAAATGTAATTTTAAGATACTAGTATTTCAAGAATTTCTTAACTTTTATTATTAATAGGTATTAACATTCTTGTACAATTTGAGCAACCAGAAATGAATTCCTTCCGCAGTTCCACTGATCAGGGTTCTGTGGTTACTTCGTATCACCGGTGTAGCTAGGGGCATCGGGGCATTGCCCTCCCCCCCCCCCACCCCAAGAGCCATTAAAAAAAGTAAATATAAAAAACATTTCAAAATATGGCCAATGCGTTACTAGGGTTTGCTCCTAAATAAACTGTTAATGCTATGATAGCGCAATAATTCATTAAAACTCCGAAGTCAAAATTCTAGCTACGCCAGTGCTCAGTATGCTTGTGATATGGAAACAATAGTACTGGACGATGACGTCGGAAGAAGGTGGCAATTCGCTCCTTATTTGCCGATGAGTTTTTAATATAACCTTCCGCCACTGTTGAGGACTTTCATCCACCGTGTCCTTTGATAGTTCTCATCAGGTTCTCACCGAGGTCTGCTAGTAAAGTGGCCAAAGACCAACGGAAATAGTGACCATTGTAAAGCTTCGGATCTGGGATCTTTTGAAAAAAAACTATAGTTTACAACCAATTTGCAACTGTAATGTAAAAGGCAGTTGTTAATCTTTGGTCCCTAAATGCGAAAATCACCGTAAAAACTTCTTCACACGTAAGATTTTTAGTTATAATTTGTTCAGCAAGACCATGCTGAAGTATTAGGTTCTAAATTACAATTATGGAATTTATTAGCCACCGGAACCAAAGTTACATTATTTAGGAACCGTAACCAGGAGCTATCCTCGTTTTTATTATGCCAGATAAAATGTACGTTTGTGTTAATCCAACTAGTGTTATCGACAAATTAGGAAATCATAACCCGGACGAATGGTACTTATTTACCGAATCATCTAAAAGAAATTTAAAAGCAGTTCTGCTGCATAATGGCAATAAAAGAGTCTCTATTCCTCTTGCATATGCAGTTGACACGAAGGAAACATTCAAGAGTACCTATGTCACTTATAGTAAATGCTATGATACGTATATAGCATAGTATAGCAAATATGAGGTGACCTAAAAGGCACCGGACTATTATAACTAAGGCTTCAGGATGGATTTACGAAGTATTGCTGTTTTCTTTGTCTTTGGGATAGTAGAGCAACAGAGAGCCATTACCAAGTAAAAAAATGGCTTTCGGAAGATATTCCAGGAAAAGCTAAGGTAAAAAATATACCTCTTGTTGATCCCAAAAAAGTTCTGTTACCTCCATTACACATTAAACTGGGATTAATGAAAAATTTCGTTAAATCACTAGATAAAGAAGAAGAAACATTTAAATACCCTAAATAAAATTTTCCTAAACTAAGTAATGCTAAGCTTAAGGAAGAAATACTTGTTGGTCCATAAATTAGGAAAATACTAAAGGATCAACAGTATGATCAAAAATTAAGTGATGTTGAATTAGCGGCGTGGAGTTCTTTTAGAATGCTTCGTAGTTTTTAGCAAACAAAAAAGCAAAAAACATTAAAAATCTTGTAGAAAAAATACTTAAAAGCTACTGCAAAATGGGCTGTCGTATGAACAAACCCGAACAAGAAGAAATATTCCACCAAGATATACTAACAATGTAGCCACGCAACCAAGGAAGATGGGATCCAGCAATGATGGAGGATTATTGTTGGTTTTTTATGAGAGAAAGCGATTAGGAATTTAAACGAAAATCAGCATTTGCAAAAAAGTGATGTAGAAAAAAATTAATTATAATTGTATTTTCATGTGTATTTTTGTAAATAAATCCTGTTATCCTTAAAATGTCTTGTTTTTTTCTTGGTTTAAAGGTATGTATATTATATAATTGCTTTAAATATAAGAATATAAATTGTAGGTGGTAAAACAGTTAGGCATGGCACTATGACTACCTCTCAAGCCGCCACTGTAATAAATGATCCTCTTAGTTTTGAAGTAAATAACCCATGCCTCATTTAACGTCTTCTAATCTGTATTTCTGTTTTCAGCGAAAACAATTCGATTGAACTTGCTATTCCTCCGGGGTTCTTCGATTCAATGATGCAGTTTTGTTCTCGAACTCATTTACGATACTGAATGTAGAAGCTTGTCTTTGACTTGACGACCGTTAAGAAGGTTCTTTCGTTAATGGCTCGGACATGATTTTGTGCGGTATCCATTATTTATAAGTATTTACGTGGTTAGTTTGACGACTACGGTAACGAAAGTAAAGTACTTCCTCTAAGGTTATTGAAATTATAG